>JBBGZY010000152.1:4567500-5767500 GCA_037952925.1 Lithobates clamitans
ATGGCAGTCCACCAATGTTTACCATCCAACCTGACAGAACTGGAGAGGATCTGCAAGGAGGAATGGCAGAGGATCCCCAAATCCAGGTGTGGAAAAACTTGTTGCATCTTTCCCAAAAAGACTCATGGCTGTATTAGATCAAAAGGGAGCTTCTACTAAATACTGAGCAAAGGGTCTGAATACTTAGGACCATGTGATATTTCAGTTTTTCTTTTTTAATAAATCTGCAAAAATGTCAACAATTCTGTGTTTTTCTGTCAATATGGGGTGCTGTGTGTACATTAATGAGGAAAAAAAAGGAAGTTAAATAATTTTAGCAAATGGCTGCAATATAACAAAGAGTGAAACATTTAAGGGGGTCTGAATACTTTCCGTCCCCACTGTATATATATTTTACTGGAATTGTTATTAAGCATATAAATTTCTCTTTGTTTATATCATATGCCTTTTTATTCTATTTTTTTTATCACTTTTACTTGCAGACTAAGCTATCTAGCAGAAGTGACAGTGGAGACAATCTGTTACACTGTAGCAATGATGTTTGTTTTTTTGTTTTTTTATTCACAGTTAAACAGTTAAAAAATATACACAGTATCTTACAAAAGTGAGTACACCCCTCACATTTTTGTAAATATTTTATTATATATTTTCATGTGACAACACTGAAGAAATGAAACTTTGCTACAATGTAAAGTAGTGAGTGTACAGCTTGTATAAAAGTGTACATTTGCTGGCCCCTCAAAATAACTCAACACACAGCCATTAATGTCTAAACCTCTGGCAACAAAAGTAAGTACACCCCTAAGTGATAATGTCCAAATTGGGCCCAAAGTGTCAATAATTTCTGTGGCCACCATTACCACCATTATTTTACACCACTGCCTTGGGCATGGAGTTCACTAGAGCTTCACAGGTTGCCGCTGGAGTCGTCTTCCACTCCTCCATGACCACATCACATATATATGTCTGCAAGTAAAAGCCTGGGTCTTATATTAATTTTGGCAACCCAAAACACAGTAGGGCTTATTTTCAGGGTAGGTCTTGACATTTTATGTGCTGTCTTCTCTCCCCCTCTCCCTCCCTGCCTGTCAGGAATCCCCAGTGTAAATCGAGTAAAAGTGGTTGTAAACTGCTAGAATCCTCTCTATTACAGTAGTATATAATGTAAAAGTTGTGTGTGTTTCTGTAATGTAATTGTGTCAAATACCTTCTTAGGCCTCATGCACACTGCAGCTGATAAACGTATGTTTAGGAGCAATTTGTTTGTTTTTTTCAGCAGCCCCTGAACTTTCCTTATCAGCACATGTACACAGAGTCGTTTATAGCATTTTTCAACCACTTTAAACTAGGGCTTATTTTTTGGGTAGGGCTTATATTGCAGCCCTCCCCAAAAATCACATTAGATCTTATTTTCAGGGTAGATCTTACTTTTGGGAAACACGGTAGCTATATATAAATAAAGGGTGACTGCTAAAGCATCCCCATCAATAAACAGTTTGTCCCAAACCTCTTCATTGATACCTTTGCTGGTCATCTTGGCCTCCATGTTAGGCCTCATTCACATGGGCGCTGAGGCCTGTAGTTTGTAATTGGGTCATATGTTTGTGTGGCTTGAGCCACCAGTTACTGCATGCAGCAAGGCAGCCAATATAAGTGTATAGGGGGTGCAACGGCTGCACGGACACAGACACTTGTCCTAATTTGACAGGTGTGCAGGCCATTGTGGGTGAGCGGCCCCACATTCAGACATTTCACTTTCAGGTACACTCACCCACATTCACACACATGTGAAACTCGACGGGGTGGCTGTGTGCATGCAGCTGCTGCATCCCCACACACTTAGGCCTCATTCAAGGTGATATTGTCAAACCTGTGTTTATATGCATTTGAGGGACATTTCTAAACACATATAAAGCCATGTAATGAGTTTTTAATGGTGCCATTCACACTGTACATTTACCTGTGTTAGGTGTGGTCAGTTTAGCTGCATTTAGAGTAAATACAATTCTGTGCATCTAGGATCTGATTAGACGCTTTAAATGCTACTAAATGCATGTAAATATGTGCGAACACATTTAACTGGGACAAAACAAATCTAAATGCACCTAAACTCAGCTAAAAGCAGGAACATCTAAAAGCAGGAAAAGTGATCTGGAAAGTATAAAAGTTGTTTATACATTTCAGATCACGTCTTTTGCATTTGGAAAAGCTAAATGAAGGAGTGCCAGTGCGAACAAAGCCTTACATGGGCTGCCTGTACCTGGCGGATCAAGCTGCATAAACACACAGCTCATTCACAGACTTCAGGCCTCAGCATGCATGTACACGAGGCCTAAATGTAGAGTAAATATAAATAACTGCATGTAAAAAAACAAAAAAATCAATACATCGAACACTATTACTAAATGATTTAACAGTCAGTTATAAAACTTCAATATTTTTTAATTAATTATGCAAAAGTTAACAGTGACACAATGCTGTAACCTATAGCAGCCAGTTAAATGTCAGATTAGATTAGTGACCAATGAATTCTGATTGACTGCAGGGATTAATCTTTGCCTTGCTGAGTATTTTCATGATGAAATGCGGACTTAGAATGCAATTGTACTTATTCATAAAGAAAGTTTTGCAAGTATTAATGTATTTCTGACAGTGTTTCGAATAACGTTGTCAGTTAGAAGAATTATGAATTTTCTATCTGTTGTAACAGATTACAATTACATATTTTACACCAAGTTTTTCTTTTCAAGAAATACTAAGAGATGGAAGAGATGAAGCACATCATAATAAATTAAATTAACATATAAAAAAGTAATACATTGCAGGACTTTGTTCTTTAAGCCAGTTAATCAAAGCTGCTTGTTTTTTCACATCTCAATCTATTGAATATTACCTGTTGAGCTCAACAATTATTACAGTCAGACTGCCACTTCCTCTTTTATGATGAAAATGCTCAATACACTGGGGGACATTTATCAAAACTGTCTCATTGTTTGCAGTTTGCAATATGTCACTTCCTTCATTTTAATGCAAGGTAGAGACACATTGATTTTCTGTACTCATTTTGATATGTTGTCAGAGAGGGAAGATGGGATGAGTACTATGGCTGCCCGTCTGATCATGGAATCATAGAAGCTAGAGTATGTGAAGTATGGGATTACAATACATGGGATGCAAAGGATATCAGAACAAAATAAGGAAAGCAGAAGTTAAGCAAGGAAATATTAAAGAGAGTTAAAAGAAATTGAGAGAATGATATGCATGTGTTGTGTACAAATGGGAAAAATTTAAGTGATTTTAGAGAGGTATTCGTGTATGTGTGTGAATGCTGGAACCTTTAGTTCTATCTCTTGTGTGTGTCATGTATGCAGATGTTACCCCCTCCTTTGCACTCTGCAGAAAGAATGTGGCTGGGATGAGAGGTCAGTGATAAGCTGGAAGGACACCATGCCAATTTCAGTTTTTAGTCAAAACATTTATAACAAAATGTGCCGGGTTAGATAATCTAATGATAAACAATGTGATCACAATTTTTTTTTATCTGTTTTCCAAACATGGTAAAATGAAAGTTACATTTAACCGTGTATTACACAAATTGAATATCCTTTGATTGTGGAAACAGTGCATTTAAAAAAGGGAAATTAAGTAAAATTAAGTAATATGTCCCCCTTTAAGGAAATTTACCTGTGGATATATATATTAGTGTGTGATATTGAAATTATCATTTGAGTATTAATTTCTAATATGAGTTTAACAATTTTAATAATAATATAGAAATATTGTAACTGGTTTAGACAATCTTTGGTTGGAAATGAAATCCAAGTTATTGGGGAAATTTGTAATTAATGGGATTAGTTTAGATTAATATAACAATTTTGTAATTTTACATTTATAAAATAAGCCCTTATTGAGAGAAAAAAAAGATTAAGATGAGGTTGTTAATTGGAATACAGCTGCCATAATATTTAACAAAGCCAAGATAGATGGGATACATAAGACGTTTTTCTACAAAAATGAAATCTTAAGGTCTGATAATAACTTGATGTGCGGTCCATGATGTGAGAGTAATAATAAATAAAATTTAAATATAACAGACCCATCACATCAAGTCCACACACCCTGTTAGGATAGACCCCACCTGCAGCCAGTTGTTTTATAGTTTTTGATGTGGTTGGGAGCTTTTTGGTCCATCATATACAGATTGTTGGTCCTTTTGTTTTTATTTATTTTTAATTTTTGAAATTCAAAGCAGAATGTGTGGATTGTGAAATGATGTGCCAATTTTCCTTGTAAGTGCAGTGGTATAAGAAGAAGAATATTTTGGATTTATGGACATCTCTGCATGACCGCAGGGTATTGTTATAATTTATTAAAATATATCCAGGAAAAAGTTGTCTTTTTGAAACATGAAACTGGAGTTCTTACACAAACAGCATAACAGAAAACATTGTAATATATTTATGCAAGCTGGACCCAGTAATGAAGGGTTCATCCCGATATATCAGAGCTGTGGCCTTATGCAAAGGTGCTATTAGACAAAGTTACAGACATTATTTTGGTCAAATATTTAATTTTTAATGGTCCCACATTCTGTGCAGCAAATATACAGCTAACTAAAGGTTTGTCTAATGAAAGGTTCAAAATATGAATGTGTTTGTTTATGTACAAATCTAACAATGAAAAATGTGTACATTTGAATCCAGTAACCTTTTTGCCTCTATTGGAGGAGGCTGGAGACAAAGGAAAACCACATGTGTTAAATTGATGACGTAGGAATCAGCTTCTGTGAGCCCAGTGCAGGACATACCCTGAAGACCCAGATATTTAATTTTTTGTAGATTTGATCCTGGTTTTATACTGAGGATGGCAATACCCATACTGAGTATGCAGTTTATCACCCAGAAGGATACTCTGTATTCAGAGTCATTGGATCCTTTTTACCCAGCTCATGAAGCAGAGCTCCATGTTTTAGCAAAGCCTGTGAGCTATAAAAAGAATATATATTTATATAGATAGTCAAGATATAGAGAGCTTTTGGTTCCATTTGAAGGGCCAGAAGTTTGTTTTTACTTCGAAGGTGATCATTTATGTCTGCCAGCCACTCTTTTACCTCCAGCTTGACACATGGACCATGTCATTAGTCACAAGCAGTTATGGCTGCCTTAGTAAATGAGCATGGGATAGAGCCAGGGTTCACCACATTGGTTTTTATAACATACCACTTCTTGTTTTATGTGTTACCAAAAGCTGAACATCCCTTCCAGAGATTACAAAAAGATATATCCAGATGCCCAAGTCAGGATCTTACAAGTTTGCATTTTGTCTGTATGGACATGTTTTCTGGATGTCTAGTGGCAAATGCTGCTGCAAAGGTCACAGTAAAAAGTGTTATCAGAAGTAGTTTGTAAGTACAGAGTGCCAGAATCTACAGAGAGTAACAGAGTAAATCATTTTTATAGGAGAGTCCTTGCTAGAAGTTTTGAGGTTTTATTTTTACACTCCCTACTGTCTACAATGTAGCGGAAAAAGTAGAGTAAGGAACTAAAAAACTTTTACCTGAATGTTTTCTTATAATTTATCAAGCTCCTAAGGGAATGTTGGACTCTCTCCCTATGGGATTTGGTTTGGGAGTGTGTTACCCACTTGCTTATATTTTGTCTCAGCAGCTGAAGTCCTCCATTCGGATCTCACAGAGAATGTTGCTGATCTTTTAAGGTTTTTGACAAACTCATGTATGTGTTTTCTCCCCAATTCCAAATCCTAAAAGTTTGGAAGGATCTAAAACTAAAGCCAGGTGACTTGTGGATTGTTAAGGGACATATATATATATATATATATATATATAAAAGGAAACATTTGGAGACTCAATACAGCATCTATTTCATGTACAAGTTGTGCCAAACTTGAAGGAAAAGTCACCTGGATCCACACCAAACAAAATGACTAAATTCAAGAAATCTCTGTTTTATTTCCCTCTTGCGATCACAGTCTAGGGTACTTTTTGATTCAATTACTTAAATTGTAAGGGATATACAGTCAGGTCCATAAATATTGGGTCATCGACACAATTCTTATCTTTTTGGCTCTATACACTACCACAATGGATTTGAAATGAAACAAACAAAATGTGTTTTAATCAGGTGAATGGTGTAGGAATTACATCAGTTTGTATATGTGCATCCCACTTTTTAAGGGACCAAAAGTAATGGAACAATTGGCTGCTCAGCTGTTCCATGGCCAGGTGTGTGTTATTCCCTCATTATCCCATTTACAAGGAGCAGGTAAAAGGTCCAGAGTTCATTTTAAGTGTGATATTTGCATTTGGAATCTGTTGCTGTCAACTCTCAATATGAGATCCAAAGATCTGTCACTATCAGTGAAGCAAGCCATCATTAGGCTAAAAAAAACAAAACAAACCCATCAGAGAGATAGAAAAAACATTAGGTGTGGTCAAATGAACTGTTTGGAACATCCTTAAAAAGAAAGAACGCACCGGTGAACTCAGCAACAACAAAAGACCCGGAAGACCACGGAAAACAATTGTAGTGGATGACCAAAGAATTCTTTCCCTGGTGAAGAAAACACCCTTCACAACAGTTTGCCAGATCAAGAACACTCTGCAGGAGTTAGGTGTATGTGTGTCAAAGTCAACAATCAAGAGAAGACTTCACCAGAGTGAATAAAGAGGGTTCACCACAAGATGTAAACCATTGGTGAGCCTCAGAAACACGAAGGCCAGATTAGAGTTTGCCAAACAACATCTAAAAAAGCCTTCACAGTTCTGGAACAACACTCTTTGGACAGATAAGACCAAGATCAACTTGTACCAGAGTGATGGGAAGAGAAGAGTATGGAGAAGGGAATGAACTGTTCATGATCCAAAGCATACCACCTCATCAGTGAAGCATGGTGGTGGTAGTGTCATGGTGTGGGCATGTATGGCTGCCAGTTGAACTGGTTCTTTTGTATTTATTGATGATGTGACTGCTGACAAAAGCAGCAGGATGAATTCTGAAGTGTTTCGGGCAATATTATCTGCTCATATTCAGCAAAATGCTTCAGAACTCATTGGACGGAGCTTCACAGTGCAGATGGAAAAATGACCTGAAGCATACTGCAAAAGCAACCAAAGACATTTTTAAGGGAAAGAAGTGAAATGTTATGCAATGGCCAAGTCAATCATCTGACCTGAATCCGATTAAGCATGCATTTCACTTGCTGAAGACAAAACAGTTGGGAAAATGCCCCAAGAACAAGCAGGAACTGAAGACAGTTGCAGTAGAGGCCTGGCAGACCATCACCGGGGATGAAACCCCGTCCAGTGATGTCTATGCATTCCAGACTTCAGGCTGTAATTGACTGCAAAGGATTTGCAACCAAGTATTAAAAAGTGAAAGTTTGATGGATGATTGTTAATCTGTCCTATTACTGTTGTAATTCCTACACCGTTCACCTGATTTGGATGTAAATACCCTCAAATTAAAGCTGAAACTCTGCAGTTAAAGCACATCTTATTTGTTTAATTTCAAACACATTGTGGTGGTGTATAGAGCCAAAAATATTAGAATTGTGTTGATGTCATAATATTTCTGGACCTGACTGTATATACATATATATGTATATATATATATATATATATATAAAATGTGATTTGAAAAGTAGTTTAGCCATGTTGAAGTCATATTTGTCTTTTGTACATCTTCTGTTTTATGTAGAATTGTCTGTGTTTACATATGCTGATAAGTCAGCATGCCAACACTTAAGCTAGAAGGCCATTCTGGCCACAGGAGTGTACAGCCAGTACTCTGTAAATATGTCTTATCAATCATTTGATTTTCAAAATGAAAAGTCATTTTGTAGTTAAAAAAGCTGCTCAGCTATTATTTTCTCCACAATGGAGTTTTTGGCTCTTTGGCAAGGACAACCTCCACCTAAGCGTGTGGAGGTTCCAGGTTAAAGGTGATAGCAGGTATGGTTAGTGATCAAAAGAGAGGAGACTGTTAAAGAAATTTATAAGTTCTGTATATAATTGTAAAGAAAATGTAAATAAATTCAGCGCTGATTAATTAGATAATATAAATGCAAGCAAGCACAAAGGTCAACTCAAAAAATACCTCAGAAACATGTACATATAGAAAGTGCTGCGCAAATAAAAGTCCATACAAAGATAATACAAAGAGCAGAAACCACCGGTGACAATGGATATCTGGATGGTGACTTTATCCCTCCACCACTTTAAGATGGCCCCTCACCTCAGATATTCGACCTGAAACAGGTCACACCGCTTGTAAGGATTGAATGGATCTGTTTACTCCTTTACTCCCTTCAGCTCTCAACGCTCAGTAAAGCCAGATGGTATATAGAGTAAAATAGAAAGCGACAGACCATAGTGTTCTCCGTGTAACAGTATTTAATAAATGAATAAAAATTGAATAAAAAATCTTCAATGACACTCACATCGAACCGGCACTCCGTTCCGAGTGCCGGCCAGCAGGCTTGTGATCGTATCTTGTCGGATGACCGCGGGTGACGTCACACGCTCCTAACCCCCGTACGCGTTACGTCCTGTGGGCGGGACTTCATCGGCGTGGGGCGGGATGCGCAGTGACGGCCCGCATTGTTGTTATTATACTCTATGGCGACGGCAGCACCAATCGAAAGGCCAGAAGCAACGGTCGGGAGGACGAACACCTCCCTGTCATTCATTTATAGCTAATATCATTTACTTCAAGCGAAAATTGCATAAATGACCGCCGCCAGCAGTAAACAAACTTAAAATATATGGTATACAAGAGTAATTGTTTGCAATATCGAAATAGCATATATCCTAATATATAGCAAACTTTATAATTATATGTGTCATAATATTTTTTAAAATTATACGCATAAGTAATGCAAAATCGCATGCCAAATAAACGCATAACATGTAAGAGTGATTGCTTACAATGCCCAAATAGCATTTATTTACTATACACAGCAAACGCTCTAAATCTCCAAATTGGAGTATTTAAAACTTATGGGTTAATAAAAATTAATGAGATTAAATGCGTATAAATAAATACAGCAAAATCGCATGTGAAAAAATCGCATGCCTAAAAACCCATACAAAATATATGTGAATAATATAAAAGAAAAAACGTCAACCCACGGGAATCCATCAAATACGATCACATGTACAATTAGAAATTAAAAATAAAATTAACAGCAATAATATCATCTATTTGAAATAAAACAATTTAAATCAAAATCAACGTTCATTCCAAAGGGGGAGAGAACTTTGGTCTCATAGATCCAGAACGATTCCCTACGGCTGAGCTGTCTGATGTAATGACCACCCCTCCAGTGTCTCGGCACTTTTTCTATCCCCCAGAATTTTAGGCATCTGGGGTCTTTTTGATGAAAAAGACGAAAATGCCTAGAGACACTATGGGTTTTTACCCCCCGCTTGATATTACTAATATGTTCTCCGATTCTTACATGGAGTGCTCTTGAGGTCCGGCCCACATACTGAAGGCCACACTCGCACTCCAGCATGTAGACCACTCCCACTGTCGAACATGTAATCAAACTCTCAATTTTGTAACTTTTTTGCGTGGCATATGAAACAAACTCCTTGCGTCTCTTAATGTTTCTGCAGGCCTTTCTGCATGTGGCACACTTCCCACATGCGTAAAAGCCAGAAAGGAACCCAAACAGGCCACTGGTCACAGGTTTAGGCGGATCAATGACCCCAGGTGCCACACGATCACGCAAAGTCGGAGCTTTGCGATATATAAACCGAGGTTGATCGGGAAGCACTGGGCCTAAGGTCCTATCCCCCTTGAGGATAGGCCAATGTCTGGCTATAATGTGTTCTAATTTTTTGTACTGAATATTGTAGTCGAGTATAATACGATAATTAGATGTATTAGTATTATCCTCCAGAGGTTTCACCTTGTCTGCGACTACAGTATTCCTATCAATTGCCAGTACATTGGCTATTTCCGCATCTACAGATGCTTGGGTGTATCCTTTCTCCTTGAACCTCTCCGCAAGTACCTGCGATTGTGTAAGATAGTCGTCATCTGAAGTACAGTTACGACGTAAGCGGATAAATTGGCCTCTGGGTATATTACAGAGCCAGGACTTGTGATGGCAACTGTTGAGAGGGATGAATGCATTTCTATCGGTCGTTTTGAAATGATTCCTGGTATGGAAAGTCCCTTCCCCTTTAAATATTTCCAAGTCGAGGAATGTAATCTGTTGGTGGCTGATCGTCCAAGTCAGCTCAATGTTTTTATTATTAGCATTTAGCCTATCCATAAAGGTCTGTAAACTAGGCCTGTCCCCCTCCCAGACCATGATTATATCATCTATATAGCGTCTGTAACATGACAGTTGTGGGGGGGGATCATGAAAAATCGTGTCTTCCTCCCAGTGGGCCATAAATAAATTGGCCACACTGGGAGCGAACCTGGCCCCCATTGCGACTCCTCTTATCTGTAAATAAAAATCCCCTTTAAACCAGAAATAATTATTTAACAAACAAAACTCCAAACTTTCCAATAAAAATGACATGTGATCACTTGAAAGGTTGGAATTAGTCAGGGCCCATCTAACTGAATCTAAGGCCTGTTTGTGGTCAATAATAGTGTAGAGAGAACCTACATCAGCGGTAATGAGGATGCTAGATGAGGTACAAGGAAGAGTAGATAAAATTTGAAGAATTTGCTTAGTATCTCTTAAAAATGATTTGGTTTTTAAAACAAGTGGCTGGAGAAAGAAATCTAAGTACTGGCCCAGTCTGGAAGTCACGGAATCAATTCCGTTTACGATCGGACGGCCAGGTGGTTGTTCTGCATTCTTGTGTAGTTTGGGTAAAATATAAATGATAGGGGTCCTACAATAAAAAGGGTCCAAATAGGCAGCTTCTTTGGAATTTAGGATCCCCTCATTTTTACCTCTTTCTATGAGACAATGTAAGTTGTTCTTGAAAGACAACATAGGGTCGCTCCTCAGAAGTTCATATGTATTCCTATCGTTCAACAATTTCTCCATTTCTGCTTGGTAGTATGTTTTGCTAAGCACAACCAACCCACCTCCCTTATCCGCCGGTCGGATAACTATGTCTTTCCTTTGTTCAAGGGAAGTGATACCTCGCTTGATGGCCTGTGAATCTCTAGCCCTTTTGACTTTGAGTAAATCAAGATCATGGCACACCATATTCCTAAATACCTCTAAATGTTTGTTGTCATTACAAATAGGATTAAACACTGAACGATTCCGAAGGTTAGAGTGTTTAGAAATAGTGGTTACAGCAGGGGTGGCATGTGGCACCGTACTGGTAAGAAAATATTTTTTCATATTCAGATTTCGTACATATTTCTGAATACTAATGTAAGCCTGAAATTTGTTCAGGTTACGGACCGGAGCAAACTTAAGGCCCCTGTCCAGGACTAGTAATTCGTCAGCTGTAAGAGGAGTACCACTAAGATTAAAGATACCAGTGCCTAGTGGGGTCTTGACCTTTTGGAATCGTCTTCCACCCCTGGACCCTCTCTGTGTTTTCTTTTTAAACTGCCTTGATCCCTCCTTGGGTCTGGTGGACCTCTCCTCTGGTTCTGAGAATTCGTTTGTTCTACCGGTTCTCTCACCCATAGGGGGGTCTTTGGAGGTCCCCTCCAGGGGGTCCTCTCCTGCCCTAAAAAATGATTCTGATTATATTGTGTTGCATTTTGAGAGTTCTGTAAGGGGGCATAGTAATTGGAGGTATAGACAGGTGTCTCTCTTATTGAATTCCTTCTTCCTTGAGATTTGCCTTTTCGTTTAGTAGGTACTGTTTGCCACAAATGGTTCTCAGTTTGTAGGGATTGATGGTCATGCCTATTGTCATAAGGCCTAGGTTGGGAGTAGTGGTTCTTTTTACCTCGACCCCGTTTATTCACTCTAGGGGGGCCCTGTCCTCTCCCTCTTGGTGTGTAAGTCAAGTTTGATATATTTTGGGGAACCTGAGGAGGGGGTATTTCATAATTGAAATAACCTTGTGGGGGTAAGCTAGTATCTGATGGCGGGATATTGGCTGCTGCGCCCAAGGGATTATTGGCTAGTACTGTGTCTTGTATTTGCCACTTAAAGATCTGTTTTCCCTCAAAATCTTTAATATCTCGTAAAAATTTCTTCCTCTTTTTATCTCTAGTCTCCCTATCCCATTTGATAAGTTTGGATTTTAATTCACCAGATAATTGAATAAAATCATTGGAATCCTTGTGACTCTCAATACGATCAGTAATTTCTTTGATCTGATTCTCCAAGTGTTGCTTTTTCTTTAATTTACGAGCAAGCAAAAACCGGAGAAGATCAAAGCTTTTCCCAACAAAAAAATTACACCATTCCGTGTTAGACTCATTGTCAACCAAACCATCATTAGGTGGCAATTCCCACCTTAAACGCCTGGGGACGATATTGGCAGACAGATACTGTTCAAAAGAAACAATATCCCACCAAGTTTTTATCTTCTTTTCAAACAAATAACCCAGTTTTTTAAAAGCATATCCAAGGTCATCATGTTGAGAAGCAACCACATCTCTTGAGAAAACATCTGTGAGAATAATTTCCCTGTTCTCTACGTAAGTAAAAACGTCCATAATCTGCAGCTGAATTAATCTTGAATTAAATAAGCATAAAGAAAATGTAAATAAATTCAGCGCTGATTGATTAGATAATATAAATGCAAGCAAGCACAAAGGTCAACTCAAAAAATACCTCAGAAACATGTACATATAGAAAGTGCTGCGCAAATAAAAGTCCATACAAAGATAATACAAAGAGCAGAAACCACCGGTGACAATGGATATCTGGATGGTGACTTTATCCCTCCACCACTTTAAGATGGCCCCTCACCTCAGATATTCGACCTGAAACAGGTCACACCGCTTGTAAGGATTGAATGGATCTGTTTACTCCTTTACTCCCTTCAGCTCTCAACGCTCAGTAAAGCCAGATGGTATATAGAGTAAAATAGAAAGCGACAGACCATAGTGTTCTCCGTGTAACAGTATTTAATAAATGAATAAAAATTGAATAAAAAATCTTCAATGACACTCACATCGAACCGGCACTCCGTTCCGAGTGCCGGCCAGCAGGCTTGTGATCGTATCTTGTCGGATGACCGCGGGTGACGTCACACGCTCCTAACCCCCGTACGCGTTACGTCCTGTGGGCGGGACTTCATCGGCGTGGGGCGGGATGCGCAGTGACGGCCCGCATTGTTGTTATTATACTCTATGGCGACGGCAGCACCAATCGAAAGGCCAGAAGCAACGGTCGGGAGGACGAACACCTCCCTGTCATTCATTTATAGCTAATATTGGTGCTGCCGTCGCCATAGAGTATAATAACAACAATGCGGGCCGTCACTGCGCATCCCGCCCCACGCCGATGAAGTCCCGCCCACAGGACGTAACGCGTACGGGGGTTAGGAGCGTGTGACGTCACCCGCGGTCATCCGACAAGATACGATCACAAGCCTGCTGGCCGGCACTCGGAACGGAGTGCCGGTTCGATGTGAGTGTCATTGAAGATTTTTTATTCAATTTTTATTCATTTATTAAATACTGTTACACGGAGAACACTATGGTCTGTCGTTTTCTATTTTACTCTATATACCATCTGGCTTTACTGAGCGTTGAGAGCTGAAGGGAGTAAAGGAGTAAACAGATCCATTCAATCCTTACAAGCGGTGTGACCTGTTTCAGGTCGAATATCTGAGGTGAGGGGCCATCTTAAAGTGGTGGAGGGATAAAGTCACCATCCAGATATCCATTGTCACCGGTGGTTTCTGCTCTTTGTATTATCTTTGTATGGACTTTTATTTGCGCAGCACTTTCTATATGTACACGTTTCTGAGGTATTTTTTGAGTTGACCTTTGTGCTTGCTTGCATTTATATTATCTAATCAATCAGCGCTGAATTTATTTACATTTTCTTTATGCTTATTTAATTCAAGATTAATTCAGCTGCAGATTATGGACGTTTTTACTTACGTAGAGAACAGGGAAATTATTCTCACAGATGTTTTCTCAAGAGATGTGGTTGCTTCTCAACATGATGACCTTGGATATGCTTTTAAAAAACTGGGTTATTTGTTTGAAAAGAAGATAAAAACTTGGTGGGATATTGTTTCTTTTGAACAGTATCTGTCTGCCAATATCGTCCCCAGGCGTTTAAGGTGGGAATTGCCACCTAATGATGGTTTGGTTGACAATGAGTCTAACACGGAATGGTGTAATTTTTTTGTTGGGAAAAGCTTTGATCTTCTCCGGTTTTTGCTTGCTCGTAAATTAAAGAAAAAGCAACACTTGGAGAATCAGATCAAAGAAATTACTGATCGTATTGAGAGTCACAAGGATTCCAATGATTTTATTCAATTATCTGGTGAATTAAAATCCAAACTTATCAAATGGGATAGGGAGACTAGAGATAAAAAGAGGAAGAAATTTTTACGAGATATTAAAGATTTTGAGGGAAAACAGATCTTTAAGTGGCAAATACAAGACACAGTACTAGCCAATAATCCCTTGGGCGCAGCAGCCAATATCCCGCCATCAGATACTAGCTTACCCCCACAAGGTTATTTCAATTATGAAATACCCCCTCCTCAGGTTCCCCAAAATATATCAAACTTGACTTACACACCAAGAGGGAGAGGACAGGGCCCCCCTAGAGTGAATAAACGGGGTCGAGGTAAAAAGAACCACTACTCCCAACCTAGGCCTTATGACAATAGGCATGACCATCAATCCCTACAAACTGAGAACCATTTGTGGCAAACAGTACCTACTAAACGAAAAGGCAAATCTCAAGGAAGAAGGAATTCAATAAGAGAGACACCTGTCTATACCTCCAATTACTATGCCCCCTTACAGAACTCTCAAAATGCAACACAATATAATCAGAATCATTTTTTAGGGCAGGAGAGGACCCCCTGGAGGGGACCTCCAAAGACCCCCCTATGGGTGAGAGAACCGGTAGAACAAACGAATTCTCAGAACCAGAGGAGAGGTCCACCAGACCCAAGGAGGGATCAAGGCAGTTTAAAAAGAAAACACAGAGAGGGTCCAGGGGTGGAAGACGATTCCAAAAGGTCAAGACCCCACTAGGCACTGGTATCTTTAATCTTAGTGGTACTCCTCTTACAGCTGACGAATTACTAGTCCTGGACAGGGGCCTTAAGTTTGCTCCGGTCCGTAACCTGAACAAATTTCAGGCTTACATTAGTATTCAGAAATATGTACGAAATCTGAATATGAAAAAATATTTTCTTACCAGTACGGTGCCACATGCCACCCCTGCTGTAACCACTATTTCTAAACACTCTAACCTTCGGAATCGTTCAGTGTTTAATCCTATTTGTAATGACAACAAACATTTAGAGGTATTTAGGAATATGGTGTGCCATGATCTTGATTTACTCAAAGTCAAAAGGGCTAGAGATTCACAGGCCATCAAGCGAGGTATCACTTCCCTTGAACAAAGGAAAGACATAGTTATCCGACCGGCGGATAAGGGAGGTGGGTTGGTTGTGCTTAGCAAAACATACTACCAAGCAGAAATGGAGAAATTGTTGAACGATAGGAATACATATGAACTTCTGAGGAGCGACCCTATGTTGTCTTTCAAGAACAACTTACATTGTCTCATAGAAAGAGGTAAAAATGAGGGGATCCTAAATTCCAAAGAAGCTGCCTATTTGGACCCTTTTTATTGTAGGACCCCTATCATTTATATTTTACCCAAACTACACAAGAATGCAGAACAACCACCTGGCCGTCCGATCGTAAACGGAATTGATTCCGTGACTTCCAGACTGGGCCAGTACTTAGATTTCTTTCTCCAGCCACTTGTTTTAAAAACCAAATCATTTTTAAGAGATACTAAGCAAATTCTTCAAATTTTATCTACTCTTCCTTGTACCTCATCTAGCATCCTCATTACCGCTGATGTAGGTTCTCTCTATACTATTATTGACCACAAACAGGCCTTAGATTCAGTTAGATGGGCCCTGACTAATTCCAACCTTTCAAGTGATCACATGTCATTTTTATTGGAAAGTTTGGAGTTTTGTTTGTTAAATAATTATTTCTGGTTTAAAGGGGATTTTTATTTACAGATAAGAGGAGTCGCAATGGGGGCCAGGTTCGCTCCCAGTGTGGCCAATTTATTTATGGCCCACTGGGAGGAAGACACGATTTTTCATGATCCCCCCCCACAACTGTCATGTTACAGACGCTATATAGATGATATAATCATGGTCTGGGAGGGGGACAGGCCTAGTTTACAGACCTTTATGGATAGGCTAAATGCTAATAATAAAAACATTGAGCTGACTTGGACGATCAGCCACCAACAGATTACATTCCTCGACTTGGAAATATTTAAAGGGGAAGGGACTTTCCATACCAGGAATCATTTCAAAACGACCGATAGAAATGCATTCATCCCTCTCAACAGTTGCCATCACAAGTCCTGGCTCTGTAATATACCCAGAGGCCAATTTATCCGCTTACGTCGTAACTGTACTTCAGATGACGACTATCTTACACAATCGCAGGTACTTGCGGAGAGGTTCAAGGAGAAAGGATACACCCAAGCATCTGTAGATGCGGAAATAGCCAATGTACTGGCAATTGATAGGAATACTGTAGTCGCAGACAAGGTGAAACCTCTGGAGGATAATACTAATACATCTAATTATCGTATTATACTCGACTACAATATTCAGTACAAAAAATTAGAACACATTATAGCCAGACATTGGCCTATCCTCAAGGGGGATAGGACCTTAGGCCCAGTGCTTCCCGATCAACCTCGGTTTATATATCGCAAAGCTCCGACTTTGCGTGATCGTGTGGCACCTGGGGTCATTGATCCGCCTAAACCTGTGACCAGTGGCCTGTTTGGGTTCCTTTCTGGCTTTTACGCATGTGGGAAGTGTGCCACATGCAGAAAGGCCTGCAGAAACATTAAGAGACGCAAGGAGTTTGTTTCATATGCCACGCAAAAAAGTTACAAAATTGAGAGTTTGATTACATGTTCGACAGTGGGAGTGGTCTACATGCTGGAGTGCGAGTGTGGCCTTCAGTATGTGGGCCGGACCTCAAGAGCACTCCATGTAAGAATCGGAGAACATATTAGTAATATCAAGCGGGGGGTAAAAACCCATAGTGTCTCTAGGCATTTTCGTCTTTTTCATCAAAAAGACCCCAGATGCCTAAAATTCTGGGGGATAGAAAAAGTGCCGAGACACTGGAGGGGTGGTCATTACATCAGACAGCTCAGCCGTAGGGAATCGTTCTGGATCTATGAGACCAAAGTTCTCTCCCCCTTTGGAATGAACGTTGATTTTGATTTAAATTGTTTTATTTCAAATAGATGATATTATTGCTGTTAATTTTATTTTTAATTTCTAATTGTACATGTGATCGTATTTGATGGATTCCCGTGGGTTGACGTTTTTTCTTTTATATTATTCACATATATTTTGTATGGGTTTTTAGGCATGCGATTTTTTCACATGCGATTTTGCTGTATTTATTTATACGCATTTAATCTCATTAATTTTTATTAACCCATAAGTTTTAAATACTCCAATTTGGAGATTTAGAGCGTTTGCTGTGTATAGTAAATAAATGCTATTTGGGCATTGTAAGCAATCACTCTTACATGTTATGCGTTTATTTGGCATGCGATTTTGCATTACTTATGCGTATAATTTTAAAAAATATTATGACACATATAATTATAAAGTTTGCTATATATTAGGATATATGCTATTTCGATATTGCAAACAATTACTCTTGTATACCATATATTTTAAGTTTGTTTACTGCTGGCGGCGGTCATTTATGCAATTTTCGCTTGAAGTAAATGATATTAGCTATAAATGAATGACAGGGAGGTGTTCGTCCTCCCGACCGTTGCTTCTGGCCTTTCGATTGGTGCTGCCGTCGCCATAGAGTATAATAACAACAATGCGGGCCGTCACTGCGCATCCCGCCCCACGCCGATGAAGTCCCGCCCACAGGACGTAACGCGTACGGGGGTTAGGAGCGTGTGACGTCACCCGCGGTCATCCGACAAGATACGATCACAAGCCTGCTGGCCGGCACTCGGAACGGAGTGCCGGTTCGATGTGAGTGTCATTGAAGATTTTTTATTCAATTTTTATTCATTTATTAAATACTGTTACACGGAGAACACTATGGTCTGTCGCTTTCTATTTTACTCTATATACCATCTGGCTTTACTGAGCGTTGAGAGCTGAAGGGAGTAAAGGAGTAAACAGATCCATTCAATCCTTACAAGCGGTGTGACCTGTTTCAGGTCGAATATCTGAGGTGAGGGGCCATCTTAAAGTGGTGGAGGGATAAAGTCACCATCCAGATATCCATTGTCACCGGTGGTTTCTGCTCTTTGTATTATCTTTGTATGGACTTTTATTTGCGCAGCACTTTCTATATGTACCTGTATATAATTGTATTCTATTTTGTATGTATTGCACACTGCCCTCACTGTGCACACGGCACTAACTAATGTTTTCAGTACATTTTTGCATTCTTTAGAGTCCTGATTAGAATTAGCCTGCCTATGTAATGCCCTTTGTTACCATAAACATACAATTCTAATATTAATGTGATACCTACGTAATCATGTGTATAAAAACCTTCAACTGCGTCATAATAAACAGAACAGTTGCTGTATTTAGAAAGATGCTGAGCGTATCTTTTGTGTCTGTTCCCTACTGTAGTAGTTATTATTAATTTGGAACCACTAATCAATATGAGGATAGGAGTTGCCTATCTATAAAATGTCCAGCTCATAGGGTTCAATATTGTGTTGGCCCACCCTTTGCAGCTATAACAGCTTTAACTCTTCTGGAAAGGCTGTCCACAAGGTTTAGGAGTGTGTCTGTGGGAATGTTTGACCATTCTTCCAGAAGCGCATTTGTGAGGTCAGGCACTGATGTTGGACGAGAAGGTCTGGCTTGCAGTCTCCACTTTAATTCATCCCAAAGGTGTTCTATCAGGTTGAGATCAGGACTCTGTGCAGGCCAGTCATGTTCCTCCACCCCAAGCTCGCTCATCAATGTCTATATGGACCTTGCTTTGTGCACTGGTGCACAGTCATGTTGGAACAGGAAGGGGGCCATCACCAAACTGTTCCCACAAAATTGGGAGCATGAAATTCTCCAAATTGTCTTGGTATGCTGACGCCTTAGGAGTTCCCTTCCCCGGAACTAAGGGGCCAAGTCCAACCCTTGAAAAACAACCACACACCATAATCCCTCTCTACCAAATTTGTTGGACCAGTGCACAAAGCAAGGTCTATAAAGACATGGATGAGCTAATTTGGGGTGGAGGAACTTGTGGAGGACCTCATCCAAATCAGTGCCTGATCTCACAAATGCGCTTCTGAAAGAATGGTCAAACATTCCCATAGACACTCCTGCAACTATCTTCGACTCTTCTGGGAAGGCTGTCCACAAGGTTTAGGAGTGTCTGGTTCGAATCCCGACACTCCTAAACCTTGTGGACAGCTTTCCCAGAAGAGTCGAAGATAGTTGCACAGGGTGGGCCAACTCAATATTGAACCCTACGGATTAAGACTGGGATGCCATTAAAGTGCATGTGCGTGTAAAGGCAGGTGTTCCAATACTTTTGACAATATAGTGTATGCGTGGTGGCTGCGCATACAGTAAATGCCATATTTCTTGCTGCATTATGCAATTTATTTTTTTTTGTTTTGTTTTATAGCAAAAGGAACATTTAGTACAAGGGCTTTTCTGCAATAAAGGATTCTTATTGGTCTCCTTGCAAATGACAAAACTATAGTGGGCTTGATTGATAGCTAACACATTTGGTATAACCACTTTGCCTCTAGAGACATTTTTTTACTTCTTGCACACATGTTAAAATCTGCATTTTTGGCTATAAATGTACTTAAAGCCTCCTGACCATTATATGTTTTTTAAAACAGGCCTTGTGGAATAAAAAGATAGTAGTTGCCATTTGCACACAGTATTTGCTCAACTGTTTATCAAATCTATTATTTCCAGAAAAATCACTAATATGATTTTTTTTGCACACAAACACAATTTAATCACTAATGTTTCTGTTCAAAATAAAAGATGAGGTAGCGTAGAGTAAATAGAATAAATAGATACCAAATGTATCAGGACTCATAACTGCGTGCACCCGTTAAATGTAAAAAAAAAAAAAAAAAAAACAGTATTAAAAATTATCAGTAGGCGACACATTAAATGCTGTTACAGCTTATCAGTTTTAGAGTAAACCACAAATGATGGCCCTAGAATTATTGCTTTCATTCTGACATAGCATTAAATAACATTTATAGCAAAATTGCAGTTACCATACTGTACATGTGTGCACCCTGTGCATGCGTTTGTGTTTTTGCAGGTGTGCGTAGGGTGACAAAGTTGTTTTATTTATTCTTTTTTTTTAATTACATTTTATTATAATTTTTTTTTTAAAGAAGAAGTATAGCCAACGCTAGTTTGGCTGTACTTCTCCTATCAGAGGAGTGCTGTTCATTCTGCACTCCTGTGACCCATTTTCAGCTGGCAGCGGGCTTTAGCCACAGAGGTGGTCCAGGCTCTGAAAATCTCCAGGACATATGGTAGGGATCCACCCAGATGCCTAAACTTGCAGCTGTGCCACTCCCGCCCCCTCCACAACACAGGCTGAGAGGTCAGTGGTCTTTGATAGCTCAATTCTCGGTCTTAAACCCCTTTCACACTGGGGCGGTGGGTGCGTCGTCGGTAAAACGCCGCTATTTTTAGCGGCGCTTTACCGTCAATTTTGCGGCGCTATTCGGCTGCTAGCGGGGCACTTTTACCCAACGCTAGCAGCCAAGAAAGGGCTCAATCCACTGCAAAACGCTGCTGCAGCAGCGCTATGCCGGCGGTATAGCCACGCTGCCCCATTGATTTCATTGGGCAGGAGTGGTGAAGGAGCAGTGTATAAACCGCTCCTTCACCGCTCCAAAGATGCTGCTAGCAGGACTTTTTTTAGTGTTCTTCCAGCGCACCGCTCCAGTGTGAAAGCCCCCTGGACAGCAGTGGCTCTTTCAGGGCGCTTTGCAGGCGCTATTTTTAGCATTATAGCGTCTGCAAAGCACCCCAGAGTGAAAGGGGTCTTAGAGGTGGCAGGTGACAGCTGCCTATGGGATCGGTGCTGAAGCTATCTAGGAGAATATGACTGTTTGTTTTTTTAAAGCCATACTTCTCTTTTAACTTTATTGCTATCCCAAGAGGGCTGACATGCTATGTGATAGCACTGAGCAGGTGATAGGTCTTTTTGGAAAAGGCAACGGTTCTTAGACTTGCTAATATCTCTCCTATCCAAGCTGCCAAAGCACAGGATTGCTTGGATATTGAAAGCTCTACACCCTGATGGGGAGAGAAATTCTGGGGGGAGGTCTAATTCTACTTTCTCCTTGAATGACCCATGTTGATACATTTTGAGGAGTAAATAATGTATTCACAAGGAGGGCACTTATGGAGTGAATTTGGTAGTACACATTCTAATGCTGGGTTTGCACTGAATTCAGTCAATCACCCCTGATAGCCTCTGGGATATTCCTTACTTCTACCACATTCCTTTCTCTTCTTCCTCTCATTCCACCCTACCTTCCCTATTACATCCCTCCTCCCCCTTTTTTCATCTTCTCCTCTCTCGTCCTTGTTTTCTTTCTTTTTCTTCCACTCCTCTTTTTTCCCCATCTAGATATTCTGCTTAAGTGTAGAGAATGCTTTTTGTCCGCTCTCTCCTATTCTGCCTCATATCAATGGCCCCTGTACAACAAAGGATAATAATACATATCTCAGCTATCAGCATTAGGGATGTGCCGAACACCCCCCTGGGTTCGGTTTGCGGCGGAACATGCGAACAGGCAAAACATTTGTGGGAACACCATAAAAGTCTATGGGACTCGAACGTGAAAAATCAAAAGTGCTAATTTTAAAGGTTATATGCAAGTTATTGTCATAAAAAGTATTTGGGGACCCGGATCCTGCCCCAGGGGACATGTATCAATGCAAAAAAAAGTTTTAAAAACGGCCATTTTTCGGGAGCAGTGATTTTAATAATGCTTAAAGTGAAACATTAAAAGTGAAATATTCCTTTAAATATTGTTCCTGGGGGGTGACTATAGTATGCCTGTAAAGTGGCACATTTTTCCTGTGTTTAGAACAGTCCCTGCACAAAATGACATTTCTAAAGGACTAAAAGTCATTTAAAACTGCTTGCACTGTAATGTAATGTCGGGTCCCAGCAATATAGATGAAAATCATTGAGAAAAATGGCATGGGTCCCCCCCCAGCCCATTACCAGGCCCTTTGGGTCTGGTATGGATATTAAGGGGAACCCCGCACCCAGATTTAAAAAAAAAAGGGGTGGGGCCCCCAAGCCCTATATACTCTGAACAGCAGTATACAGGCGGTCCCCGGGTTACAAACAAGATAGGGACTGTAGATTTATTCTTAAGTTGAACATGTTTGTACTTTGGAACAAGTACATTTTTAAAGTGTAGCTCCAGCCAAAAAATTTATTTTTAAGCTTTTTGGATATTATTATTATTATTATACAGGATTTATATAGCGCCAACAGTTTATGCAGCACTTTGCTCTGGAGAAATCCTGGAGACGGTGGCGTCACTACAGCTGGTGTCACCCGGTGCGGAAACAAAATGGTGTCACCCCCCCTCCACCAACTATGGTCCCCTTCAATGAATAGGGGGGTTTTGGAGGCGCCAACTCTAGTAACACTGTCACATGATGTTAGTGTAAAGCATACACTTACTGGTTCGTAGGTTCAGATGGGGTGGCGATGTCCTGGGGTGTGCTGGTGTTCAGGTGCAGGCTTCGGTGATGATCCTTTGGCTTGGGAGATGTAAAATCCTGGTTGGAGGAAAGGTAGTACAGCGGTATCCAGTGGAAGCTCCACGCTAACCACCCTGGAACGCGGAAGCGTAAGTGATGTCAGCGGTGCACAGAGAGCATCCAGACACAGATGGGGGATAGTACAGGCTACGTGCTCGGGGCTCACAGCTCCTTCTACTGGCCTGTTTCCTCTCTGGAGGAGAGTAGCTAAATAAGGTACAAGACATCTGGCTAAAAGAAAGTGGTCGGGGCTTCCGCGGCTGTGGAACCATAACAGCCAGCGGACCCGCATTTTACTAAAAAGTAAAAAATAAAAGTTGGAAATGGGGAAGAGGTTTGAGAGTCAATTATTTAATATGACAAAAAGTCATTAATTTAATATAAAAAACAATTATTATATACAAAATCGATAAAAAAGAAGGTGTAATAAAAAAAGAGTTAAAAATGCATAAATTGCACTGTTGGTTAGTGAACAATGGAACACATTGTGAGATAAAAAACATGAAGGGGAGGGGGACGGGGAGGGGTGGAGGGGGGGGACTATATCCCCCAAGTATTTGTATTATCCTGGAGATTGAACCCAGATAGGAATAATTTAACTGTGGGGCACAAGGGTAGGATAGAAGGCAATAAAAGCGGGGGTACAACTACAATAAAGAGTGTGTCTCTATTTCTTCATTGAGATAGTACCCATCTACTAGAAATGCTTTCCTTCTACACCTGAGAACCAACGTATCAGTGGGTGTCCCTGGACATCGCATCCCTATATACCTCCATTCCTCACACCATTGGCCTCAGAGCAGTGGAACATTTTCTCTCTGAGGACCCTCTCATTAACCCCAGACAGGCACAGTACATCCTGGAGACCACAAAATTCTGTTTAGAACATAACTATTTTGAGTTCGATCATACCTTCTATTTGCAATCCCAGGGTGCCGCCATGGGTGCCAATTTTGCTCCTAGTTACGCCAATCTGACTATGGGCTATTGGGAATTACAATATGTCTTACACAACAATCCCTTCGCTGCCCAAATTATCTACTACGGACGCTTCATTGATGATATCGTAATGATCTGGGATGGTCCAAAAGAAAGTGTGGAGTCCTTTGTTGAGCATTTTAACCACAATTCCCTAGGGCTATCCTTCACTCATGTTATAGATCCCAACAAATTAGCCTTCCTGTATCTAGAACTCTTCCATAGTGAATCCCAAATACATGCCACAAACTTTGTCAAACCAACCTCTGGAAATTCCTACATCCACTATGAGAGCTGTCATTATCCGAGATGGATTAAAAATATACCTAAAAGTCAATTCCATAGAATTCGGCAAAACTGCACCAAAGACGAAGATTACCATACACAGGGCAAACTCCTCTCACAAAAATTTCAGGACAAAGGATATCCATCAAATCTGGTCCAAAAAGCCTTCATTCAACAAGCAAATAAACTTCCACCAAAGGCAAAAACTCTAGATGACCTACAACCAACAAGATTCACAACCCAATTTCATGATTGTCACAAAAAAATGGAGAATATCATAACCAAACATTGGTGCATCCTGCTCAGAGACCCTTTTTTGGGTTCCTCCCTCACCCAACAACCTAAGGTATCCTATCGCAGAGCCAAAAATATAAAGAGTAAAAAAGCACCAAGCAAAATAAAAAATGTCACACCAACTTCGGTTTCATACATTCCCCTCATTTTATTAGTGGGAATGTACCAATGCAAGAAAAAACTAGAAAAGCTACAATTTCTGGGGAAATTGTGTGAAGTGTTCTTGCCCCCACCAGTAGTCTACAAGCATTATCAAGCCTAGCAGATGAAGGTATGACCACATGCATTTGGGGGGTCTCAGCATCTTGACGTAGAATGGGGGTGAAGGTGTGCTATCTGTTTGGTGATAATCAGTGTTTACAACCACTGTTTCCTGGCAACGCTCATGCCCTGTTTATGCTTCACAACCACTGCTGCTATTGAGCAGTGGTTGTGAAGCATAAACAGGGCATGAGCGTTGCCAGGAAACAGTGATTGTAAACACTGATACATACACAGAATCATGATAGCTGTAATAACTGTGCAGTTCTTCAAACGATCGTATTTTAAAAACTATAAATCCTATGGCAAAGAGCATTATATTGTGAGAATCACAAGACCCAGACCTAGATTTTGATGTATAGTATGTCAATGAAATATTAAAAATGAAGGCACAGTCACAGTTTAGATATTGCCCTTCAAATTTGAAGTGGCTAGAGTAGAATTTCAATGAATGTCAATGGACGGCGTGAGTTGCAAACAAATGGTCATATTGTGAAAACTATCAGGACTATGGCTTAGCCGTGGACATGTTTAGTGGCAGCAGGGATAGCTGAACGTTTTGATATAAGATTTGTGTAGGTGGGCTTGAAAATGAGGGAGTGGCGGCAGTTTAGAAATCATGTCCTGATTTTTCAGCTTTTGTCACCTCCCACACTAGTTTTGAACATTTCCCCATTCATTCCTATGGGACCAGTTTCGCCGCAAAAATGACGATATTTCGTGAACCATTTTATGAAACGTTCCACAAAGTAATAGCACACAATTCGGGATCAATCCGCACGTTTCGGTATATTACTTGTCTATGTAGTGTAAAATCTGTGGGAGGAGTTAGGGTGGTAAATTTGGCTATAATAATATATATGTGAGATAACAGTAAGTGGTCTTGCTATTCAAGAACACTTAAATATATATGTGAGATAACAGTAAGTGGTCTTGCTATGGAAGAACACTTAAAAAGCTACAATTTCTGGGGAAATTGTGTGAAGTGTTCTTGCCTCCACCAGTAGTCTACAAGCATTATCAAGCCTAGCAGATGAAGGTATGACCACATGCATTTGGGGGGGTCCCAGCATCTTGACGTAGAATGGAGGTGAAGGTGTGCATCTGTTTGATGATAATTAGTGTTTACATTCACTGTTTCCTGGCAACGCTCATGCCCTGTTTATGCTTCACAACCACTGCTCAATACACAATACACAGGATCATGATAGCTGTAATAACTGTGCAGTACTTTAAACGGTCGTATTTTAAAAACTCTAAATCCTACAGCGAAGATCTTTATATTGTGAGGATCACAAGACCCAGACCTAGATTTTGATGTATAGTATGTCTCTGAAATATTAAAAATGAAGGCACAGTCGCAGTTTAGATATTGCCCTTCAAATTTGGAGGGGACTAGAGTAGAGTTTCAATGAATGTCAATGGATGGCGTGAGTTACAAACAAATTGTCATATTGTGAAAACTATCAAGAATATGGCTTAGCCGTGGACATGTTTAGTGGCAGCAGGGATAGCTGAATGTTTTGATATAAGATTTGTGTAGGTGGGCTTGAAAATGAGGGAGTGGCGGCAGTTTAGAAATCATGTCCTGATTTTTCAGCTTTTGTCACCTCCCACTCTAGTTTTGAACATTTCCCCATTCATTCCTATGGGACCAATTTCGCCGCAAAAACGACGATATTTTGTGAACCATTTGGCGAAACGCTCCACAAAGTAATAGCACACCAATCGGGAACAATCCGCACGTTTTGGTATATTACTTGTCTATATAGTGTAAAAACTGTGGCAGGAGTTAGGGTGGTAAATTTGGCTATAATAATATATATGTGAGATAACAGTAAGTAGTCTTGCTATGCAAGAACACTTAATTATGTCTCACCTGTAAATTTGTGGATCACGGCCAAAAAAACTTCACCATTCAAGGAAAAACATATACCATAAAAGAATTTCACAATTGCTCTAGTGAGTACGTGGTATACTGCCTGACCTGCCTAGGTGGCCTGTTTTATGTGGGCAGGACCATATGCACCTTACGCCAACGTTTTGGCGAACATAGGTGTTTCATAGAAAAAGGCTGTGACAAACACAGTGTCCCTCTTCATTTTCTGAAGGTACACCATAATTCCACCACTGGCCTCAAAGTCTGGGTTATAGAGGCCATTCCTAGAGATCTTCCTGCTGCAGAACGTTCTAAACGCTTATGTCAGCAGGAAACTTACTGGATATATTCCTTGAACACTCTCTCGCGGGAGGACTCAATGAAGAAATAGAGACACACTCTTTATTGTAGTTGTACCCCAGCTTTTTTTGCCTTCCATCCTACCCTTGTGCCCTACAGTTAAATTATTCCCATCTGGGTTCAATCTGCAGGATAATTCATATAATTGGGGGATATATTGTTCCCCCCCCCCGTCCCCCTCCCCTTCACGTTTTTTATCTCACAATGTGTTCCATTGTTCACTAACCAACAGTGCAATTTATGCATTTTTAACTCTTTTTTCTTATTACACCTTTTTTATTGATTCTGTATATACCGTATTTATCGGTGTATAACACGCACCGGCGTATAACACGCACCCCAATTTAGGAGGGAATTTTAAGGAAAAAAAAACTTTTAGGAGGGAAGTTGAAGGGAAAAAAACTTACATTTAAATGCCCATCATTGCAGCCTTGTCAGTGCAGCCTTGTCAGTGCAGCCTTGTCAGTACAGCCATGTCAGTGCAGCCTTCCCCAGTGCAGCCTTCCCCAGTGCATCCATGTCAGTGCAGCCTTCCCCAGTGCAGACTTCCCCAGTGCAGCCTTGTCAGTGCAGCCTTCCCCAGTGCAGCCTTGTCAGTGCAGCCATGTCAGTGCAGCCTTCCCCAGTGCAGCCTTGTCAGTGCAGCCTTCCCCAGTGCAGACTTCCCCAGTGCAGCCTTGTCAGTGCAGCCTTCCCCAGTGCAGACTTCCCCAGTGCAGCCTTGTCAGTGTAGCCTTCCCCAGTGCAGCCTTGTCAGTGCAGACTTCCCCAGTGCAGCCTTGTCAGTGCAGACTTCCCCAGTGCAGCCTTGTCAGTGCAGACTTCCCCAGTGCAGCCTTGTCAGTGCAGACTTCCCTAGTGCAGCCTTGTCAGTGCAGACTTCCCCATTGCAGCCTTGTCAGTGCAGACTTCCCCAGTGCAGCCTTGCCCCAGTGATCCCTGCCATTCTGGGCTTCAAAATCGGCGACCGCGATTTGAAAATGGCGCCGCCAGCGCCGAAATACACAGAGCCGGTCCTCGGCTCTTCCCGGCGGCTCTCGTTCACTTTCGGCTCCACTCGTAGTCCCGAGCGGAGCTATCTGAACCTAGCCGAGTAGGTTCCGATAGCTCCGCTCGGGAGTACGAGTGGAGCCGAAAGTGAACGAGAGCCGCCGGGAAGAGCCGAGGACCGGCTCTGTGTATTTCGGCGCCGGCGGCGCCATTTTCAAATCGCGGTCGGCGATTTTGAAAATGTGACAGCTCGGGATCGCAGGGGATCGGCGTATAACACGCACCTGCGATTTTCCCCTGATTTTAAGGGGAAAAAAGTGCGTGTTATACGCCGATAAATACGGTAATAATTGTTTTTTATATTAAATTAATGACTTTTTGTCATATTAAATAATTTACTCTCAAACCTCTTCCCCATTTCCAACTTTTATTTTTTACTTTTTTGTACAATGCGGGTCCGCTGGCTGTTATGGTTCCACAACCACGGAAGCCCCACCCACTTCCTTTTAGCCAGATGTCTTGTACCTTATTTAGCTGCTCTCCTCCAGAGAGCAAACAGGCCAGTAGAAGGAGCTGCGAGCCCCGAGCGCGTAGCCTGTACTATCCCCCATCTGTGTCTGGATGCTCTCCGTGCACCGCTGACATCACTTCCGCTTCCGTGTTCCAGGGTGGTTAGCGTGGAGCTTCCACTGGATACCGCTGTACTACCTTTCCTTCAACCAGGATTTTACATCTCCCAAGCCAAAGGATCATCACCGAAGCCTGCACCTGAACACCAGCACACCCCAGGACATCGCCACCCCATCTGACCCTAGGAACCAGTAAGTGTATGCTTTACACTAACATCATGTGACAGTGTTACTAGAGTTGGCGTCTCCAAAAACCCCCCTCCCTATTCATTGTGTGCTCACAGAGGCTATGGACACCCTCTGAGGATGGCTGCCTCCTCTCTCCTCCCCCGCTATTTTTAAATGTGCTTTTTTTATGTGCTATTTTTAATGCTGTTTATATTATTACTGCACTATTCCATTTAAGGCATCATAATAATAGGAGCGCCGGAACCCCACCTCTTTCTTGAATATGGTCCCCCTTCAACACAGACTCCCCTACCACTATGTACAGACCGCCCCTCCAGCAGTATAGATCCTCCTCCCTCAGTACAGACCCCCCACTAAGTACAGACCCCCCTCCATCAGTTTAGACCCCCTAAGTGTAGACCCCCCTCATCAGTATAGACCCCCTCAGTACAGACCTCTCTCCCTCTATACAGACCCTCCTCAGTGCGGAGACTCCATCTATCAGTATAGACCTCCTCAGTGCAGACCCCCCTCCATCAGCATAGACACCCCATCAGTGCAGACCCCTCTCCTCTATCAGTGCAGACCCCCCTCAGTGCAGACCCTCCCATCAGTGCAGATCCCCCTCCATCAATGCAGACACCCCTCCTTCATCAGTGCAGACCCCCTCAGTGCAGACCCTCCCTCCATCAGTGCAGACCCCCGTCAGTGCAGACCCCCCCTCCATCAGTGCAGACCCTCCTCTATCAGTGCAGGCCCCCCTCAGTGCAGACCACCCCCTCCATCAGTGCCAGTGCAGACCCTCCCCACCCATAGCGCCCCCGGACATGTCAATTTGCATTACATTTTTACAGACCTCAGAACAGCGCGGGGACGGGGTAGGCACAGCAGTGTGTCCATTGGACTCCCTCCTCCTCCTGTGTAGATGTGGGAGGCGGCTTTGGTCTGCTCTGCTGTGTGAGACAGGGAGACAGCCGGAGAGATCATGCGAGAGATCAGGGTAGGGGTGAGGACCGTGTGGCATTAACGGTGCCGCTGCCCGCGGGTGTCACCCCTCTGACGGGTGTCACCCGATGCGGACCGCACACCCCGCACACCCCTTGCGACACCATTGCCTGGAGATGAGCTTGGGAGGAGGAGCTGAGAGAGCTTGAGAGTAGGAGGTCTTGAGAAGAGCGGAGGGGACGATTTGGGTCATATTTGGAGACAAGATTGGTGATGTAGCTCGGGGCAGAGTTGTGAATGGCTTTGTATGTTGTGGTTAGTATTTTGAATTTGCTGGGTGATTGGGAGCACGTGCAGGGATTGGATGAGAGGATTGGCAGACACTGAGTGGTTGGTAAGGTGGATAAGTCTGGCAGCAGCATTCATGATAGACTGAAGAGGGGATAGCCAATGAGAAGGGAGTTGCAATATTCAAGGTGAAAGATAAGTGAATGACGAGCTTGGTGGTTTCATTTGTTAAAAAGGGGCCAATTTTAGAGATGTTATGGAGATGAATTCTACAAACTTTTGACAACGATTGGACTTGGGGCTGAAATGACAAATCAGAGTCTAGGATTGCACCTAGTACCCTGGCGTAAGGGAGGGCCTGATGGTTGCATTGTTGATTTTGATGGAAAAGTCATGGAGGGGGGCATGTGCAGGGGGGAATATTAATAGCTCGGTTTTAGAGAGATTTAGTTTAAGGAAGTGGTGAAACATCCATGCTGATATGTCAGTTAGTAAGTTAGTAATGCGAGAGGAGACTGAGGGAGTGAGGTGAGGAGTAGACAGATAGATTTGGGTGTCATCGGTGTATAAGTGGTATTGGAAGCCATGGGCAGTTATCAAGTGACCAAGGGAGGAGGTGTAGATAGAGAAGAGAAGGGGTCCAAGAACAGAGCCTTGGGGGACCCCCACAGAAAGGGGCAATGGAAAGGAGGAGACAGAGTTGTAGGTGACACTGAAGGAGCGCTGTGATAGATAAGCAGAGAACCAGGATAGAGCAGAATCTCGGAGGCCAAGGGAATGTAGTTTATTGAGAAGGAGCGGGTGGTCAACAGTATCAAAGGCCGCAGAGAGGTCAAGTAGTAGGAGTATAGAGTATTGGCTGTTGGTTTTAGCTGTTAGTAAATTATTAGAGAGTTTTAGTAAGGCATTTTCCGTGGAGTGCTGCGAGCGAAAGCCAGACTGTAATGGTTCAAGAAGGTTATTTTCACTGAGGTAGGAGCTAGGACAGTTGTAGACTAAGTATTCTAGAAGTTTAGAGGTGAATGGGAGCAATGAGATGAGTCTTAAGTTGTTTAGATTGGTGGGGTCCAGTGAGGGCTTTTTAAGAATGGGAGTGATCTGCGCATGTTTTAGAGGGGAGGGGAAGGTGCCACTAGAGAGGGAGAGATTGAAGATGTGAGTGAGGGTGCATAGGATAGAATAAGAGGGTGACCTTAGTAGTTGGGAGGGAACAGGATCCAAGGGACAATTGGTTAGGTGGGCATCTGAGAAAAGTTTTGTAATCTCTTCAGTAGTAGCCAATTCAAAAGAGGAGAGTGTTGAATGTGCTGTTAGGCCAGGTATGTTGGGTGGGGAAGATGTACGCACAGTGGAGGTGGCCTCACAAATTGCATCAATCTTGTGTTTGAAGTGATTGGCAATCTCTTGGGCAGTGAGTTAGTTAGTGGGTAGAGGGGATGGGGGACGAAGCAGAGAGTTAAAGGTTGAGAAGAGCTGACGTGGTCTGGATGACAAAGTATTAATAAGAGAAACAAAGTAGGCTTGTTTGGCAGCATGGAGGCAGGAATTGTATTTTAGAAGGGCAGATTTATATAGGGTGAAGCCTTGCAGGCATTTGGTTTTACGCCACAGTCATTCAAGAGCGCGACAATGTCTCTTGAGATTTCTAGTGTTGTCATTTTGCCAGGGTTGTAACGGTCGGGGCCTGATTCTGCGTGTGGTTAGAGGAGTAAGTGCATATAGTGATGAGGAGAGCAAGCTATTGTAGACAGAGGTGGCCAGGTCAGGACAGGACAGGGTAGAGATTATGTCATATAGGTGGTCAGTAGCAGAATAGAGAAGGGTTAAGGTGGCGAAGGTTCCTACAAGTAATTGTTTGCTGCTTGGAGGGATGGGTGGTTGGAGGCAAGGATACAGTGAAACTAATGAGGTTGTGATCAGAGAGAGGAAAGGGGGTGTTTGTGAGGTTGCCAGGGTTGCAGAGATGGGAGAATACAAGGTCAAGGGTATTACCATTGCAGTGAGTGGAAGTATGTGTCCATTGTGTTAGGTCAAAAGATGAGGTTAAGTCAAGAAGTTTAGCTGTAGTTGGGCTGTTAACATTGACAGGAATGTTGAAGTCACCAAGAATGATCGTGGGTATTTCAGAGGAGAGAAAGTAGAGTAGCCAGGCAGCAAAGTCATCAAGAAAGTGCGACACTGGTCCAGGAGGCCGATAAATTGCTGCAATCCTCAGAGAAATAGGAGAAAACAGACGAATACAGTGCATCTCAAAAGAAGAGAGGGATAGAGAGGGAGAGATAGGAAGGACTTGGAAGGTGCTTTGTGGGGATAGAAGGAATCCAACTCCACCTCCTTTCTGTCCGTTGGGTCTGGGGGCGTGAGTCCAATGGAGACCACCATGGGAGAGGGCAGCAGGAGAAGCTGAGTCCAAATTTTGAAGCCAGGTTTCGGTTATGTCAAGTATGCTAAAGCCATGAGAGATGAAGAGGTCATGTGCAGATGTTAGCTTGTTACAGATGGAGCGGGCATTCCAAAGGGTGCATGAGATAGGTGGGCTGCTTTGAGGAAGCAGGGGGATAGAAACTAAATTAAGTGGATTGCGGGGGTTGCCAGTGAGGGAGAGGTATTGGAGATGTGGCTTGCAGTTTGAAAATGGCGGACTGGGATTAGGAGAATTGTCACCTGAGACTAGGAGAAGAAGGAGGGTGAGGAAGGCAAGATGGGAGTGGGATGTGCATTAGCGCATGTGTATAGTGGCCCTGGTGTTTATGCCAGCATGTGGGTGCAGCAAATGCAGGAGATGATGAGTGCAGTAGTAGGGAGAGGGTAGGAGTGAGGGTGATATGTGCATGCTTCAGGGTAGAGAGAAGGGGTAGAGTAAGGATAATTTGAGGATAGAAGACACTGATGTGAGAAGGAAGAGAATGAGGAGCATGTTAGCGAATAGAGTGGGAATCTGACTTGATATAAAATAAATGTCAAATTCTGGTTTGCTTGCCGTCTTGCAGAGTGGAGCAGAGTTCTTGTTGTATCTTCATCCAGCTTTAGTTATCCTGCTTTCGTAAAACTGCGGCGGTGAAACTGCGTATCACTCGTGACAGAGCCACTCAGGACAGAGCCATGATGTCTGCACCTTGCCCCTGTCTTCGCCACCCCATAGGCTGCTTTAAATTCATAGGGAGACTGAGAAGCCATGCATTCCTCTATTGGTCATCATAGGTCTGATTTGAGAAACCTAAATATGGGAGAGAAGTTGGCCAATACCAGACCAGACACAGGCTAGGATCTTAAAGCGAATTGCCGCTCTTGATCACTCAAGCCAAATGGGGTAGAGAATCAATCACCAGTAATGTTGCTATTGTAGTGTGCTTATTATATAGCTAGCATTAAATATAGAAGTTTAAAGATATGACAGCAGAAGACATTTACCAAATATGTTACAGTAATGTCAGTTCAGCAGAGTAGAGCGTACAGATGGATAGACATTTACCTGTAAAAAAGCAGAGGTGAAGACATGATCAGAATTGATAACTGCGGCGGTGAAACTGCATATCACTCGTGACAGAGCCACTCAGGACAGAGCCATGATGTCTGCGCCTTGCCCTTGTCTGCGCCACCCCATAGGCTGCTTTAAATTTATAGGGAGACTGAGAAGCCATGCATTTCTCTATTGGTCATCATAGGGTCTGATTTGAGACACCTGAATATGGGAGAGGAGTTGGCCAATACCAGACCAGACACAGGCTAGGGTCGTAAAGCTAATTGCCTCTCTTGATCACTCAAGCCAAATGGGGTAGAGGATCAATCACCAGTAATGTTGCTATTGTAGTGTGCTTATTATATAGCTAGCATTAAATATATAAATTTAAAGATATGACAGCAGAAGACATTTACCAAATATGTTACAGTAATGTCAGTTCAGCAGAGTAGAGCGTACAGATGGATAGACATTTACCTGTAAAAAAGCAGAGGTGAAGACATGATCAGAATTGATAACTGCGGCGGTGAAACTGTGTATCACTCGTGACAGAGCCACTCAGGACAGAGCCATGATGTCTGCACCTTGACCCTGTCTGTGCCACCCCATAGGCTGCTTTAAATTTATAGGGAGACTGAGAAGCCATGCATTTCTCTATTGGTCATCATAGGGTGTGATTTGAGACACCTAAATATGGGAGAGAAGATGGTCAGTACCAGACCAGACACAGGCTAGGGTCGTAAAGCTAATTGCCTCTCTTGATCACTTAGGCTCGGTTCACACAGGGACGACTTATCAGGCGACCTAGTCACCTGACAAGTCGCCTCCCGTTCTGTGCTATGGAACCATTCTAAGGGGAGCGACGCAAGTCGCTCCGACTTAGAAAAAGGTTCCTGTACGACTTCGGGGGCGACTTGGGGCGACTTGCATAGACTTCTATACAGAAGTCGTTTTGCAAGTCGCCCGGGCAGTCGTGTGCAGGTCGCCTCGGTGAGGCGACCTGCAAGTCATGTTGCCCCTGTGTGAATGGGGTCTTAAGCCAAATGGGGTAGAAAATCAATCACCAGTAATGTTGCTATTGTAGTGTGCTTATTATATAGCTAGCATTAAATATAGAAGTTTAAAGATATGACAGCAGAAGACATTTACCAAATATGTTACAGTAATGTCAGTTCAGCAGAGTAGAGCGTACAGATGGATAGACACTTACCTGTAAAAAAGCAGAGGAGAAGACATGATCAGAATTGATAACTGCGGCGGTGAAACTGCGCATCACTCATGACAGAGCCACTCGGGACAGAGCCATGATGTCTGCGTCTTGCCCCTGTCTGCCTCTCCATTCTGTCACCCTCTCCATTCAGAGAACCAGCAGGCATCGGTCGTAAATACCTGAATGCACATGAGTGAAATAAGTATGAAATTTCAGCATGTTTCATAACTTCCAAAGTAATAACAGCACAGCCATAATGTAGACATATTTTGTTTCCTCAGATAATTTCTGACATTTCAAGTCCAGACACCCCTATGTCAGGTCATATGGGAAACCACTGGTACCCCTTATTCCTCCTAAGTAGACTATACACTATACATGTAGCATGTTTATATTTGTTCTGAAGCAACTCTCACGCTGAACAATAATATGGATATTTGGAGTCTGTAAACACTAAAGATGCAGAGATATGAATTTGTATCACAAAATCTACCTGGGACAGGGTCATGAGTGTAGACACCTCCCAGCAACCAACCCCTAAACAAGATGACCAGACAATTGGTCACTGGTCGCTGTCAACACCCCCTTTGATTTGACAGAACAGAGGAGAAGCCAAGACAATAGTCAGTTCTCCTTTTACCATCCAAGCAGGAACATCTGCCAAGTTTGAGAACCGATTACCCAGCTCATCGATTGAACTCTGATCAACCCTCGGACATTAATTGCAAGCATTCTTCCTTCCCAATTCTACCTTATTTCTTTGTGGCTTTATATTGTCATCTCTTTGAAACATCTTTTTTCTGTAAATGTTTATTTGCATCAACTTTGACCTTTTCATAATAAACCCTTATGTTGAAAAGTGTTGACCTTGTCTCTAAAGCTCTTAATGCAAGCTGTAAACAAACCTACCCCTTTAAATAGCGCTACTTTTGTAGAGTGAGGCCTCTGAGCAGACCTGTCTGTGTGGCAGTGTGTGTTGCAGACGCTTATTCTAAAATTATAATTGGTTAACACTTTTCAACATAAGGGTTTATTATGAAAAAATCAAAGTTGATGCAAATAAACATTTACAGAAAAAAGATGTTTCAAAGAGATGACAATATACAGCCACAAAGAAATAAGGTGGAATTGGGAAGGAAGAATACTTGCAATTAATGTCCGAGGGTTGATCAGAGTTCGATCGATGAGCTGGGTAATCAGTTCTCAAACTTGGCAGATGTTCCTGCTTGGATGGTAAAAGGAGAACATAGGGAAGGGTTATCACCCCTGTAACATTTATTTTGCTGTCTGTGCCCCTGTTCAGAAGATTTCACTCACTTTCTGTCCCAATGAAAATTGGATTTTGAAAATTTTGGGTTATTAGGGAAACTAGGATTGCTGATAAAGCATCGGTGGAGACACCTTTTTCCCATATTAACTCTTACAGGAGAAAATTTTCCCTTCCTGGAGGTAGATTTCCTCTCACTTCCTGTAGTCTCCCTCCGTTTGTAAGTAGGAGTTGTTTGTAAGTTGGATGTTTGAAAATAGGGGACCGCCTGTATATACTATACGGCCTGCCTTATACACTCTGCAGAAAATTGGGCCTTAGGTGTTGGTGGTACCAGAACACTGTAAGACCTCACAGTTACTCTTGGTGGGCGCTGGAACAAGCCCTGCTGTGAAATATTATATCAAGAATTGTAATTACATGCCCCTGTTAAACAGGAGCAGAAAAATTGGGCCTTAGGCGGTGGTGGTGGTGGCACAACACTGTAAAGCCTCACAGATACTCTTGTTGAATGCAGGAACGAGCCCTGCTGTTAAAAATTTGATCAAAAATTGTAATTACACGCCCCTGTTAAACAGGGGCAGAAAAATTGGGCCTAATGCCGCGAACACATGAGCGGACTTTACGGCAGACTTTGCCCAGCGGACGGGATTTCGTCGGACAATTCGATCGTGTGTGGACGGACTTAGATTTGAAACATGTTTTAAATCTATCCGTCGAACTCGAGTCTGGTCGAAAAGTCCGCTCGTCTGTATGCTAGTTCGATGGACAAAAAGCCACGCTAGGGCAGCTATTGGCTACTGGCTATGAACTTCCTTGTTTTAGTCCGGTCGTACGTCATCACGTACGAATTCGACGGACTTTGGTGGATTGTGTGTAGGCAAGTCCGTTCATTCGGAAAGTCTGTCATAAAGTCTAGCGTAAAGTCCGCCGAGCAAAGTCTGCCGTAAAGTCCGCTCGTGTGTACGCGGCATTAGGCAGTGGTGGTGGTGCCCTGAACCAAAAATATTCTTAGAAGCTATCATCATGAAGATTGAGGAGGAATAGGATAGTCACTCAGCATAATAGGATAGTCACTCAGCATATGCAGTCTACATCAGCATCAGGTGCTTGGTAGCTGGTGATCCAAGACTGATTCATTTTTATGAATGTGAGCCGAGCAACAGCATCAGTCTGTGGTCAGGTTCACTCTGTGATCAGTTACAAAGCCTCCGGCAGCACTGAATGTGCGTTCAGAAAGAGCGCTGGATGCAGGACAGGCCAGTAGATCAATTGCATATTGAGCAAGCTCTGGTAAGTGGTCCATCCTCAAGACCCAGTAACCCAATGGATGTTCTGTTGAAAAGGTCTCCAAGTCTGATCTTGCTCCTAGGTATTCTTGCACCATGTAATTTAGACGCTGGCGATGGTTGCTGGAACCAATCAGAACTTGGCACTGAGAACTGAAAATTTGTACGAAAGCATCCGTCAGCCGGCCACCTTCTCCACTGCTCTTCCTGTGACTGAACGGAGCCTCAGCAACACGTTGTCCAGCACCATGAAATTGTAACCTCCCAGGCTCTGGAAACGCATTGCACAAACCTTTCTGCAAGGCCTCCCGAAGATGTTTCATACTCTGCTCTCTCTGCGAAGGCTGGATAAGTTCTGCAACCTTACCCTTGTAACGTGGATCAAGAAGGGTTGCCATCCAGTAATGATGCCTTTCCTTAATACCACAAATCCTAGGGTCCTTTCGCAGACTTTGCAGGATCAGGGAGCCCATGCAGCGTAAGTTTGCAGAGGCATTCTATCCTGAGTCCTCTGGGTCACTAAGGATCACATGATCCTCAACCACCTCCTCCCAGCCACGTACAACTCCATGGGTTTCTTGGGAATTAAACGATCCCTTGAAGACTACTTCTGATGCTGAGTGTTATCCTCCACCTCCATGCTGACACAATCCTCCTACCCCTCCTCTTCTTCTTCCTGTGTGATCGGCAGGCCCGCAGGAATACTATCTGGATAAAGGGGGCCTTGAGAGGTAAGGAAGTCCTCCTCTTCCTCCCTCTGTTCTGCCTCAAGTGCCCTGTCCATTATTCCATGCAGCGTGTGCTCCAACAGGAAGACAAAAGGGACAGTATCACTGATGCATGCACTGTCACTGCTCACCATCCTCCTGGCCTCCTCAAATGGTGACAGGACAGTGCATGCATTCTTGATCAGTAGCAACTGGCGTGGCAAAAAAAAGCCAAGCTCCCATAACCCTGTCCTGGTGCCATACTCACACAGGTACTCATTGATGGCCCTCTGCAGCATGTGCAGCTGCTGCAGCATTGCTAATGTTGAGTTCCACCTGGTGGGCATGTCATAAATGAGGCGGTTCTTGGGCAGGTTGCATTCTCTTTGAATGTCAGCCAGCCGAGCACTGGCATTATATGAACGGCGGAAATGACCACAGACTTTCCTGGCCTGCCTCAGGAGATGCTGTAAACTCGGGTACCAGCTCAAGAACTGCTGCACCATCAAATTCAGGATGTGAGCCAAACAGGGAACATGGGTCAAGTGTCCCTGTCAAAGGGCGGAGAGGAGGTTGGTGCCATTGTCGCATACAACCATTCCTGGCTGAAGCTGGTGTGGCGTCAACCACCTCCGAGCCTGCCCCTGCAGATCTGTCAGAATCTCTGCCCAGAGTGGCTCCTGTCCCCTAAGCAGACCAACTCAAGCACCACATGGCATCTTTTTACCTGAGTGCTTGCATAGCCCCTTGAACGCCTACGGAGCATCGCTGGTTCAGAGGACAAATCTGCAGAGAAAGAGGCCATAGAGGAAGAAGAAGAGGAGGGGGTGGAGGAGAGAGCTGTGGCATAATCACCACTATTTTGGGGGATTTGGCGCATTTTGGAGGCGTGGGGGCAGAACAAGCTCCAACAATACTGAACCCTGTCCTGCATCCTTCCCAGCTGCCAGCAGAGCTACCCAGTGCACCGTGAAAGAAAGGTAACGTCCCTGACCATTCCTGCTGGACCATGAGTCAGCGGTAATATGCACCTTACTGCTGACCGCCCTGTCCAACGAGGCCAAGACATTGCTTTCCACATGCTGGTAGAGAGTTGGTGTAAGAGAACTATTAGTTCCCGTTTGGTGCGCACTCACGCGCATGCGCGCGCACACGGACGGCTGCAGATGCCTGTGCGCATCAATGCGGATGTGCGTACGCGACGGACGGCGTGCACGCGCAGGAGTGCGCCCATAGCGCCAGTTGGTGCCAGCCGGCCTATTTAAAGAAGTGCTCTGCCCTCAGACCGGTGCTGACTGGTCTTCAGCTGTACCCTGATACCTGAACCCTGCTACTACCTGCTTGTTACCTGTTGATGAACCTGGCTTGCCTTGATCCTGCTTCTGGATCCTGTTTCTGCTCTGACAACCGGTTTCTGATCCTGGCTTCCCATTGGACTGCTGCCTTGCACTGCACTGCTCGCCTGTTACCAGACCCGGCTATCCATGTGACTTCGCTTCTGCCTGCTGCCTTGTACCCCGCTGCCCACCTGTTACTGAACCTGGCTACCCTTGAGACTCTGCTCCTGCCTCTGGGGTTTCTCCTCGTTATCCTGCAAGTGCCTGCAATCACAGTCCTGCAACCTGCTGCAACTTCCTGCTGCAAATATTCCAGGGACTTTACAACACCTAACGTTCCAGCACCACAGTTCCTGCGGAGTGCCTCCTTAAGCCCAGCTGATCCTTGGTGCAGCACCGCTTATCCTGATCTGATGGTTTCTCTGCTCATCCAAGATCGCATCCTCCGCCACAAGTCTCTGGGTCCACAGCTGCAGGCACTCGTGTCCCTCCTGGTCCTCGGCTCCTGCTGTTCCACTTCCAGCGGGACCTGGACTGGAGATACAAGAGAGGCCGACCTCGTTATTTCAGTCTCCAACCAGGTACGTGACAGTGCCAGTCAGCCAGTAATGGAGTCTAAAAGGGAGGTCTCTCTTCTGTCAACCCTCTGCCGGACTGTTACCGTACTTTCTCATGTGGTACAAGGGTTGCATAAGGACTTTGTTCAACTCCACAACCAACTACAGTCAATACCCAGTCCGGTCTCCACCTCCAAGTCTACAAGAGTCATGGATTCTGCTGCACAAATCACAACTTGTAACCATGTGGGACTTTCTTACCCTCCTGAGCCTAGAGTACCTTTACCCGAGCGCTTCTCTGGCGACCATAAAGGATTGAATAAACGGTCCTTCTATGTGTAACGTCCCACATACACACGATTAACCACCACTGCGCCTTGGAACAAATCAGTTAAATGATAATGATCATCAATTAGTAAAGTCTATCTAAAGCTGCCACTTAGTGTATAACAGTGTATAGAAAATATTTTTAAATCTTGTGACGTGATAATGGTATATTGCAACCCACGTGAAGAATAAAAATGTGGCGCTATTCTAATCACTCTTTCCGTAGTATTACCATTGCTAGTGAATAACCTAATCTAATAACCCCTTTGTTAAAGGTGTGTAAATCAAATAAATAGTGGTGAAAAATAATAGTAATAAAAATACAAAGAAAATAACAAAGCAAAAAAACAAAAAAACACCAAAACGCAATATAATGACTTCAGTGACTCAGTGATATTGCTGAAAAACGCAAATGTGTCAATCCTATAATTAAGTGTGTGACTGATCAATATACACACTCAGCATGAACTTCGTGACTAAATAACATAAAAGTCCAACAATAGGTGCACATATGTGAAACAGAGAAAGTCCGTGATAAAGATGCAAAATAAATGGTGTCACAGCAAATCTTGGAAGTTCCTGAAGTAAACTTGAACTCTCCACCACACCTCTGTGTTCAGTGTTCCCTCTCCCAATAGACAGTCTCTTACCAACTCTGTATGCCTCCACTTTCGTATGAGGCTAGCAAGCATGAGAATATCCAGGCAATCAGAAGGGGTTAAAAGTATTCCATTCAGGGACTCGTTCCATATGCAAATGAGAAAGAACTCCCAATAGTGTGATAACGTAAAAACTTTAATATACACACTTCAAAATACACTTCAAAAGATGCACTCACATTGTGTCAACTTTATAACAGCACATCAAAAAAACTCCACGGCAATCTGTACACAGCAATCTCAACACAGCAACCTGGGTGGTCTATCCTAAGGCTTTCACATAGGGTGTGTGGTCACAGAGGACCTAAATGCCAATAGCGTGTATAAGGGTCTATCTCACCCTCTCCTCGCTCGCTCTTCCAATAAACCCTCCGTCTCCCCTGACAAGCGAACCGCAGCGCTTTGCTCTCTTAAGTCACACAGTCTCTGGTGTTTATCCTTCTCTCGGCCTTGCCCCCGACATGTTTCGCTACAACTGTAGCTTATTCATGGGATAGGCCGCTTAGATTGTCAATCTACTTATATACCCTCCCTCCTCTCTGTCTAACTAGGGGGATCTCAGTGCGCATGCGCGTCCCGCGTGATCCTGTCTTGGCTTCTGCAAGTTCCTTTTTTGCCGCTATGGCCCAACTGTATGCTGATCCGTTCCGTCAACAGACTGCAGAAACCACCTTAAGTCATCTGCAACAGGGCCCCAGGCCTGTGGAGGATTATGTTTCGGACTTCCGATTATGGAGTGCTGATTCCAAATGGAATAGTGCTGCACTACGTTTTCAGTTTCGTCTCGGCCTGTCAGAGGCTATCAAGGATGAACTGGCCAGGGTGGATGCACCCACCTCCTTCTATGACTTGATTCATCTCTGCATTCTGATTATTCGCCGCCTGCGTGAAAGACAGTCCAAGAGAACCGGAAACCTTCATTTGTTACCTGCACAGCCCAAGGCCCAGTTATCTCCTTCCTCTGAAACTATGCCTAAAGACACAGCCAATGTTAAGAGGGTCGCACACACCAGCTTCCCAAGACCTCCTCTGTCCAAACAGGAGCGATCTCATCGTCATCAGCTCAAACTCTGCCTTTACTGTGGCGATGAAGGACATTTTCTGCAATGTTATCCCCGAAAACACCTTAGGAGATCATCTTCTCCACCTGATACGGTTGCTTCCCTAAACCCTGGGCAGAACCACACCTTGCTACCAATCTCTCTCCAGTATGCAGGAAAGACTCTCACAGTTTCTGCCATCGTGGACTCAGGGGCCTGTAGCTGTTTTGTGGACTCTTCTTTCGCAACTATACATGAACTACCTTTATGTACCAAGAAAAACAGCTTCTCGGTTCACCTAGCTGATGGTACGGGCATTAAATCTGGACCTGTTATGCTAGAGACTGTACCTATTTCCTGTTCTACCACTTCTGGACATTGGGAGTAGGGATGAGCTTCGAGTTCGAGTCGAACTCATGTTCGACTCGAACATTGGCTGTTCGCAAGTTCGCCGAACAGCGAACAATTTGGGGTGTTCGCGGCAAATTCGAATGCCGCGGAAGACCCTTTAAAAGTCTATGGGAAAAATCAAAAGTGCTAATTTTAAAGGCTTATATGCAAGTTATTGTCATAAAAAGTGTTTGGGGACCTGGGTCCTGCCCCAGGGGACATGGATCAATGCAAAAAAAGTTTTAAAAACGGCCGTTTTTTCAGGAGCGGTGATTTTAATAATGCTTAAAGTCAAACAAAAAAAGTGTAATATCCCTTTAAATTTCGTAGCTGGGGGGTGTCTATAGTATGCCTGTAAAGGGGCGCATGTTTCCCATGTTTAGAACAGTCTGACAGCAAAATCACATTTCGAAGGAAAAAACCCATTTAAAACTACCCGCGGCTATTGCATTGCCGACAATACACTTAGAAGTTCATTGATAAAAACGGCATGGGAATTCCCCACAGGGGAACCCCGAACCAAAATTTAAAAAAAAAAATGATGTGGGAGTCCCCCTAAATTCCATACCAGGCCCTTCAGGTCTGGTATGGATATTAAGGGGAACCCCGGCCAAAAAAAAAAAAAAAAAACGGTGTGGGGTCCCCCCAAAGATCCATACCAGACCCTTATCCGAGCACGCAACCTGGCAGGCCGCAGAAAAAGAGGGGGGGACGAGGGTGCGGCCCCCCTCCTGAACCGTACCAGGCCACATGCCCTCAACATTGGGAGGGTGCACCTTGTCCCCATGTTGATGAGGACAAGGGCCTCATCCCCACAACCCTGGCCGGTGGTTGTGGGGGTCTGCGGGCGGGGGCTTATCGGAATCTGGAAGCCCCCTTTAGCAAGGGGATCCCCAGATCCCGCCCCCCCGTGTGAAATGGTAAGGGGGGTACTTACCCCTACCATTTCACTAAAAAACTGTCAAAAATGTTAAAAATGACAAGAGACAGTTTTTGACACTGTCAGAGGAATAATAGAAACTTTGTTTGCCAGTACCGGCATTTCCCTGTACGCCTGCGTGGCAGAATGGCTAATAGGCGTACGCGGGTACGCAATTCAGCAGACCGCATCACGGCTTAACGGCGCACATAGACGTGCAAGTTAGCGGACGGCGAAACGGCGTAAGCACGTACGCACGTACGCATCTTAGCCGCACACGTGGGTTCCCCTATTAGCCCTATAAAAGGCAGCCCAGCTCTCTGGCTTATTGCTGGTTTGTCATTTCAGCTTCTGTGTTCCTGTTCCTTGTTCTGCTATTGACTCCTGCCTGTTGTGACCCGGATTTCCTTGACCATCCTTGAACTTCTCCTGCACCTTGACCTCGGCTTGCTTAAACGGATTCCTCTTCAGTCTGCTCCAGTGTTTGACCCCCGGCTTCTCTTTAAAGACTTCGCTACTGCCTGCTCCAGTGTTTGACCCCCGGCCTGTCTTGGACTCTCCTATGGATTGATTCCTGTGTATGACCTTGGCTTGTTTAAACGGACTTCCTTCCGGCTTGCTGTGTTTGACCCCCTGGCTTCTCTACATACTTGTTCCAGTTATCTACTTCAGGTCCAAGGTGTTGGAGCCCCAGTCTGATTCCTCTGCTGATCACCGTCCGGGTGTACCCTGCACGGACTACTACCAGACAGAAGTTCAACACGCAGGCTCCTACTAGTGCCTGGCGACCCGTGCCTCTCTGTGCCCGATACCCTCTGTGCCACCTCCAGGGGTATAGCGCACTCAGCTGCAAGGGGAGCCGCTCTCAGCATCTCGGCCCTGGTGAGTACCCTGACAGACAATTCCTTTATTTAAATGCTTCTTCTTTATTCTATCTTCCTTCATCTTCTGGTTCTTCTGGTTCTTCCTCCGGCATTCTCGTCCAGCATCTCCTCCGCAGCGTCTTCTATCTTCTTCTCCTCGGGCCGCTCCGCACCCATGGCATGGGGGGAGGCTCCCGCTCTTCTCTTCATCTTCTTCTTCTTCTTCCTTCTTTTCTTCTTCATTTTCTTCTCCGGGCCGCTCCCCACCCATGCTGGCATGGAGGGAGGCTCAGGCCATTTTTTATTTTTGGCGCGGGGTTCCCCTTAAAATCCATACCAGACCTGAAGGGTCTGGTATGGAATTTAGGGGGAACCCCACGTCATTTTTTTTTTAAATTTTGGCTGGGTTTCCCCTTAATATCCATACCAGACCTGAAGGGCCTGGTATGGAATTTAGGGGGACTCCCACGTAATTTTTTTTCTTAAATTTTGGTTCTAGGTTCCCCTGTGGGGAATTCCCATGCCGTTTTTATCAATGAACTTCTATGTGTATTGTCAGCAATGCAATAGCCGCGGGTAGTTTTAAATGGGTTTTTTCCTTCAAAATTTAATTTTGCTGTCAGACTGCTGTCAGACTGTTCTAAACACGGGAAACATGCGCCCCTTTACAGGCATACTATAGACACCCCCCAGCTATGAAATTTAAAGGGATATTATACTTTTATTGTTTGACTTTAAGCATTATTAAAATCACTGCTCCTGAAAAAACGCCCGTTTTTAAAACTTTTTTTTGCATTGATCCATGTCCCCTGGGGCAGGACCCAGGTCCCCAAACACTTTTTATGACAATAACTTGCATATAAGCCTTTAAAATTAGCACTTTTGATTATTCATGTTCGTGTCCCATAGACTTTAACGGTGTTCGCGTGTTCGAACAAACTTTTTTCCTGTTCGCATGTTCTGGTGCGAACCGAACAGGGGGGTGTTCGGCTCATCCCTAATTGGGAGCTCCTTCCTCTTGATGTCATCACATCCCCAATTTTTCCTGTTATTCTTGGGCAACCCTGGCTGAGGGCGCATAATCCTCTCATCAATTGGTCATCTGGAGAAGTGTCTTTTCCCTCTGACTATTGCAAGGAGTACTGCTTCCCTCTTATACCCAGTTCCGGAGAGCCACTCCTCTGCATCAGTGCAGATTCTGAGACTGTTAAACTTGTGCCATCCGTTTATCATGAATACCTGGATGTTTTCAACAAGAAGAATGCTGACACTCTCCCCCCTCACAGACCGTATGACTGCCCTATTGAACTTTTGCCGGGAGCTGAAATTCCCTTTGGCAGAATCTTTCCTCTCTCTGAGCTCTGGAGGAACTTCGAAAGTACATTAAGGAAAACCTTGATGTTTTTCGGGACTTCCTTGATGTATTTACTATTGTCTACCTGGATGACATACTAATCTTCTCCTCCTCCCTTGAATCACATCGAGTCTATGTTAAAAAGGTATTTGACAGACTAAGGAAACATCACCTTTCTGCCAAAGCTGAAAAGTGTGAGTTCGAGTGACCTACTATCCAGTTCCTGGGCCTCATTATTTCCACAGATGGGATTGCCATGGAGCCACAGAAAGTATCTGCAGTAGTCGACTGGCCAGCTCCCACTGATAAAAAGTCAGTGCAGCGATTTGTGGGATTTTCTAATTTCTACAGGAAGTTTATCAAGAACTTCTCAGGTATCATATCCCCTATTACACAATTACCCAGATCATGCACAACTTTCACATGGACTGTAGAAGCTCAAGCTGCTTTTGAGAGATTAAAGGGCCTTTTCACATCTGCACCCATTTTGAGACACCCTGACCCTACTTTGCCTTATGTTCTCGAGGTTGATGCCTCGGAGATTGCTGTGGGAGCCATACTGTCTCAGCGACAAGGGATAAAATTCTTACTCCACCCTGTCGCCTTCTTTTCCAGAAAACTAAGTGCCTCAGAAAGGAACTATGACATGGGTAATCGGGAGTTACTGGCTATAAAATCTGCCTTGGAAGAATGGCGCTATCTTCTTGAAGGAGAAGCACATCCCATTCTTGTGTTCACCGACCACAAGAGCCTTGAATATTTAAAAGCAGCCAAGAGATTAAGACCCCGCCAGGCCAGATGGGGCCTTTTTTTGCAAGGTTATGCTTCCATATTACCTATCGGCCTGGATCCAAGAATGGGAAGCTTGACGCCCTTTCTCGTATGTTCCAAGACACTGAGGTTCCCTCTGAGCCCGATACCATTCTACCAGCTAAAAATTTTCTTCTGTTACAGATGGTTCTGTTACAGATGTTACAGAACCATTATCCACCTCAAGAACTCCACCTTCAGCTGACAGAAGGTCTCTACTTTCATGACGAACAGATCTTCGTTCCTGAGCAGTTATGGTCAGCAGTGCTTTACATTTGTCACGACCATCCCTTGGCAGGTCATTTCAGAGCACATAAGACATCAAATTTGGTCCGTCGCTCCTTCTGGTGGCCAAACCTGGTGCAAGATTGCAGAGACTATATTAAGTCCTGCACAACGTGTCTTCGGAACAAGACTGATAGAGCCAAAAATTGGGGTCTATTGGAACCCCTTCCTGTCCCTGATAAATTATGGACCATGATTGCCATGGACTTTATTGTTGAACTACCCCCATCAGAAGGCTTCACCACCATTTTTGTGATTGTGGATCGATTGTCCAAAATGGCCCACTTTGTGCCCCTGAAAGGCACCCCTTCTGCTGCCTCTTCTTTTATCAAGGAAGTTGTACGCCTTCACGGTATTCCTGCTAACATTACCTCTGACCGTGGGGTACAATTCACTTCCCGATTTTGGAAATCCTTATGTGAAGCTTTGGGCATTAAACACTGTTTGTCATCTGCATACCATCCACAGACTAACGGTCAAACAGAGAGGACAAACCAGACCCTGGAGCAGTATTTGCGTTGCTTTTCTTCATTTGCACAAGACGACTGGGTCTTTCTGTTGCCATTAGCGGAGCTTGCATACAATAACTCTATACACTTTGCAATCAAACAAACTCCCTTTTTTGCAAACTATGGGTTTCACCCATCTTTTTTGCCTGATGTTCCCCAGGAATCTTCAGTTCCGGCAGTACAAGATTGTTTAGAGTTCTGGAGGTCCAACAACCAACTCCTACAAGAAACCATCACCAAGTCCCAGGAAAATAATAAGAGGTTCTGTGACAGGAGGAGAAGGGGTAACCTGGATCTTAAACCAGGAGATAAGGTATGGCTTTCCACCACGAACCTAAAGTTGGCCTCTCCCTCTAAAAAACTTGGACCAAGGTATATTGGTCCATTCTCAGTAAAGAATAGGATTAATGCTGTTGCCTTCGAGCTCAACCTGCCGGCAAGTTTGAAGATTCACCCGGTATTTCACGTATCTCTCTTAAAACGATCCGTGGCGGATCACTTCCCTGATCGAGAACCTGAGATTCCTCCACCCTTGCTTGTTGAAGGTAACAAAGAGTTTGAGGTTGAGGCTGTTATGGACTGCAGGATAAGAAGGGGCCAGACCCAGTTTTTAATTAAATGGAAGGGCTATGGTCCTGAAGATAATTTGTGGGAATCCTCTTCTAATGTACATGCTCCTCAATTGATTCAGGCTTATCTTCAGCTTCACCCGGAAAAGAGATCCCTAGTTGGCATCTGGAGGCTGCCCGTAAGGGGGGGGCAATGTAAGAGAACTATTAGTTCCTGTTCAGTGCGTACTCGCGCGCATGCGCACGCACACGGATGGCTACAGATGCCTGTGCGCATCAATGCGGATGCGCGACGGACGGCGTGCACGAGCAGGAGCGCGCCTATAGCGCCAGTAGGCACCAGCCGGCCTATTTAAAGAAGTGCTCTGCCCTCAGACCGGTGCTGACTGGTCTTCAGCTGTACCCTGATACCTGCTACTACCTGCTTGTTACCTGTTGATGAACCTGGCTTGTCTTGACCCTGCTTCTGGATCCTGTTTCTGCTCTGACTACCGGTTTCTGATCCTGGCTTCCCATTGGACTCTGTTTACGCCTGCTGCCTTGCATTGCACTGCTCGCCTGTTACCAGACCCGGCTATCCATGTGACTTCGCTTCTGCCTGCTGCCTTGTACCCCGCTGCCCGCCTGTTACCGAACCTGGCTACCCTTGAGACTCTGCTCCTGCCTCTGGCGTTTCTCCTTGTTATCCTGCAAGTGCCTGCAATCACAGTCCTGCAACCTGCTGCGACTTCCTGCTGCAAGTATTCCAGGGACTTTACATCACCTAACGTTCCAGCACCACAGTTCCTGCGGAGTGCCTCCTTAAGCCCAGTTGATCCTTGGCACAGCCCCGCTTATCCTGATCTGACGATTTCTCTGCTCATCCAAGATCGCATCCTCCACCACAAGTCTCCGGGTCTGCAGCTGTAGGCACTCATGTCCCTCCTGGTCCTCAGCTCCCACTGTTCCACTTCCAGTGGGACCTGGACTGGAGATACAAGAGAGGCCGACCTCATCATTTCAGTCTCCAACTAGGTACGTGACAGCTGGAATGGCCTTCCGTGAAAAGAAATGGCGTATGGGAATCTGCCACTGAGGTACCACACAGTCCACAAATTCACAAAAAGTCTACCAGCTGAATAGGCAGCAGTTGCAGTGCTAGCAATTTGGCCAACCTAGCATTCAGACACTCAGCATGTGGATGGCTGGGACAGAATTTCTTTTGACGGTTTAGCAACTGGGGTAGGGAAATTTGCCTGCTAAAATCAGATGTTTGTGTACCGCTAGCAGATTGGCCGCAAGTACTTGGGACACCTATTTCTATACCTTCATTCTTCTCAGTGCAGGTTTCTGAGAGGACTGGAGGTATAGTGGGGTTGGAGATCCAGCTGATGAGGAGCAAGGAGAGGTCCGCCTTGTTCTTTGATGTGGGTCTTTTAGGTGCTGTTGCCAACAGACTGCATGGGAGGTCATCATATGTCTGGTCAAGCATGTGGTGCCCAAGCGGCTGCTGTTTTGGCCACGCTTGATACGCTTCAGACATATGTTGCATACAGCAATGGTGCGATCTGCTGCACACGTGTCAAAAAAGGCCCACACCAAAGAACTTTTCAAAATATGCAGGGAGTCAGAAGCCCCCTGCACCTGCTTAGCTCTGCAGTGTGATGCAATAGGGTGGCTACCCTTAAGCTTCCCCCTGGAGGGCATCCTGCCTCATTGGAGATGTGCCTCCTTCTCCTCCTCTCTTCTATCAGGCACCCAGCTAGAGTCAGTGATCACATCATCCCCTCCCTCCTCGTCACTGGAGCAAACTTGGCAGTATGCTGCAGCTGGGGGAACATGACTGCCAGTTTCTTGACCTTCTTGGGCACCCCCTCTCTCTAGGTTCACGTTCCTCCCTTCCTCAACCTGGGTACCATCATCGGAGCCTTCAAATCGCTGCGCATCCTCCTGCAGCATTGTCACGTACCTTGTGGACGAGCCCGACTTGCAGGGGATGGCCTCTCTTGCGGCTCCGACTCGAGGGCCCTGGTAGGGTATACAGGAAGCACAAGAGTCAGGAGTGGCACGAGTGCCTGGCAGGATCAACAGCAGGAGGTAGGTCTGGAACTCTGGAAACACTGTGCAGTGGAGATTAAGCTGATCTGGTAGGTAGACTGGAACACTGGTGCAGCAGACTGGAACTGGATAGCAGGCTGGAACACACAGGACAGCAGACTGGAACACTGGTGCAGCAGACTGGAACCACACAGCAGACTGGAACTGGATAGCAGGCTGGAACACACAGGACAGCAGACTGGAACACTGGTGCAGCAGACTGGAACCACACAGCAGACTGGAACTGGATAGCAGGCTGGAACACACAGGACAGCAGACTGGAACACTGGTGCAGCAGACTGGAACCACACAGCAGACTGTAACTGGATAGCAGGCTGGAACACACAGGACAGCAGACTGGAACACTGGTGCAGCAGACTGCACACAGCAGACTGGAACTGGATAGCAGGCTGGAACACACAGGACAGCAGACTGGAACACTGGTGCAGCAGACTGGAACCACACAGCAGACTGGAAGTGGATAGCAGGCTGGAACACACGGGACAGCAGACTGGAACACTGGTGCAGCAGACTGGAAGGTCAGACAAGCCGGATCGATAGCCAGGCGGACTGTAGATGAGCCAAAGGGTCAGGCAGCAGAGTGGTCAGACAAGCCGGGGTCGGATGCAGGCAGAAAGCAGGGATGGTCGGAGACAAGCCGGGATCAGATGCAGGCAGACAGCTAGGATAATCAGGAACAAGCCGGGTCTAGCACCGGAAACAGGAAGTGTTCTCAGGAAGTGCACACGTAACGCTGAAGAGCAGACAGCAAGATTCTCATGTGACAGATCAGTTTAAATAGCCCGCCTGGTGTGCGTGTGCATGCGTCCGACTGCCCGCACAGGGCGCCTGATACTGACAGGACTTTCCTGACAAGCATGTACCCGACACTGTGGTCGAATAGTTCGGGGGACTCCTCCGTGCATGATGGTGGGGCTAGGGAAAGAGTGACTGTTGACATGGACTGTCGACTGTAGACACAGAGCCTGCTTGCCCCCTTTAATGGCCTGTGAGCATCTGCCTCTCCTTGGTGGCCTTCCGGACATGCTGTAAACTTTGTTTAGCAAAACCACACTACACTGTATTGTGTACTGTGTACACCACCAGAAAAGTAGTAGCAACTGCAATAGGGGTGCACGGTACTATGTACACCAACAGAAGTGTAAGATATGGGTGTACTGTATGTATTGTGTACTGTTTACGTCACCAGAAAAGTAGTAGCAACTGCACCATGGGTGCACGGTACTGTGCACACCAACAGAAGTGTGATAACAACTATGGGTGCACTGTATGTATTGTGTACACCACCAGAAAAGTAGTAGCAACTGCACTAGGGGCGAACTGTATTGTGTACACCACCAGAAGTCTAATAGCAACTATGGGTGCACTGTATGTATTGTGTACTGTGTACACCACCAGAAAAGTAGTAGCAACTGCGCTATGGGTGCACGGTACTGTGTACACCAAAAGAAGTGTAATAACAACTATGGGTGTACTGTATTGTGTACGCCACCAGAAATTTAGTAGCAGCTGCACTATGGGTGCACTTTACTGTGTACACCGCCTGAAGTGTATTAGAAAAAGTATACCAGGAATGGCCTGCAGTCAGATATAGGCTTGGCTACAGTGGATGCAGTGTATATATATATATATACACACGAGACTGGCTGTATATATATATATATATTAAATACACTGCAGCTAACTGAATAACCTGCCTGCCTGAAGTATATTAGAAAAAGTACACCAGGAATGGCTTGCAGTCAGATATAGGCTTGGCTACACTGGATGTAGTGGATATATATATATATACGAGACTGACTGTATATAAATATGTATTAAATACACTGCAGATAACTAAATAACCTGCCTGCCTGAAGTATATTAGAAAAAGTACACCAGGAATGGCCTGTAGTCAGATATAGCTAAACTGGATGCAGTGGATATATATATGCGAGACTGTCTGTATATATATATATATATATATATATATATGTTAAATACACTGTAGCTAACTGAATAACCTGCCTGCTCAATCTAAATGACACTCTCTCTCCGTCCACGCCAAGAACACACTACACGGGGCCGACAGTCAGGCAGCCTTATATAGTGTGGGGCGTGGACTTAGTCCCCCTGAGCCATGATTGGCAAAGGGCACCTTAGCTGAGGGCGCTCGGATTGGCCAAAGCCTGCAGGTCATGGTGCATGCTTTGGCCAATCATCATACATCAATGCACTGCGCTCCCTCAGTGCATTATGGGTTGTTATGCGGCGCTCAAATTTGGCACAAATGCCCCATAATGTTTGTTTTTCTACGAATGGGCGAACAGCCAATGTTCCAGTCGAACTCATGTTCGACCCGAACATAAAGCTCATCCCTAATCAGCATTAATTCTTATTATCAGCCTATGGTTTCCTGTGACATTACCCTATGAGTACCCTATGTTCCATGATATCACATACCTGGTGAAGAATGGAACTTGTGGAGGCCTCTCTTGCACCTTCCACCCAACACTCCTAAACATAGATACAGAGAGTGTAAGGGCAAGGAGTGGCATGAATGCCACAGTAGCTGGCTGGTAATGTCCACTCTGTAGGTGGGTAGAGTTGCTAGAGCTTGGCACCAGAGCAGGGGACGGAAACAGAACCAGGAGTCGAGCAGCAGTCTGCAACAACTGGGCAGCGAGGAACCGAATCAGCAGGCAAAGCAAGTCCAGAAGGCAGGCCAAGGTCAGCAACAGCCGGGCAAAGCAGTACAGAGCCAGCAGACAGGTCAAGCCCAGTAAACTGGTCGAGGTCAGAGTAATTAAGTAACAGATCTAGATCAAGAGCAGAAGCATAGTCCAAAGGCAAGTTGGGTCATGCACGTGTGAGCGAGTACACAGTGGCAGCCCATCCATAGGGGGTGCACAGGCGCCAACCCCCCAAGCTGTTCTCAAAAAAATAAAAAAAAGTTAAAATAAAAAAGTCACTTTGCGAGTGTCTGGGTGCCAGACACACAGCGGTCTATGGGAAGCTACCCAGCTTGAAATAAGCTGATTGCAAGCCGGGAAGCTGACTTGCCTGTTGTTTAGCGAGTGTTCGGGGTGCGAGCGATGAGCCCACAAACACTCCCACTCTCCACTCATTTGTCTATGGCTCTGGTTTTGTATTGGCGGGGACCGGAGGATGGTGGGCGGCCAGAGTGGAGCCGACTAGTGTGGGTGCGGTGGATTGAGGCCTGAGCGGCGCCTGTAAATAAAGGTAAGCGCCGGTGCCACAGGTCCTAAGGCTCAGACAGTCTTCTGCACTCGTCTCAGAGATCTAGCCGCTCGCGCACACACTGACACTTCCCTATGCAGCGCTGACTGACTGAACTCTCCACTCAGACACTGGGCCCAGCCAGGCCAGGGCAGATGATTGCGAAGTGTGGCTGGACTGGTGCCATCAGGAGGCCTTTTTGGGGATTATTTGTCTTCTTCCTGGATGTCATGCATATAGCTGTATATACACTACATAATATACACAATATGTGAGTACATCTATCCTTGGTAGTGTATACAGCTATATATGCGCCCACCTTCTTCCTTCCTGTATATACAGGAAGGAAGAAGGTAGGTGTATATAGCTGTATACACTACACAGGACAGATGTACTCACAACTTGTGTATATTATCTGTGTAGTAGTGTATACAGCTATATATACACCCACCTTCTTCCTTCCTGTTAATAGAGACCTTCCTCCATCATCATTGGCTGCAGATATACATCTGTCCTGTTACTGTATATAAAGCTGTATACAGGGCAGATGATATACAGTATATATGCAGTCTGTGATGATGGAGGAATGTCTGTATATACAGGAAGGAAGGTGGGTATATATAGCTGTATATGAGACCGCACTAGTGGACACAGATGAGACCGCACTGGTAGGCACAGATGAGACCGCACTGGTGGGCACAGATGAGACCGCAGTGGTGGGCACAGATGAGACAGCACTGGTGGGAACAGATGAGGCGGCACAGGTGGGCACCGATGAGACCGGACTGGTGGGCACAGATGAGACCGCACTAGTGGGCACAGATGAGATGGCAATGGTGGGCACAGATGAGACCGCACTAGTGGGCACGGAGGAGACCGCACTGGTGGGCACAGATAAGACTGCACTGGTGGGCACAGATTAGTCTGCAGTGATGGGCACATGCAGGCTGCACTGATGGGCACAGATGAGCCTGCACTGATATGCTGCACTGATGAGGCTGAACTTATGGGCACTGATAGGCTGCAATGATAAGCAATCGACATCGTCCACTGCCCCACTGACACTATCCACTGCTTTACTGACACAGTCCACAGCCAAATATCTGTAGGAGGGGTTTCCACTATCCCTGATAAGTTTACAGTCAATTTGTATGTCTTATTTGTAGTGTGATGTGTATTATATGTGACGTTACATATTACAGAGACCGGTATTGTGGTGATATTGAAGTATATTGGGATTTCCATACATTAGAGGGTTCCGCCATTATTGTGTTATTGATTAGTAAGTTACAAGCAGTTTAAATAAGGGGTATCAAGCAGCACTCACAAATTGTGAGTACATCTGTCCTGTGTAGTGTATACAGCTATATACAACCACCTTCTTCCTTCCTGTATATAGAGACTCTCTATATACAGGAAGGAAGAAGGTGGGTGTATATAGCTGTATACGCTACACAGATATACACACATTGTGATTGCATCTGTCCTGTGTAGTGTATACAGCTATATATGCCCACCTTATTCCTTCCTGTATATAGAGACCTTCCTCCATCATCATTGACTTCAGATATACATGGTCTGTCCTGTTACTGTATATATAGCTGTATACAGGACAGATGATGTATTTTTTCACTCAGTGATGATGGAGGAAGGTCTCTACATACAGGAAGGAAGGTGGGTGTATATAGCTAGCTGTATACAGGACAAATGATATATACCTGCATACCCTTATCTGTGAGGCTGAGCTAAATGCCCTGAGCTGTAATGCTGAGCTATATACCCTGATCTGTAATGCTGAGCTATATACCCTGACCTGTAATGCTGAACTGTATACCCTGATCTGTAATCAGGGTATACGTATAAAACACATCTCATATTGTGCATTTCTGAATTTCCAAAGATACGAATGGTCTTTCCAATTTTTTCTTATGCATTGTTTTATAATGACACTGAAATGGATTTTTACAGCATTTAAAAAATCCTGGCATGTATGACATGTTTACATTCATACATTTAGTAATCAAATTATGTCCTTCTAAGTCTATATCACTCACCAAAATGATAAATGATTACAAATGCCTGTAAGTAATATAAAGTGAAATGCTGATACTATTACAGCAACAGACTGGCACAAGTGACCAAAGATCACACTGTCCTGGCAATGGCAGAAGTTTAAGCATTTTATTTATAGTTTTACATCATCACATCTCATACAGTGTTGCTATGTGCTTGCTCTCTTAACTGATCCCTGACCTAATCTTTGACACTTTGCCCTTTCAATACCATTCTGATACTTCTCATTAATTCACAATTCATTGATAATGAGCCCCTTTAAATCTTTCTGTTATATAACTTTGCCTACTTACAGTATAGTGTATCTAAACTCACAAATTAATGTTGCTTTAATAATTGTCATTAAAGCTCAATTCTGGGAAACTAAAATTAAAAATAAAATTATCCCCTGTAGTGAGGCTGCACCTTCACTGTAAATCACATTCAGGACGGTAGTTTACCGACATTTCAAATGACAAATGCTTGTAAACAAATATATAAATAATAAATATATATTTTTTACAATTTTTAGTAACATTTTTTTATAGCAGTGAATTTCATTGCTATAAGCAAGCATTTTACTGAATGAATCATGTGATCACTGTGACCAATCACAGCTAACAACTCAATTGTAACAGTGAATGGCATGAGTCGAAGCCATTCGTTGTTTACAATTGTCATGTGATCTGCTGTGATTGGTCACAGCAATCACATGGTACCGGCAGCGGGCAGCACACTGACTAGTCATTAGCTGTGTCCGCACAGGAGGCTCGTTCCTGGAGGATGTCATGTGACGCCCACCCGGAACAACGAAAGTCCAGCTCAGCCATCAAATTGCTGACGGGAACTGGTTAAAACCTAGCTGGATGGCTTTTCGTTTGATAAAGTACTGTGTATCTTTAACAACTGCCATGTGTTTTTCTTTCAAAAATACTGTTTTCATGTTTACATTTTTTCAATTTTTCAATTCTCAGTGCTGCTGATCGTCTCCAACTTCGTTTTACCTACTTCCTGTCTACATTCAGGCACTCCAATACCAGCTGCATATCATTCTCAGGTGGAGTTTACAGATTATGGCTTGGATTACGCCCACTGAATGAGCCTGGAACAGCTGATTAATGTATAGTCTCTACTGAACGTGCATGTGACAGGGTGATAATGCAAACTGAATAAATATTGGCACAGCTCCATATAGGCTCTAATGAAAGTGTATGTGACAGGGTGACAACCCAGGAAACCGACTCTTAAACATAGACAGAGCTTTGTCACCCTATAATAGAAAGTGCCTGGACTAGGAACTTTATTTCAGGAGTACCAGGTATTTTAATGAATACTGTAGTTTTAAGAAGATGGCTTTAGAAATTATATTAGTTTATAGCAAGTATAGCAAAATGCATTTTTTGGGGATTAGAAGGTAGAGGGACTAGAGCATTTGTCAGGTTTAGATTGCTGTCTGTCTGATTTACTCTTGCCATTTGTCATGCTTACCCTTATCATCAACAGTAAAAAGGAACTTACAAGTTAAGGTGACGCTGGTGACAACTAGGGTTTCTGTCACTTTGGAGGGATATTCTATCACTTTCTGTTTTGGCTCTAGGACAGAAAGTGAAGACATGGAATTTCCCAACAGGACACAGATGGTAAAAAAAAAAAAAAAAACTGACGGGGGTTATAACCTTCTCTTGCTCTACCTAAAATAAAAAAATAATGTGTCTAGTTCTACTTTAAAAGAGAAGTATGTCCAAAGTTTTTTTCATCATACCTCTTTTTTGGGTCACAGGAGTGCATTTACGTTAGCTCTCTTGTGACCTAAAGTCAGCTAATAGCGGGCTAAAGCCACTCCAGGCTCTGGAAGAATCCTTACCAGGGGCGGACGACCAGGGGTCGCAGGAGTCGCCATTGTGACCGGGCCCCATGCTGCAGGGGCAGGACCCCTGTATGTCTAGATAGGAGGAGCGGCAAGGGTGTATGTATGTGTATGTTTTTATATGCATGTGTATGTGTGCATCTATGTGTGGGTGTGCATGTATTTGCGTGTGTTTTATGTGTGTGTGTGCATGTATGTGTGTGTTTGTTTATATATGTGTATTTAAATGTGTGTGCTTGTGCGTACATGTGTGTTTACATGCGTGTGCATGTGTGCACATTACTTTTAATCCAGACCCCCTATATGAGTACAATCAGAAATGACTTCTTTTTTTACTGCTTGTTCATAGTGCCAGCCAGAAAATGCTGTTTCTCTGAAAATTGATCCATGTTCAGATCGCTTTTTCAGAGGCATTTGACAGGCAGTAAAGAGGCAATATGTTACCTCCTCACTGTCTGTTTTAACCCCCTAAATGCATCATCACTATGCTGCAACTGTGCAATGCACACATTTGTGGGTGGTTGCAGTGCAGCCCCATTCAGCTAGGGGTATACTTCAAGGGTGCCCTAACTGGAAAAAGATTAGGAAAAACTGGCGTAGAGGAACCAATCTGTCCATTTTCCTCCTGCAGCCGCTTAATGCCTGCAGTAGGGAGAGAAGGAGAAGCAGGGGAAAAATGTAAAGATCAGTTCCTTTTTATGCAGCTACCCCCACAGCTTCTCCTATGCAGCTTCTTTTTGCTGCCCCCATGTGCTCTCCAGCCCCCCTGTGCTTTTCCTGCCTCTCCCCCTTGTCCCCACAGCTCTTCAGGGTTCTCCCCTCTCCTGCTGGCTGCTGTGGGGGATCTGTCAGGATGAAGCCCTTTCTGAAAGGAGAGTCAGTGATCCGTACCGATCACTGACTGTCTATTCATAACTGAAACATAGTAAACCGTGTTACCTATGCTTCAGTTTGTGAATGAAGGGGAAGCTCTGACAATCACTGCTTTCTGCTCAGAGCTCACGAGAACTGAGCAATCATCGATCTTTGATTGCTTAGTTCTCAGGCTAAGAGCCTGCAGGGGACAGCTGCAGCATCAGACCAAAGCTGCAGCATAGAGGCGAGTATGCATTTTTTTCTTATCCTATATAGATATGTAGCACCCTGGTGTTTAGGCAGGGTTGCTCCTAAATTTACCTGCCAGGTATGTTGAGGATCAATTGAATTCATTCTAAGTCTGTAATTGCTGCACTTCTCTCTTTTGCCGCTAGGTGGCCGGGTATCTGGTGGCATTAGATATGAGAAGGGCAATGCATAGGCAGATTATGGGTATATGGGGTATCCCAGCCAATGGGCATGGGTTTTCTTAAATTCCTTGGCCTGCTGGGAGAGCCTATATACTTGGGTGGAGTCAGGTGATCGGTGTTCTGTGCCACCTAAACGGCTGTCTGAGAGGACATGTGTTGTATTGCCCAGGCTGCTAGGCCAGAGTTTGGGTCTATCCCGGGCACATCTGGCTGCTAGGCTGTCTGAGGGCCTGTCCAGAAGCAAGAGTGCAGCACAGGGTTGGGATTGCGGCTCGCAGTCCAACCAGAAGTGGCGGTTCTGCCGGCTGGAGAACCTGTCGTGGTCGGAGGTAGAGGGGAAGCTGTCGCCACTGAAGCACCAACCACCTTATTACCAGGGACCACTGTGGGTAGCTGAAGCAAGTACCGGAGCAATATTCTCACCAACCGGGGACGACGAAGAATCAGGAAACTTCAGCGGGTATCAAGCCAGGGACCCAGCCAGCGGAGGTGACGCTTGCAGAGCAGCCTTGTGTGTCAAGCAAGGGACTGAGCAGGCCACTGGGGTAAAGCTTGAAAAGTATCTTGAGTGCCAAGCTAGGGACCCAGTAGAGAGGTGGGGGGTGACGCTTGAGGAAAATACTACAGTGAAGATTGGAGGAGCTCAAGGGATTCAGTGGCAGTGAATCAACCAGTCTAGTGAGAGACTGGGAGCTCAGTGAGTTGAAGAACTACAAGAAGTGATTGTAGTGAAAGTGAAGGAACTGTTACACTTTCTGTTAGAAACTGTTGTTGCCATAGGAGACAGCATTCCTACACATGGAGATGTGGCGTCTTTCTGGATGCCTTTCCCTGCATGGCTGTCCTCCTGTTAAAGTCTCAGAGTCTGACAATTAACCTTGCAACTACTTAAGGGTGTCCTGGCCCTAACCCTCTCTCCCAAAGAATTAAAATCTCTTTTGCATTCAAGAAGTGTCTGACGCCCAATTAATCTAACTGCTTTGCACCCAACATGCCTCACAACCCACCATATACAGAAGGATGTCGGCTGTCTCTGGCCCTGGAGGTTCTCATTAGACCGAAGGAGGCCAGGGACCTTGCTACATATATATATACATTTCTTTTTTTTTTTTAAATAACAAACATGTTATACTTACAGTACTTGCTCTGTGTAGTGGTTTTACACAGAGCAGCCTGGATCCTCCTCTTCTCAGGTCCCTGGCAAGAGCTCCTGGCCCCTTTGTCCTGTCGAGTGCCCTAACAGCAGGCAGCTTGCTATGGGGGCACCCGAGCTGCAACTCCATGTGTCCATTCAGACATGGAGCTGCAGTTCGGCCTGGCCCCCTCTCTCTTCTCATTGGCTAACTGAATTTGATTTACAGCAGTGGGAGCCAATGGCACCGCTGCTGTGTCTCAGTCATTTAAGAGGGACAGTCGATTCACTTGTGGACATCGTTGAATTGAGATGGGGGCTGCGGGGGCTTCTGCACACAGGTTTTCCATATTAATGCATAGAATGCATTAAGATAAAACCCCTTCTGCCTTTACAACCACTTTAAAGTGGATGCAAACCAGATTCATGAAATTTGAGCTGGGCACATATCTGGAGTGTTTTCTTATCTCTCTTCAAAGTCCTAAGTCACATGGCTTCTCCTCCTCCATTCTTCTGTTATCAGTATGATAACTTTTGACAAGTTCTCCAACAACTGTGATAAAACCAGCCTGAATTTTGTGTCTGGGTGGGTGCTATAAATAGATTAGCAGAGAGCTGGTCTATTCACAGCACAGCTCTGCAAGTCTCTGCCTGTGTGCAGAGGGGGTGTGTGCTTTTCCTCCAATAAGCTGCCTCACAGTGTATGGCAAGAATCCACATCCACAGGTGAATCAGGAAGAGAAAATTCTAACAGGACATGCGCTTTCTAAACAGTATATAAAGCTGAAGACAGTAGATATACAAGTAAAACATATAGGAGGATTTGTTTCATCTCTGTGTATCATCTGAGGCTGTTCTGGGCATATGTGAGGGTTTACATCCAAGGTGAAAGACCTTGAGCCTTTACAACCACTTTAACCTACCAGCGTGTCTTTGAAGGGTGGGTGGAAACCAGAGTACCTGGAGGAGACAGGGAGAACATACAGACTCCAGGTAGGTAGTGCTGTGGTTGGGATTCAAAGCAAAAACCCTAGTGCTGCCAGGCAAAAGCGCTAACCACTTGTCTACTGTGCTGTCTATGTACAATATATAGTAAAACCTTGGATTGCGAGCATAATTTGTTCCGGAAGCATGCTTGTAATCCAAAGCACTTGTATATCAAAGCAAATTTCCCCATAAGAAATAATGGAAACTCAAATGATTTGTTCCACAATCATTTATTCATAAGTCCTTCAGTTTATAGTCCATATAAAAAAGATAATAGCAATGTGATAGGTTGTGTAACCGTAAAATGTCCATCCACAAATGGAAGCCTCCACAAGGGGATTAGAAGCAAAATCCAGCACGAGCTACAGAGTATAAAAGAGAAGAGAGGCACCTCTAAGTGTAGCAATATGGTTACATTTAACCCCTACAGCGCCCCTTCCTGGTTAACCCCTTCACTGCCAGTCACATTTACACAGTAATCAATGCAATTTTAATCGCACTGATCGCTGTATAAATGTGAATGGTCTCAAAATAGCGCCAAAAGTGTCAGATGTGTCCGCCATAATGTCATAAAAATCGCTGATCTCCGCCATTACTAGCAAAAAAAAAAAATTATTAATAAAAATGCCATAAAACTATCCCCTATATTGTAGGCACTATAACTTTTGCGCAAACCAATCAATAAACGCTTATTGCGATTTTGTTTTACCAAAAATATGTAGAAGAATACATATCAGTTGAAACTGAGGGAAAAAAATGTTTTTTTATATATTTTTTGGAGATATTTACTATAGCAAAAAGTAAAAAATAATGCGTTTTTTTCAAAATTGTCACTCTTTCATTTGTTTATAGCGCAAAAAATAAAAACCGCAGCGGTGATCAAATACCACCAAAAGAAAGCTGTATTTGTGGGGAAAAAAGGACATCAATTTTGTTTGGAAGCCACTTTGCACGACCGCGCAATTGTCAGTTAAAGCGATGCAGTCGCAAAAAGTGCTCTGGTCTTTGGCCAGCCAAATGGTCCGGGGCTTAAGTGGTTAATGAAGGTACACCATTTAGCAACTCACATGTTTGATTAAAAGAGGCACATGTAAGTATGCAGGCATTTGGGATAAAGCTATCTGCAATTGTGACCGGTAAGACTACCCTGCAGTAGAGCGTTCTGAAAGCGTGGCTTAAAGCGCTCGTTGAGCGCAGCGTGGAAGGAACAACATCAATGGCGGTGAGGAGGATGGTCTATGTTGACATCTTTACCCCGGATGCCTGCATACTTAGATGTGCCTGTTTTAATCATCAACCATGTGAGTTGTTAAATGTTGTACCTTCGTTAAATGTAACTGTATTGCTACACTTAGAAGCGCCGCTCTTCTCTTTTATACTCAGTTGTGACATGACGCTACTTGTATATCAAGACATCGCTTGTATATCAAGTCAAAATTTATTTAAACATTTTTCTTGTCTTGCAAAACGCTCTCAAACCAAGTTACTCTCAAACTGAGATTTTACTGTATATCTTTTTTTTTAAAACTGAGTAAGGAAGTGTTATAACCCTTGTAGGTTTTTATCTCTGTCAGTGAAAGTTACTGCTTCTGGTGACCAGTATTTCAGGTACAGAAAGTTATTCTTCCTTTTTTTTCCCTAATAGTGAAAAAAAAAATCAATTTGACATTTTAGTGATTGGGTTTTCATCTACCTAAAATTACTTACACTAGAAAAAAAGCTACAGAATGTTCAACTATTTTTATTGTGTTTACAGTTTTATTTATTTCTATTTTTGTTGAGTTTGCAAGACAGAATAAACTTGTCCATCACGCCTCCTACTGACAGCTTTCTCTGCTTTCCCTTCTTTCATCATGCCTGGCATTGTGCCACAATGAACTCACTGACTTCCTCTCCCATACTCATGAATAGCAAGTCCTTCTCTCTCTCCTTCTCTTTATTCTTTACATAGATGTTCAGTAATTTCTGAGCTTGTTGAAGTTCACAACACAACACACTTCCATGAATAATAAGTGCAGCATTTTAAAGGACTGCAGTTGTGTTTAGTCTTGTAAATGTTTAGTGGTTCTAAAAGTAAGTAAAGTAGGATCTGAAGTGTGAAATTCAATAAGCAATTTGCTACTTCCTTTTATAAATCAGCTAGTTGTGCAAGCAAGCTTTACAATTCTGTGTGAAAAGGTTAAATCATTGTTTCCTGCTATAGAAATCATTTATATGTTTCACGTAGACGTGAGAGCTGAAGCAAGATATTAAAGGCTACGTTTGTTTATATTTTTAGTCAGAATTTTACTTTTCATAAGAAATAGAATCCTTTCTAATGTCATTTCTTCCCAAGCCATCCCAATGTACTTATCTCTTGCACTTACCTCATCTATGTCAGCCTTCACTCTGAGCTTCTAATTTCAAAGTTTAAAAAGATGCATTTTTGCCTATCACTTCCTGTAGCATCATGTGACCACCCAGCAAACTTCGTATCCCATCATGCACTGCCTTACTGCATCACGGAATAGGGTGTGTTTTACCTCTCTGGACCACCACTCCCTCATTTCTGTACCACTCTTTTTTATCTCTGCCTCCTTTCCTACTTCTTCCTTTAGAGTGGCCATACACTGTACAATCTAAAGGGAAAATAAAGGGGAAAAAACTGCGCTAATGTACCAATATAAAAATTAATCATAAAATTCAATAAGCAGCAGCTTAATGTGAGATATACACATAGAAAAACATAGGAAAGAAGAAGCCACGCTAAAAAAGATCAATTTAAGTATTTGATTGTAGAAATGAAGATCATCTCTAATATGGCAAGAAAATTGTGGAATAATAATCAAATTCTTCTAATATTGACACCACAGTGAGTTTGTTCAATAAGTGTGCCACCACCGTAAGAAAAGCTCGCTTACCACATGGCAAGCAAAACCAGGCATGTGGCTATAGCCCAGCCAAGGCCTTTTCTTCCACAGAAGATCGTAGAGATAAGCTCTGGATGGATGGTTGCATAAATATATCCAAATACTGGTGACACCGCTCAATCCAGGACCATTAGTACAGCAACCCAATCAGCAGTAAACCCAGAAAGAGAGAACTACCATAGTGTAATATTGCCTAATTGGATATTTATTTATATAAAAACAACATTGCACTTACATTGTAGAAGTTTACAAATTGCGCATTAAATACAGAGATGGCTGGCTACAAACAAACTCCCGTCCTCCTAACGAGACAGCATGGTGACATCAACACGTATCCTTCTACAGATGCATTTCGTCATATGTGACGTTGTCAATGGGGAACGGGTAGAGTGTTGATCCACCACCTTATATATCCCCTTCCCGCTGAGCGTACGCAGATGTGCGTACTCTGCTTTCGGAGGTTATACCGGGATGATGCCCGCAGCTGCAGGCATCATCCCGGTACTGTTTTTTAGAGCCGGCGATCGGCTTTCCAGGTATAACAACCGATGCGGCTAAAAGCCACTTGGCTGTTATACTGGAGGCGCGGGAGGGGACGTCTGGCTAGTGACAGCCTTCTAATTGTAAACGCGGAAGCGATGTCATGATGTCACTTCCCCTTTACTCGGCTGCCAAGGGATCGGGGTCTTTTAAACAACCACACCTCGTTCTGAGTTCTTTGTGCGGAGCTACAAACGCCATTTTGGATGTTGGCAACCCATCTCTCATTGAAGGAATAGTGAATCGAACATACTAATACTAAACAAAAATAAAAAATATATAATCGAACACCTCAATTAGATGTTTAATATGATTAATACTAATATGTGCAAGAAAATAACCTCACCAATTAAAGTATCTCAATACGTGAATTGATAGTGCAAACATATCATTGGATTTAACCCCTGATATACTTGTGAATGTAGTGAAAAAACAACTTGAATATAAGAAACCATTAATAATAATTATTAAATTGATCAATAAATAATAAGTATAACTAGTGTAAATATATATTTAAATTTAATGTGGATTTGTCAATACCAGGCATCTTAATCAATGCTAAATGACAACCTGTGCAGTATATATTAATGTATAGTAAATATCAATTATTTAGAAGTGCTAAAAATATTGAATATTAAGAATCAATAATGAATAAACAAAGTTAGCTAATTGTCCTAACGGTCAACCAGCACATGCCGTGAACTATTATGTGTAAACCTGTCACCCTTCTATATAGTGGAACCTAGTCCCAAAAAATTCTAAATATATAGATGTATATATACACCACACACACATATATATATATATAAAGAATATATAAAAAATATAATAAACACAAATGTATAACTGTACATGACTTGTTATACTTATGCATACATATGGTAAAAAAAGGAAAAATAAAAAATAAAAATGAAAATAAAATTAAAAAGGAAAAATGAATTAAATGAATATAATAAAACTATGAGTAGAATTTCAATCGAAGATGAGTGCAAATAGATTAAATTTTACAAAAATCCGTACACGTGACTCAGATCGAGTTAGCATCAAAACTGACTAGGAGTTATCAATATTTAACCCATAGGGTGCATATGTTTTTACCCTATGGATCCAGGACATCTCTAGTTTTGAAATCTCTCTCACCAATGAACTACCCCTGGTACAGGCTGAAATCCTAACAGGTAGATTCCTTGAGAAGGGATACACTGTACAATCTGATTGTACAATCTCCTTTCATCTACCCAAAGGTGTGCGCAGCCTATTGCATTAGGGTGTGCACCCCAAAGCTCAAACACACACTTTCATTTTTTTTTTTCAAATATAATTTTATTCAACTTCCGGAAAAGGTAAGACATCAGTGCAACAGCATATACATAGACATGTGGGAATGAATGAGGACGCAGCCTCTATCAGTACAAAAGTAAATGAGGACGCAGCCTCTATCGATGTAATATTCTTAAATCCAACATTTAACTTATCGCAACAGTGATATGCAGTCGTCAATGTTTATACCATACTGCAATGTAATCAAGTGGGTCTTCCCTTCTCCATTTCCAATTTTCACAAAGATTCAGTAAGAATAGTTCAGAACAAAGAAAAGGGGGGGAGAAGAAGAGATAGTGAAAAGGAGGGGAGATGAGAAAGAGTGTTAGTAGAAGGCCAGTAGGGGGAAAGGGAAATGAATCTGAGGAAGGGAGAGAAAGGCTTAGGAGGGGAATTAGGAGGCAGGAGAGAAGGGAGGGAACAAACAAAGGGGCACATGGAGGCAGCTGATGCGCCCGCCCAATTTGCCGTGGGCCACCCATATCTTCAATCTGCTCTAGCTAACCTTCATCACCAACAGACCTCCAGCAAAGTGAATTCATGCTAGACAGGAGTGGAATTTCCCAGGAGGGTCTGACCCTCATCTGAGAAAATAAACATATTCCACTTAGACCAAGTCCTGTAAAACCGTTTGTATTGGTTCCGGGCCGTGAGAACGAGATCTTCCATTTTTTTGATGTCCTCCACTTTTCTAACCCACATACCGATGGTAGGGGGCTGCGTGGATTTCCACAGTAAAGGAATACACGCTTTGGCTGCATCAAGAAGGTGGCGAATCAGTGATTTTTTGTAAGCCTTACCGGGTATGTTGGAGGCGTGAAGTAGGAAGAGGGCCGGGTCTGCCGCAAAGACATGTAGGAGAGTTCCCCGGTTGCTCTGGCATCTCCAGCAGCGATCCGAGGTGGATGGGAATATGATATGTAATTTTGCAGGGGTATTGTACCATCTGGTGAGAATTTTATAGTTAGTCTCCTGCATCTTTGTGCATATCGAGGATCTGTATGTAAAGTGTATGATATTTTGCTTTTGACGAGACGTGAAGGTACATTGAAAGTCCTTCTCCCACGCTTCAAGGCAGTGCAAGCGAGGTTCCTCTAATGGTGTATTCAGCAATTGGTATGTAGAAGAAAGGGCGTGGGACATTGGACCCTCTTCCGAACAATATGTTTCGTAAGTGGTCAGGGTTGAAGCAAAATTTCCAGGAGGAGGAAGTGACTTGAGAAAGTGATTGAGTTGAAAAGCTCTCCAGTAATCCAGACGGAATTGTCCGTCTGGTCTCATGAGTTCGGATGTGGTGGGCCATTGGTCATTCAGAAGAAAATGAGAGGCTTGGAAACAGTTTGAATTTCGTAGGAGGTAAAAAATTGGGTCTGTGTAGCCAGGCGTGAATTCTGGTGTTCCAAGTATTGGGCGAATGGGGGAGTTCGATGACGATAGACGGTATCGTGTAAATAAACATGAGCACGTACGCACTGTCAAACCTATTAGGGGGTGGTTTTTGACTTCTCTAGGTAAGGCAAGGTGGATCCATGGTGTTCTGTTCACAAACACACACTTTCAATCACTCATGTTGTTCATTCAGGGAGGAAAGGGGCCAGTAAATTGCATATTTTCCGGCCCCTTCCCTTACTCATTGTAAAATAACCTGCAGAAACAGCCAGTGGGAGAGGAGAGAAAGGAAGCCAGTAGCGCTGCGATGGGAAAGGAGGGGGAGCCAGGGCAGTAGGGGGAATCTGTGCTGTACAGGGTTATCAGGGTGTGCCTTAATGATTAAGCACTTATAACAGTATGAAACGCGTTTAATGAGCACTCTGCTCTTGTGGTGTCACTCTGGGATGTCCCAATAAAGGATTTTGGATCACAATAGTGCTGTGCAGCCTATTCTTCTTTTTACATATTGATTGCAGAGCGAGCCGAGGTGGGCACCCACGAGTTTCATCAGGCTTCCTCATCTCACCTGGAGCGGCAAGCCTTCTCTGTCTAATAAACACCCTGTGCGCACACCAATGGATCTACCATAGACATATGCGGTTCGTTTCGTATTGAAATTCAGCCAAATTTTTGGGTATTTGGAAATTCGGATGTATGTGAATTTCCGAATTACAATAGAAATTTAAATTAATCCAAGATAACAAATCAAAGTTTTGGACGAAATTTAAATTCAAATAGTTCATGAATCAAATTCAAATAGTTTTTTAATCAAATTAAAATTTCAAAAGAGAATAAAATAGAATTTAAAATAAATGAAAAGAATATAATAGAAAATAAAATAATAGAATATAAAATCAAATAATATAATAGAGTAAAACAGAACAGAATACAAAATAAAAAAATAGAAAAAATAGAATAGAAAAAAAAAACAGAATAAAAAAAGGATGTGATAGAAAATAAAATAAAACTGTACAAAACAAAATAGGAAATAAAAGAACATTATAAAATAGAATAGAAAATAAAGGAGTATAACAAAAAAACAGAATAGCATAAAATAGATAGAATATAACCATCTTCTGAAATTCGAATTTCAAATAGAATACATTTGAATAGAAAAGAATAGAATAGAAAATAAAAGAATATAATCATTTCTCATAATTGAAATAAAATAAATTTGAATAGAATGGAAAAAAATAGATTAGAATAGAAAATAAAAGAAACGAATTGACTAGAATAGAAAAGAATAGCATAGAAAAAAACAATAGAATAGAATAGAATACAAAGAATATAAGCTTCTTCAGAAATTCAAATTTTGAATATAATAAAAAAAGAATAGAATAGAATAGAAAAGAATAGAATAGAAAATAAAATAATAGAATAGAAAAGAATAGAATATAACAATATAATCATTTTCCAAAATACAAATTTCAAATAGAATAGAAAATAAAATAAAAGAATATAATGGGAAATAACCCCTTCTCACCGAGCGTACGCAGATGTGCCTACTCAGCTTTCGGGGGTTATACCAGGATGATGCCCGCAGCTGCAGGCATCATCCCGGTACCGTTTTTTAGAGCTGGCGATCGGCTTTCCAAGTATCCGCGGTTATATCAGAGGAGCCGCCTTCCCGCCGCCTCCCACCGCTCTTAGCGGACCTCCCGTTCCACCGGGAGGCCCGATCACCAATCCGCCGCCTCCGGCGGCTAGGGACAGACTGGAATGAAGCCGTAAGTGGTTTTCTTCCAGCCTCCTAATTGTAAACATGGAAGCGACGTCATGACGTCACTTCCCGTTTACTTGGCTGCCAATGGTGCCGGTTTAAAAAAAATATACAGTATTCAGAATCGCCGAAAATGCCAATCTGAATACTTTGAAGTGCAAAGGAGGGATCGGGGGTCTTTTAGACACCACTTATTACTGTCTCAAAAGTGATCAAATTTGAATAGAAAAGAATAGAATAGAAAATAAAAGAATATAACCATTTCTCAAAATTTAAATAAAATAAATTTGAATAGAATGGAAAAGAATAGATTAGAATAGAAAATAAAAGAAAAGAATTGACTAGAATAGAAAAGAATAGCATAGAAAAAAACAATAGAATAGAATAGAATACAAAGAATATAAGCTTCTTCAGAAATTCAAATTTTGAATATAATAAAAAAAGAATAGAATAGAATAGAAAAGAATAGAATAGAAAATAAAATAATAGAATAGAAAAGAATAGAATATAGCACTATAACCATTTTCCGAAATACAAATTTCAAATAGAATAAATTCGAATTTGAATAGAATAGAGAATAAAATAAAAGAATACAATGGGAAATAACCCCTTCCCACCGAGCGTATGCAGATGTGCGTACTCGTCTTTCGGGGGTTATACCGGGATGATGCCCGCAGCTGCAGCTCCGGCGGCTAGGGACAGATTGGAACAAAGCCGTAAGCGGTTTCGATCCAGCCTGCTAATTGTAAACACGGAAGCGACGTCATGACGTCACTTCCCGTTTACTCGGCTGCCAATGGCGCCGGTTTTAAAAACATATACAGTATTCAGATTCACCGAAAATGGCGATCTGAATACTTTGAAGTGCAAAGGAGGGATTGGGGGTCTTTTAGACACCACCTATTACTGTCACGAGGGATGTTTACATTCCTTGTGACAGCAATAAAAGTGATTAAATTTTTTTATAAACACAATTTATTAATATAAAAATAAATAAAATAAATAAGAAAATTTTTTTTTTTTAAAGCGTCCCCGTGCCCGTGAGCTCACGCAGCAAAGAAAACACATACGTAAGTCGCGCCCGCATATGTAAACGGTGTTCAAATCACACATGTGAGGTATTGCCGCGATCGTCAGAGTGAGAGCAATAATTCTAGCACTAGACCTCCTCTGTAACTCTAACCTGGTAACTGTAAAAAAAATTTTAAAGCGTCGCCTATGGAGATTTTTAGGTACCGTAGTTTGTCGCCATTCCACAAGTGCGTGCAATTATAAAGCATGACATGTTTGGTATCTATTTACTCGGCGTAACATCATCTTTCACATTATACAGATTAGGCTAATTAGGCTAACTTTACTGTTTGTTTTTTTTTTTTATTCATGAAAGTGTCCCTTTTCCCAAAAAGTTGTGTTTAAAACACCGCTGCACAAATACCATGTGATATAAAATACTGCAACAATCGCCATTTTATTCTCTAGATTCTCTGCTAAAAAAATATATATAATGTTTGGGGGCTCTAAGTAATTTTCTAGCAAAAAATACGGATTTTAACTTGTAAACACCAAATGTCAAAAATGGGCTTAGTCATGAAAGGGATAAAAGAATAGAAAACAAAATAAAAGAATAGAATATAAAAAACAATAGAATAGAATAGAACACAAAGAATATAACCATCTTCTAAAATTCAAATTTTGAATAGAATAAAATCGATTTCAAATGGAATTAGATTCAAATAAAATTTAAATGAGATTCGAATGGAATTCTGTTTGAATTCAAAAAATTTCAATCAATTTGAACTTGAAGAAACAAGAGGAGCGCATACGCGGAGTCTGACAGGAAAGTAATGCCCTGTTAGAGCTCCGCTCTAAGAGGGGAGAAAGCCGCCGTTCTCTATCAGCCAGCCGGCATTTAAGACACACGACTTCTCACACAAGCTCCCGAGTACCTGGAGGAAGTTTTGGAACAATAATGGTGCTGGGAGTGACCTGCACAAAGGTAAAAACCTTCCCTAACGGCGGTACACGGTCCCAAGCGACAGTTAAAATGAAGCTAGTTTCTCAGACACCAGTACCTCAGAGCGCTCTCACAAGCTGACACATTCACAGCCTGTGTCCCCAGAGGAGTCTGATACTGAAACTTTTCTGTCACAGAAATCATCACAGGAATCCTCTGCCTCCCCAGGTTTTATAAAACAATTTTAGAAAATGCTGCAGAAAGCATTAAAACAAACATCTGAGCACATAACTAACAGCTTAACCGAAGAGATAAGAGAATTGGGAAAGCGCACTGCAGAATTGGAACACAGAGCAGATGAATTTGAAAACTCTGCTCAGGAATTTATGTCAGAAATAGAATGCCTCAAAGAAGAAAACATAACACTGCAAAATAAATTAGAAGATTATGAGAATCGAAGATCTAATTTACGCATTAGGGGCATACCCGAAACAATTATTGACCTGAATTCTACAATAACAGCGCTATTTCAAGAGCTAATACCAGGTATACCCCTTGAACGCCTGGAAATGGACAGAGTCCACAGAGCCCTTATGCCAAAAAGAACAGATGGCCCTCCACGCGATATTATCGCTAAGTTTCATTTTTATCGAACGAAAGAGCAGCTTCTGGAGGCAGCCAGAGAGAAAGAAGCCTTAACATTTCAAGGTCACAATTATCAGCTCTTTTCGGACCTCTCCCAATTAACCATATCAAAAATACACGCAATGAAACCACAGCTTATGGAATTGCAGCGACATAAAATCACCTACCAATGGGGTTTCCCATTCTCTATTCGTTTTAGTTACCAGGGTTCAAGGCATACCTGCAGGTCACCAAAAGAACTTCAACAGGCACTTCAAGACCTACACCTGATTGATGATCTACCCTCCGCTTCTGCCTCACGTAGAAGAATGGCTTCATCCTCCTCTCCACGCAATTCATCTCAGTCCCAAGAGATAACTGGAAGCCAGCAATCCCACAAGAGAGGGCGCTTCGCCTCTCCACCTCAGGAACAAGAAGATTCCATGGACTGATTAGTTAATCCTATAACTCTCCTCTTCATAATCACAATCTAGAAGCGATTTTTGAAAGATCTCTGCTTTGTTTGACTTTTTCTCAGTTTTTTTTTTTTTTTTTTTTAATAAGCAATTTATGCTACCTTATTATTTCTAATAACTGAACACCAAATTATTGGATTGTTTTCTATCACATATGCATAGAAACATAGTTTATTTTAGTTTATTTCATTTTATTATATCTGGTTTTACTTTGTTATAATACATAAGTCCTCACTTGCGGGTTTGGAGTCTGGGATCAGGTTAAATACCTGGACCCAGATTTCAGATATACATGTATATATATATTATATGTGTATGTATATATATGTGTGTATATATATGTGTGTATGTATATGTGTGTATATATATATATATATATATATTTTTTTTTTATTTAGGTTTTTATTTACAGGTTGGATTAATTATATTTAGGCACGAAGGCCCAGCCAATCGATGTGATATCCCTAATTACATTCTATATGTTTCCTCAATTGATTTATAATAGTTAGTTTGACTAATACAGCACTGGGTTTGTTTTAGGTTCCCGTCATGTCCCGTGCGTCAGAGGGGGGCGGGGTCACCGGATGGCCCCGCCCCCCGTTATTTAAGAACCGTCAGACGAAGAGACGCCGTCACACAGCGGGAGCCTCCCTCCATGCATGGATGCGGAGCGGCCCGCAGAAGAAATGAAGAAGAGAAGAAGGAAGAAGAGAAGAAGAAGAAGAAGATGAAGAAGAAGATGAAGAAGAGAAGAAGATGAAGAGAAGAGCGGGAGCCTCCCCCCCCATGCCATGGGTGCGGAGCGGCCCGAGGAGAAGAAGATAGAAGACGCCGCGGAGGAGATGCTGGACGAGAACGCCGGAGGAAGAACCAGAAGAGCCAGAAGAACCAGAAGAAGATGAAGATGAAGGAAGAAAGAAGAAGCATTTAAATAAAGGAATTGTCAAAAACTGTCTCTTGTCATTTTTAACATTTTTACAGTTTTTTAGTGAAATGGTAGGGGTAAGTACCCCCTTACCATTTCACACAGGGGGGGGGGGCCGGGATCTGGGGGTCCCCTTGTTAAAGGGGGCTTCCAGATTCCGATAAGCCCCCCGCCCGCAGACCCCCACAACCACCGGCCAGGGTTGTGGGGATGAGGCCCTTGTCTTCATCAACATGGGGACAAGGTGTTTTGGGGGGCTACCCCAAAGCACCCTCCCAATGTTGAGGGCATGTGGCCTGGTACGGTTCAGGAGGGGGGGGCCGCACTCTCGTCCCCCCCTCTTTTCCTGCGGCCTGCCAGGTTGCGTGCTCGGATAAGGGTCTGGTATGGATTTTTAGGGGGACCCCACGCCGTTTTTTGTTTTTTTTTTTGGCGCGGGGTTCCCCTTAAAATCCATACCAGACCTGAAGGTCTGGTATGGAATTTAGGGGGAACCCCACGTCAATTTTTTTTTTTTATTTTGGCTGGGGTTCCCCTTGATATCCATACCAGACCTGAAGTGCCTTGTATGGAATTTAGGGGGACCCCCACATCATTTTTTTTTTTTTATTTTGGTTCGGGGTTGCCCTGTGGGGAATTCCCATGCCGTTTTTATCAATGAACTTCTATGTGTATTGTCGGCAATGCAATAGCCGCAGGTAGTTTTAAATGAGTTTTTTCCTTCCAAATGTCATTTTGCTGTCAGACTGTTTTAAACACGGGAAACATGCGCCCCTTTACAGGCATACTATAGACACCCCCCAGGTACGAAATTTAAAGGGATATTACACTTTTATTGTTTGACTTTAAGCATTAATAAAATCACTGCTCCTGAAAAAACGTCCGTTTTTAAAACTTTTTTTTGCATTGATCCATGTCCCCTGGGGCAGGACCCAGGTCCCCAAACACTTTTTATGACAATAACTTGCATATAAGCCTTTAAAATTAGCACTTTTGATTTCTCCCATAGACTTTTAAAGGGTGTTCCGCGGCATTCGAATTTGCCGCGAACACCCCAAATTGTTCGCTGTTCGGCGAACTTGCGAACAGCCAATGTTCGAGTAGAACATGAGTTCGACTCGAACTCGAAGCTCATCCCTATCTGTGAGTATCATTTCCTAGCTCAGCTGTCATGGCACCTTTAAACATAATAACCCTGAATGTTCATGTTCTCAATATACTGCAGAAACGAACGAAAGCTTTCTGCTTGTTTCATGCAAAGCGCACATAGTGTGCCTACAAGAATCACACTTTATGACAAATTCTACGCCTAAATTTGTAAGCTCCTTTTATCCGCAAATATTCTCAGCTTCAGCCACTATTAAACAACGTGGAATACTCATAGCCTTCCACCGCACCACTCCATTTACACTCCATTCTGAAATAAAAGACCCTGAAGGGAGATATTTAATTCTTCTGGGACATATAATGGATACAGAAATAACTGCTGTGTCATACTACGCACCCAATAAACAGCCTATACCTTTTCTCACCCATCTTCTACAAGTAGTATCTACACACAAGATGGGAACACTTGTCATATGCGGAGATTCTAATCAGGTCCTCCTCCCGTTTCTGGACAAATCACCATACACTCCTCCTCGAAGTCCAACTAAGATGTCTCTCTCCCAGCTTCTTTCTAAACATAAATTGGTGGATTCTTGGAGAGAATGTAATCCGACTAAAAGGAAATTTACTTATATTTCTAACAATATATATGATCCCAGAGTTACTTTCATCATATATAATCCCCATCCAATGGTCTGATCATAACGCAGTCCTTACTACCATCACTTCCACTATACCCAAAAAACATGACCCTACTTGGTACCTCCCAGATATATTACTCAAACACCCATTGCATAGTTTAATAATCGAACAAGAACTAAAAGAATATTTAACACACAACAAAAGTCCTTACATTTCCCCAATAACATTGTGGGAAGCACATAAACCCGTGCTGCACAGCACCTTACAAAGGCAATTCGCATTATTCAAACGGGAACGCAGGAATCTTGCAAGAAAATTGGAAACTGAATTTAACTCTTCCTTTATAGCTTTCCAAGATCCAATGCTGCTTACCAAAAGTCGTCTGGAAAAAGCACATCTGTAATATGACTTATTCCTCACAGAATTATAAAGTAAATGCCACAAGGGTAGAAAAGAGGGGTAAAGTGTTAGTGGGTACCATCATCCTTCAAACATATAGTGATAAAGAGAGTTGGGGAGGAATGACAGGGACTTCTCCAATTAAGTCCTACCTCACCACAAGGAACCAAATGGACAATATCGCGGTACCTCATAGAAACATACAGAGTAGGTAAAATTTCAATTTATTCAAAAAATAGACATTAAAAGAAATCTATACATACATAATATAGATTAACAAAAATACAGTTAGGACATGTTACAGTACAAAATTTGTTGGGATGACAATTTAAAACGCCCACATAGGTAAATGAAGGCAGGTTTTGAATACTTGAGGACGTAAACCTCGACAGTTTCGCGGTCAAGCTACTTCCTCAGGAGGCATCCAAGTAAATTCTCTACAAATCAAACAATCAAAATTACATATACATAGTAGTGGAAAGTAATATAGAATAAATAGCATAACATTGGAGTAGATATTTAATTTTTGAAAAATACACTCACCAACAACTGCCCTGTTGGTTGGTCTTTTATACATCTAAAATTAACTAGTTGTGCTTTTGGTGCCAATTTTTGTTAACAGCACCCCAAATGCAGATGCAAACACGCATTTTGCTGCTTGCAAAAAAGCCCAACAAATGCAGCAAAATGCACAGTAAAAACTGTGCAAACCACAACACAGAAAAATGCCCCATGTTTGCTTCTGCGTTTGGAGTGCCATTAACTAGTGGCACCAAAAGCATGACTAGTTCGTTTTAGGTGTACAAAGGTGGCCATACATTATACAATCTTATTGTGCAATCTCTGCACAGTTTCCTTTAGATTCTCCAAAACGATATAATAAGAGAACACACCATCTATCCAATTACTCTGTACCCAATCAGGCAGGCCCTTGCACTATATAGTTGATGGAGATTTAAAGGAGATCGCACAATCAGATTGTATAGTGTATGGTGAGCTTTGCAGACTTCCAGGGACAAACTTCTTCTGTTTTCAATACTACAGCTCTGCTCCACATAGGCTGTTATGTGATCGCTCAGCTCCTGCACACTCTGCCAAATCAATGATCTATGCAAGAAGAAGGTAAGGTAGAAAACAATCCATCAGCAGAGGAAAACACTGGCTATGTATTAAGAAAGAATGGAGCCCTCTGGCAATGACTGCATTGGAGAAGCATGTAACTACAGAGGTGGATGGGAGCAATCTCCTGGAGGGGGAGGACAGGTGCAGGGTGTGTATACTAGGAAGTGAGAGAGGAGTTTTCTATAAAAGAAACTGGAAGCTGAAGTGAAGCCAGCCCTAGAACATAGGGAAAGCTTGTTCTTTTCTGCAACAGAGGTACATTAATGGTATATTGGTACATTGGGAACTTGAAATTTAAAAACCAAAATGTGAACTTAGCCTTTAACTACTTGTCGTCCAGCTACCGTCATTATATGGGGGTAGGTTGGCTCCCCTGCATGAATCGCCATAGGTGGACGGCAGCTGCTCTAAGAGCTACAGGGGGCGTGCCCACGGCACGATGCCAGAGCCAATGTGCCTGACCAGCGGCCGCGATGTCCACCGGTGACCCGCAATCGCTCCTCAGAGAGCCTGAACGGGCATCTGTCAATGTAAACAGACAGATTCTGTCAGGGCTGAGCTCAGCCTTGCCTTCTCTGAGCTGGCCGCTCAGACGTTGGCTAATTGCCAGCTCCTATCTCTCCACAGTTACTCAGCTGTTGATGATATCCTGCTCGTCAGTCCTGCATACTTAAGCCGTTCAGCCCAGAGGATCTCTGCCTTTGCCTTAGTCAACATCCCAGAGACACTCCCCAGCATTCCTGTTTAAAGACTTGCTTGGCTAACATCCCTTCTCGCTCCAGATCGTGCTTGCTGTTTTACTACACTCCTCTTCGGCTCCCTGACATTTGGCTTGTCTGACTATCCATTATGGTTCCTGAATTCTGGCTATGTTTTGACTACGTTTGTTCTATTTATTTTTATTATTAAACAAGTGTGATTTAACTGTACTTCTGTCTCTGTCTGATTTCATGGTTTCTGACAGTAGGCGAAGGACATGAATTCAGAAGACACAGTCAATCCACTTGGTAATATTTTTTCCAGATTGGATGAGCAAGATTACCACATGGATCAGTTTGCCATGGTTTTACAAACGATCCTGAGTCGCACAGCTCACCTGAAATCTCCCACTGCGACTGCTCCAGTACAACCCGAGTTGCAGGCTGTCCCTGCTGCTGCACCAGTCTCTGTGCAGGCACCCACCTTGAGTATTACCTCTATAAGAGGTATGTCTGGTTCTGCTCCGTTTCCCCAGTGATTTGGGTGCAACCCAGTTCAATGCAGAGGATTTCTCAACCAGGTTGAGATATACTTTGAGATGCTGCCCCAGGCATTTCCCATGGACAGAAGCAAAGTAGGTTTTGTGATATCTTTGCTTTCTGAGAGAGCCTTGGCCTGGGCAAACCCTCTATGAGAGACTCAAAAACCTGTTGTCTTGCGTTACCCTTGAGTTTGTTGCCTCCTTTAAAAAGGTGTTTGATGTTCCCGCACGCTCCGCTTCTGCTGCCAAGTGCCTCATGTCCATCAAACAGAGTACGAGAACTGTTGCCGACTACGCCATTGAATTCCGTACTCTGGCAGCAGAGGTTGCTTGGAACAATGAGGACCTTGTGGCTGCTTTTTCTCATGGTCTCTCGGATTCCATCAAGGATGAGATAGCAGCCCGAGATATACCCACTGAGCTGGAGAAGTTGATCACATTTGCCATCCTCATTGACTCCAGACTCAGAGAAAGACTCTCTTTTAAGAAGTGCTTGTGGAAGCCTCCTGTACGTTTGCCTCCGAGCTTTGCAGTCCCACCCATGCCTCGCTCACCTCCCATACCTCCTGGTACTGAGTCGGTCAGTGAAGGTGAACCCATGCACTTGGGCTTCACACATCTCTCTGCGGATGAGAGAACGTTTGTGAGGAGGGAGAGATTGTGCCTTTATTGTGGCCAGGCATGTCACTTTTTGAAGTCTTGTCCTACACGTCCAGGGAATGCCCAAACCTTTAGGTCCTGTCATGGACAGACCTTAGCTGGTGTTGTTTCGTCCCCAGTTATCCAGAAGGATAAGCCCCTGTTTTCGGTCACCCTTTCTTGGGCTGAGTTGTCGGTCGAGATACAGGCTCTAAACTACTGTGGGGCTGCAGTTCTGTTCATTGATGCTGCCTTTCTTTCGAAGCACTCAATTCCGCTGCAGCTGCGTGACACTCCACTTGCCATTGAGGCTCTTGACAGGAGACTCCTACAGCCTGCCCATGTGACTCATGGGACAGTTCTGTTGTCCAGGGGCTCTTCACCATGAGATAATCCAATTTCAAGTTATTTCCTCACCTAAGTTTCCGTTGGTTATTGGTTATCCTTGCTTACAGATGCACAACCCCTCTTTTGATTGGCTCTTTGCTGAGGTTCTCTCCTGGACGCCACAATGCAGTAAGACATGCTTCCAGAAGGTAGCCAAGGTCCTCTGCACCTCTTCACTCTCCTCCCTGCCAGAGGAGTACTGTGATTTTAGCGATGTCTTTTACAAAGGTCAAGCCGGTAGTTTGCCTCCACACCGGCCATAAAATTGCGCAATTGACCTTCAACCTGGTGCCATACCCCCTCGTGGCCGGGTTTACCCCTTGTCGGTCGTGAAGGATAAGGCCATGGAGGAGTATGTTGCAGACGCACTTTCTCGAGGTTACATCCGCAAATCCTTGTCCCTTGCTGGTGCTGGTTTCTTTTTTGTGAAAAAGAAGAGTGGTGAACTAAGACCTTGTTTTGATTATAGGGGTCTCAATCGTTTCACGATTAAGAATGCCTATTCAATTCAGTTGATTACGAGGTTATTTGACCGCCTCAAGAGAGCAATGGTTTTCACAAAGCTTTGAGAGGATTTCACGAAGATTTGAGAGGGGCATTTAATCTCGTGAGGATTAAGGAGGGCGACGAGTGGAAAACTGTGTTTAATACCAGAATAGACCATTATGAGTGCCTTGTAAAGCCTTTTGGCCTTCGTACCGTCCCAGCAATTTTCCAGGAATTCATTAGCGATGTCCTCCAAGATTTGTTGAAGTTATGTGTGGTGGTTTATCTCGATGATATCCACATATTTTTCAAGTCCCTGGAGAGCCACTACACAGATGTCTGTCGTGTGCTTCAGAAACTAAAAGAGAACAATCTCTATTGTAAATTGGAGAAGTGCGAGTTCCATCATGAACAGGTTAAATTCCTGGATTATGTCATTTCCACTGCTGGTTTTTCGATGGACCCAGAAAAACTTTCTGCAGTCCTACAGTGGCACCGACCTATGGGTTTATGTCCTCTGCAGTGTTTCCTGGCTTTGCTAACTATTATCGGAAGTGTATTCGTAACTTCTCATCTCTGGTCAAGCCCCTGACTGATATAACCAGAAAGGACGGTAACCCACAGAGTTAGTCTCCGGAGTCCATTTTAATGCCTTTGAGTGTCTCAAGGCTGCCCTTGTTTGTGCTCCTGTGTTGGCACATCCTGATCCTACGTTACCTTTTATCCTTGAGGTTGATGCTTCTAAGACTGGAGTTGGCGCCCTTCTGTCTCAATGTCCAACTCTGAGAGCACTTTGCATCCTTGTGGCTACTTTTCCAAAAAATTGTCACCTGCGAAGTGCAATTATGAGACTGGTGACAGAGAGCTGTTAGCGATCATTTTAACCCTGAAAGAATGGAGACATCTCCTCAAAGGTACCACTGGGCTGGTTCTCATTCTTACTGACCATAAGAATCTCACATTCTTGGAGTGAGACTAAACGCCTCTCTCCCAGAAGGGTGCAATGGGCTCTTTCCTTGTCAAGTTTCAATTACATTGTCTCATTCTTACACGGTACTAAGAATGTAAGGGCTGACGCCTTGTCACGACAATCTTCCTTCACCTCCAAGTTGGAGTCGGTTCCAGTTCCTGTGATTCCTCCTGATCGTATTTTGGCTACAGTTCGCACCAGTCTCACTTCTCCTTTGGGTGACAAAATTCTTGCTGCTCAGGTCCATGCTCTTCCTGAGAAACCTTGTGACTGCTGCTTTGTCCCAGAGAGTTTCCATACTGCCATGCTCCAAACTTACCCTTCTCCCAAGGCTGCTGGCCACCCTGGGAAGAATCAACTCTTTTGGGCCATTTCCCAACAATTCTGGTGGCCTAGCCTATGTGCTGATGTAGCCGCCTTGCCTACCTATTCTGTGTGTGCTCCATTGGGCCTCCTACAACCCATACCCAAAGGAGAGAAGCCCTGCACCCACCTGTCTATGGATTTCATTGTGGAGTTACCCAACTTCCAGGGCAACACAGTTATCCTTATGGTGGTTGACCGGTTCTCAAAAATATCTCATTGTATTCCACTTAAGAAGTTGCCCACTTCTAAGGAACTGGCTTCAATTTTTGCTCAAGAGATCTTTTGCTTACATGGGCTACCCAAGGTGATTGTCTCGGACAGGGGTAGTCAGTTTGTGTCCGGGTTCTGGCGAGCCTTTTGTGCACAGTTGGGAATTCAGCTTGCTTTTTCCTCTGTGTATCACCCGCAGTCTAATGGGGCCAGAGAACGAGACAAATAGTCCTTGGAGCAATTCCTACGTTGCTATATTTCTGACCATCATAACAACTGGTCAGACCTATTACCGTGCGCAGAGTTTGCTCACAATAGTGCCTTGAATTCTGCTTCCCGATTGTCCCCATTTATGGCGAACTATGGTTTCCAACCTTCCCTGTTTCCTGACTCATTTGTTTCGCAGAGTATTCCTGCATTAGAGGGGCATCTTCATGGTCTTCGTTCCACTTGGGCATAAGTCCAGGAGGCTTTGCGACATGCTAATGATAGGTACACACTCCATGCTGACCACAGACGCCTGCCTGCACCTTCCTACCAGGTTGGGGACAGGGTCTGGCTGTCATCTCGCAACCTCTGACTTCGTGTTCCCTCACTGAAGTTCGCACCTCGGTTTATTGGGCCTTTCCGTATTCTTTGCAGGATTAACCCAGTGACTTACGCATTAGACCTTCCCTCTAACATGCGTATTTCAAATCTATTTCATGTCTCCTTATTAAAACCTTTGGTCTGCAACCACTTTACCACCTCTGTGCCATGTCCTCATCCTGTACAGGTTGAGAACCATGAGGAGTATGAAGTACAGTCCATTGTTGACTCCCGTAGGTGGGCACGTACAGTACCTGGTGCATTGTAAGGGGTATGGTCCAGAGGAACGCTTTTGGGTCTCATCCTCGGATGTACATGCCCCTGTCCTTCTCCGCAATTTCCATAGACATTTTCCCCTCAGACCTGGTGGTCCTCCGAGGGGAAGGGGTCGTTGAGGAGAGGGTACTGTCAGGGCTAGGCTCAGCCCTTCCTTCTCTGAGCTGGCCGCTCAGCTGTTGGCTAATTGCCAGCTCCTATCTCTCCACAGTTGCTCAGCTGTTGGATATCCTGCTCGTCAATCCTGCCTACTTAAGCCGTCCAGCCCAGAGGATCTCTGCCTTCGCCTTAGTCAACATCACAGAGACGCTCTCCTGCATTCCTGTTTAAAGACTTGCTTGGCTGACATCCCTTCTGGCTCCAGATCCTGCTAGCTGTTTTACTACGCTAATCTCTGGCTCCCTGAAGTTTGGCTTGTCTGACTATCTGTTCCGGTTCCTGAACTCTGGATATGTTTTTTCTACATGTGTTCTAATTATTTTTATTATTAAACAAGTGTGATTTAACTGTACTTCTGTCTCACTCTGATTTCATGGTTTCTGACAGATCCCCATTCTGTCAGGGAAGTAGAGATCTGCTGTTCTTAGTGATCAGGAACAGCGATCTCTCTCTACTCCCTGTCAGTACACCCCCCCACAGTTAGAAACACCTCCCTAGGGAACACTTAACCCCTTGATTGCCCCCCCCAGTGTTAACCCCTTCCCTGCCACTGACATTTATAGAGTAATCAGTGGCTATATTTAGCTCTGATCGCTGTATAAATGTCAATTGTCCCAAAAAAGTGTGAAATGTGTCCGATCTGTGTCGCAATGTCGCAGTCCCACTGAAAATCGCTGATCACTGCCATTACTAGTAAAAAAATTAATAATAAAAATGCCATAAACATATCCAGAATACTACAAAAATACAAAAAAAACCTAAAATGACCCTTTTTAGACACCCTAAGGTCCCCATTTTTTGCCACTTTTTTTGAGAAATGAAGAAAAATGCCAGTACTGAGGGAGTTAAATATGGAGCTTGCAAATGATGCACTGAATACATTAAATGTACAAGTCATACACAGATCAAGGAGGGCGTGAAGGGGTTAATGTACTGTACAGTGGCAGGATGGAGATAAAAGGGTTAATGTTTATACGTGCAGTATAAGAGGGTTGAAGGAGTTAATATTCAGGTCACACGAGACAGAGTAGAGAGCGTTTGTGTAGGAGAGGGCATGAGAGGGTTAAAAAAAAGATCCCTGTGTCACTAAAACAGTGAACGAATCTGCAGAAGTTGATCCATTTATTCTCAATTACTATGATCTCTCTCCTTCCCTTGTTGTAAGGGTAAAAGACAAGATCAGCACTATAAATCACACAGTACCATGTGATCACTGTGATGACCAGCCAGAAATCACATAGTACCCAGCCAATTGGATTGGTTTGGTATAGTGTCTCTGTGTACCGAGCTGTCTAATGACAACTGATTAATTCCTCTATCGACATCCCAAAAGCTATTTATCCAGTGCCATTCATAAACAACACTGGGTAAATAAAGGCCACCAGTCTACTGTTGAAAAAGGTACAGTGGTAAAAAAAAGTGATTACAGTAGTATTAACCACTTGCTTACTGGGCACTTAAACCCCCCTACTGCCCAGACCAATTTTCAGCGCTGTCACTCTTTGAATGATAACTGCGCGATCATGCAACACTGTACCCAAATGAAATTTTTATCATTTTTTTTAAACACAAATAGAGCTTTTTCTTGGTGGTATTTAATCACTACTGGGTTTTTTATTTTTTGCTAAAAAAAAATGAAGAAAGACCGACATTTTTGAAAAAAATAAATCTCTTTCATAGTTTGTCATACAATTTTGCAAACAGGTAATTTTTCTCCTTTGCTGATGAGGCTGCACTGATAGACAATGATAAGGCGGCACTGATGGGCACTGATAGGTGACACTGATGGGCACTGATGAGGTGGCCCTGGTGGGTACTGATAGTTGCCACTGGTGGTTGGCACTTATAGGTGGCACTGAGAATTGGCACTGATGGGTGGCACTGAGGGGCACTGATAGGTGGCACTGATGGGCACTGATTGGCAGCACTGATGGGCACTGATAGGTGTCCTGGTGGGCATTGCTAGGTGGCACTGGTGGGCACTGATATGCAGTACTGAAATGGTAGGTGGCACTTCTGCATAGAAACCAATCAGCTTCCCGGTTTTATTGCTAAAGCTTAATTGAACAGGCATAGGTTAGAAGCTGATTGGTTTCTATGCAGAAGTGAGCCTAATTTTGCACTCTCCAGCTTTAGTAAATAAGCCCCACTGTTACAAACATATAGAGACATATTTCTCAAACATGACATTCACCAGATTTATAAGGAATTGGTAAAGCTGACCATACCTTTGCTTTTTTTTTTTTTTTTTTTTAGCCTGTGGGCTGAACAAAAAAATTGAACAGATTTTCCTTTCACACTATACTATACAGTGTGGATAGATGACTCTCCTGTTGCACCTATTGTATGCTGACAACTGTTGCTGGCAGAAATCAGAATACCCAAATATTTAATTGAATGTAGCTGCTGTTTGGGTGAAATGTTTCAAATTAAAGGATGTCTTTTGTGAGGCTGGCAACAGGGCCACTCAGTGTGTGAATTTCAACTGATTCATGGGGAACCATCTGAAATTAGCATAGTATATGGCCATCTTTAGGAGGTGTAGCAAGGTTTCCCACCATATTATAGTATAGAGAAATTCTGTTCTGTGATTGGTAGAAACAGTCCTCTAATCAAGTGATAGGATACCTACTGCTGATGTATTAGGGTCATTTTGCAGCAGCATTAAGATAATGAACACCTTGCTACTGGAGATAAATGAAACCCATCATGTGACCAATCAATGGAGTTCTCTATCCTGGCGGGAGCACAAGCGTGTATATTCTTAGGGGTTTTCTAGAGGCCATTGGAGGTTTAAAAAACCTAAATGAAATGTATAAGCTTGTTGTGTTGAAGCTGAATTCCAGGCAGGCATAAAGGACATACTGTACATAAATGCAAACAGTGTATGTACCTGTACTACCTGTGTAGTACAGCAAATCTTGCAGTGGGGGAGTATGTCTAGCTACAGGGTGGAGGAGAAGAGAAGAACTATTTGTGGTGCATTTACTAAAGCTAGATAGGTTGCTCACTTTGCAAGGGAAGTTGCACTTTCCCCAGAGTTTAGTGAATGTGGTGCAATTTCATTTTGCGAAGAATGGCCAGTCACATGCCAGGAACATAAAAAAAAAAAATATTGCACATAACTGGATGATGGAAGTCAGCAGATCTTCACCACATTTACTAAGCTCTGGGAAAAATTTCCTTGCAAAGTGCAACCTTCCTTGCAAAGTGGACCGTCTATGGCTTTTGTAAAATAACCCCTATGTTTCACTGAATTGCGGCAGAAAAGAATCATCACCTTCTTTGTCACCAAACAGGGCTGCGTAGTGTGGCAAAGCTATGGAAATCTTAGAGCAAGATGGACAGAAATACAAAATATTTGGCAGGTAAAATTACTTCCTTATCTGCAATTCAACTATATTAAGCTCTTTTTGCTGAATTTCAGCTTTAAAGTGGTTGTAAATCCTTATACATACCCCACGGAGTGGCTAACCCCCTTTTTTAGCTGCACTTCTCCTTTCTCTACAGCCATTCAAAGTGTAAAATGGCTGAGTGTAATCTGATATCTGAGTGGAGAAAAATGGAGGAGTGTGCCCCAGGTATGGTACAGGCAAGGGATAGATCCAGTAGAAAAGCCATTTGTCGAATGGTAAAGAATTTAATCGATCCATCAATTTGAAATGCAAAAGGAGAGGAGTGTCATTTGCCAACGATAGGGTGGGGTAGGTACGGGAGGGGGGGGGGTTAAGGGAGGTGGGAAACGGAATTGATGGCTGAGGAGTCCACAAGGGTGGGATAATACCGAGAGGGGGGTCCCCTAAATGTAAAAGAAGTATATACCATAAGTGTGTGAAGGCTAAATTGAGAAGTGATTTCCAAAATATACCAACACATGAAATACGTATTTAAAATATTTAAAGTATTTCGAAGGGGAAGGGACTCCTGGCGTATATGCTCCCAGGATACATATAGTCATATGAGTAAAACTCAGTATAAGCAAAAAAACTGCAGTATAATAGGTGAATGCCAATTAGGCAGAACCAAGTAGATTAAGGTATTCAAAAATATTTAAAGATCAAACTACATGAAGAGGAGGAGGTGGTCGGAAACCTATAGCTTCCGGATCCTGCAGGCATAAGATAATATGTGCTAACTTACTTTAACCAGACATTACAGCAGCAGATCCTCCTTGCAATGATGTGAAGTCCAGGCATGCAGCGGACTTATTACACATGCAAGGGTATATGTAGGGAGAGGGTTGGTGAGGTTTAAACCCATTTAGGTAATGGTGTCCAGTGATAGACACGGGAATGCACCAGGTGATCCGGAAGCCCACCTGAGAACTGGTAGGCTTAATCGGACCAGCTGGTGCAGATAAGATCCTGATAATAGCGGGAGCCAGCCGACCCCCCAGCTGAGCGGTGTCAGACATCACGGAGCCGCCGACATGAGAGAAAGGCTGTGTCTCCACAGCAGATGGAAAGCAGGCACAGCGCATACGTGGGCCAGCATATACACGCCGGTCTAAGTGCTTGCTGTAGAGGAAAGCCAAGGAAAAGCCCCATGTTGCTCTTGTCCGCAATGGCCTCTTCCCAAGGGTTGCGGTCCTGGTGCTTGACCGGCTACACCAAAATCCCAGAGGAGGTGATCTTAACAGAATCCTTCTCCAAAGGGAACTTAGGTGGATTTCAGATTTAAACGCTACCCTTCCCCCAGGCTTGAATGAAGCCTTCAATTTTAAGCCCTTTTTACAAGGGTTTTCATCAGGAGGCTTTGAAAGGAATAGAAAACTAATTTTCTAATTAATTTTCTCACTATGTTTGCTACCACCTTTACACTGTCTAGGATCAAATATGGCCTTTAGCAATTCTGGGCCCCTTAACTGGAGCTAGACTGGCCATGTGTGTTCTTTATTCTTTGTTATGCGTAACTACTTTCCAAATTCTATCACTTAATACCTATTCATGCAATATGATATATGTTTTGTTTACAATTACTTCCATGTTTATATATAATATTGTACCATCTCTCTTCCTCTGCTTGATGTGTTTTTCCAATGTATAATTATGTAGTGTTTCTCAGATGGATCACGCTTATAATTAATGTACATTCAAATTGTATGCTATTAGATTTGCACCCATGGATATTATCGCGCTATTTATACTGTTTGTAAACAACTTTAATATCATCTGTTTTTCTATAGATGGACCATGTTCACAACAATGCACAGTTGAATTTTTACCATTAGATCTGCATTTACCATTAACATTATGGCATACATGTGGTTTGTAGTAATCTTAACATCATTTGACCCCTGCTCTCTATGTTTTCATGTTTTATTTATGTTTATATTTACACTTCATTGTTTTTCTTATGCAAATGTGTGGGCACTTACCACCTCTTCCCTTTTGCCCTTATGCGCCTGGCTTTGGACTCCCCAGGCACGGGGGGCCTCATGGCATTTTTATCCCCATGGGGCGTTTCCTGGGCTTTCCTCTACAGCAGGGGTCTCAAACTGGCGGCCCTCCAGCTGTTACGAAACTACAAATCCTATGAGGCATTGCAAGGCTGACAGTTACAAGCATGACTCCCATAGGTAGAGGCATGATGGGACTTGTAGTTTCGCAACAGCTGGAGGGCCGCCAGTTTGAGACCCCTGCTCTACAGCAAGCACTTAGATCGACGTGTATACGCTGGCCCGCGTATGCGCTGTGCCCGCTTTCCATCTGCTGTAGAGACACAGCCTTTCTCTCGTTTTGGAGGCTCCGTGATGTCATGCTGGCACGGTGACGCCGGATGCCGCTCAGCCGGGGGTCGGTTGCCTCCCGCTATCATCAGGATCTTATCTGCACCAGCCTGTCCAGTTCTCAGGTGGGCTTCCAGATCACCTGGTGCATTCCTGTGTCTATCACTGGACACCATTACCTAAATGGGTGTAAACCTCACTAACCCTCTCCCTACATATAACCTTGCATGATGTGATTAGTCCGCTGCATGCCTAGACTTCACATCATTGCAAGGAGAATCTGCTACTGTCATGTCTGTTTAAAGTAAGTTAGAACATGTTATCTTATGCCTGCAGGATCCAGAAGCTATAAGTTTCCAGCCACCTCCTCCTCTCCATGTAGTTTGATCTTTAAATATTTTTGAATACTTTAATCTACTTGGTGCTGCCTAATTGGCACTCACCTATTATACTGCTGGTTTTTTGCTTATACTGAGTATTACTCATATGACTATTTGTATCCAGGGCCGGATTAAGAACATCATGGGCCTGGTGCTGAGGATTATGGTGGGGTTTTTATAAAAAAATAAAAATAAAAATAAATAATAATTAAAATTGCAAACAACTTTTTGTTATAACAAATTAAATTAAATAGAGAGAGGAAGGATGAGAGAGAGAGAAAGGGGATGAGAGAGGGATGAGGGGTAAGGGAGGGAGGATGAGAGAGAGGGGGGATGAGAGGGCAAGGATGCGAATGAGAGAGCGAGGAAGCGAATGAGCATGCGTGGAAGTGACAGCAACACAGCCCGGCCAAGGCAAGTGACCGAAGGCACAGAACCCGGAAGGAAGACAGGGTGAAGATGGAACAAAAGTGTGCCCATTCTAGAGCTGGTAACATTGAGGATATTCAATATAATTTTAAAGAACTGTTTTTGTGTGTAAGAGGCATATGGGAGGAGTATGGATGGTATAAAAGTGTGAAGTATGTGCAGGTGAGGGAGAGGAATGTGGAGGGTATGACAGTGGGCACTATGTACAGGAGAGGAGTGTGGAGGGTATGATGGGGCAGTATGTACAGGAGAGGAGTGTGAAGGGTATGATAGGGGCAGTATGTACAGGAGAGAAGTGTGGAAGGTATTATGAGGGCGCTATGTACAGGAGGGGAGTGTAGAAAAAAAGATAGTTGGCAGTATGTACAGGGGAGGAGTGTGGAGGGTATGACAGTTGGCAGTATGTACAGGAGAGGAGTATGGAGGGTATCAGAGTGGGCAGTAGGTACGCGAGAGGAATGTGGAAGGTATGACAGTGAGCAGTATGCACAGGAGAGGACTGTGGAGGGTATGACAGTGGGCGGTATGTACAGGAGAGGAGTGTGGAGGATTTGACAGTGGGCGATATGCACAGGAGGGGAGTGTGGAGGGTATGATGAGGCAGTATGTACAGGAGAGGAGTGTGAAGGGTATGATAGGGGCAGTATATACAGGAGAGGAATGTGGAAGGTATTATGAGGGCGGTATGTACAGGAGGGGAGTGTGGAAAAAAAGATAATTGGCAGTATGTACAGGAGAGGAGTGTGGCGGGTATGACAGTTGGCAGTATGTACAGGAGAGGCGTGTGGAGGGTATCACAGTGGACAGTATGTACAGGAGAGGAATGTGGAGGGTATGACAGTGAGCAGTATGCACAGGGGTGGAGTGTGGAGGGTATGACAGTGGGCGGTATGTACAGGAGAGGAGTGTGGAGGATATGACAGTGGGCGGTATGTACAGGAGAGGAGTGTGAAGGGTATAACAGTGGGCAGTATGCACAGGAGAGGAGTGTGGAGGGTTTGACAGTGGGCAGTATGTACAGGAGAGGCGTGTGGAGGGTATGACAATGAGCAGTATGCACAGGAGAGGAGCGTGGAGGGTTTGACAGTGGGCAGTATGTACAGGAGAGTGGTGTGGAGGGTATGAGAGTGGGCGGTATGTACAGGAGAGGAGTATGGAGGGTATGACCGTGGGCAGTATGTACAGGAGAGGATTGTGGAGGGTATGACAGTAAGCAATAAGTACAGAAGAGGAATGTGGAGGGTATGACAGTGAGCAGTATGTACAGGGGAGGAGTGTGGAGGGTATGACAGTGGGCACTATGTATAGGAGAGAAGTGTGGAGGGTATGACAGTGGGCACTCTGTATAGGAGAGGAGTATGGAGGGTATGACAGTGGGCACTATGTACAGGTGAGGAGGATGAAGGAATCTGGGAACGAAAAATGTAAAGGTTTGTGGAAGGATGTTTAGGGACTGAATAGTGGTTAAACAGGCCATACATGAATTGTAGTTAAGCCAATTAAGCAGAGACCAGCCATAGTCAATCTATGTATGGGCTAGCTGGTTGTGCACAAGTCAATCTATTAATTGACTTGAGTACAACCAGCCTGTCAGGTTTTTCCCAAAACAATCAGTGCTGCCAGCTATAGTTAGCAACACTGATCATTGTATTGTGTGGGTTGGGAAGGCTCCCTACTGGCAGAACACAATAACACTGCGGGAGTGATTCCCCCCATCCACAGGTCAGCAGGTGAGAGGGTGTGTGGGGACAGGCTGGGGAGAGAGCTCTGTCAGTAGGGGGGTGTGAGGTGGTCATGGAGGGATATCAATCAGCGGGTGAGGGAGGGAGTAACTGGAAGTGATATCTTTTGGAGTGGGGTCTGTCATCTGCAGGTCGGGAAATGGTCACCTGTGATATAAGTTGAAGGAAGGTGACTAACATGGAAAGTGGCTGGGGAGTGACCTGGTTGGTGGTGAGTGTGAAATGGATGATGTGTTTCAAGTTTCTTTCACATTTGCAGTAATGCTTACTGCCCTCTGAAAAGTGATCTGTGGTGTATTGCTTTTCAACGAGTGGTATAGCAGCAGCTGACAGGTGTTACTGTCGCCTCCTTTTTTTCTTTTACATTGCTGAATGGCAGTTTTATTTTGTTGGACTATGCTGCTATTGCGAGCGAGTTTGACAGGCGGTGTTGCCTGTCAAACTCTGTAGGCTCCAAGCTATCCATTGGCTCAGTGCCTCTGACAGGAAGTGAGGAGAAGCACTATGAGCTCATCCTCTCAGTCTGCTGCAAACAGAGTGTGCCAGCTTGTATTTAAACTGCCACTCTGTATGTAGCTTCTGATAGGCTGTTCAAGGAGCCCCGTATCTCCAGGACCATAGTTGATAGGAGCCTCAAATTTCGACCAGTAGTGGGGTAGACCTTCAGCTACATAGTCCCTAAATTTGGGCTCTATGTGACTCCTGGTCGCCAAGCCACGACCCTCGAAGTCAATCGTTTTTTTTTTGTGATTTTTTTTTTAAATGGGCCTATTTTAAGGAGCTGCAGCTCCAATAGCCCCTATGTTAATCTGGCCCTGTATGTATCCTGGGAGCATATACGCCAGGAGTCCCTTCCACTTCTAAATACTCATTTTAAATACGTATTTCATGTGTTGGTATATTTTGGGACTCACTTCTCAATTTAGTCTTCACGCACTTATGTTATACACTTCTTTTATATTTAGGGGACCCCCTCTTGGCATTATCTGACCCTTGTGGACTCCTCAGCCATCAATTGCTCTTCCCACCTCCCTTTCCCACCCCATTCCCGTCCCCACCTCACCCTATCGTTGGCAAATGACACTCCTTCCCTTTTGCATTTCAAATTGATGGATCGATTAAATTCTTTACCATTCGACAAATGGCTTGGTACCAATATGGATGTTGAGATATTGGGGTGACGCGGATCCTTGCATGAAAGCAGTCTTCAATATGCTTGCATGGTTCTATTGTTTGTAAGTACTTTCTGATTTTTTATCATTACAATTTTTTTGTTTTGCAAAAAAACCACATAACAGCAATAATAACATTGAAGTCACATAGTCAAATTGTAAGCTACTAATTGACATACTGGTGATCAGGACTTTTTTTCTCGGAAAATAGGTACAGGAACTCAATCACGACGATGCAACACCCCCCCCTCCCGCCCCAGGCCCTTACACACACCCTCAAAACCACATCAAATAGTGGGTGTGGTCAAATTTCACTAACAGTGGGAGGGTCTTAACAGGGTCATTAAATACCAGGAGTGCATTATCTAGAGTGCAGAGTTCGGGGAGGGGGCTACACACAGACTGCAGACTTCAGGGTGTGCTACATAAATAGTGCAGAGTTCAGGGGTGCGCTGCATACAGAGTGCAGAGTTCAGGTGTGCGCTTCATACAGAGTGCAGAGTTCAGGTGTGCTCTGCATACAGAGTGCAGAGTTCAGGTGTGCTCTGCATACAGAGTGCAGAGTTCAGGTGTGCGCTGCATACAGAGTGCAGAGTTCAGGTGTGTGAAGAATTCAGCCTTCTTCCACAGCTGCTTACCTCTGCATCCCCCATCCACATTTCATGTTTACCCCTCTTCAGCTCTGACCTCTGCATGTAACCCCCTCTACTGCTCCCATCTCCTTAAAAGCTCCACCATCTACCACATGTCTTATTTTTGTTTCTGTATTAGGCTGAAGCACCCAGCCAGCTCTAGTACCTCCCCGCATACTGTATTTGGCTCCACCTCTCTCACTTGCGGGGAGATAATCCAGTAGTGATGTTGGCATTTGCACTGCACACCATGTACCTGCATCTCCCTTGTCCCCATCCTTCACTCAGTGGGAGCCACTCAAGAGATCTGATCTGTAGGAGCTGTTGGAGAACAAGCTGTCACTTGAAAGCATAGTAGCCGGACTTTTGTGTTTTCAAGTAATAGTGGTCAGCAGGGAGCAGAGGGCCTGAGGCAGAGGTGGTGGAACTAGGTTCCACCAAGTTCAGGCTGAAAAAAAGCCCTTCCGGTGATTCATCAAGGGATAACAAAGTTAGCAACTCATATAGCTAGTATTCTTTTAGCAACTCATAATAGCTAAAACTGTACTACAGCACAGGGGAAATTTTGGTGCCATGCTCCACTCCGGACACCCCTAATGGAATCATACTGTGTCTGGCGAGGGGCTGAGGCCCCGTCCTCCTGTGTCCTGTACTGTCCCTTAATGGTCTCCCAGAAACAAGATTAAACATCTCCATCCAGAGGCTGCTCTCTAATTAGGCAAATCAAGCGGTCGCCTAAGGCCTCGCGCTCACAGGGGCCTCGCGACCGCCTAATTTGCCTGACAATGGGAGAGGAGGAGAGCCTAGCATCAGAAAGGATTGCGCTGCTTACGGATGGGCGGGACCGTTCTAGAACACCGGGACTGCACTGTCTGCTAACACCCTCCCCTGCCGCCTTCTCATCTATTTTATGGGCTCGGGCAGTGCTGTACGGGGTGAGTCACTGGCCCCTGAGCCGCTATGATTCCTGTAAAAAAAAAAAGCGGCACCAGTGATCACAGGGGAGGTGAGCAGTGTCAGCTCAGCCTGTCCTGTACAGGTCCTCTATGATTGTCTATGAGGATGCTGAAATCAGCTCACACACCGCCCGCAGATAATGCTCTGTCCTCTGCACATCCTGCAGATAGGTGTGCTGGAGCGCTGACAGGTGGGCGTGGCTAGCGGAGGCAAAACATCTCACTGCTCGGCGTGCTCGGCCTAGAGACTAATACGCTGCAGACTGCGGGGCTGACTGCTTGGTGAAGCCCCGACCCCCACGTGTGTTGTGGATTCATTCCAGCAATGCAGAGGCTGCTCAGAGCACCTGAGTGTCGGTAGTCTGAGTTCGGGGATTGGGGTGAGTCCGATGACATGGACGATCCGTTTTTCTGCACACTGATACATGACCGCTCTGTTCATCACCCAGCAAACCACTCCGCTTCCATGTGACCCTCTCCTCCCCGTCTTCATCCTCATCCCTCTCCCCCCCCTTCCGCCTCTCTTTTCCTCCTCCCCTCTCTCCCCCCTCTTCATCCCCATCTCTCTTCCCCCCTTTTCTGCCTCTCTCTCCCCCAACTTCCCCCTCCCCCCTCTTCTGCCTCTCTCTCCCTCCTCCCCTCTCTTCAGCCCCATCCCTCTCTCTTCCCCTTCGCCCCTCTTCTGCCTCTCTCTCCCTCCTCCCCTCTCTCCCCCCTCTTCATCCCCATCCCCCTCTCCTCTCTTCCCCACCCTCTCCTCTCTTCCCTTCCCCCGCTCTCCCCCCTCCTCTCTCTCTCCCCTCCTCTCTCTCTCCCCTCCTCTCTCTCTCTCCCCCCTTCATCCCCATCCCTCTCTCTCTTCCCCCCTTTTTTGCCTCTCTCTCCCTCCTCCCCTCTCTTCCCCCTCCCCTCTCTCCCCCCTCTCCCCCCACTTCTCTCTTCCGCCTCTCTCTCCCTCCTCCCCTCTCTTCAGCCCCATCCCTCTCTCTCTTCCCCCTCCCCCCTCTTCTGCCTCTCTCTCCCTCCTCCCCTCTTCATCCCCATCCCCCTCTCCTCTCTTCCCTTCCCCCGCTCTCTCTCCCCCCTCCTCTCTCTCTCTCCCCCTCCTCTCTCTCTCTCCCCCTCCTCTCTCTCCCTCCCCTCCTCTATATCCCCCTCCTCTCTATCCCCCCCCTCTCTCTCCTCTCCCTCCTCCTCTCCCCTCCCTCCTCCTCTCCTCCTCTCTCTCTCCCCAATCTTCTCTGTATCCTCTCGCCCCTCTCCTCTCCCTCTCCCCCTCCTCCCCCTCCTCCCTCTCCCCCTCCTCCTCCTCTCACCCCCTCCCCCATTCTCTCTCCCCCCCACCCCTCTGTATACTCATCCCTCTCACTCCCCTCTCCCCCTCCTCTCTCTCCTCTTCTTCCCTTCTCGCTCTCTCCAATCTTCTCTCTCTCCCCCACCATCTCTCTTCCCCCTCTCCCTCCTCTTTCCCCCTCCTCTCTCTCTCCCCCTCTCCTCCTCTTCCCCTCTCTCTCTTTCTCCAATCTCCCCCCTCTCTCTCTCTCTCTCTCTCTCTCTCCTCTCCTCTCTCCCCCTCTCTCCTCTCACCCCCCACTCTCTCCCCCTCCCTCTTCATCCTCATCCCTCTTTCTCCTCTCTCCCCCTCTCCTTTCTTCCCCCCTCCTCTCTCTTTCCCCTTTCTCTGTCCCCATCTCTTCCCCCCCCTCTCTCTCTCCCCCTCCCCCTCCCCCCTCTCTCTCTCCCCCATCCCCCCTCTCTCTCTCTCTCCCCACCTCTCGCTCCTCCCCTCTCTTCTCCCCTTTCTCTTTCCTCTCTCTCCACTCATCCCTCTCTTTGTCTCTCACCCCCACACTATTTTGCTCCACTTTTCTCTGTTTCTCCCCACCTCTCTCCCACCCCCCTTCCCCCCACTCTCTCACATATTTTCCTACTTCCCTCTTTCTCTCCTCTCTCTTCTTCCCTTTCACCCTACTTGTTCACCCCTTTTGCTCCCCTCTCTTTCTCCTCCTCTCTCCTCTCCTCCTTCTCCCTCTCTTGGCAGGGAAGAGGGAGAGCGGGAGGTAGGCCAAGTTGCTGCACCATGGGCCTCTGGGTTGTAATTGCACCCTGGGCCAAAAGTTGCTAGTCGGCCCCTGCTTTCATTTTTCTCTACACTAGTTTGCCTTTTCCTGACACTGCAGTACAAAGAAATTCAGTAGGTGCTTTTCTGTATTCAGGTTCTCTGACCATAGTAAATGCATTGGCTGTGTCCACAGCAGGTATGTGGCATAGGTTTAGGAAAATAGATGATGGATCTATGGCCTTTGTTACGTAATTTAAGCATAATGTAAAGCTGTCTAGTAAGTGACGTTCACTATACAGAGGGAGCTTGTATTGCAGTGCATATCCTGGGGTGAGATGATCCAATGACATGCTGGAATCATTGAGGACTGGCCATTGGTGAATTGCCATCAGTTCATTGTACACTGTACAATGCAATGTATTCATTTTTATTGCTTGAATTATTTTTATTATTATGAGTGGGGCCTCATGTCTAAGTTTTGCCTAAGGCTTCACAAAGCCTAGAACCGCCTCTGTCTCCATCCTCCTAGGATACCATGCTTGTGAAGTAACTGGGCCTCCAAAGAGAGTGCAGAACCATAACACCGTTGGTCCTAAGCAAGTCATAAAGACCTAATCATGAGGTGAGGAACCGGTGTCCTATTGTGAGGACTCCCACAGGTAACTAAAGAAAGAAGAAGAGAAAGGTAGAGGAAAGAAAAAAAGAAAGGAAAAGAAATGAGAAAAAGAAGAGTCACCAGTCTAAAGGATGCAAGTCCCAGTGGTCAGTGATTAATATTGCCAGTGGTGCCAGGTATCAGGGAAATTCCCAGATGCTAAGCCCAGGGTTCCCATATCACTTCGAACTGTTTGGTTGTGTCCAATAAGGAGCTAACCAGTTTTTCTTTGGCCATTATCCAGGAAATCTTTATTTTCATGGACAATAGAGAGACTGTGACTAGTTTCCAGGCTTTGGCTATAGTCATTTTTGCCCCTGTTAGGATAAACAAGATTAGTTTGCGGGTGAGTTTAGCTATACTCGGGGCAAGACCACTAAGTAAGGCTATTGCAGGTGTTTGGGAGATAGCACAACCTGTGACCCTGCGAATAAGGTGGAAGACTTTATTCCAGAACCCCCAAAGTTTGGGGCATTCCCACCATATGTGGAGAATAGTACCTAGGCTTTTACAGCCTCTGAAGCACAGAGGTGTGGAAGATGGGAACATGGATGCCAATCTGGTCGGGACCAGGTACCATCGCGTAAAGATTTTGATGTTGGCTTCCATGAGTGATGCATTGTAAATGCCTTTGATTGATTGAGAAAAGGACTTGTGCCAATCCTCCAATTCCCATGTGGTCTGGAGGTCCTTTTCCCAAGCAATCATGTAGGGTAATTTGCTATGATTTGTAGCAAGTGACTCATAGATTATAGAAATACCTCCCCTCCATGGCTTGACAACACCAGCGTTCATACCCTGTAAACCCCGGAGGATGAGGTTTATTTTTCCATGTAGATGAAGCGGGAGATTTGGTGGAATCTGAATTCTTCAGTGGAGGGGAGCTCTAGCTCCTTTTCGAAATGTTTAAGGGGTAATGGGCCTGTGCAAGAGAAGAATTGTCCGTAGCGGTACACCCCCTTGTCTAGCCGCCATTTGAAGGCTTTGATGTCCATTCCAGGTTGGAATAGCGGGTTTCGGAATAAATGAGCTAATGGTTGGGTATCAGAGACCAGGGAAAGAAGTTTCCTTAGCGAATCCCACAAAGAAAGTGAGTGTGAGAGGGTCAGAGAAAAAATTGGGGGTCTGCTTTTGGATGGGCACCATAGCAGAAATCTAGGGTGAACATAGGTATTGCCTGTCTTTCTATGGATAGCCAATCTGGTTTTCAACTTTGAGGTATATAGTGGATATTTGTGCTAACCGTGCAGCCTGGTAGTACCATAAAAGATTTGGAAGACTTAGCCTGCCTTGTGTGGGAAGATTAAATAGTTGTGTGAGAGGCGGGGACCTTTTTTGTTCCATATAAATTTGGTAATTTTTTCCTGAAAGGCTTTAAGATATTCCCTCCTAATCGGGATAGGGAGGGAGTGGAACAAATACAGCAACCTGGGTAGGAGGGTAATTTTGACTGAGGTAATTCTACTCGTCTAAGCTATATTGTGTAATTCCCAACTCCTGACATCTGCTTCTAGTTTCTGGTACATTGTGGGTAGTTTGCTTGATAAAGGCGTTCAACCTCAGATTTAAGATTAAGCCCCAAGTATTTAATGGAGGTATTACTCCACTCAAATTTGTAGGTGTCCTGTAGGTGGGAGACTAGGGAGCTTGGCAGTGATACATTTAGAGCTTGAGACTTAGACATATTGAATTGTAGGCATGATACAGCAGCGAAGTTGTGTAGTAACTGGCATACAGTGGGAAGGGAGGAGATTGGGGAGGTTAGAAAGAGCAGCAGATTGTCCGCAAATAGGGCGCATTTTATGTTGTTCGGCCACACTAAACTATCCGGATGATTGTGGATGGCGATCACCAATGATTCGATCATCATGGCGAATATCAGGGGGGACAGCGGACAGCCCTGGTGCGTGCCCTTGGCTATCGTGATCAGGTTGGAGTAGAGCCCCTGAAGTCTAACTTTGGCTTCCTCCGCGAGTATAAAGCTTCCAGGATCCCTATAAAATTCAGATCAAATCCCCAACATCTCAAAACTGTAAAGAGATATGGCCAGGATACGGAATCAAAGGCCTTCTGAAGGTCCAACGATAGTAACATGCCCTCTTGTTTGTTTCCCCCCTCCCATCCCGATTGCAGTATCAATATTGGGTCGACCGCTCTTCGCACTTGGTCAGGTTCCTGCCGTCCCAGAATAAAACCGACCTGGTCCTTGCGGACGTATTGGCCTATACACGATGCTAGACAATTTGCTAAGACTTTGGTTAAGATTTTTAAGTCATTATTAATCAAGAAAATGGGCCTGTAGCTCCCTACAAGGCTTAAATCTTTACCAAGTTTGGAAATAACGGAGATGTATGTCATGTTTAGCTGGTTTCCCAATGGGGTGCCATTAATTTTTGAGTTGAAAAATCTAGTGAGGTATTGGGTTAGAATTTCAATAAAAGTTTTATAATAGGGCGTTGAGACCCGTCAGGCCCCAACGCCGTTCTCCCCTTTAATGTTTTAATAACCTCCGCAACCTCCTCAGAAGAAATGTGAGCTTCCAGTTCTGCTCTGTGATTATCACTTAAAGCTGGTAGGCGTAATTCGTCCAGAAACACTTCTACTTGTGTGAGATTCATGTTTGTATCTGCTCTGTATAGATCCTTATAAAAGTCCTGAAAGGCCTGCATTATGCGCTGTGGGTTCAGGGTGTGTGTGCCATCAGCCTGTCTAATTTTCGGTAAGGAATAAGATTTAAATCTGGGGGTTTTAGGCAAGCATGGGTCCTATTTTGTCCTTTCTCTGGTATAGTTTGGCCCCCATCCATCTAATGTTTTTATCAGCTTTTGAAGTTAGGGCCAAGTTTAGGGCCACTTGAGCAGCATCAAGAGCGGGCCCAGTGACATTCGTAGGGTCTTTTTTATGTTGTTTGCTTAGAGTGGAAAATTCTTTCTCAAGTCTCTCTATTTCTCCCAACCTTTCTCTTTTCTGTTATGCCACAATCTGCATGAGCTTGTCCCGAATGGTCACTTTGTGGGCCGCCCAGAGAGTCTCTGCAGAAACAACCCCCACATCATTGAGGCGGAAGTATTCCTGCAGAGCCCCCTGTATTTTGGTTACTCTGACGGGATCGTTCAGGATGGATTGGTTAAGAATCCAATGGGAGGTATGTTGTCTAGGAGCGTCTCGGAGCAATGTTAATAGAATCATAGAGTAATCCGACCAATCCACATCCAAGATGTTGTACATAAGGGCTGACTGTATGTGGCATGTGGAGAGTAGGATGTGGTCAATGCGCGATTATGACTGGTGTGGATTCCAGAAGTGGGTAAAGTCCTGATTGGTAGGGTTCAATTCCCTCCATATGTCTGCTAAGCTATACTGGAATATCAATCTCCCTATTTGCACACTAGCTTTACTGGTCCTAATCATTCGTGTATTGAAGGGTTTAGTCTTGTCAAGGCCTGAATCGAAAGCCATATTGTAGTCACTAGGGATGAGCCCGATGTTCGAGTCGAATGTAAGTTAGACTCGAACATCAGTTGTTCGCCTGTTCGCCAAATAGGGAACAATTTTTGGTATTCGTGGCAAATTCGAAAGCCGCGGAACACCCTTTAAAAGTCTATGGGAGAAATCAAAAGTGCTAAATTTTTTTTTTTTTTTTTACATTAAAGAAGTTTATTGAAGAAATATTATGTAGACAATACAGATCAGAGAGATCAATAAGAAAGCTTCTGTTCAAACATATGTTTCAGTAAATTGGCCGGAGTTAACATTTATCTATGATGTATTGATGTAAGACAATCAAAAATTAAAAACTGTAATAACGGTTGTTTCTTTTACATGAACATAATCACCTCAGAAATATGCCTTTTTAATGTCACAGCCCCTCTCGCCTAGGCCTTTAATGATATTATGTGAGATGATGCAATCGACCCTCTGAGTAGGTCGTAGAGATGAAAAGAGAAAAAAAGATAGGGTATACATATATAAGGAGTAAAAACGGAAACAGAAACCATATATGGAAGAGGAGAAGTGAAGTTTGTGTTCAATGTCATATTATGAAAGAAAAAAAAAAAAAAAAAAGAGGATAATCTTGAATAATCTTAAATAATCTTGACCACCCACGCCGACCAAGTGGGTATTCCACTACAGTTCAACTGTTACATCATATCAAGAACTTTTTTAGTTTAGTGCCTAAACCTGGGCACTAAAGATGTCGGTAAATGTTTGGGAGTATTTAAATACGTTCCAAGGGCGCCAAGTATCGAAGAAGCTTTCAACTTGTTCGTTTGCTTGCGCCAGGGTGTCTTCCATTTCATAAATTTCTGTAACCCTATTTAGCCATTCCTTCACTGTTGGTACTTGATTTGATTTCCAATATATTGGAATGCTAATTTTAAATTTCAATGTTTTTATTGAAAGAATAACAAAGTACAGAATAGCCAGACACATAGAAAGATTAGTGTCAAGTTATCAAAACATTACATTCCAATACAGAATAATAAAAGTATGTTCATAGTACTTATCCACCATCTATTGCAATAACCTGTCACCTGAGAGGAAGGTCATTACGGCGGGTGCCTCCCATGGAGGCGGATCAGTGGCAGCGTGCAGGGTTTTTTTTTTTCCGGTCCGGCGGAGCGAGGGAAGTCGTTTTTCTCTCGTTTTTCTCTCGCAACATCAAGAGCCTGTGCAGTCTGTGCTGGGCTAAAGTCTGCTTGTGTAGAGGTTAATTCCAGCAGGGATAGTCCATAGGGCCCCATGGAGTGCTCTATGAGGGACACTGTAGATGCCGGTGAAGGGGTATTAGCAGCGGGTATAGGGCCTGGCATCTGAAGGGTGTAAGACAAGGTTACAGCAGTCAGCACTTGCCTGGCTGCTGTTGATGGATCTTCCGCGGCCTGGTCTCGTGGCTAAGACGCGGCCGCCATCTTGGAATTGTCCCGGCCGTCCATGGTCTCGAACTGGGGTCCCAGAGTTCTCCTAGCTTTCCTACGCAGCATGTACCGGTGCTCGGAGGTCTTCCCTGCTGTCCGCCGTCACTCGGGGTGTTCCTGGAAGCTGATCTTCATGGCTATCATGGCTGCCTGGCCTGTGAAGTGCATATGCCTTACTACTTTTTGGATTTTTAAATGACCATATAACTGTTCGCCATGTTATTCCCCTCTTTCCCAACAGTATGTTTACATATGATACTTTAATTAATTTTTCTCATTCTTCTCTATGCTAGGTAATACAGCTTACCTTTAATGAACCCTGAAGAAGGAACTCGTTTACTACTTTTTCTACTTTTCTACTGGATCTATCCCTTGCCCGTACCAACCCTGGGGCACACTCCTCCATTTTTCTCCAATAATTTGGGATGTGGCTCGGGTTTCCTATTTTATTAGTCTAACTACTATTGTCCTCCATATCTGAGTGGAGGGAACAGAGTCTCCCTTTCTACACAGTCTCATAGGGAAACATGCATTGTTAAGGCAGTATTGCCAAAAGTGAATAATTGCTGTCATGTATAAAAGTGTTAAGGTACTCAAGCGCTAAAGTGAATATATAAAACTGTAAAACAATTGTGTGGATTCCCATACACCTTACTTGAAAAGGTGATTCCTTTGCAGGTTAGAAGATACCTCTTATCTGTGTTTAAACAAGGCTTACTGAGTCTGGGTTAATCAGCAGAGGATAGGCTTACATCCACCATATCATCATCTAATCTCCACTTCTCCTGTTCATATGCTTTCCCTCACATGAAATACAAAAGTGGGACAAGACCATTGTGCACATAACTTCTACTAAATAAAAGCACATAACTTCTACTAAATAAAGTTAACAAAGAGCCCAATAGATCCACTCACATGATGTAAAAAATCTAGATCGCATTTCACTTATGTATGGTCAGTAGAAATCACTGCCTTCGTGTTCCTCCGTGCTGCTGCTATTCAGGATCACTGCAGGCTGCACACTGACAAGAGCTGACAGGCTACTTCTCCCTCATGCGTATCATCACTAGACACGTGACTTTTTCAAAAAAAAACTTTGAAAAAGTCACGTGTCTAGTGATGATACGCGTGAGGGAGAAGTAGCCTGTCAGCTCTTGTCAGTGTGCAGCCTGCAGTGATCCTGAATAGCAGCAGCACGGAGGAACACGAAGGCAGTGATTTCTACTGACCATGGAGAAAAAAGTTTAACCCTGCGCTTACCCAACAAAACAGCAGCTCACACAACAAATAAGGATTTTGTCAAAAATAAGTGCACAGACAAGTGTAGCGCTATAGATTTTTAGAATCTTATGATATAACTTGTATAAAAATATGAAAAAGAAAAGTCTATGTCAATCCACAATATGCAAAAAATTAAAAAATTAAGTCTCTGGTACTCTTCAGGTGTCTCTTCAGATACAAAGGACTGTTGTTAGTCCAAAGGGTATATAATTCCTTAATCACCACGTGGATAACACATGCAAAGAATTAGGTGTGGTGGACCCTCCACATAGAAAAAGTGAAGGCTTACCAGAGGGATTGAACTCATAGGAACATACGTTCAATGAGTCAATATAGCTTGTATCACCAGCAGGCAATTAAAAGGAAGGACCTCCCAACTGGATGGTGACAAAACTCCAAATGTATCCAGAATCGTAAAGGAACTTTCTTTGAAATGGATGGCAAACCTTCCCATGGATCATCTCAGAGGGATAGCCTTCTGGTTGGTATTGTGCTACAATTGTCACCGTCTGACCTGCACCTTTTAAGGCAGCTGCAGCTTGTTCATGGGAAGCACCACGGAGATCAATTTCGTTAACAGTTTTGAAGGCAGGAAGGAAAAGCTGCCTTCAAAACTGTTAACCAACCAGAAGGCTATCCCTCTGAGATGATCCATGGGAAGGTTTGCCATCCATTTCAAAGAAAGTTCCTTTACGATTCTGGATACATTTGGAGTTTTGTCGCCATCCAGTCGGGAGGTCCTTCCTTTTAATTGCCTGCTGGTGATACAAGCTATATTGACTAATTGAACGTATGTTCCTATGAGTTCAATCCCTCTGGTAAGCCTTCACTTTTTCTATGTGGAGGGTCCATCACATCTAATTCTTTGCATGTGTTATCCACGTGGTGATTAAGGAATTATATACCCTTTGGACTAACAACAGTCCTTTGTATCTGAAGAGACACCTGAAGAGTACCAGAGAGTTAATTTTTTAATTTTTTGTATATTGTGGATTGACATAAAATTTTCTTTTTCATATTTTTCTACTGACCATACATCAGTGAAATGCGATCTAGATCTTTTACATCATGTAAGTGGATCTATTGGGCTCTTTGTTAACTGTATTTAGTAGAAGTTATGTGCGCAATGGTCTTGTCCCACTTTTGTATTTCATGTGGCGGGAAGCATATGAACAGGAGAAGTGGAGATTAGATGATCCTAGCCAGTGGATGTAAGCCTATCCTCTGCTGATTAACCCAGACTCAGTAAGCCTTGTTTAAACACAGATAAGAGGTATCTTCTAACCTGCAAAGGAATCACCTTTTCAAGTAAGGTGTATGGGAATCCACACAATTGTAATCCTTTTATAATTGTTACCAACTACATATTTACTGAATATATCTGTTTTAATATATTTTTCACTCTATTTTTTCACCACCTTTTTCCACATATTTTTGTTTGTTTATTATTTCACAAGAACAAATGGTGAACTAACTTTTGGATTTGTATTCCGGGAGGTCTCCAATTAGACTTTCACAGCAGACTTTTCAACACATTGTATTTATATTTATTTATATTATGCTAATCACTGTTCAAGTTTTTGTATAGTTTGTAACAAAGTATCCACAAGTAGAATGTGACCTGTCAGCACATTGAATAGTAGGATATCCTATAGATATTACGAGCGCATCACTTTATCTATTTAATAGCTGTCATGTACATGCATTTTTATATACACAACCTGTATTTATTTTATTTATTTATTACTGAGTTTTGCTCAGTGTGACTTATGCCAGCCATACACGGAGCAAATTTCTTTCCTGCAACTATGGGTTCCTGCAAATATAGACAGTGTTGATGAATCCCTCCTGTCGGGCTATTGTCTTCTCCCAGGGGGGGGGTTGGGGTGTAGAGGGCAGGGGAAGCTGTCCCCGCTTGAAGAGGACAGTGATTATCGCTAGAGGCTATAGTAGCCGCTAGTGATTATTCCAAGAGGATCTGGGCAGGCTGGTTGTACCCAAGTTGATCGATCGATCAACTAGGTACGATCAGCATGCCCATTCACGATTCGAACTGTGTATGGCCGGCCTTAGTTTTTTTGTGTATGGTATGATCTAAAGGTAACTTTAATGAATGAGTTGTTCTTTCTTTCTCTTTTTTCCAAAGCATTTATCTTACTGTTAGTACTGAATGAAGGACAAGGCAACTCTTTTATTGCACTGTACATCATGAAGAGATTTAGACCGGCCATACACAGAGCAAATTTCTTTCCTGCAACCATGGGATGCAGGAAAGAACTTTGTTCAATTCCCCCATCAACACAGACAGTGTTGATAAGGGAATCCCTTCTGCTGGGCCATTGTCTTCTCCTGGGGGTGGGGCGGGGGAGGGTGGGGGAAGTCGCCCCCGCCGGGTGAAGACAGTGATTATCGCTATAGTAGAAAAAATGTTAGAATTAAAACCTCAATAGAGATCAAAAATAAAAACATTAAAGCGGCGCTTCTATCAGGCAGCAAAAGTATATCTGATAGATTAAACAAAGAGTTATTTCTTCACAGCATGAAAAGGTAGAAATCTGCTGCAAAGTTTGTTAAAATTCCTCCAATGTACATTGATCATCCAGAGAAGTGATTAACAGTCAAATAAACCATTTATATTAAAAAAATAGAGCCACACAGATAATTGTCATGTGGTTAATGTAGTAGCAAAGAAGAACTTAGCTGTTAGCGCTGGCCGAACGCATATGTGTGGCAGCATGGCAATGCATACAGTCAGAGCCCCTTGTTTACGATGGGAGCATGTGGCGCCTAGGTGCCCCCAGCAAAGTGAGTGTGCCACTCCTGGTCATTCTTTATGATTGGGAGTTAGTGGGGTGGGCTCCTGATCACGTGATTACTGTGAAAGACAATCACAATGTTCATCTGATTGGGAAGTATGTATCACCCCCATTGGTATGAACCTTTAAAGGGCCAGGTACTGCCTGATGGAAAGGGTTAAAGTGACCTTGAACTTTGCCCATTTAAAGCAAGGTAACAGATTTTCTTTGCAGCCTGCTCTTTTTCAGCAAATACTTACCTTCTCTATGATCCCATGTTAGCCCGCAGAGCCCCATTACATGTTCAGTACTCTGAGTATGAAGTCGCATGCAACTCTTTCCTCTTGCTACCACAATGTAGCACTAGGTGTCTGACTAGCCAGTCAATAGACCCAGTATTGTCACATGAGGTGGGGAGAGGATTTTTAGTTCTGTGTGAGTTCCAGCCTAGAAAGATAAAGAATTTGCGCAATTTTTCTTTGGCCTCTGGTATGATTCGGAGCAGTGTGGAAAATGCAATATGCATCCTCAGCAGTGAAGACAGACTATCAAATAAATCTGAATTAGCAAAGTATGGGTTTGATTTAACCAGTGACGGCCGCTCTATTGAGGGCACAGGGAACTGATCCCCAATTCATGTGCCTGGGCCCTAATCTACATGCAGGGCACCAGACGCATGGATTTCAATGGGGTTTTTTTTTGGAAGCACATCATTAGAGCCTGAGGCTCTAATTGGCTTCAAAAAAGGTTTGTGTGACATTAGCAAATTATTATTTCTTCCTGCTTCTCCTCCTGGCCAACCAATCCTCCTTTGGCCGGGAGGAGAAACAACGGCCCTGACTCTTCCCTCGGCAAGCTGGAATGAGTAGCAGCATCAGCCTAATGTAAGGCCACTGATTGCCGCCGTCCATCACCTGCGGGGGGTCCACTGATTGCCGCTGGCCATCTCCTGTGGAGGATGGGAGGTGGGGTGGCATTACTGCGAGTGAGGAGGGTAGGTTTGTTTGCCGCCCCCTCAAAATATTGAGTACCAACCGCCACTGGATTGGACAGTATACCCGCATAGAATAAGTAGGGGTTTGACCATCTTCATTTTAAACCACATTAAGGATAAATCTCCTCCACCCATCCAATGTGATAGTGTGTAATTGGCATCCACCTATCCCTGTCAGTGAGGGGTAGTGAGAGAGTCCTCAGTTCTGTGTATGCCCCAGGTAGAGGCTTGGAACCTGCACAGGACTAGCACTCCCTCGCTCCAGGCAGCTGAACAGAGGTTGGGGAATTAAGTGACTAAATATTGTGCAACTAGTGATGCCAGAATTAAAATAAATCGTCTTGCTTTATCCTTTATCAGCAAAGCACAGTGTGACTTTAAGGTGCAGCCATTTTTGTTAAATCTCCATGCAAAGTACATATGTGAATATCAAGTAACAGTTTAAAAATGTTCTGGCATAAAGCGGTAACTTTATTCATATGCTTCCAAGAAACTGATCAATGGGGTCTCCTCACTGAACACTCAAATTGCTTTTCACTGTCTCCTGGCAATGAAAACAGCTCTAAATATAATATTCTCTACTGTAAAATATCTCCCAACATTTAGACTCCCATATTCCTGTGTATCCACCTCATCCTGCTCTTCAGCGCCTCTGTGCTGATAACAAACACAGAGGAAATTGCGCAGTGCTGAGACCATGGCACCAAAGAAAATGCTTTTGGCTTTGCATTGTGCCTTGTATACATCAGTCTTTTTAGGCCATAGCACCTTAACCACTTCAGCCCCGGAAGGTTTTACCCCCTTCCTGACCAAAGCACTTTTTACAATTTGGCACTGCATCGCTTTAACTGGTAATTGCGCGGTCATGCAATGTTGTACCCAAACAAAATTTTCGTCCTTTTTTTCCCACAAGTAGGGCTTGCTTTTGGTGCTATTTGATCACCTCTGTGGTTTTTATTTTTTGCACTATACACAAAAAAGAGCGATGATTTAGAAAAAAAAACAATATTTTTAACTTTTTGCTTTAATAAATATCCCCAAAAATGTTTTTAAAAAACAAATTTCTTCATTAGTTTAGGCCAATATGTATTCTTCTACATATTTTTGGTAAAAAGAAAAAATCGCAATAAGTGTATATTGGTTGGTTTGCACAAAAGTTATAGCGTCTACAAACTATTGTAAAGATTTATGGCGTTTTTATTATAATTTTTTTTTTTTTACTAGTAATGGCGGTGATCTGCGATTTTTAGCAGTATTGCGACGGACAGATCAGACACTTTTGACACATTTTTGGGAACATTGACATTTATACAGCGATCAGTGCTATAAAAATGCACTGATTGCTTTGTAAATGACACTGGTAGGGAAGGGGTTAACACTAGGGGGAGATCAAGGGTTTAAATGTGTGTTCCCTCAGTGTCTTCTAACTGTATGGGGATAGGACTGAGTAGGAGAGGAGACATATCGCTGTTCCTACTTACTAGGGAACAAACGACATGTCTCCTCTCCTCTGACAGCACAGGGATTTATGTGTTTACACACACAAATCCCCATGCTGGCGCTTGTGCATGCAATTGTGCGTGGCCGGCGGCGATTGCAACTGCTGGCCACGCGCATTGGGTCCCCCGCAGTGCAGCACGCGCGCCCTCTGGCAGCTCTTAAACTAACCCCGTACCTGTATAGGGTTTCGCACAGGGGGAGCCATTCTGCCCCCGTAAATACACGCGAGTCGGTCGGGAACCGTTTAAGACCCCTTTCACACTGAAGTGCTTCTCAGGCGCTTTCAAGCTAAAAAAAGCACCTAAAAAGCTAGAAAAAACCTATTTCAATTAAAATCAATGAATGCTTTCACACTGGGGCAGTGTGCTGACAGGGCGGTGAAAAAATGTCCCTCTCCATTTAAATGAATGGAAAGCTCTTCAAAAGCACATGAAAAGCTCTTCAAAAGCACTCAGTGTTTTACTGGCAGTTTAGAAGCGCCTCAGTGTAAAACTGATAGCAAATTTTTTTTTTTATTATTATTATTATATTGTCTATTTTACCTTTCTATGTCAGCTTGTGTTATTTTATTACAATAGATTGTTTTAAACCATTTTTAAATGTGTTAACACTGCTCATTAAGTTGTATAAAAATTGAATTTTCCTGTTACATATTTTGTGTTATAATGTTTTATGTTTCTAAGAGAATATGTAAAGATAGACTTGTTGGCCATAGGCAAATGTTTTATTGTGGGTTGAATGATTCACAATTAACCACATAGGTCAATAGGGGTGGGAAGTAGGTAAAGGGTGTAAGAATGATAACCATAATGTGCAACTTACAAAAGGAGTAGGCATGTAAATATGGGTGGATATTGATATCAGAACAGGTGGGACTAGAAAGATCACAATGTATTACATGCTATTGTCACCTTTTGGATTCATGCTCACTTTAGTATGACATAAGAACTAATGCAACGGAACTGTTAGAATTTGATATGTTAGGCTTTTCTTGGTTAAAATCTCCTGATTTAAAAGTATTCTTTTAACTATAGTTCCTTTCCTGAACTAGCTGTAATGAGGTGAGGTGAGCACCTTGCCCTAAAAGGTGCCATGATGTTTGATAAAAGGGACAGCAGATAGAAAAACGTACAGTTAGGTATTTGTGTGTAGCGGGTGTCTTCATCTCTCTCTATAACCCGCAAATCTCACCAAGCTGGCCAGAACATTGTACACAGTTTTTCCAGCTTCAGTTAGAGCCCTTGCACACTGGGGCGGTTTGCAGGCGCTATTGCGCTAATAATAGCGCCTACAAACCGCCCCGAAAGTGACGCTGCTTGTATTCCAGTGTGAAAGCCCCGAGGGCTTGCACACTGGAGCGATGCGCTGGCAGGACCTGCCAGCAGCATCTTCGGAGCGGTGAAGGAGCGGTGTGTATACCGCTCCTTTACCGCTCCTGCCCATTGAAATCAATGGGACGGCGCGGCTATACCGCCGGCAATGCGCCTCTATAGAGGCGCTTTGCGGTGGTATTTAACCCCTTCTCGGCCGCTAGCGGAGGTAAAACCGCCCCGCTAGCGGCCGCATACCGACGGTAAAACGCCGCTAATAATAGCGGCGTTTTACCGCCGACCCCGCCCCAGTATGCAAGGGCTCTAAGGAAAAATGTTGCCTGTCATGTCTGGGCTTTTCCACCCCCCTCCTTCTTCCTGTTTTCACTGACTGATTTAATGTAATATGAGCTGACACACACACAGATCTCTGGATTCAGTGGCCTCTATTGTGCCCCTATTGGCTGAAAGAGGAAAACCAATTAAGAGCATAGTTACAACAGCCAATGGAAGAGATTTACAGACCTGAAGAAGAGTAGCAATGGGTTCTGGGACATGAAGTTCTCACACAAAACGGCCCCATAGACTGGTATACAGGGAGAACTGCAAACCCCATGATGCTTTGCTGACAGGAAAGTAAAAGACTCCATTTTGTGTCCTGAGGAAAAAGTGAGTGAAGAGACCAGACCTGAGAGAGAGGTGCTGTCTCAGATGATTTCCCTGCGTGATTCAGGCCTCCACCACGAGTTGGGTGTCCAGCCTGAGAGAGGGAGATTCCAGGTGAATATTGAGGCGCATCTCCACAACGGTGAACCTTTCCAGTGTGAGGGGACCGGTCGGGTCGCCATGAAAGCCTGCCTGTTTCAGGACGTTCGCTTGGGCCCTGATTTGGATTTGGTGAGAGGGCATTTCTGCCCATCTGCAGGGAACAGAGACACTGCACTACAGGAAGAGTTATTTGAACACTGTATACAAATATCATTGCTGGTAGTCATCTTGAAGTACTTGTAGTACTACAGGGATAAAGGATAAGGCTATCCATTTATGGGGCATTGTATACAAACACCATTGTCCTCTCACCTTACTGAACAAAATCCTGTCTGTCTTACTTGATAAACTGGGCCAGTTATACTGTTTGCCCTGCTACCCAGGAGTTAAAGTACACTAACGAAAGTGGTGTACCCTACCGCCACGGACAATGGAACAGTCTCATAAGTCACATGGGCAGGCTGTAGGGGTCTTCTGTGAAGAGCCTCAATGGCAAGTGGAGTGTCACGCAACTGCAGCAGAATTGAGTGCTTCGATACAAAGGCAGCATCAATGAACAGGCCTGCAGCCCCAGAGTCAATTAGAGCCTGTATCTTGACGGATGACTCAGCCCAAGAAAGGATAATCGAAACCAGAGGCTTATCCTTCTGAAAACTGGGGATGAAACAACGCCACCTAAGGTCTGTCCGTGACAGGACCTCAAGGTTCGGGCGTTCCCTGGACGGGTAGGACAAGACTTCAAAAAGTGACCTGCCTGTACACAATAAAGGCACAATCTCTCCCACCTCCTAAACGTTCTCTCATTCGCAGAGAGACACATGAAACCCAAGTGCATGGGTTCATCTTCACTGACCGACTCTGTACCAGGAAGCATGGGAGGTGAGGGAGGCATGGGTGGGCCTGCATAGCTCAGAGACAAATGTACAGGAGGCTTCCGCAAGCGCTCCCTAAAAGAGAGTCTTTCTCTGAGTCTGGAGTCAATAAGGATGGCAAATGTGATCAACTTCTCTAGCTCAGTGGGTATATCTCGGGCTGCTATCTCATCCTTGATGGTATCTGATAGACCATGAGAAAAAGCAGCCACGAAGGCCTCATTGTTCCAAGCAACCTCTAGCTGCCAGAGTATGGAATTCAATGGCGTAATTGTCAAGAGTTTTTGTACTCTGATGGACATGAGACACTTGACAGCAGAAGCGGAGCATGCAGGAACATCAAATACCCTTTTAAAGGAAGCCACAAACTCAGAGTAACTCAAGACAACAGGTTTTTGCGTTTCCCCAGGCCAAGGCTCTCTCAGAAAGCAAAGATATCACAAAACCTACTTTGCTTCTGTCCATGGGAAACACCTGGGGCAGTATCTCAATATCTCAACCTGGTTGAGAAACCCTCTGCATTGGACTGGATTGCCCCCAAATCACTGGGGAAGCGGAAGCAGACATACCTCTTATAGAGGTAATACTCAAGGCGGGCGCCTGCACAGAGCCTGGAGCAGCAGCAGGGACGGCCTGCAACACAGGTTGTACTGGAGCAGCCACAGTGGGAGATTCCAGGTGAGCCATGCGACTCAGGAGCGTTTGTAACGCCATGGCAAACTGATCCATGCGGTGATCCTGCTCATCCAATCTGGAAAAAATATTACCAACAAGTGGATTGACTGCATTTTCTGAATTCATTGCCTTCGCCTACTGTCAGAAACCATGAATCAGACTGAGACAGAAGTACAGTTAAATCCCACTTGTTTAATAATAATAAAAAAAAGATAAACAGAGTAAACATAGTCAAAATATAGCCAGAGTTCAGGAACTGGAATGGATAGTCAGACAAGCCAAAATGTCAGGGAGCCAGAGATGAGCGTAGTAGAACAGCAAACAGGATCTGGAGCCAGAAGTAATGTCAGCCAAGCAAGTCTTTAACAGGAACACAGGAGAGCGTCTCTAGAGATGTGACCAAGGGGAAGACAGAGATCATCTGGGATGGACGGCTTAAGTAGGCAGGACTGACGAGCAGGATATCATCTCTCCCTCCTTTTCTCTACCTCCGCCTTTGTCCTTTTTGACTGGGGAGCTACCAGCTACTAGATGCCTCTTTTTTATTACTATTATTATTATGTTTTTTCCCTATTTAGAATTATATCCGCACACATCCCCCCTGTCCACCACGGGGGGAACCTTTTTCGGGCCTCGTGGTTTCACACATGGCCACTGATCCGCCGAGTGAGCAACTCGTTTGTTTTCTCTATTTACATAGCTTACTGAATTATGTGTATATACAACTATTTAGTGTAATACATTTTGACTCGTGTTTTATTCAAGTATTTGTCTTATAGATTATTCCTCCTGAAGAAGCGGTGAATGCACCACAAAACGAGGAAAAGCCAATCTTTGAGATATACTTCATCAACAGATACCTCTTGGGGGAATCCTGAGTATTTGTTTTTTGAAATTTTTTCAAAATTGTTTTTAAATGTATTCTGTTTTTCATTTTTTATATGTAATAAATAATTTTTATATATCAACCATGTTGTTAGTTATCAGTACCAAGATAGTCCACCACAACCATTGAGGCTGGGAATAAGTATATGGTCAGCTTCAGCAACTGCCCCAACTTCCCCAACCTCACCCTTTTTCTCTAGACCTGAAAGAGGGGTGCTGTCTCTCAGATGATTTCCCCACGCAATTCAGGCCTCCACTGCAATTTGGGCCTCCACTGCGAGTTGGAAGGTCCAACCTGAGAGAGTGGGATACCAGGTTAATATCGAGGCGCATCTCCACCAATGGTGAACCGTTCCAGTGTGAGGGGACCGGTCGGGTCACCATGAAAGCCTGCCTGTTCCAGGACGTTCGCTTGGGCCCTGATCACAGGATTTGGTGAGAGGGCATTTCTGCCCATTGGCAGGGGAACAGAGACACTACACTACAGGAAGAGTTATTTGAACGCTGTATGCAAACATCATTGCTGGTAGTCATCTTGCTGACACTTGTAGTACTACAGGGATAAAGGATAAGGCTATCCATTTCTGGAACATTGTATACAGACACCATTGTCCCCTCACCTTATTGAACAAAATCCTGTCTGTTTCACTTGATAATCTGGGCCAGTTATATTGTTTGCCCTGCTACCCAGGAGTTAAAGTGTAGCAATGAAAGTGGCTAGCTGAAGACACCAAAGCTTATCTTTTCTTCAAAAAAGACTGAAGCTGTCAGGGCCATACAGACCCACACACACATATTTAGGGCTCTGCATATGTATTGGGTGTGTGGGACAGTTTATCTATAAAGTTAAAGCCATTACCGTATATATACTCGAGTATAAGTCGTTCCGAGTATAAGTCGAGGCCCTAATTTACCACAAAAAAATTGGGAAAAACTTATTGACCCGAGTATAAGACGAGGGTGAGAAATGCACAGCTACTGTAAGTGGAAAAGAGGGTCAACAATGCCCATTTGCATGCCTCACTGTGCCCATTTGCAGCCATAGGTCCCCTGAACTTCAAACTCGGTAGTTAAGGGTTCCTAGATGCCCCCTAGCTGCAGCAAAAATTTGGGGTCTCTGAACCCAAAGGGTCCCGAAGTGACATTGCTGCAGATGGACACAGTTGACCAAATTTGTGGCTCCATATCTCGGGGCCACTTAGTGCTAAGAACCCCAAATTTGGTGTGAAAACCCAGTGGAACTAGCAGCATAAAATTTCCAAAGCTGGGGTTTCTAGCACCAAGTGGCCCCGAGATACAGGGCCCCAAAAATCAGTTCAGAAAATGTCAAGCACTTTTCTGCAGCAGAGAATGACATTTACCGAACCGATTTTGGGGCCCCGTATCTCAGGGCCACTTAGAGCTAGGAACTTCAGCTTTGGATATGTTGTGGTACCAGTTCTACTGGGTTTTTACACCAAATTTGGGGTTCCTAGCACCAAGTGGCCCTGAGATATGGGGCCCCAAAATCGGTTCAGAAAATGTCAAGCACTTTTCTACAGCAGAGAATGACATTTTCCGAACCGATTTTGGGGCCCCGTATCTCGGGGTCACTTAGAGATAGGAACTTCAGCTTTGGATATGTTGTAGTTCTAGTTCAACTGGGTTTGTACACCAAATTTGGTGTTCCTAGCATCAAGTGGCCCTGAGATACGGGGCCCCAAAGTCGGTTCGGAAAATGAAATTTTTTGCTGCAGAAAAGTGCTTGACTCGAGTATAAGTCGAGGGGGGCACTTTCAGCACAAAAAAACATGCTGAAAAATTCGACTTATACTCGAGTATATACGGTACTTGCTGACTGGAATAGTTGTGTAAAGTTGGGCCTGTGGTGTTAGGGGACAGTAGAGAGAGGCCTGACACAAAAGTAGCCAATCCTCTGCTCTCCTCCTGCCTGGACTCATAGAGCCAATCTGAGTAGAGGTAACCAATCTACAATAATTTGAAGTGCCATATTGTGCTTTATTTACCATTCAAGTGTGCCTCTGCTCTTGGGGACATTCTCAGGTTTGGAATCCCCTGAAAGCAGCTTGAATATAGGATTTAGAGGTATATTACTCTTAAATCTCAGTTATTGATCTCTAGCAGGGGCGGATCCAGGGGGGGGCAATTGCCCCCTCCGAGAATACTGGTGAGAGGGCAGGCAGCTGGCTCTGTGGGAGAGAGAGCGGACGGCCGGGCGGGTGACAGTCTGAGAGAGTGGGCGGGTGAGAGAGTGGACGGCCGGGCTGGTGACTGACAGTCTGAGAGAGTGGGCGGGTGAGAGAGCGGACGGCCGGGCTGGTGACAGTCTGAGTGAGACTGACAGTGGGCGGGTGAGAGAGCGGACGGCCAGGCTGGTGACAGTCTGAGACTGACAGTGGGCGGGTGAGAGAGCGGATGGCCAGGTTGGTGACAGTCTGAGAGAGTGGGAGGGTGAGAGTCAGAGAGCAGCTGGGCTGCTGGCCAATCAGGGAGCCGGCGGGCAGGGGAGCAGAGAGATGACATCATCTCTCACCGCCCGCCCTGCATCCCTGCAGTTCCGCCCACACTGTGCAGGCAGCCACGGGCAGCAGAGAGATTACATCATCTCTCTGTTGCCTGACTGGTAATCTGCTGCCTCACCCTCTGGGAAACAGAAAGTGACAATTGTAGCAGGCAAGTGACAATCGTGTGGCAGATGATGTGGCAAATGACAATTTGCATCTGGTGGCAGGCGACGTGACAAGTGACAATTTGCATCTGGTGGCAGGCGACATGGCAAGTGACAATTTGCAATGTGTGGCATGTGACGTGACAATCCGCATCTGGTGGCAGGTGACATGGCAAGTGACAATCTGCATCTGGTGGCAGGCGATGTGGCAAGTGACAATCTGCATCTGGTGGCAGGCGACGTGGCAAGTGACAATCTGCATCTGGTGGCAGGCGACATGGCAAGTGACACTCTGCATCTGGTGGCAGGTGACGTGGCAAGTGACAATCCGCAATGTGTGGCAGGCGACGTGACAATCCGCATCTGGTGGCAAGGTGACGTGGCAAGTGACAATCCGCATCTGGTGGCAGGTGACATGACAATCTGCATCTGGTGGCAGGTGACGTGGCAAGTGACAATTGTAGCAGGCAAGTGACAATCTGCATCTGGGGGCAGGTGACGTAGCAAGTGACAATCTGCATCTGGTGGCAGGTGATGTGGCAAGTGACAATTGTAGCAGGCAAGTGACAATCTGCATCTGGGGGCAGGTGACGTGGAAAGTGACAATCCGCAATGTGTGGCAGGTGACGCGGCAAGTGACAATCTGCATCTGGTGGCAGGCGATGTTGCAAGTAACAATTGTAGCAGAAAAGTGACAATCTACATCTGGGGGCAGGTGACATGGCAAGTGACAATCCGCATCTGGTGGCAGGCAACGTGGCAAGTGACACGTTCAGGGCTCCCACTGATTGTGCATTATGGTGAGTTGAATTATTTCATTTTATACAACAATGTAATAATAGAAATAATGCGCTTCAATCATCCTGACACCATAACAACCATGGTGCTGTGATAAATGAAGCGCCAACACCAGCCATTTCCCTGATAAATTCCCCCCAAAAAATGTATTTTCTGGCAGTGCCTCTCCCGAGACTAGACTCGGGATCCGCCCCTGACCTCTAGTTGATTACTTGACTAAATACTGTTACTGTTTGTCATTTTTCCACAGAAATATTGCAGTAAAGATAATTTCTGTATTTTATTATAACGTGTGTGTCTCTCATTGGTCATTGCACTTACACTATTGCCAGGTGTGCCAGAGGGGACTGAGGCTGTTATTAGGGTTGAGAGGCAGAGTAACGGACTGAACAAACTTAAGCAGCTCCTTCAGGGGTATCGCTACATCTATATGAGCAAAAAAGTTTAAATGATGAGGTTTAGATAATACACATAATACACCTGAAATGAATACACCTTTGTCTATGTGTTTTTTAATTGTTCCATTATTATTTAATTTGTTCATGTCCTGCAGTTTGTAGCAAGTTATGCTTAATGTGTTATGCCAACCCGTGTTTTTATTATATTATTTATATATATTAGGGAAATCAGTAAAGGACATTTATAAATCTTTCTTATACAGAAACTGGTTTTATTGGCAATGTTAAAGTTGTATATTTATTAAATATTTTATGAAGAAAAAAGTTAGCAACATTGCATCATTTTGTAAAACAGAAATTGCTCATTTTAGACTGATGTGGACAAGAAGGCCTGACTCGCAGTGTCCACTCTAATTCATCTCAAAGGTGTTCTATTGGGTTGAGGTCAGGACTCTGTGCAAGCCAGTCAAGTTCTCCCACTCCAAACTCGCTCATCCATGTCTTTATGGACCTTGTTTGTACACTAGTGCGCAGTCATGTTGGAACAGGAAGACGGCATCCCCAAACTGTTCCCACAAAGTTGGCAGCATGAAATTGTGCAAAATGTCTTGGTTTGCTGTTCCCTTAGGAGTACCCTACATTGGAACTAAGGGACAAAGTCCAACTCCTGAAAAACAACCCCACACCATAACCCCCCCTTCACCAAATGATTTGTGCAGTTGCTGAATTCTGCTGCTGGGTGAAAAGGCTGAGCACTCTGTGAGTCATGAATAGGGATCAGCCAAATGTACCTGGGTTTGGTTTGGGGCAAATCCAGCAAATGTTACTAGTTTGGGTGCCTAATCTAAACCCCCATTGAAATCAATAGGAAATGAATGTTAATTCCAGAATGGCCATTTCCTAGGCTAAAAGGCACAGGAATAAACAACAAATGGCATGGGGGCTGGACACTACCCACAACTAAAGCAAACAGTGTTTTAAAGAATTCAGTTTGGAGCAGGAATTTTAATAATGCAACATTAAAAATACAAAATGCCATAAACCACTCTCAGTGATGTCACACGTTGAATGACAATTACTCAGTCATGCAACACTGTACCCAACTGAAATTTTTATCATCCTTTTAGACAGATAGAGATGTTTTTTTGTTTTATAAATGAAAAAAGACTAACACATTTAAAAAAAAAATAATTTTCTTAGTTTCTTCTTAAAAATATTGAAAATCAATAATCTCCGTTCATAAATTCAAGCCAAAATGCTTTCTGCTACATTTTTTTGGTAAAAATACTTCAAATCAGTGTATATTTCGTAAGGCCCCAGAATGCCATAACAGTATAAATACCCCCCACAATGTTTTTGGAAAATTAAGAAATTAAATAAAAAATGTATTTCACAACTTTGTCATTTTAACAAATTATTTCTCACACACAGCATACGCATACTTACAATGACATCACAAAACACATTTACTCCTCCTGAGTATGGGGATACCACATGTGTGAGAATTTTTCACAGTCCAGATTAGGGATGAGGTTCGAGTTCGAGTCGAACTCATGTTCGACTCGAACATTGGCTGTTCGCAAGTTCGCCGAACAGCGAACAATTTTGGGTGTTCGCGGCAAATTGAAACACCCTTTAAAAGTCTATGGGAGAAATCAAAAGTGCTAATTTTAAAGGCTTATATGCAAGTTATTGTCATAAAAAGTGTTTGGGGACCCGGGTCCTGCCCCAGGGGACATGGATCAATGCAAAAAAAAGTTTTAAAAACGGCCGTTTTTTCAGGAGCAGTGATTTTAATAATGCTTAAAGTCAAACAATAAATGTGTAATATCCCTTTAAATTTCGTACCTGGGGGGTGTCTATAGTATGCCTGTAAAGGGGCGCATGTTTCCCGTGTTTAGAACAGTCTGACAGCAAAATGACATTTCGAAGGAAAAAACCCATTTAAAACTACCCACGGCTATTGCATTGCCGACAATACACATAGAAGTTCATTGATAAAAACAGCATGGGAATTCCCCACAGGGAAACCCCGAACCAAAATAATAAAAAAAAAAATGACGTGGGTGTACCCCTAAATTCCATACCAGACCCTTCAGGGACATGACGGGACATGACGGAACTTCCCTGTGGCATTCCCCGTGATGTCACAGGGAAGTCCCGTCAAGTCACTGTGCGTCAGAGGGGGGCGGGGTCACCGGGTGGCCCTGCCCCCCGTTATTTAAGAACCGTCAGACGAGGAGGCGCCATCACACAGCGGGAGCCTCCCTCCATGCCAGCATGGGTGCGGAGCGGCCCGGAGAAGAAAATGAAGAAGAGAAGAAGAAAAGAAGGAAGAAGAGAAGAGGATGAAGATGAAGAGAAGAGCGGGAACCTCCCCCCATGCCATGGGTGCGGAGCGGCCCGAGGAGAAGAAGATAGAAGACGCCGCGGAGGAGATGCTGGACGAGAACGCCAGAGGAAGAACCAGAAGAGCCAGAAGAACCAGAAGAAGAAGATGAAGGTAGATAGAAGAAAAAAGAAGCATTTAAATAAAGGAATTGTCAAAAACTGTCTCTTGTCATTTTTAACTATTTTGACAGTTTTTTAGTGAAATGGTAGGGGTAAGTACCCCCTTACCATTTCACACGGGGGGGGCCAGGATCTGGGGTCCCCTTGTTAAAGGGGGCTTCCAGATTCCGATAAGCCCCCCGCCCGCAGATCCCCACAACCACCGGCCAGGGTTGTGGAGATGAGGCCCTTGTCCTCATCAACATGGCTACCCCAAAGCACCCTCCCAATGTTGAGGGCGTGTGGCCTGGTATGGTTCAGGAGGGGGGCGCACTCTCGTCCCCCCTCTTTTCCTGCGGCCTGCCAGGTTGCGTGTTCGGATAAGGGTCTGGTATGGATTTTTGGGGGGACCCCACATCATTTTTTTTTAAATTTTGGCTGGGGTTCCCCTTAATATCCATACCAGACCTGAAGGGCCTGGTATGGAATTTAGGGGGACTCCCACGTCATTTTTTTTTTTTTAAATTCCCATGCCGTTTTTATCAATGAACTTCTATGTGTATTGTCGGCAATGCAATAGCCGCGGTTAGTTTTAAATGGGTTTTTTCCTTTGAAATGTCATTTTGCTGTCAGACTGTTCTAAACACGGGAAACATGCGCCCCTTTACAGGCATACTATAGACACCCCCCAGGTACGAAATTTAAAGGGATATTACACTTTTATTGTTTGACTTTAAGCATTATTAAAATCACTGCTCCTGAAAAAATGGCCGTTTTTAAAACTTTTTTTGCATTGATCCATGTCCTCTGGGGCAGGACCCGGGTCCCCAAACACTTTTTATGACAATAACTTGCATATAAGCCTTTAAAATTAGCACTTTTGATTATTCATGTTCGTGTCCCATAGACTTTAACGGTGTTCACGTGTTCGAGCAAACTTTTTTCCTGTTCGCATGTTCTGGTGCAAACCGAACAGGGGGGTGTTCGGCTCATCCCTAGTCCAGATGCATAAAAGGCTTGAAATCCAAGGAGCACCTCAGGTATTCCAGAGGCATAAATTACACATCTAATTTTCTGACTACTTATCACATTTTTGGAGGCCCTGGAGCACCAGGACAGTAGAAACAACTAAAAATTACCCCATTTTTTAAAGCAAACACTCAAAGGTATTTTCTGAAAGGCATAGTGAGTCTTAAAAAAAAAAAATCGCCACAAGTTTTTGGAAAATGCAGAAAAGAAAATGAAAAAGTATTTTGTTGTGGTGATGATCAGGGACACTGTGACTGGTGTGGAGGTGATTAGGGACACTGGGACTGGTGTGGAGGTGATCAGGGACACTGAGACTGGTGTTGTGGTAATTAGGGATCCTGAGAGTGGTATGGCTGTGATCGAGGACGCTGTGACTGGTGTGGCGCTGATAGGAACAATATGATTGGTGTGGCAGTGATCAGAGACCCTGTGGCTGGTGTGGCAATGATTAGGGACACTGACTAATAGCACTGGTCTGGTGACATTGCACTGCTGTGACAGTGATCAGAGACAATGGCTAGTGGCACTGACTTACAGTGATATCAGAGCAGCCAGCCATTATACATGATCATCGCCACAGCAGTACAAGGTCACAACAGTGACACTGCACTTGCTTTGGTGACAGTATATTAACATTTAATTAAAAAAAAAAAATGTTATACATGCTTTTTTTTTTTTTACATACTGTCGCCATGACAGTCCAGTGCCAGTGTTTTTTACGCTGTATAAGCAATCAATTTTGCACTGTTTGGTTGCATCACTTGTCAACAAACTGGTGCATGTCCAGTTCAGTTCTCTCCTCTCCTTGCACGCTGTATATACCGATCGGTACAGTGTGCGAGGAGAGGATGAAGACTGCAGCAGCACTCACCCCTGCCTCATCCATGCCTCATTCTAGCCCATCTGTGCCTCATTCATGCCCTTATGTGCCTCATTCATGCCTCATTCATGCCCATATGTGCCTCATTCATGCCTCATCTGTGCCTCATTCATGTCTCATCTGTGCCTCATTCATGTCTCATCTGTGCCTCATTCATGCCCATATGTGCCTCATTCATGCCCATATGTGCCTCATTCATGCCTCATCTGTGCCTCATTTATGCTCAACTCTGCCTCAATTATGCCCATCTGTGCCTCATCCATGCCTCATCAGTGCCTCATTCATGCCCATATGTGCCTAATCCATACCTCATCCATTCCTATCTATGCCACATCAGTGCTCATCCGTGCCTCATCCATGCCACATCCATGCCTCATCCGTGCCAGAGCAATGCCTCATCTGTGCCACATCAATGCCTCATCCGTGCCACATCAATGTCTCATCCATGCCTCATCCGTGCCTCATCCATGCCCACATGTGCCTCATTCATGCCCATATGTGCCTCATTCATGCCTCATCTGTACCTCATTCATGCCCATATGTGCCTCATTCATGCCTCATCTGTGCCTCATTCATGTCTCATCTGTGCCTCAATCATGCCCATATGTGCCTCATTCATGTCTCATCTGTGCCTCATTTATGCCCAACTCTGCCTCAATTATGCCCATCTGTGCCTCATCCATGCCTCATCAGTGCCTCATTTATGCCTATATGTGGCTCATCCATTCCTATCTATACCACATCAGTGCTCATCCATGCCTCATCCATGCCACATCCATGCCTCATCCATGCCACATTCATGCCTCATCCATGCCACATCCATGCCTCATCTGTGCCACATCAATGCTTCATCCATGCATCATCAATGCCTCATCCATGCCTCAGCCGTGCCTCATCCATGCCACATCAATGCAACATCTGGCCTCATCCATGGTCAAACATGCCACATCCATGCCTCATCTGTGCTCATCCACACCACATCAATGCTCATCTGTGCCACATCAGTGCCCTACAGTGCCTCACAAAAGTGTAATAGGTAGTCAGGAAATTTGATTTGTGTCCCTAGAGCACCTAGCGGTGCCCCCTGAATGTTGGGCCTCTGCATGTGGCCAGGCTGTGTAAAAGTCTCACAGATGTGGTATCGCCATACTCAGAAGTAGTAGAAGAATGTATTTTGGGCTGTAATTGTTGCTATGTACATACTATGTGTTAGAAATATCTTATAAATTGACAACTTTGTGTAAAAAAAAAAAGAAAAAAAAATGCGTTTTCATTTTCTTTCCACATTTTCCAAAAACATGTGGAAAAAAATGACATGTTCAAAAGACTCACTATGCCTCATAGTATATGCGTTGGGGTGCTTCTTTTCCAAAATGGGGTCATTTTGTGGACGTTTTCATTGTCCTAGTGCTCCAGGGCCTTCAAAAGTATGATAGGATGTCAGGAAATTATATGTGTAATTTATGCTTCTTGAACGCCTGGAGGTGCTACGTGCATGTTGGGCCTCTGTATATGGCCAGGCTGTGTAAAAGTTTCACACATATCACCATACTTAGGAGGAGTAGCAGAATGTATTTTGGGGTGTCAGTTGCAAGTATGCCTACACAGTGTGTGAGAAATAACTTGGTAATATGACAATTTTGTGATTTTTTTTTTATAAATCTTTAATTTGAAAAGAATTGTGGGAGAAAATTACAACTTCAAAATGCCTCTTACTAAATACATTGGAATGTCTACTTTCCAAAAAGGGGTCATTTGGGGGGTATTTGTACTTTCCTGGCTTGTTAGTGTCTCAAGAAATGAGACATCAGCACATCTGGTGTGATCAATTTTCAATGATTGGCACCATAGCTTGTAGACTCTATAACTTTCCTCTTTAACCCTTTTCCTATTCTCCATATTTTTTGAGCACAGTTTACTTTAAAAGAATATTTGAATATAATTGCTTTTAGTTGAACTGCCAATTTGGGGTGGATTTTCTAAAGGCAAACAGACTGTGTGCTCTGAAATTGCAGTTGCACTAATTTTCCCCAGAGCTTACTAAATGTGGTAGACAGCTGATTGTTTATCAGCGCAGCTGTCTACCACATCGGCTCTCCTCACTCGCGTCTGTCAGACGCCAGTGAGGAAAAGCCTATCAATGGCTTTTCCTATTGACATTGTGATCAGCCGTGATTGGACACGGCTGATCATGTGGTAAAGAGCCTCCGCCTGAGGCTCTTTACCAAGATCGGTGGAGCGCTGTGTCAGATTGACACAGCGCTCCACTGATCGCTGCGATGCGCGCCCCCACGCGCCCCCGCGCGCCCCCTGCTGGACGTCATATGACGCCCAGTCAGGATAACTGAACCACCGCCCGGCTGTCAATCTGCTATAGGCCGGGCGGGAAGTGGTTAACCAGGCACTGATAGAAGTCACAAGAATGCTATATACTGCTGATGAAAAAGTTATTTAGAAGTTTATATTTACTAAAATGATTGCATTTCCATGTTCTGTGTACTGTGGGAGACCAGATATAGTGAATGCAGGGTCCTGGGTTTAGTAACACTTTAAGGATTAAAGTGTATGTCAAGGTAAAAACAATATACACAAAATGTCTGCAATACATGCACATTTCCCCTGTTTTATTCCTTTAACATCCCTGCAAGTACAGAAAGATGCCAGTTAATCTGCCAGAAATGTACTCAGCTCTTAAATCCTGTTGTGGGGTGATCATGCACCGCAATTTTGTAAATTAAGGTCCTGTTCACACTTGAATGCTTTATAGTTAATTTCCCTACACCTGACTGCACTCAACATGCAGAATACAATTCTTTCTAATTGTCCCTGTTCACACTTGTATGCACAGTTGAAAAAAACACTTCAAAATCTTTAGGAATATGCTCTGCCCAGGTGTAAATGCAGACCAACTCAGCCTTGCCCAGTTGTCTTTTGCTAAGCTACTCAGCCATACCCACTCTTAGATTTCTACAACAAAAAGGCTAATCGTTCTGTTGTCTAAGATAATAACTAGGAGAGCTTAACAGACTCTTTGTGATAATTTAGGAAGTGTGGAGAAGACAAAGCGTAGCTTTGAATTTCTTGTTTGCTTTTGCATTAATTAAACGGATAGAAACACGTTTCCAATTGCATATTAAACAGACTAAAAGCAAGCAAATAAGTCCATAATTAAAGTGGAGTTCCACACAAAAATGGAACTACTGCTTGAAGTACTGTGACTCCCTGACATGCCCCATTTGGCATGTAATTTTTTTTTGGGGGGGGGGGGGCAGGTACCCTGATTTGACAGGCACTCAGCTCCCACTTCCTCCCCTGGCGCCGCGGCGCTGGAAGGAAATTTACCTCTCCTTGCAATCTTCTGGGACATGTCACAGGTCCCAGAAGATTGCCCAGCCATTCAAAACATGCAGCGCGGCTCGCGCATGCGCAGTGCACGCCTGGCTGTGAAACCACAGCCGGGCACCCACAGTTGCAATGCCGGCGCCGCAGGGAAGAGTGGGAGAGGAGCAGGGCTTCGTGCGCCTGCATTGCTGGACCATGGGACAGGTGAGTGTCTGATTATTAAAAGTCAGCAGCTACACTTTTTCTAGCTGCTGACTTTTAAATGGGTGGAACTCCGCTTTAAGTGTTACATACACCTAAATTTAAAGTTAACATGTACAGTTTTCCTGTCCCAGGAGATTAACATTTCAGGCTTCTGAGGTGTAGGCAGTTGGTAAACTACAGACTACAGACTACTAAGAACAGATTATATAATTAATGAAAGTGATATTTACCACTTGCCAACCAGCTCACGCACATTTACTGTGGCAGGTTGGCAGCACTGCGCATCACCGTACCTGTGTGGTGGCTCGGGCGGCTGGGCGCACATCGCTGCCGGCGTGCTCTTGCGGGTCACACAGACTTGATGTCCGCCGGTAACCTGCGATCCCTTAGTACGGAGGTAGAACTGGGATCTGCCAGTGTAAACAAGCGGATCCCCATTCTGACAAGGGGATCTTCTGTTCCCAGTGATCGGGAACAGTGATCTCTGTCATGTTCCAGTGAGCCCATCCCCCTACAGTTAGAACACACCTAGGGAACACACTTAACCCCTTGATCGCCCCCTTGTGTTAACCCCTTCCCTGCCAGTGTCATTTATACAGTAATCAGTGCATTTTTATAGCACTGATCAATGTAATAATGTCACTGGTCCCCAAAATGTGTCATTTGGGGTCAGATTTGTCTGCCGCAATGTCACAGTCCTGATAAAAATCACAGATCACTGCCATCACCAGTAAAAACAATAAAAAAATAAAAGTCCCTAAATCTTTCCCATAGTTTGTAGACATGATAACTCTTGTGCAAACCAATCCATATACGCCTATTACATTTTTTTTGTTACCAAAAACATGTAGAAGAATATATATCGGCCTAAACTGATGAATGATGATGTGTTTTTTTTTATATTTTTTTTTGGATATGTATTATAATAAAAAGTAAAAAAAAAATGTTTTGTTTTTTTTTCAAAGTTGTAGCTTTTTGTTTGTTTATAAAGCAAACAATACAAACCACAGAGGTAATCAAATACCACAAAAAAGCTCTATTTGTGGGGAAAAAAGGACATAAATTTTGTTTGGGTACAGCATCGCACAACCGTGCAACTGTCAGTTAAAGCGACGCAGTGCTGTATATCAAAAATGGCCTGGTCATTAAGGGGGAAAATCCTTCCGGTCCTTAAGTGGTTAAAGTCACTTTTTAAAATAACAAACATGTCACATTTACCTGCTCTGTGCAGTGATTTTTGCCAGGGCCCAAGACATTATTCTGTTTGGGTCCAAGAATGAAATTCTGCCCCCCCCCAAAAAAAAATCATGCCCACCAAAAGGCCCCCATAGCCATTATTTTTATATCATGATATCAGTGCACGCAAACATGGCCTGCACTAAACACAGAAGTGTGAACCTAGGTTAAGGGTCAGTTCATACAAGGATCACATGGGAACATAGACTTTCCCACGGGGAGCACTTTGACAGTCCTTTCATTTGAATGGGCTGGAAAAAGTAACAGACTACAGAAAAAGTAGTGTTTGCACCACTTTTAAAAACACACTGCACCAAACCGCAAAGTACTGTGGTACCATGCGACATTGTGCCTGTAAACACACTGCATTTGCGATCTGCATTTGGGGTGCCATTAACAGTACATTGGCATCCACATGCAGCATGCAAGGGTAGTGTGCTCACCTGCTGCATGGGAAAAGCACACACAGTGCACCTTAGCCCTTAGACTGTGTGCTGGTGTGAACCTGCCCTCAATCAACCAGGTATAATAGGGAGCCCCCCAGAGCCCAACACATGACATTTACAGTCGACTTTACAAATTACAATCAATTCCGCAGCTCAGCGATCTCCATGGCCAGCAGGACCAGGTATGTGCTGCCTCCTCACTGTTCCTAAACCCTGACCTAGCTGTGATGTTGCTCTATAAATAGAGAACAAGGGTCACAGTGACACTGGCACACATGTTAACACTGCTGATGTACACTGCTCTACAACCTACTGACCTCTGTACAGTGCCCTGCAACCTGCTGACTTCTGTACACTGCCCTGCAACCTGCTGACTTCTGTACACTGCCCTGCAACCTGCTGATCTCTGTACACTGCCCTGCAACCTGTTGACCTCCGTACACTGCCCTACAAATTGCTGACCTCCATATACTGCCCTGCAACCTACTGACCTCCGTACACTGCCCTGCAACTTGCTGACCTCCGTACACTGTCCTGCAACCTGCTGACCTCTGTACACTGCCCTGCAACCTGCTGACCTCCGTACACTGCCCTGCAACCCGCTGACCTCTGTACAATGCCCTGCAACCTGCTGACCTCCGTACACTTCTCTGCAACCTGCTGACCTCCGTACACTGCTCTGCAACCTGCTGACCTCCGTACACTGCCCTCCAACCTGCTGACCTCTGTACACTACCCTGCAACCTGCTGACCTCAGTACACTGCCCTACAACCTGCTGACTTCCGTACACTGCCCTGCAACCTGCTGACCTCCATACACTTCCCTGCAACCTGCTGACCTCCATAGACTGCTCTGCAACCTGCTGACCTCTGTACACTGCCCTGCAACCTGCTGATCTCTGTACCCTGCCCTGCAATCTTCTGACCTCCATACACTGCCCTGCAACCTACTAACCTCCGCACACTACCCTGCACCCTGCTGATCTCCGTACACTGCATAGTTGCCAACTGTCACGATTTGGCCTCCTTCCCTTTCTTTCTTTCTTGTCTTCTTTCCTTCTTTCTTTCTCTCCTTCTCTCTTTCCTCCTCTCTCACCTTCCCTCCCTATCTCCCCTCCCTAACTCTTTTTCTCTCTCCTTCCCTCCCTATCTCTTTCTTTCTCTCTCCCTCTCTTTCTCCCTTCATTCCTCTCTTCCTTCTCCCTACGTCGTCTCTTCCTTCTCCCTCCATCCCTCTTTCATCTCGGACTCTAACCAAACCCCATTTAAGCCGCGCCTAATATTTAGTTTAAACCAAGCCGCATTTTTTCTCCCCACCTATACCACACCCCTAATTAGAATAAAACTCCGCCCACAGACAAAAAAGTGTCCCTATACATTTTTTTACAATGTTGGCAACTATGCATGTGCAGTCCTGGAGCCAACAGAATAGTAAACTGCCGTAGTTGGTCTCAGATTTGGCAGTAGTAGATTGTGAATAAAATCCATGCTTGATATGTGCCATGGTGTCACTGCACAGGTACGCACCCAGACCTGCCCTGCTGCCTGATCTGAGGCCAAGCTCAGCAGTGCAACATTCAGCTTCCTCCGAATGACAACAAGGGCATTTTTCTCCTCTCTGTGGATGGTTGGCAACACAGCCACTGATTGAGTGGCTCTTTTCCAACATTTCTGTTCAACAGAAGTTGAATGTTAGATCGGCTTCTGTTGAGTGGCAGTGGGCACACATGGATCATACAGTATACATACACACGAAATAAACACAAACACACAGTATACACACACAGTATACTGTACATACACACAGTGTACACACAAACACACAGTATAAACACACACAGTATACACACACAGTGTACACATACACACACAGGGTATACACACACACAGTATATATACACACACACCAGCACTTTCCAGCTAAAAATCAGCCTGATCTAACACACTGCTGCTGTCTCCATCTCCTGGCATGCTGGGACTTGTAGTTCCCCTAGCAGCTGACAGACATTGGATGTGGTAATGCAGGAGAGGAGGAGACTGTGTCTGTGTACTGTTGGGCAGGTAATGAATAGGGACTCGGTGTAGCAGAGATTGGGGGAGACATTGAGAACATGTCCTTCCTTCAGAAGCAGTGCACTTCTCCTCACACAGAAAGTAGATCTAACCTCAGGGACAGGAGAAGCCCTGCTGGAGGAAACACAACCTCCCCCCTGCTTACCAGGGTAAGCACTGACAAGAATATGTTTATTATAGCTCAGCCAGTTCACCTTCTATCAGGCTGTGTACACTTCTCCCTGTCCTCCAGCAGTCAGCATCTCCTGCTCTGCAGTCAAACAAGGCACGCTGGGGAAGGGGACGGGTTATGGGTACACTGTGTTTCCATTGGCTGAGGAGGCAGTGGAGAGGCGGAGCAGTTATAGCCTCAGGATTTTTATAGCAAATGGATGTTAGTAATGGACATTTCAGGGTTAGATGTAAAAAAGCATATATTTTTAATTAGAGAGCTGCCTCTTCCGCCCCTCTCAAAGTGCCGCCTGGGCCCATTGGACCCAGTGGGACCCATGGTAGGGCCAGCCCTAGGTTTTGCACAGAACAGCCTCGATCCTTCTCTTCTCGGGTTCTCCGCCAGCGCTCCTGGCCTTTCCCCCCTGCGAATGCCCCCAGAGCATGCAGCTTGCTCTGGGGACACCCAAGTAGGTTCGCTCCTGAGCCGCTGCACTGAGTGTCCATTCACACACAGAGTCGTGGCTTGGCCCCTCTCTCCTGATTGAGGAGACTGCTCACTGGCTGTGATTGACAGCAGCGGTATCCAATGGCCCCCACTGCTGTTTCAAGCCAATGAGGATGGAGAGTCCCTAGAGAGCTGAGGCTCTCCTGCACATTGATGGATCGCAGTGAGGCTCAGATAAGTAATAAGGGGGGTGGGTTGGGGGACTGCTGCACAGAAAAGGTTTTATACCTTCATGTATAGAATGCATGAAGGTTAAAAAACCTTGAGAACCTTAGAACCACTTTAAAGTTCGATTGAATTCAAGGTCACAATAAAGTGGAAGCTTTTAACATTGTTTTAAAAACTTAAGCTGCATACATGGACACATTTTTTTTTTTCGTTGAACCAGTTGGTTGGAAAAAAAAAACAAAAACAAATACCCACATTCAAACAAACTATATGAATGCAGGGATCCCCCCTGTTGCACTATTGTATTCTGACAGCAAGGGTTCACCCCATGCCAGAATACATTGATCAGTGCTGCAGCAATTGGCTGATCAAAGGCTGGTTGTCCAGCATGACCATTTGACAGAAGCCAGTCTAATAATCAGCTTTTGTTGAACAGACATACATACTGTATACCCAGATTTGCTTGATTCCTGCTGAACTAGCCAAATTTCAGTATGCGTATACTGGGCTTAAGAAATTAAGGGTTTTTAATCTATACAATGCTTCTGTTCCTCCTCAGCACCAATCGCAAATCTGAAGAATAGGCTGCACAGAAGTGGTGTTGCTGTCTACGTTAATGTGTGTCCATACAGCCAATTGACTTGTTACATACGTACATACATACATAGCTCCATTCAGCAACACTTGATGTTCTCAGATTGGTTCCAGCCAGAGTGCCCATTTACTGAACTTTACCTACCCCACTCCTCTTTAGCCCCCCCCCCCCCCCGATTTAGATTAAAAACAAAATACAAAACTTTTCACTTGAATCAACTGTTACATGACACAAGTGGTCCTGGGTCCTATTTCCTGTGCACTTCAGAGTGTGAGGGTCTTACTTCAAGTGAAACATCCCTTTATGGTGACATGGAGGCTTCCCATGGGCTGAAAGAATAGTCGATCGATTGGGTTCTTCTAGGATCCTGATGATACCAACAACGCAATGATGATGAGAAGGAACGGCAGTCAGAGGACCTAGATTGTGGTGATCATCGTGTTTCATTTTGAAGGTGGGGCTGCGGAGGGTCAAATGATGGCAGGTGAGTAAAAATAGGGTTTAATGGTTTTATTTAAAAAACAATCAATACATACAATTGTGAATTGATGGGATTGTTTGAGATTGACAGAGGATTGCTTTTATCTGGATGTAGAACCCTGATGTTTAGGCAGGGTTGCTCTTAAATTTATCTGCCAAGTGAAAGTTGCCTTGGCTAATTGCTAGGAGGTCAATTGATTTCACCGTAATTCTGGAATTGCTGAACTTCTCTCTTCTGTTGCTAGGTGGCCGGGTATCTGGTGACAATAGATAAGACAAAGACATTGCAAGGACAGATTAGGAATGAATGGGGTGTCTCAGCCAATGGGCAGGGATTTTCTTAGGTCCCTTGGCTTGCTGGGAGAGCCTATTTATTTGGGTGGAGTCGGTGATCGGGGTTCTTTGCCACCTGGACAGCTGTCTGGGTGGACGTGTGTCATGTTGTCCCGGGCTGCTAGGCCAGAGACCCGAGGCCTATCCCAGAGGCATCTGGCTGCTAGACTATCTAAGGGCCAATCCAGAAGCAAGAGAGCAGCGTAGGGTTGGGACTGCAGCTTGCAGTCCAACCAGAAGTGACGGTTCTGCCGCCCGGAGAACCTTTCCTGGTCGGAGGTAGAGGGGAAGCCGTTATCACTAAGGGACCATCCACCTTGTTACCAGGGACCACTGTGAGTAGCTGAAGCAAGTACTTGATCAGTATTATCACCAACCGGGGATGGTGAATAATTGGGAAACTTCAGCAGATGTCAAGCCAGGGACCCAGCCAGTGGAGGTGACGCTTGCAGAGTATTACTGTGTGCCAAGCAAAGGACCGAGAAGGCCAGTGGGGTGAAGCTTGAAGGGTATCTGTGAGTGCCAAGCTAGGGACCCAGCAGGGACACGGGGGTGACGCTTGAGGAAGATACTCAGTGAGAAGATTGGAAGAGCTCAGGAGATCCAGTGGCAGTGGATCAGCTGGTCTAAGTGATAGACTAGGAGCTCAGTTAAGTGAAGATCTAAAAAGGAGATTGTGGAGGAAGGTAAAAAGTTCATTACAACCTTTGTTAGAAACTGTTCAAGATTGTTGCCATAGGAGACAGCGTTTCTACACATGCAGACGTGGTGTCCAGCTGGGTGCCTTTCCCTGCATGGCTGTCTACATATAGAAGTCTTGGTGTCTGCTATTTAACATTGCAACTACTAAAGGGTGTCCTGGTGCTAACCCTCTCTCCTACAGTTCTGTTTAAGAGAAAATAAATCTCTTTGCATTCAAGTGTCTGGCGCCCAATAATCTACCTTACATTGCACTCACCATGCCTCATAACCCACTCTACACAACAGGATGTTAGCTGTCCCTAACTCTGGAGGTCACCATTAAGCCTGGAGAGGACCGGGACTTGGCTACACAGAACACAAGGAAAGCTGGTAAAAACAAAACCTAATTCTGTGCTGACTGTAGGATCACTTTAAAATTATAGGGGGAGTGGAAGTTTCTAGCTAAATGCAGATAGCTAAAATTTATATCTCAAACTCATCCAAAAAGATGCAGTCTTTCTCTGCATATCTCTGTTACTCCAACTAAACATTCTGTATTTTTCTGGCTTCCTGAATCAGTATTTACTTCAAACAACCAATTATTTGCAGTAGAAATTCCTATTATTGTATTAATTCATCAGTGCATAATTAGATGTATAAACACAGGTTCTCTTCACTTTTAGGAAATCATCCTGTGTCCCAGATTTCTTGCTTCTCTCACTAATCTCTCCTCCTCCTGTCATTCTCTGTTTTCTCACACTAGTTAGGAAGTTGTTGCCAGCCTATGTTTAGAGTGTTAAATGGCTCAAACCTGGCAATAAAGCCAGCTCTCCCGCTGGCATCTGGAACATGTGCCTTATATAAGCAACAGGCCTTCCCTTCATCGTACTTCCATTGCAGATGAAAAAAGAAGCCGGAATCTTAAGCCCAGCTCAAGCTTTTTTTATTTTTTTTTTTATTTCAGTAATACATTTTGCCCTCTAGTTTGTAAAAAATTTTTTAAAATGCATTGTGTTTTTCCATACTGCAACATTGACAAACATGGCTTGCTATGGGGGTGCTCTTATAGCAAGCTATGTGCTATAGGGACATCAGTGCGGGCACACTTCTTGGACCAGGCTGTGTGCATTCATAGACACACACAGTGTGGCTCGGCCATGCCCCCACTCACTCCTCACAAGATTTGACTGACTGCACATAGCGCCAGCTACTGTCTGTGTCTCCTGTGAAGGAGAAGAGCTGCCAAAGGGACAGTGCTGGATCGCTGACAGGACTCAGGTAGGAGGAACAGTTAGTGAGTTTGTTTTACCTTTTTTACCTTTACCGTGGCTCTTGTGTAAGATGCAAGGCATTAAGGGCATTAGTCTTTAGAACCACTTTAAAGAGGATCAAATGTCCTCCAATACCATACGGTCCATATATTTTTATTAAAAAGCAACCTTTTTTAACCGCTTCCCGACTGCTGCACGACGATATACGTCGGCAGAATGGCACGGGTGGGCAAAAGGGCGTACAGGTAAGTCCCCTTTAAGAAGCGGCACTCATGTCACGGAGAGGTAGAATGGGGAAAGGCCTTTGTAAACAAAGGCCTTTCCCCATTCTGCCTAGTGTCATGATAGAGATCACTGCTCTCTGTCATCGAGAGCAGTGATCGCTGTCATGTGCGTTGAAGCCCAACCCCCCCACAGTTAGAATCACTCCCTAGGACACACTTAACCCCATCAACGCCCCCTAGTGTTTAACCCCTTCACTACCAGTGTCATTTACACAGTAATCAGTGCATTTTTATAGCAATGATCGCTGTATAAATGACAATGGTCTCAAAATAGTGTCAAAAAGTGTCCGATGTGTCCGCCATAATGTCGCAGTCACGATAAAAATTGCAGATCACCGCCATTACTAATAAAAAAAAAAAATTAATAATAAAAATGCCATAAAACTATCCCCCATTTTGCAGACACTATAAATTTTACCAAAAATATGTAGAAGAATACATATCGGCCTAAACTGAGGGGAAAAAATTTTTTTATATATTTTTGGGGGGATATTTATTATAGCAAAATGTAAAAAATATTGCTTTTTTTTTTAAATTGTCGCATCTATTTTTGTTCATAGAGCAAAAAATAACCGCAGAGGCGATTAAATACCACCAAAAGAAAACTCTATTTGTGGGAAAAAAAGGACGTCAATTTTGTTTGGGTACAACGTCGCACGACCGCGCAATTGTCAGTTAAAGCGACGCAGTGCTGAATAGCAAAAAGTGCTCTGGTCAGGAAGGGGGCAAATCCTTCTGGGATGAAGTGGTTAAACTGCTATTATTTTTTCTAGATCTGTATGTAAGTCAAAGTAAAGCTGATTCACCAATGGGTAGCAAAATCAAAAATACTGTCTCTACCAATCGAGTAGTGTGAGAAGCTTAATAAATGTGCAAAGTCCAGTAAATTGCACCCACCAATAAATCAGTAGCATATGACATTTGCTCTTTGCTTTGTGGAGTGGTGTGTAATAAAATCTTTACTGCACTGTTTAGCAGGTACATTTACAAAAAGCTTTTGTATTTTAAAAAGGAATGTTTTTAATAACACACCAACTTATCAAGAAATGCTAGCTCAGTACTCTTTCATTTAGATCTATGTATTCATTTACATTTACCCTAATCATATTTTATGTTATATTTTATACAATTGCTTTTCTCTATAGTTTACCCTGATTTAGAGTTTTGTGGGAGGGCTAAACATAAAAAAGCATTCTCTGCTTTTCCACTAATGTTGCTGTAACCTGCCACTGTGCATTACTGCCTAACAAACCCAGGATAGGGTTAGTTGAGTAGCCATTTTAGTTTGGCCAGGGTCCCTTTTGGTATTAAATCACACACAATAACCAGAAATATTAGAAAAAGCTAGTGAGTCCAAAATAACATACAGTAGAAAAGTAATGAATTATGAAAAATAGTAAAATAAAGGTGAACATAGAGTATGTCACGTAAAGAAAAAAAAAATAAAATGTAGCTTCTTGTATTTTTACTGCAAGTTCCCATTTTTACTTTCATGGAGTTGGAAGAATAAACACATAGAGTAAATACCCTGGGAAAAGATGACATATTTGGCATAAAGTCCAGTGTGAGGGTGCTAAACCAGGACTCAGGAGAGGGAGACTGAAGTGCAAAAGGCAATGATAACATTCAAAGTGATATAACAAAGAGACCCACTGTACACTGTTTTAACAGCAACAATAACATTTATATATGTAGCGCTGGTAGATTTGCAATCTACCGCATGTTAGGTAAATTTAGTAAATTGTGCATTAGGAAGGTTAAAGTTTGCCTCTGTTCCAGCTTGGCTGACGTTGTGTGTGTTTCTATGCTGACCGGTGGGTGTCGCTGTTGCCACTGGTCAGGGTTGGAAAGGCAACGTGTTGAAGCGTATGGATGCTCCTCTGTCCCGGAGGCACGCTCGGTGGAGGTGGTCCTCCGAGTTGCATTCTGGGCGAGGGTATTTATGGGACAGATGCCATGTATAGAGGGGTCGTTTTACAGCCACCTGTTGGCCCTCCTGGCTGACAGGTATGCGTTAAGGAGCTACCTCGTGGTCCTCCTTTCGGGAGGCCCACGATACAGCGACGCAGGGGTGGGTCCAGAGGCTTGTCTGGGGCCTACCACCATGGCCGAGGAATGGTCCTGAGCTGTCGGTCCCGTGTGACGAAGCTGGACAACCGAGGATATCCCAGGGGAGGACCTGTCTTGGAGAGATCACGCAGCCTGCTGGTCTATAGAGGGGCCTGGTGACTCAGTTGGAGGACGTATCCAAAAGTAACTATACAGCATAGTGTTGCCGGCTCGGCTTAAAGGTTCAAGCACTGTGACTGACTTTCACTATGGAAAAACCTATACATCCTGTGGCAGAGGATTGTACGGATTTTGTTCCCAAACAAGTCTGTGGCAGAGACTTTGATTCGTGCTGCATGCTGGCTGCTAGACCGGTGAGAGAGGCCTATCCAGACGAGCAAGGAGTGTGTCCCACGAGGGGAGCGCATTTCAAATAGTATTTGAATCCTACCAGGACATTTTGTCAAGAGAACCCTACCAGAGAATATTTGAGTTTCTTCTGCAAGTTTCCTTTCTACCTCTTTCCTGCTACTTCCTAAGTCGTTTGTTTTAATAAAGCATTGAAAACGTACTCCAGTGTTGGTGCGTGTGTTGTCCAGGAGTAAACTCAATGGAACCCTAGACCCGGTGCCGGTGAAACAGAGGGAAGCAGAGTGAAGGTAACAGACCCGCTTAAACCAGCAGCTCCACCGTGAGTTAGTGCTACATGTGGGGGCTCGTCCGGGATTTGTTGACCGTCAATTATTGCAACCCAGTAGAGAGTTTTACCGGGAGTTTACAGAGAGAGCTGGACTTTGAACAAAAATCTTTTCAGGAAGAGGAAAGGTTACATTGCAGGACTTTGCTTCTAAGTGCGTAGACGCTGGGTGCCAGAAAAAGGCCCGGGAGTTACATGACTGAAAGAACAAGTGGGAGGAGTTACCCTACTTGCTACCGCGTGGGACGCGTGTATGTGTTTGGCGCCAGAGGAAAAGTGAGGCCTTGTGATTGTGCTGAGAAGATCAGAGTGTCGCCATGTCTTTTTCGGCGTTGCAATCGGTTGTGGGACCCAGAATGTTCCCTGCAAGCACCGTGATGAATACTGTGCAATCTGGGACTCTGCTCACAGATACTGGAGTTCAAATGAAGCCGCAGGGGAGGTTTGTCCTGTATACCTCGAGAGATGTTGAGGGACTTGGCATGACCTGCCATCGATGCGAAGGATTGGCCATGCATCTTCGTCCATTCGGCCAATGTCCACAGTGTGGAGAATACCTGTTTGTGGTGGAGCAACCTACCATGTCGCCCCATGCCTATCGGATGGATTGGGTGACAGGTATCGCTACAGTGGAAGCTGCTATCGCTACAGAGAGGGAGCGATGGGCTGACACTTTGCCTGTTGTTACTGACAATGTTCCAGAAAGAGACATTGTTACTGTTGTCTCGCCCAGAGACATTACTTTGGTTCCTGAGTCCACTACACCTACTCCTATGGTGCATACTCAAAAGAAGGTGGGCTATGTAAAGGCTTACCGTGGCCGTGGTCGAGGCCTACCCCAGAGGATACCTGAGCCGGAGCTACCAGAGTCTACGTCCGGAACGGGTAAGCCACTGTTGGGGACTGTAAATAAATATTTGCCAGCGGAAGAATTGAGAGACTCGGAAATAGAATCCATGTCGGACCTTTCCGGTGATGATGACTTATTTGAAACCATGTCACAAGAGCTATTGTGGTCACAAGGTGAAGGTGTTGCCTCCACAATGACTTTTCCTGAATGGACTGGCCTGAGTTCTGGGAAGACGTCACCCTGTGTGGAAACACACAGTACTGTTGCTGAGACTTTGCCAAAGGCTACTAGTTCACTAAAGACACCGGCTGGGTCTATGGTGAAAAAGTCACTAAATTCCTGTGTACCGCCTGGTATGGGGAGAGACAGATCTTTGCCAAAACTTGCTCACTTGCAACGGATGTTAAACAAGCGTGTGACCGCAGAGTATGGCTTGGAGTTTCCCTATGTGCCCCAGGATATTATGCAGGAGATTGAAGCTAATCGGGAACTTTGGTACAGTGAAGCTGTTTGGGACTACTTGTCTGTGCCTTCTACTGGTAATTATGGACAATAGAACTTTGAAATTACCTAACTAGTTAGTGTCAGGGTAAAGAGATCTGCGTGGTCAAGATCTACATATTCTGTTGAGTGTTTAAATCCAAGGACTTTTTTTTGCTAGCCGGATTTCTCTTATAAAAAAAAAAGTTCTTATGCAGGGATGGACTACTAAAGTATATATTTTTTTCTAGTATAGGTTGTGGGAAGAGAGTTTCATTTTTAATGAGGCTTTGCTCCTACTGTTGTATAGGATGTATATGTGTGTGTATAACTATGTTTCCTTTTCAGGGATTATCGGATCATATATACTGTAGAGCTGGGAGGCTTTTCAGCTAGTTAGTTAGTGAGGTTGTGTACCATTATACTGTGGTTTTGTTTACGGCTGTGAACATAATATGTTTTATAGATATAAGTCTCATAGTGTCTTTAAACTGTTCTTTCTCTCCCTTTGCCTATCCAAAGTTATAAGAAACTCAAATGCTTACTCTCAGACTTGAGAGTTACTGTTATTGTGTCGGGACAGACGTTGGGGACAACGTCTATTGTAGTGGGGGGAGTATGTAGCGCTGGTAGATTTGCAATCTACCGCATATTAGGTAAATTTAGTAAATTGTGCGTTAGGAAGGTTAAAGTTTGCCTCTGTTCCAGCTTGGCTGACGTTGTGTGTGTTTCCGTGCTGACCGGTGGGTGTCGCTGTTGCCACTGGTCAGGGTTGGAAAGGCAACGTGTTGAAGCATATGGATGCTCCTCTGTCCCGGAGGCACGCTCGGTGGAGGTGGTCCTCCAAGTTGCATTCTGGGCGAGGGTATTTATGGGACAGACGCCATGTATAGAGGGGTCATTTTACAGCCATCTGCTGGCCCTCCTGGCCAACAGGTATGCGTTAAGGAGCTACCTCATGGTCCTCCGTTCGGGAGGCCCACAATACAGCGGCGCAGGGGTGGGTCCAGAGGCTTGTCTGGAGCCTACCACCGGGACCGAGGAATGGTCCTGAGCTGTCGGTCCTGTGTGACGAAGCTGGACAACCGAGGAGATCCCAGGGGAGGACCCGTCTTGGAGAGATCACGCAGCCTGCTGGTCTATAGAGGGGCCTGGTGACTCGGTTGGAGGACGTATCCAAAAGTAACTATACAGCATATTGTTGCCGGCTCGGCTTAAAGGTTCAAGCACTGTGACTGACTTTCACTATAGAAAAACCTATACATCCTGTGGCAGAGGATCGTACGGATTTCGTTCCCAAACAAGTCTGTGGCAGAGACTTTTATTCGTGCTGCGTGCTGGCTGCTAGACCAGTGAGAGAGGCCTATCCAGACGTGCAAGGAGTGTGTCCCACGAGGGGAGCGCATTTCAAATAGTATTTGAATCCTACCAGGACATTTTGTCAAGAGAACCCTAACAGAGAATATTTGAGTTTCTTCTGCAAGTTTCCTTTCTACCTCTTTCCTGCTACTTCCTAAGTCATTTGCTTTAATAAAGCATTGAAAACGCACTCCAGTGTTGGTGTGTGTGGTGTTCAGGAGTAAACTCAACGGAACCCTAGACCCGGTGCCGGTGAAACAGAGGGAAGCAGAGTGAAGGTAACAGACCCGCTTAAACCAGCAGCTCCACCGTGAGTTAGTGCTACATATATAAGCAAAAAAGAAAATAGAATGAATGGCTCTGTGTATACTGTATATGCAAAAGTTACTGTATATATATCATTGTTACATTTTCCTAGTAACCAAATATAAAAAAAAATATTTTAAACTAGACAATGTTGTCTAAATATCGTCTGCAGAACAGAAAACCTTCAACACCACTATGCAGTAGCCTTGATCATTTTGTCAAGCAAAGTGCCCTTTTTGCTTCCCATCCCATACTATGCTAACCTAGCCCCTCTTCCCCTTCTGCCAGATGCATACTTAGCTTGCAAAAATTTGTTTTCAATTTAGTTTCTTTTGTTTTGTTTTTTTCGTTTTTCGGGTCATTCGTTATGATCGCAATTCGTAAATTTGTACATTCGTAAATTTGTAAAATTCATAATTTCAAAAATTCCTAAATTCGTAAATTCATATATTCGTACATTCGTAAATTAGAAAATTTGGAAATTTGGAAATTTGCAATTAGAAAAATCAGAAAATTCGAAAATCTGAAATAATAACTAACTATTTAATTATAGGTATTGGAATTTCCTTTCAAATTTGGCTGATAGTGAATATAACAAATTAATGAATACTGCATCTAAACAAATAGAATGGGACAAATTAATAATAAATAATAATAATAATGAAAAGTTTTATCATTATTATTATTATTTATTATTATTAATTATTATTATTATGAATTCATTACGTTCCATTCGTTTAGATACGGCATTCGTTATTTCGGATAGTTTGTAACTTCGGAAAAATTTGTATTTGTTACGTTCACTAACAGCCAGAATTCCAATACCTATAATTTAATAGTTAGTAATAGTAGTAATAGTAATAGTTAAGTTATTATAAGTTAATTATTATTTCATATTTCTGAATTTAAGATTGTACAAATATACAAATGTACGAGTTTAAGAATGTGCGAATGTACGAATTTACGAATGTACGAATATTCAGAAAAATTTGTTAAAAAACAAATTGCAAATGTCTACTGGACCTTATGTAACTTGGATTCTGTGCCTTTCCACTCTTCTTCCAGACTCTGGGACCTTGATTTCCAAATTAAATGCAAAGTTTTCCACAGTCCGTGATGATTTGGGGAGCCATGTCATCTGCTGATGTTGGTCAATAGGGATGAGCCAAACACCCCCCGGTCAGTTCGCACCAGAACCTGCGAACGGACCGAAAGTTTGCGCGAACTTTAGAACCCCATTAAAGTCTAAGGAACTCGAACGTTCAAAATCAAAAGTGCTAATTTTAAAGGCTAATATGAACGTTATTGTCCTAAAAAGGGTTTGGGGACCCGGGTCTTGCCCCAGGGGACATGTATCAATGCAAAAAAAAGTTTTAAACACTGCCATTTTTTTCGGGAGCAGTAATTTTAATGATGCTTAAAGTAAAAAAAAAAAAAGTGAAATATCCCTTTAAATAATGTACCTGGGTGGTGCCTATAGTATGCCTGTAAAGTAGCACATGTTTCCCGTGCTTAGAACAGTCCCTGCACAAAATGATATTTTTAAAGGAATAAAAGTCATTTAAAACTGCTTGCGGCTTTAATGTAATGTCGGGTCCAGGCAATATAGATGAAAATCAGTGAGACAAACGGCATGGGTACCCCCCAGTCCATTACCCAGCCCTTTGGGTCTTGTATGGATATTAAGGGGAACCCCACACCCAAATTAAAAAAGGAAAGGCGTGGGGCCCCCAGGCCCTATATACTGTACAGCAGTATACAGGCGGTGCAAACAAGACAGGGACTGTAGGTTTGTTGTTAAGTAGAATCTGTTTGTAATTTTGAACTGGTACATTTTTAAAGTGAAGCTCCAGCCAAAAAACCTATTTTTAAGCTTTTTGGAAAACATAGGGAAGGGTTATCACCCCTGTAACATTTGTTTTGCTGTCTGTGCACCTCTTCAGAAGATTTCACCTCACTTTCTGTCCCAATGACAAATGTTTTTTTAAAATTTGGGGTTTTTAGTGAAACAAGGATTGGTGATAAATCATCAGTGAAGAGGAGACACATTTTTTCTATATTAACTCTTACAGGAGAGAATTTCCCTTCCTAGGGGTAGATTTCATCTCACTTCCTGTTGTCACCTTACGTTTGCAAGTAGGAGTCATTTGTAAGTTGGTTGTAAGCCTGCCCTATATACTCTGCAGAAATTGGGGACTTAGGTGTTGGTGTTGCCACAACAACTGTAAGCCCTCACAGTTACTCTTGGTGGGCGCAGAAACGGGCCCTGCTGTGAAATATTAGATCAAGAATTGTAATTACAATTAAAATTTGGGCCTTGGGCACTGGTGCCACAACACTGCAACCCCCCACAGATAATCTAGTTGGAGTGCAGAAATGAGCCCTGCTGCAAAGTATTCCATCAAAAATTGTAATTACATGCCCCTGTTTAACAGGGGCAGAAAAATTGCCACAACACTGCAACCCCTCACAGATGCTATAGTTGGAGCGCAGGAATGAGTTCTGCTGCAAAGTATTGCATCAAAAATTGTAATTATATGCCTCTGTTAAACAGGGGCTGAAAAATTGGGCCTTGGGCATTGGTGCTGGTGCCACAACACTGCAACCCCTCGCAGATACTATAGTTGGAGCACAGGAATGAGCCCTGCTGCAAAGTATTGCATCAAAAATTGTAATTACACACCCCTGTATAACAGGGGCAGAAAAATTGGGCCTTGGCCACTGATGGCGGTGCCCAGAACCAAAAATGTTCTTACAAGCTATCAGCATGAAAATTGAGGAGGAAGAGGATTGTGACTCAGCATAACAGGATAGTCACTCAGCATCAGCATAGACAGTCTTGAAGGGATCTCATATTAAAAAAAAAATCAATCGGTTACATCAGCATCAGGTACTTGGTAGCTGGTGATCCAAGACTGATTAATTTTTATGAAGGTCAGCCGATCGACCGATTTGGTGGACAGGCGCACCCTGTGATCGGTTACAAAGCCTCCAGCTGCACTGAATGTGCGTTCCAAAAGAACGCTGGATGCAGCACAGGCAAGTAGCTCAATTGCATACTGTGCAAGCTCTGGCCAGTGATCCATCCTCAAGAACCAGTAACCCAGAGGATTTTTGGTGGGAAAGGTGTCCAAGTCTAATCTTGCCCCTAGGTAATCCTGCACCATGTGAATCAGACGCTGGCGAAGGTTGCTGGAACTGATCAGACCTTGGGGCTTCGAACTAACAAATTGTCTGAACGCATCGGTCAGACGGCCACCTTCTCCACCGCTCCTTCTGTGACTGACCGAAGCCTCAGCAACATGTTGTCCAGGAGGACCAGGAAATTGTAACCTCCCAGGCTCTGGAAACGCGTTGCACAAACCTTTCTGCAAGGCCTCCCGAAGATATTTCATCCTCTGCTCCCTCTGCGATGGCAAGATAAGGTCCACAACCTTACCCTTGTAACGTGGATCAAGGAGGGTTGCCAGCCAGTAATCATCCCTCCCCTTGATACCACGAATACGAGGATCCTTCTGCAGGCTTTGCAGGATCAGGGAGGCCATGCAGCATAGGTTTTCTGAGGCATTCGGCCCAGAGTCCTCTGGGTCACTAAGGACAACATGATCTGCAGCCACCTTCTCCCAGCCACGTACAAGTCCATGGGTTTCTTCGGACTGTAAATGATCCCTTGAAGACTGCTGCTGATGCTGAGTGCCAGGCTCCACCTCCATGCTGACACAATCCTCCTCCTCCTCCTCCTCATTCTCTTTCTTTGTGATCGGCGGGCATGCAGGAACACTGTATGGGGCCTTGAGAGGTTAGGAAGTCCTCCTCTTCCTCCCTCTGTTCTGCCTCAAGAGCCCTGTCCATTATTTCATGCAGAGTGTGCTCCAACAGGTGCATGTCACTGATGCATGCACTGTCACTGCTCACCATCCTCGTGGCCTCCTCAAATGGTGACCCGACAGTCCATGCATCCCTGATCATAGCCCACTGGCGTGGGAAAAAAAAAACAAGGTCCTCTGACCCTGTCCTGGTGCCATAGTCGCATAGGTACTCATTGATGGCCCTCTGCTGCGTGTGCAGCGGCTGCAGAATGGCCAACGTTGAGTTCCACCTGGTGGGCATGTCACAGATTAGGCAGTTCTTGGGTAGGTAAAATTTCTTTTGGAGGTCAGCCAGCCGAGCACTGGCATTATATGACCTGCGGAAATGCGTACAGACTTTCCTGGCCTTCCTCAGGAAATCCTGAAACCCCGGGTACCTGCCCAGGAACCGCTGCACCACCAAGTTAAGGACATGGGTCAGTTGTCCCTGTCGGAGGGCGGAGAGGAGGTTGGTGCCATTGTCGCAAACCACCATACCTGGCTTAAGCTGGCGTGGCGTCAACCACCTCTGAACCTGCCCCTGCAGAGCTGACAGATTCTCTGCCCCAGTGTGGCTCCTGTCCCCCAAGCACACCAGGTCAAGTACCGCATGGCATCTTTTTGCCTGCATGCTTGCGTAGCCCCTTGAACGCCTGGTTTTGAGGACAAATCAGCACAGGAAGAGGCCATGGAGAAAGAAGAAGAGGAGGGGGTGGAGGAGAGAGGTGTGGCAGAATCACCACTAGTAGAATTTTGGAGGCGTGGTGGCGGAACAACCTCCAACACTACTGCACCCTGTCCTGCATCCTTCCCAGCTGCCAGAAGAGTCACTCGCGGTGAAAGATAGGTAACGTCCCTGTCCATGCCTGCTGGACCATGAGTCAGCGGTAATATGCACCTCACCGCTGACCGCCCTGTCCAGCGAGGCCAAGACAGAGTCTACCAACTGAAAAGGCAGCAGTTGAAGTGCTAGCAATTTAGCCAAGCTAGCATTCAACCGCTGGGCATGTGGAAGGCTGGGAATGAACTCCTTTCGGCGGTGCAGCAGGGAAATTTTCTTCAGGTAGCTGTAAATACTGTAAAAACAACTGCCTGCCTGTCAGTAGGAAGAGAGTAACAGGAACAGATCTAGCTAAACTGAATACAGTGTATATATATATTTATATACACAACACCTAGGATGCATATATATATACACAATACATTGCAGCTAACTGACTCGCCTGCCTAATCTATCTAACCTAAATCAAATGACACTGTCTCTCTGTCTATCTCTCCACCGCCGCTGCAATACACTACACAAGGCTGCCACGCAGGCGGCCTTATATAGTGTAGGGCTTGTATTAAACCCCCTGAGCCATAATTGGCCAAAGCCACCCTGGCTTTGGCCAATTACGGCTCTCTGTACAGACGGCGCTGTGATTGGCCAAGCATGCAGGTCATAGTGCATGCTTGGCCAATCATCAGCCAGAAATGCACTGCGATGCCGCAGTGAATTATGGGCTGTGACGCGCCACTCGAATTTGGCACGAGCGGCCCATAACTTTCAAAATTTGACAGACTGTCAAACATGCGATGTCCGAGTCGAACATTAGTTTTTTATCAAGTCCAAAGTCAGCGCAGCCCTCTACCAGGGAATTCTAGAGCTTTTCATGCTCCCTTCTGCTGACCAGCTTTATGGAGATGCTGATCTAATTTTCCAGCATGGAATAGGACCTGCCCACACTGCCAAAAGTACCAATACCTGGTTTAATGCTCATGGTATCACTGTGCTTAATGGGCAGCAAACTCGCCTGAATAATTGGTCTTATTTAATATTAATTTTTTTTCTAAAATACTGAATTCTGGGTTTTCATTAGCTATAAGCCATAATCATCAAAATTAAAAGAAAGAAATGCTTGAAGTATTTCACTCTGTGTGTATTGAATCTATATAAAATATATGAGTTTCACTTTTTGAATTGAATCACTGAAATAAACTTTTTGATGGTATTCAAATTTTTTGAGATGCATCTGTATATAGATACTGTAGATAGATAGATAGATAGATAGATAGATAGATAGATAGATAGATAGATAGATAGATAGATAGATAGATAGATTGATAGATAGATAGATAGATAGATAGATAGATAGATAGATAGATAGATAGATAGATAGATAGATAGATAGATAGATAGATAGATAGATAGATAGATAGATAGATAGATAGATAGATAGATAGATAGATAGATAGATAGATAGATAGATAGATAAATATTGGGACACCGACACAATTCTAAACTTTTTGGCTCTATACACAACCACAATGGATTTGAAATGAAACAAACAAGATATGCATTAACTGCAGACTTTCAGCTTTAATTCGAGGGTATTTACATCCAAATCAGGTGAACGGTGTAGGAATTACAACAGCTTGTATATGTGCCTCCCACTTTTTAAGGGACCAAAAGTAATGGGACAGATTAACAATTATCCATCAAACTTTCACTTTTTAAAACTTGGTTGCAAATCCTTTGCAGTCAATTACAGCCTGAAGTCTGCAACGCATAGACATCACCAGACGCTGGGTTTCATCCCTGGTAATGCTCTGCCAGGCTTCTACTGCAACTGTCTTCAGTTCCTGCTTGTTCTTGGGGCATTTTCCCTTCAGTTTTGTCTTCAGCAAGTGAAATGCATGCTCAATCGGATTCAGGTTAGGTGATTGACTTGGCCATTGCATAACATTCCACTTCTTTCCCTTAAAAATCTCTTTGGTTGCTTTCGCAGTATGCTTCGGGTTATTGTCCATCTGCACTGTGAAGTGCCGTTCAATGAGTTCTGAAGCATTTTGCTGAATATGATCAGATAATATTGCTCGAAACACTTCAGAATTCATCTTGCTGCTTTTGTCAGCAGTCACATCATCAACACAAGAGAACCAGTTCCATTGGCAGCCATACATGCCCACGCCATGACACTACCACCACCATGCTTCACTGATGAGGTGGTATGCTTTGGATCATGAGCCATTCCTTTCCTTCTCCATACTCTTCTCTTCCCATCACTCTGGTACAAGTTGATCTTGGTCTCATCTGTCCATAGGATGTTGTTCCAGAACTGTGAAGGCTTTTTTAGATGTTGTTTGGCAAACTCTAATCTGGCCTTCCTGTTTTTGAGGCTCACCAATGGTTTACATCTTGTGGTGAACCCTCTGTATCTACTCTGGTGAAGTCTTCTCTTGATGGTTGACTGTGACACACATACACCTACCTCCTGGAGAGTGTTCTTGATCTGGCCAACTGTTGTGCAGGATGTTTTCTTCACCGGGGAAAGAATTCTTTGGTTATCCACCACAGTTGTTTTCCGTGCTCACCGGTGCGTTCTTTCTTTTTAAGGATGTTCCAAACAGTTGATTTGGCCACGCCTAATGTTTTTGCTATCTCTCTGATGGGTTTGTTTTGTTTTTTCAGCCTAATGATGGCTTGCTTTACTGATAGTGACAGCTCTTTGGATCTCATATTGAGAGTTGACAGCAACAGATTCCAAATGCAAATAGCACACTTGAAATGAACTCTGGACCTTTTATCTGTTCCTTGTAAATGGGATAATGAGGGAATAACACACACTTGGCCATGGAACTGCTGAGCAGCCAATTGTTCCATTACTTTTGGTCCCTTAAAAAGTGGGAGGCACATATACAAACTGTTGTAATTCCTACACCGTTCACCTGATTTGGATGTAAATACCCTCAAATTAAAGCTGAAAGTCTGCAGTTAAAGCACATCTTGTTCGTTTAATTTCAAATCCATTGTGAGGGTGTATAGAGTCAAAAAGATGAGAATTGTATCGATGTCCCAATATTTATGGACCTGACTCTATCTATCTATCTATCTATCTATCTATCTATCTATCTATCTATCTATCTATCTATCTATCTATCTATCTATCTATCTATCTATCTATCTATCTATCTATCTAGACAGTACATACTGTATATATACATACACACACATACATATACATATACATATACATATATATATATATATATATATATGCTAAATGTGCCTGAGTGTTATACATTTACATCAAATCCCCCCGTAAATACGTAAATATAGCTTCTCGTGTTCTAAATACAGGAAGCTTACTGATTTCCATGAAAATGAATATTTATAATCAAACAATTCCCAAACTTGCAGCAGCAGCACATTTTTTAAGATGGCAAAAGTCTTGTATAATTTTAAATGTTCATTCTTGCTGATGCATAATTTGTGTCTTAGGAAAAATAAGTACACTAATAAGTGAGGAGAACCTAGATAAACCGTGCAATTGTTTGCTCCATAAAGTATGATAGTAATGTGCATATTATATCAGGATATCTTAAATGGCGTTCAGGGACCATGAGCAGTAGCTGTTTACTATTTTTTTCTGGGCACTGCGGGTAAATTAATTAGTACTGTATCTTGTACATTTCGCAGAGGAGAAACATTCTATCCTGTTCACCGGTATGTTCTCAAAGAGTATATCACTATTCCCCAACTTACAGTGACTCATCAACAAAGGTCTTATTGGTATAATAAACTTTTTCAATAGAATGGGCCTTCCAATTCACTATTTAAATGTCACAAAGATGACTGCATACCTTGCATTAAGTTACAACCTGTGCCTCTACTTCGTTCACATATGTGTGAACACACATGCGATCCGATTCATGTCCGAACTGTCAGTTCGCAGTGCGATATGCAAGCTGAACTGGGGGTGTCGTTAACAATGTATTGACACTCCCCAGCGATTCGCATATGGCAGTATGAACTGACTTGCGAGTCGGTGCGATGCGGGAACCCACAGTGGATTCGCAGTGTTCTCGCATCGCACCAGTGTGAACCGGGCCTAAGGCTCCATTCACACTAGCGCGTTTTTTGATACATTTTGCATTTTGCAGAAATGCATGGGAATTTTTTAACATGGGTTCCTATGGAACATGTTCACATCAATGCCTTTTTGTACCTCTGCATTTTTGGAAAGGGTCAGGGACTTTTTTTCGTGCAAAATGCAGCGTTTTGCATGTAATACAATTCAATGGACCAGCATCAAAAACGCATGTGCACCGTTTTTCCAGCGTTTTTGATGCGTTTTTAATGCGTTTTTGCCGTTTTTTTTCTTTAAACTAAAAAAAACTCAGCAAAACGCGGCAAAAACGCAGCAAAAACGCGGCAAAAACGCTGTAAAAATGCTACAAAAACGCTGCTCAAAAACGTGGCAAGCATGACAAAAAAAACTCCAAAAACGCTCAAAAGCAACATGCATAGGTGTGAATCAAGCCTTAGTGGCTAGACACATTACATATTTATGGTCAAAATCTGCATAAATGTATGCCATGTGTGTGTGTTTTATATAGATTTATTATAATATATATATATATATATATATACATATACATACACACACACATGATCACACAGATAATATACATAGGGAGGGGGGGACTACCCATAGACACACACATGCATTTTTAGTGCTAGTTTACACCAGACGCAGTTCCGTGCGTTTTTTTCTGCACTAAAAATGCATGCACAGTGTTTTCCATGTATTCCAATGGCTCTAGTTCACACCATGCAGTCAATTTCTGGTGCAGAAACTGACCGGAACTGACTGTATTGGTGCAGAAAAAACGGAACTGCATGGAACTGCATCTGGTGTGAACTGGCCCTGAGGCTGAATCACACCTATGCAGTTTTAGTGCTTTTTGCATTTTGCAGATTTGCAGTACAGTCCATTTAACATTATTTCCTATGGAACATGTTCTGTTGTGCAAATCTGCAAATTGCAAAAAGCACTAAAAATGCATAGATGTGAATCCAGCCTCAGTGCAGAAAAAAAACGCATGGAACTGCATCTGGTTTTGTGCTGACTAGGGATGAGCTTCGTGTTCGAGTCGAACCCATGTTCGACTCGAACATCGGCTGTTCGACCGTCCGTCGAATTGCGAACGTTATGGGCCGTTCGCGCCAAATTCGTGTGGCGCGTCACGGCCCATAATTCACTGCGGCATCGCAGTGCATTGCTGGCTGATGATTGGCCAAGCATGCACTATGACCCGCATGCTTGGCCAATCACAGCGCCGTCAGTAGAGAGAGCTGTAATTGGCCAAAGCCAGGGTGGCTTTGGCCAATTATGGCTCAGGGGATTTAGTACACGCCCCACACTATATAAGGCCGCCTGCACGGCGGCCCTGTGTAGTGTGTTCCGGTGTGCTGATAGAGAGAGAGACAGACAGTGTCATTTGATTTGAGTTAGCTAGATTAGGCTAGATCTGTTCCTGCTATTTACATTTAATGCAGTGCGTCCTGCTCACAGTGTTCAGCTAGATCCGTTCCTGCTATTTACATTTAGTGCAGTCAGTGCGTCCTGCTCACAGTGTTCAGCTAGATCTGTTCCTGCTATTTACATTTAGTGCAGTCAGTGCGTCCTGCTCACAGTGTTCAGCTAGATCTGTTCCTGCTATTTACATTTAGTGCAGTCAGTGCGTCCTGCTCACAGTGTTCAGCTAGATCCGTTCCTGCTATTTACATTTAGTGCAGTGCGTCCTGCTCACAGTGTTCAGCTAGATCTGTTCCTGCTATTTACATTTAGTGCAGTGCGTCCTGCTCACAGTGTTCAGCTAGATCCGTTCCTGCTATTTACATTGAGTGCAGTGCGTCCTGCTCACAGTGTTCAGGTAGATCTGTTCCTGCTATTTACATTTAGTGCAGTCAGTGCGTCCTGCTCACAGTGTTCAGCTAGATCTGTTCCTGCTATTTACATTTAGTGCAGTCAGTGCGTCCTGCTCACAGTGTTCAGCTAGATCCGTTCCTGCTATTTACATTTAGTGCAGTGCGTCCTGCTCACAGTGTTCAGCTAGATCTGTTCCTGCTATTTACATTTAGTGCAGTGCGTCCTGCTCACAGTGTTCAGCTAGATCCGTTCCTGCTATTTACATTTAGTGCAGTGCGTCCTGCTCACAGTGTTCAGCTAGATCTGTTCCTGCTATTTACATTTAGTGCAGTGCGTCCTGCTCACAGTGTTCAGCTAGATCCGTTCCTGCTATTTACATTTAGTGCAGTGCGTCCTGCTCACAGTGTTCAGCTAGATCTGTTCCTGCTATTTACATTTAGTGCAGTGCGTCCTGCTCACAGTGTTCAGCTAGATCCGTTCCTGCTATTTACATTTAGTGCAGTGCGTCCTGCTCACAGTGTTCAGCTAGATCTGTTCCTGCTATTTACATTTAGTGCAGTCAGTGCGTCCTGCTCACAGTGTTCAGCTAGATCTGTTCCTGCTATTTACATTTAGTGCAGTGCGTCCTGCTCACAGTGTTCAGCTAGATCCGTTCCTGCTATTTACATTTAGTGCAGTGCGTCCTGCTCACAGTGTTCAGCTAGATCTGTTCCTGCTATTTACATTTAGTGCAGTTCGTCCTGCTCACAGTGTTCAGCTAGATCCGTTCCTGCTATTTACATTTAGTGCAGTGCGTCCTGCTCCCAGTGTTCAGCTAGATCCGTTCCTGCTATTTACATTTAGTGCAGTGCGTCCTGCTCACAGTGTTCAGCTAGATCTGTTCCTGCTATTTACATTTAGTGCAGTGCGTCCTGCTCACAGTGTTCAGCTAGATCCGTTCCTGCTATTTACATTTAGTGCAGTGCGTCCTGCTCACAGTGTTCAGCTAGATCTGTTCCTGCTATTTACATTTAGTGCAGTGCGTCCTGCTCACAGTGTTCAGCTAGATCCGTTCCTGCTATTTACATTTAGTGCAGTCAGTGCGTCCTGCTCATAGTGTTCAGCTAGATCTGTTCCTGCTATTTACATTTAGTGCAGTCAGTGCGTCCTGCTCACAGTGTTCAGCTAGATCCGTTCCTGTTATCTTCCTACTGACAGGCAGGCTTGTCTGGTTACAGTATATAAAGCTACCTGAAGAAAATTACAGGTGTTCTATCCCAGCTTAGTGCAGCTACAGGCCATTAGTATGTCTGGAAGGCCAAGAAGGAGAGGCAGACAGTCACAAGCCAATAAGAGAGGGCAAGCAGGCTCTGTGTCTAGTGCTGGTCGTGGAGACGGTGCATCCTCATCAGCCCGTGGCCATGGGACACGCTTGGCCTTTTTTTCGGCAGCTGGCCGTGTTGAGCCGCAACATGCAGAAAACTTGGTCGAGTGGATGACCAAGCCGTCCTCATCCTCCTCATCCTCTCTCACCCATGCCCAGGGTGCTTTGTCTGGCAAAGCAGCGGCCTCTTCCCTCAGCTCAATGTCATCAGTGACTCCTTCCCTAGCTCCACCATGTCCTCCTGAGGATTCCCTCGAACTGTTTGACCACAGTGTTGGGTACATGCTCCAGGAGGATGCCCAGCGTTTGGAAGGCTCTGATGATGATACTGAGCTCGATGAAGGCAGTAACATGAGCACGGACAGAGGGGGTGCCCAAGAAGGACAGCAATCTGGCAGTCATGCTCCCCCTGCTGCAGCATACTGCCAGGTTTGCTCCAGTGATGAGGAGGGAGGGGATGATGAGGTCACTGACTCAACGTGGGTGCCTGATAGGAGAGAGGAGGAGGAGGAGGAGGCGGCACATCACCAACGAGGCAGGATGCCCTCCAGGGGCCAGCCTAAGGGCAGCACATTGACTGCATCACACCCCAAAGCTCCACATGTGCAGGGCGCTGCAGTCTCTGCGCGTTATTCAAAAAGTTCTTTGGTGTGGGCCTTTTTTGAGACGAGTGCATCAGATCGCACCGCTGCTATTTGCAACATATGTCTCAAGCGTATCTCGCGTGGCCAAAACATCTCCCGCTTGGGTACCACATGCTTGACCAGACATATGTTGACCTGCCATGCAGTTCGTTGGCAAGCATATCTAAAAGACCCACACCAAAGAACAAAGAGGATCTCTCCTTGCTCCTCATCAGCTGAGATTTCCAACCCCACTAGACCTTCAGTCCTCTCTGAGACCTGCAGTGAGAGGAATGAAGGTGTAGAATTAGGTGTGTCACAGCCAAGTACTTGTGGGCAATCTGCTTTTGGTACACCGACGTCAGATTGTACCAGGCAAATTTCCCTGCCCCAGCTGCTGCACCGCCGAAAGAAGTTTGCTCCAAGCCATCCACATGCCCAGCGGTTGAATGCTAGCTTGGCAAAATTGCTAGCACTTCAACTGCTGCCTTTTCAGTTGGTAGACTCTGCCCCCTTCCGTGAGTTTGTGGAATGTGCGGTTCCTCAGTGGCAGGTACCCAAACGCCACTTTTTCTCACGGAAGGCGATTCCGGCTCTCTACCGGCATGTGGAAGGCAATGTCCATGCCTCGCTGGACAGGGCGGTCAGCGGTAAGGTGCATATTACCACTGACTCATGGTCCAGCAGGCATGGACAGGGACGTTACTTAAGTTTCACGGCGCATTGGGTGACTCTGCTGGCAGCTGGGAAGGATGCAGGACAAGGTGCAGTAGTGTTGGAGGTTGTTCCGCCACCACGCCTCCAAAATGCTGATTGTGACACACCTCTCTCCTCCACCCCCTCCTCTTCTTCTTCCTCCATGGCCTCTTCCTCGGAACCAGCGGTGCTCCGTAGGCGTTCAAGGGGCTACGCAAGTACGCAGGCCAAAAGATGCCATGCGGTGCTTGAGCTGGTGTGCTTGGGGGACAGGAGCCACACTGGGGCAGAGGTTCTGTCAGCTCTGCAGGGGCAGGTTCAGAGGTGGTTGACGCCACGCCAACTTAAGGCAGGAATGGTGGTTTGCGACAATGGCACCAACCTCCTCTCTGCCCTCCGACAGGGACAACTGACCCATGTGCCCTGTTTGGCTCACGTCCTTAACTTGGTGGTGCAGCGGTTCTTGGGCAGGTACCCGGGCTTACAGGATGTCCTGAGGCAGGCCAGGAAAGTCTGTGTGCATTTCCGCCGGTCATATAATGCCAGTGCTCGGCTGACGGACCTCCAAAAGGAGTTTAACCTGCCCAAGAACCGCCTAATCTGTGACATGCCCACCAGGTGGAACTCGACATTGGCCATGCTGCAGCGGCTGCACACGCAGCAGAGGGCCATCAATGAGTACCTGTGCGACTATGGCACCAGGACAGGGTCAGGGGACCTTGGTTTTTTTTCCCCACACCAGTGGGCCATGATCAGGGATGCATGCACTGTCCTGTCACCATTCGAGGAGGCCACGAGGATGGTGAGCACTGACAGTGCATGCATCAGTGACACTGTCCCCCTTGTCCACCTGTTGGAGCACACGCTGCGTGGAATAATGGACAGGGCACTTGAGGCAGAACAGAGGCAGGAAGAGGAGGACTTCCTTAGCTCTCAAGGCCCCCTTTATCCAGACAGTGTTCCTGCGTGCCCGCCGATCACACAGGAAGAGGACGAGGAGGAGGAGGAGGAGGAGGAAGATTGTGTCAGTATGGAGGTGGAGCCTGGCACTCAGCATCAGCAGTCTTTAAGGGATCAGTCCCAAGGAACACATGGGCTTGTACGTGGCTGGGAGGAGGTGGCTGCGGACGTTGTTGTCCTTAGTGACCCAGAGGACTCCGGACCGAATGCCTCAGCAAACCTACGCTGCATGGCCTCCCTGATCCTGCAAAGCCTGCGTAAGGATCCTCGTATTCGTGGTATCAAGGAGAAGGACCAATACTGGCTGGCAACCCTCCTTGATCCACGTTACAAGGGTAAGGTTGCGGACCTTATCTTGCCATCGCAGAGGGAGCAGAGGATGAAACATCTTCGGGAGGCCTTGCAGAAAGGTCTGTGCAACGCGTTCCCAGAGACTGGGAGGTTACAAACTCCTGTTTCTGGACAACGTGTTGCTGAGGCTTCGGTCAGTCAAAGAAGGAGCGGTGGAGAAGGTGGCCGTCTGACCGATGCGTTCAGACAATTTTTTGGTCCGCAGCCCCAAGGTATGATCGGTTCCAGCAACCATCGCCAGCGTCTGTTTTACATGGTGCAGGAATACCTAGGGGCAAGATCAGACTTGGACACCTTTCCCACCGAAAATCCTCTGGGTTACTGGGTCTTGAGGATGGATCACTGGCCAGAGCTTGCACAGTATGCAATTGAGCTACTGGCCTGTCCTGCATCCAGCGTTCTTTCGGAACGCACATTCAGTGCTGCTGGAGGCGTGGTAACCGATCACAGGGTGCGTCTGTCCACTGACTCGGTCGATCGGCTGACCTTCATAAAAATGAATCAGTCTTGGATCACCACCAGCTACCAAGCACCTGATGCTGATGTAACTGAATAATTTTTTTCAGATCCCTTCAAAGACTGCCTATGCTGATGCTGAGTGACTATCCCTGAGTAATTATCCTCTTCCTCCTCAATCATCACGCTGATAGCTTGCATTTTTGGTTCTGGGCGCCACCACCAGTGCCTAAGGCACAATTTTTCAGCCCCTGTTTAACAGGGGCGTGTAATTACAATTTTTGATGTAATACTTTGCAGCAGGGCTCGTTCCTGCATTCCAACTAGAGTGTCTGTGAGGGGTTGCAGTGTTGTGGCACCAGCACCAGTGCCTAAGGCCCAATTTTTCTGCCCCTGTCTAACAGGGGCGTGTAATTACAATTTTTGATGCAATACTTTGCAGCAGGGCTCGTTCCTGCGTTCCAACTAGAGTGTCTGTGAGGGGTTGCAGTGTTGTGGCACCAGCACCAGTGCCTAAGACCCAATTTTTCTGCCCCTGTCTAACAGGGGCGTGTAATTACAATTTTTGATGCAATTCTTTGCAGCAGGGCTCGTTCCTGCGTTCCAACTAGAGTGTCTGTGAGGGGTTGCAGTGTTGTGGCACCAGCACCAGTGCCTAAGGCCCAATTTTTCTGCCCCTGTCTAACAGGGGCGTGTAATTACAATTTTTGATGCAATACTTTGCAGCAGGGCTCGTTCCTGCGTTCCAACTAGAGTGTCTGTGAGGGGTTGCAGTGTTGTGGCACCAGCACCAGTGCCTAAGGCCTAATTTTTCAGCTCCTGTTCAACAGGGGCATGTAATTACAATTCTTGATCTAATATTTCACAGCAGGGCCCTGTGAGGGCTTACAGTGTTTTGGCCACAGCAACACCTAAGGCCCAAATTTCTGCTGAGTATATAGGGCAGGACCCTACTTTCAAACATCTAACTTACAAACGACTCCTACTTGCAAACGGAAGGAGACAACAGGAAGTGAGATGAAATCTACCCCTAGGAAGGGAAATTCTCTCCTGTAAGAGTTAATATGGGAAAACAATTTCTCCTTTCCACTGATGCTTTCCAATCCTTGTTCCACAAAAAAACCCAAATTTTCAAAAAACATTTTTCATTGGGACAAAAAAGTGAGGTGAAATCTTCTGAAGAGGAGGAAAGACGCAAAACAAATGTCACAGGGGTGATAACCCTTCCCTATGTTTTCCAAAAAGCTTAGAAAAGATTTTTTGGCTGGAGCTAAACACGTTAAAAATGTTCAAAATTACAAACAGATTCTACTTAACAACAAACCTACAGTCCCTGTCTTGTTTGCACCGCCTGTATACTGCTGTTCAGAGTATATAGGGACCTTTCCTTATTTTAATTTGGGTGCGGGGTTCCCCTTAATATCCATACAAGACCCAAAGGGCCTGGTAATGGACTGGGGGGTACCCATGCCGTTTGTCTCACTGATTTTCATCCATATTGCCATGACCCGACATGACATTAAACCCGCAAGCAGTTTTAAATGAGATTTTTTCCTTTAAAAATGACATTTGGTGCAGGAACTGTTCTAAACATGGGAAACACGCGTCACTTTACAGGCATACTATAGACACCCCCCAGGTACGATATTTAAAGGAATATTTCACTTTTTTTTTTTTTACTTTAAGCATCATTAAAATTACTGCTCCCGAAAAAACGGCCGTTTTTAAAAGTTTTTTTTGCATTGATACATGTCCCCTGGGGTAGGACCCGGGTCCCCACACCCTTTTTAGGACAATACCATGCAAATTAGCCTTTAAAATGAGCACTTTTGATTTCGAACGTTCGAGTCCCATAGACGTCAATGGGGTTCTAACGTTCGTGCGAACTTGCGGTCCGTTCGCGGGTTCTGGTGCGAACCGAACCGGGGGTTGTTCGGCTCATCCCTAGTGCTGACACATTCTGAATAGGAGTTACTAATCAGCTACACCACCAGACACAAGCTGCTTTCCCTTTACACATTGCACAGTGTATGGGGAAATGAATTGTCCAGAATGCATAATACACAGACATGTATTAAGAAGATGTTTTCATGGAAGTTTCAGGTCCACCAATGATTATAGATTATCACCATAAAATACACACAATTACATTTTGACAATTATAACATTTCACATCCAAGTCCAGGGAATATCCGCACAGTTGTTGATAGAAGGAAGATCTCTAGAATGATTATTGAGTTGTTTCAAAAAGAAATTAATGAATGGAATAAAACTGGAAGCAATATTCTCCAAGTGATAAGGAAAATCTCATTAACATGATCAGCATTACAACGAGCAAGTGCCCGATGTCTGTTCTGTATTTAAGAATGTGTCTGCACCCATGCGCGCAACGATTCCGCGTATCCGGCGCAAGTCACCAGCTGGTTTCTATACGTTTAAGTATGCGCCATGTTGCAATAACTATTCCTGCACACGCAAATGCGCCAACATGTTAGTAAATTAGCCCCCGTGTGTAGTAGTGTGAGAGTCAAACTTGGTAATCACAAGCCGAATATCGGCTGGTATCAATGGTTCAACAGAAACCAGCCGACATTCAGCCCGTGTGTGTGCAGCCAGTGTACGCAGCCAGTCTGACAGAAGCTGGCCAAATGTCCAGCTTATGTAGAACAGGCGCGCCAGAAAAACATCTGCCGATTGGCAGCCAATGGCTGCAAGCACTGACCAGTGTGTTCTGGGAGGGGGGCGCTCTCACTGTTAGAACACAATAGGTCAGCGGGGAGATTGCTGTACTAACATTGCATAGTTAGTGCAGAGACCTCCTCGCGAGCTCCTCAGTTTTTGTGTACCAGGCATCAGAGTGAGGGAGAAAGATAAGAGAATGTATGTAGATAAGTATGCTGAAGACTGCCTTCCATAGGCCCCTAAACCAGTACTGTTGAGAAACATTTTCAAATAGATGGAGAGATCAGATTACAGACTGCTGAATGGCTCATAGATTTCAATTTGGTCATCTTTGCTTTCTGAAGTACTGCAAGGTACTCTTGATATTTGACATCAGACTCTTTTCCATGGGTGAGTGTTTCTTTTAGAACAGTGGTTCTCAACCTTAGAGAGAGCAGGGCCTGTGTAATTTCTTCCAAACCCTTACCATACTCTATCCATAACAACAACAAAAAGTTTAGGCTATAGATACATTTTAAATCTATAACTCATTATCATGAGAAACTTTTGGTTCTGAGTCATTAAAACTGAAAAGAAGAAATATAGCACTCTATTGCAATTAAATCCCACAGCAATTAATCAAATTCTTGTTTTATGTCAAAATAAACAGGGAAATCTGATTGGTTCATTTTAGTTACACACATAGGAAATAAGTCGAAGCTTGCGCCAGACCCAATGTGAACCCACCAACCTAACTGCTCATAGGGGAAGGTAATAGTTAAGATGAATTTTTTAAAAAACTGACTCATATAAAAGTTCATAAAGTCCATATAAAAGCAACTTGAAGGCAGCCCCATGGAAGATAAGAAGGGTCTTCTGGAACAGCTGACAAGAAAAAACACAGGAGCCACTCTAAGTGCAGTATGACAGCAGGTTTAATTTCACAAATGGAAATGGGTACTGACAAGAGTAAAATGGTAACAGGCATTTAGGCACAATTTGCCAGACATCCGTGAAGTCGGTGCATTCTTGGGGCTGCTTGCTGGGGGCTCAGAGCGTGCTGCGCCGGTGATCGCAGACACTTCCTGGGTCTGGAACACACGCAGAGGGAGCTGAGGGATGCTGTCACTTCCGGATAGAGGAGAACCAATAGGCAATGCGTTTGCGGAGCATGCGCTTCCTCTTCAGGCCTAACGGGGGCCATGTTGGATAAGGGCTTATAAGCACAGGAGACATCGCTCCTGGGTCCTAGAGTCCCACAGCTATATTCATATATATAGACATTTTTATAGAGAAAGCTGGGCAAATGGGGATATGTGACTGCCTAACTAATTAAGCATATAAATAAAAAACTGAATAAAAGCATTAAAAACATTAAGAATACTCTTATGAGTTCGGCATTACAATACAGCAAATAACAGAAAAACACAAACTTGTATACGCGCGCACACCCACACACAATACACACACATACACATGCACAGAAAAAACTCATAGACCATAAACAAATTGATTGGATGGAGGATATTGCAAGCATCAGTGAAAGCATGATGGTTAGTAATTTGTACAAAAATAATATATATATAAAAAATAATAATTATATATATATATACCGTATTTATCGGTGTATAACGCACTTTTTTCCCCTTAAAATCAGGGGAAAATCATGGGTGCGTGTTATACGCAGATCCCCTGTGATCCCCCGCTGACTGAGCGGAGCGATCGCCGACCGCGCCAAAATACACAGAGCCAGTCCTCGGCTCTTCTCGGCCACTTTCAGCTTCACTCGAGCGCCGCCCGAACCTAGCCGAGTGTACTTGGCTAGGTTCGGCTAGCTCCACTCACAGTCACGCCCATCCCGGGCGGGACTACGAGTGGAGCCAAAAGTGGCCGAAAGTGAACGAGAGCGGCCGAGAAGAGCCGAGGACTGGCTCTGTGTATTTCAGCTTCGGCGGCGCCATTTTCAAACTGCAGTGACACTGACATGTCACTGCAGTTTAAATGCAGCCTGGGCAAAGCTGCAAAAGGACACAGAAAAGCTTCAGATCGGCACTGGCAAAGCTGCAAGGCTGCAAATGGACACTGATAAGGCTGCAAATGACACCAAGGCTGCTGACTGCAAGGCTGCAAATGACACCAAGGCTGCTGACTGCAAGGCTGCAAATGACTGCAAGGCTGCAAATGACACCAAGGCTGCTGACTGCAAGGCTGCAAATGACTGCAAGGCTGCAAATGACACCAAGGCCTCTGACTGCAAGGCTGCAAATGACACCAAGGCCTCTGACTGCAAGGCTGCAAATGACTGCAAGGCTGCAAATGACACTGGACAAGCATGCAGTTGGACGCTGTGCAAGGCTGCATTGATGGGCATTTAAATGTAAGTTTTTTTCCTTAAAACATTTTTTTCCTTATAAATAGGTAAGAGTGTGGTGCTGCGCTAATCCTCTCAATGTGTGTGAAAGTCTCAATAAAATAACTGTGTATATTGTGACACAATATCAATTAATGATTCTGGAATACAAATATATATAAATATAACATAACGTGATACTTCGACCTATAAAAAAAATTCAAGTAACAGTGTTTGGCTGAAGATGATAGCCAGGCACACACCAAACAAGTGTATACAAAAGTGACGGGTGCTCATAAAAACATATTATAAGTGACAGTTAAACCCTTATGCACAAAAATAAAATAAAATCTAAAAAAATCTAAGAATTGTATATATATATATAGCATAACATACTCTGACTGAACTTATATGCACCTGATACAACTAGGCACACAGCAAACGGGTGTATATATAAAACGTGACTGGTGCTCATACACACATTATAAAAGTGACGGTTTAAATGAAACCGTGTGCTATTAAAGCAAATAAAGTCCACTAACGTGCATAAAACAGTGATCCACTTAAAAATAATAATCAGCATAAAGTCCAAAAAATGTGTATACAAGTGATCCGCTTGATGCCGATAAACATGACTGAATACAGTAGTGATTATTCTTTCTTCATGCAACACGGCACACAATGGTGGGCAGTGGCCCCTTACCTGAGGGTAATGGGGTACTCGCGTTTAGCCAATTTTAGGCATGGCAGCCTTTAGTTGGTAAGACCATGGAATCAACCAGCAGTGGGGGCGGTAGTGATACAATCCTATCCTGGCTTGTCTCCTCTAAGGACATACGTCTCCTCAAGTAGTGTCCCGGGGTCACCAAGATAGAAACCAAAAGGAAGATCCCACAATGGTGTGATATTGTTTGGCAAAAATTCAAATTTTATTAAAGCACACAAATACACACATTTAAAAACAAAGATACTGGGCGGAGATCCGACGAGGGGCGAGCTCGTAACACAAGTCAAACATAGAGGAGACAAGCCAGGATAGGATTGTATCACTACCGCCCCCACTGCTGGTTGATTCCATGGTCTTACCAACTAAAGGCTGCTATGCCTAAAATTGGCTAAACGCGAGAGGATTAGCGCAGCACCACACTCTTACCTATTTATCTTATAGCTAGGGGCAGGTTGTACCCCATCCGGTGTAGGCGGCTTTTCCCGATCTTATATATATTTTATATTGTTCTCCTTCCTCCATATATGATAGCGCAGGAATACCCTCTACCTGTCGATTTTTTTCCTTATAATTCCCATATATATATATATATATATATATATATATATATATATATATATATCTATATATATATATATATACAGTGCCTTGCAAAATTATTCATCTCCCTTGGCATTTTTCATGTTTTGTTGCCTCACAACCTGGAATTAACATGGATTGTTTGAGGATTTGCATCATGTAATTTACAGAACATGCCCACAACTTTGAAGATGGCTTTTTTTTTATTGTGAAGCAAACAACAAATAGGACAAAAATAACAGAAAAAGTCAATGTGCATAACTATTCACTCCCCTTAGGTCAATACTTTATAGAGCCACCTTTTGCGGCTATCACAGCTCCAGAATATCCCTGTATTTATCACCATCCATCTTTCCCTCAACACTGACCAGTTTCCCAGTCCCGACTGCTGAAAAACATCCCCACAGCATGATGCTGCCACCACCATGTTTCACTGTGGGGATGGTGTTCTTTGGGTGATGTGATGTGTTGGGTTTGTGCCAGACATAGCGTTTTCTTTGATGGACAAAAAGTTCAATTTTAGTCTCATCAGACCAGAGCACCTTCCTCTATACATTTTGGGAGTCTCCCACATGCCTTTTCGCAAACTCAAAACGTGCCGTTTTGTTTTTTGCTGAAAGTAATGGCTTTCTACTGGCCACTCTGCCATAAAGCCCAACTCTATGGAGATTACGGTTTATTGTAGTCCTATGTAAAGATACTCCAGTCTCTGCTGTGGAACTCTGCAGCTCCTCCAGGGTTATCTTAGGTCTCTGTGCTGCCTCTCTGATTAATGCCCTCCTTGTCCGGTCTGTGAGTTTTGGTGTGCAGCCGTCTCTTGGCAGGTTTGCTGTTGTGCCATGTTCTTTCCATTTGGTTATGATAGATTTGATGGGGCTCCTAGGGATCATCAACGATTTGGATATTTTTTGTTAACCTAACCCTGACTTGTACTTCTCAACAACATTGTCCCTTACTTGTTTGGAGAGTTCCTTGGTCTTCATGGCAGTGTTTGGTTAGTGATACCTCTTGGAAGCAAATAAGAGATGTTCATTGTTAGGGTTTTTTTATACCTTTTAAGTATTTAAATATTAAACCAAGCAATGGTAGAATACATAGCCTATTATTTTCCAGAAATTACAGCTTATACCTGATATAAGATACAATAGCAGCAAAAAATGCAGTTTTGTAAAAATACTGTATATTGTTAGGCAAATTAAACTGCAAGGACATACAAGATGAATTACCCATCAGGGACCTATTTGTTTTTGTCTGCAAGACACTTATAGTCATTGATATAAACCTTTCTAAAGATATAAAAGTCCCTTTCTGGAGCAGCCAGACTGATTTATTGCTGCTTGTTCGGAGAGAACATGATGATGGTAAGTAAGGCCTTGCATCTGCTGTACTATCTTAAACTCAGAAGCTCTACTATTTTGGAGTTGCCCCCCCCCCCCCCACCACATACTTATATACAGGAAAATTGTAAACTTAATTTTTCAATCATCAAGCAGTTCAGGAAAGCATATGATAAATTGGCATGTAACGTAAAAATCCTCTTAACCACTTTAGAACTGCCTACCCGCATCGTACTGCAGATGAGCGGCTTCTACAGGCACAGCAATGTACTTATTCATTGCTGTCTTATTCTGTGTTCAGGGCATGTGTATGATTACACACAGCAGGATTTTGTCATCAGGTCCTGGCCAATGATTCATTGCTAGGACCTGCTGATCTGCTGTGTCCACTCACAGCCCAGAGCCAGAGTCCTGTGTTGACAAAAATTTGAATTTCAAAAAGAATAGAATAGAAAAAAAAAGAATAGAATAAACTAGAATGGAAAATAATAGAAATAAAATAGAAAGTAAAAGAATAGAACAGAACAGAAAATAAAGAAATGAAATAGAATATAAAATAAAAGAATAGAATAGAATAGAATAGAATAGAATAGAATAGAAAAGAAAATAGACTAGAAAAAAACGAATAGATTAAAATAGAATAGAATAAAAGAGAAAGAATATAACCGTCCTCCGAAATTCAAAATTCGAATAGAATAACCATCTATTTTTCACAATGAATTTGGATTGATTCAATATTTTCAATTCAAATGTGTTTCAAATACTTTGAACCCATTGGATAAATTTGAATCTGTTTGAAAACGAATAAACAAAATAAAACTGAAAAAATCTAAGATACGAATACAATATAACAAAATTAGTATCTTAACAAACTGATCCAAAATGAAACTAAATACAGTTTTTTGCTCTGCACATGTCTAATCAGAAGGCCTTGTCTGCTGTTTTTTCTCTCACACTCAATCCCTGAATACATTAATACATTTAATGATGTAATAAGGAAATTTTTTTTTTTTTTTTAAATAACAAACATGTTATACTTACCTCTACTGTGCAGCTCGTTTTGTACAGAGTGGCCCCAAATCTACAACCAAGAGACAAGTTAGGAATATACAAATATACATCTCTCAATACAACTTTAAGAAAGATTAAAAAAACTAAATAAAAGGAAAAATAAAACATAAGTAACCAAAATAAAGAAACAGTATTGCATCTGCAAGATAGAACATTTGACTACATGTGAAGTATACATGTAAGCTGTCTAGAATACATGTTATGACCCCTTTTTGGAAAGAAGACATTCCAGGTATTTAGAAAGATGCATGGTGAGTTTTTTAAGTTGTCATTTTTTCCCACAGTTCTTTGCAAAATCAAGTTTTTTTTTTCGTTTTTTTTTTCACAAAATTGTCATATTAGCAGGTTATTTCTCACACACAGCATATGCATACCACAAATTACACCCTAAAACACATTCTGCTATTACTCCCGAGTATGGCGATACCACATGTGTGAGACTTTTACACAGCGTGGCCACATACAGAGACCCAACATGCAGGGAGCACCTTTAGGCATTCTGGAGCACCCGGGCCAATTCTGACACTTCTCTCCTACATGTAAAAATCATAATTTATTTGCTAGAAAATTACATAGAATCCCAAAACATTATATATGTTTTTTTTAGCAAAGACCCTAGAGAATACAATGGCGGTCATTGCAACTTTTCATCTCGCGCGGTATTTGCGCAGCAATTTTTCGAACACTTTTTTTGGGGAAAAAAAACAGTTTTGTGCTTAAAAAAAAACAAAACAGTAAAGTTAGCCCAATGTTTTTGCATAATGTGAAAGACAAAGTTACGCCGAGTAAATAGATACCCAACATGTCACCTTTCAAAATTGCACATGCTTGTGGAATGGCGCCAAACTTCGCTACTTAAAAATCCCCATAGGCGACGCTTTAAAATTTTTTACTGGTTACATGTTTTGAGTTACAGAGGAGGTACAGGGCCAAAATTATTGCTCTCGCTCTACCAATTGCAGCGATACCTCACATGTGTGGTTTGAACACCGTTTTCATATGTGGGCGGGACTTACGTATGCGTTCGCTTCTGCATGCGAGCACATGGGGACAGGGGCGCTTTAAAATTTATTTATTTTTATTGTATTTTATTTTATTTTATTTATTTTAGTTTGACACTTTTTTCCCCCCAAAAAATTTTTTGATCACTTTTATTCCTATTACAAGGAATGTAAATATCCCTTGTAATAGGAATATGGCATGACAGGTCCTCTTTACTATGGGGTCAATAAGACCCCACATCTCACCTCTAGGTTGGGAAGCCTGAAGTTAAAAAAATAAAAAAAGATCCTGGCTTAGATCGTAGCCGTGAGTCGGTAGAAGCACCGGAGGGCAGTGGGAGGGGGGGTTGTCCCCTCTCGCCTCCCGTAAGAACGATCAAGCAGAGGAACAGTCACTGTGATAGTTCTTATGGTGTAGGGAATCGCTGGCTGAAACAGGTGATATCTTAATGATGCCTGTAGCTGCACCCATCATTCAGATATCCCCGCACAAAGTCAAGCACGTCGTATGATGGCCGGCAGGCGGGAAGTGGTTAAAACGCATTTTTTTTTAACACAAAGTTGTCCATTTATACAATATTTCAAACACATAGCATGTACATACCAAAAATGACACCCCAAAATAGATTCTCCTACTCCTCCTGAGTACGGTGATACCACATGTGTGAGACTTCCACAGCCTGGCCACATACAGAGGCCGAGTACAGCCGAGTATGGCTGAGCATGGCTGGGTATGGCTGAGCATTGCTGGGTATGGCTGGGTATGGTTGAGTATAGCAGGATATGGCTGAGTATGGCATGGTATTGCAGGGTATCGCCGAGTATGACTGGGTATGGCAGAGTATGGCTGGGTATCACTGAGTATTGCAGAGTATGGCTGGGTATTGCAGAGTATGGCTGGGTATGGCAGGGTATGGCAGAGTATTGCGGGGTATTGCAGAGTATGGCGGGGTATTGCAGAGTATGGCAGGGTATGGCAGGGTATTGCCGAGTATGGCTGAGCATGGTTGGGTATGGCAGAGTATGGCTGGGTATCACCGAGTATTGCAGAGTATGGCTGGGTATGGCTAGGTATGCCAGGGTATGACAGGGTATGGCAGAGTATTGCAGGGTATGGCAGAGTATTGCAGGGTATGGCAGAGTATTGCAGGGTATTGCAGAGTATTGCGGGGTATTGCAGAATATTGCAAAGTATTGTGGGGTATTGCAGGGTATTGCAGAGTATTGCAGAATATTGCAGAGTATTGTGGGGTATTGCAGAGTATTGTGGGGTATTGCAGAGTATTTTGGGGTATTGTGGGGTATTGCAGAGTATTGTGGGGTATTGCAGAGTATTTCGGGGTATTGCAGAGTATTGCACAGTATTGTGGGGTATTGCAGAGTATTGCCGGGTATTGCAGAGTATTGCAGAGTATTGTGGGGTATTGCAGAGTATTGTGGGGTATTGCAGAGTATTGCACAGTATTGTGGGGTATTGCAGAGTATTGAACACTATTGTGGGGTATTGCAGAGTATTGCCCAGTATTGTGGGGTATTGCAGAGTATTGCACAGTATTGCAGGGCATTGCAGAGTAGTGCAGGGTATTGCAGAGCATTGAGGGATGGCTGAGCATGGATGGATGGATGGCAGTTGTCACAGAGCAGCACTGTGGTCACTACAGATCCAGCCCACAGTGCTGCTACCATCCGATCCCTCCCCCTCTCCGCTCACACTGTACCGATTGGTACAGAGAGGGGAGGAGAGGAACCGGCGTCATGAGATGACGCCGGTTTGTTTACATGTGATCGCTCCGTCATTTGATGGAGCGATCACATGGTAAACGGCCACGATTAGCGGCCATTTACTGGGATCCGTGTAGTTACGGATGTTCTTGGGTGCGCGCCCCAGGGGGCGCACAAGAGCGGAATTCTGGGAGGACATCACTGTACGCCCTCCCAGGGTTAAGCAACCACCCTGTTGGTTATGGGCCGGTTGTTAAGTGGTTAAGCAAGTAGTCTTGTTGGCCAGTAAAGGGGGGATGAGTGTGTTCCCCCCTTCTGAACCATACAAGACCATAAACACGGAGGGTACCTTGCAATGGGGGCCCCCTTGGCAAAGCACCTTGTTTCTATGTTAATGAGGACAAGGGCCTCTTTCCCACAACCATGGCCACATGATAAATGATACATAATATTAAGCCACAAAAAAGTTAATATTTAAACCAAACTTTTTAACAAGTCCTTTATTAAAAAATAAAAACAATCTATAATATACATCCATCATCATCCACATTGTCCAGTTATCCAGCTATTCAGATCCGCATCAATCATAATGAATGATGCCTGTCAACCTTCCGAATGACAAAAAAACTTTAGTGCTGAATGACATCTCCAGGTCTCATTGTAAGGCTTTTTTTTTAGGTTAAACTTAGTTTAATGCTGCAAAGCTTCTCTTAAAAAATAGGCTTTAGTTTCAGTGGTAGTTTGGGTTTTTCATTTATTTTGTGGAATTTTCTTTACTTTCATAGGAATGTTTAAATTTGGGGTGCTCAGTGTGAAGTATTCACTTGCTATTGACTTTGTAGCAACCTTTTGTTTACAGCATGCAGCTGCATCATTTGAAAGAAAAAAAAAACAGTACAAGAGCAATGTGCACCTAAACCTCATCATACCCCCTATCCCCATAGATAAAATAAAAGTTAGGCATGCTCTAGCTAGGCCTATTATCTTTGATTAAAACTATCCAGTTGGCCAATTGTTTGCTGCTGTATGCTCTGCAGTAGCCTAAATCTTAAGGTAAAACCGAATACTGTGTTCTTTATTTTTTGTAAAATTGGGCTTGGCCTTGCTTTTTGAAATTGTTCTACTTATGGCAATTTTTTCACTACTGTATCAACTTCGGCCTCTTTATTCTTGTAGTAAAACACCTGCCCATTAGGGTTGAACTTAACCCCTCTATGATCGCATCACATACAGCGGGTAAAATAATTATTGCACACATCACCATTTTTCTAGGTAAATATATTTCTAAAGGTGCTATTGATATGAAAATGTCACCACATGTTGGTAATAATCCATGCATTCCATACATACAAAGAAACCAAAACAAATAAGCTCAGAAATTAAGTTATGTGTAATAAAATGAAATGCCACAGGGTAAAATGACTGAACATATGAAGAAAGGTAGGTGTAAAAAAGGCATGGAAAGCCAAGACACCAGCTGAAATCTATCAGTAATTAGAAAGCAATTCTGCCCCTTGTCAGTGCAAATTAATATCAGCTGATTCAGTCTCAGCTGATGGTCTATAAAAAGGAGTCTCATTACCAAGGTGTCACAGAAGAAACATCTCATGATGGGTAAAAGCAAAGCGCTCTTTCAAGACCTTTGCAACCTTATTGTTGCAAACCATTGGTTACAGGAGGATTTCTAAACTTCTGAATGTTCCAGTGATCATTGTTGGGGCCATATTCAGGAAGTGGAAAGAACATAATTTCACCATCATAAACCGGCCACAAGATTTTTGACAGAGGAGTAAAAAGAATTATCAGAAGAGTTGTCCAAGAGCCAAGGACTACTTGTGGAGAGCTTCAGAAAGACCTAGAATTAGCAGGTACAATTGTTTCAAAGAAAACAATAAGTAATGCACTCAACTACCATGGCCTGTATGCACGCTCACCACGCAAGACTCCATTGCTGAAGAAAAAGCATGTTGAAGCTTGTCGAAATATGCACAACATTTAGACAAGCCTGTGAAATTCTGGGAGAATATAGTCTGGTCAGATGAGACCACAATTGAACACTTTGGATGCCATAGTACACACCATGTTTGCGGTCAAATGACACTGCACATCACCCCAAAAGCATCATACCAACAGTGAAGTTTGGAGGTAGGAACATGCTGTGGGGCTGTTTTTCAGCATATGATACTGGCAAACATCATATCACTGAAGGAAGGATGAATGTAAAAATGTACCAAGACATTCTTGATAAAAATCTGCTGCCATCTACCAGGATGATGAAGATGAAACAAGGGTGGACATTTCAGCAAGACAAAGCCAAAGAAACTCTCAATTGGTTTAAAGGAAAATAAATAAAGCTGATAGAATGGCCCAGCCAATCACCTGACTTGAATCCAATAGAAAATCTATGGAAAGAATTAAAGATGAGAGTTCATAGAAGAGGCCCACAGAACCTTCAAGATCTGAAGATTGTTTGTGTCGGAGGATGGACCAAAATCACACCTGAACAAAGCATGCAGCTAGTTTCTCTATACAGGAAGTGTCTTGAAGCTGTCATTACAAAGGATTTTGTACAAAGTATTAAATAAATTTCAGTTAGCGTGTTCAACACTTTTTCCCTGTATTATTTCATTTTATTACACATAACTTCATTTCTGAACTTTTTTTTTTTGGTTTCTTTGTATGTATGGATTGCATGGGTTGTTATTGACATTTCATGTCAATGGCACCTTTAGAAATATATTTACCTAGAAAAATGGTGACATGTTCAATACTTCATTTTACTTTTTTTTATATATGTGGCATCCAGGAAGTGGGCTTTAATCTTTCTTGGGCTTCGCATATATGTGTTCCTCTGTTTGTGCTGGAAGTGCCGCATGCTCTCAGCACTAAGACCAAGCTGTCAGTGACAGCCCCGGGTATACTGCTAAGGATCGGGATCCAGGGGGCCCAGATCCATGTTAATTATCGTTGTGATAGTCCTTTGGTGTCTCATTAAAGAGAACCTGTCACCAAAAATCCTCACATACAGGACTTTATGTCCTCTATGACATTCCCAAAACAAAAACAAAAAAATGAAAAAAGCGTAATAAATGAAAGTTACACCAAAGCACTTATATTCGTGAAGGGACCTCTGCGCTACTAAATGAATGTGGAAAAATTACTGTGTAATAAATAAAATCGTGGGAGTGCTGCTGCAAAATCTATAGTGCACACTTAATCACCATAAAGTAAATATCAGATAAATGATTTCGCGCAAGCACATACATATGTGAAAAAATCATGCATATCTCAAACTGGTATACATGAGTGATCTGTGTTCAATCAAAACTAATGTCACTTAATATAAATCAACTATAAACGTCCAACAGTGAAAAATCAAGTAGTGATAAAAATAATCAATGACAAAGCCCACAAGGTGGTGGTTGTTGTTAAACACACCAAAGTTCAATAGTTGCTATCAATCTTCTATATATGGTATCTGCAGTAATGGAATTCATAGCGGTGAGGAGGATTCTGGGAGGTCCTCCTCACCTCTCCGGTCAGCAGGTAGATGATCTCCAGGCCCAGAATCCTGAATTACATCCAGCAAGAAGCTGTCACGGACATCCATTCATTAGAAGCCAGCGAACAATATTCGGCAACTTGGAGAACAGGCATCCCCTAATCATCAGACATCACTGCTTACTGGGCTTTAACCTAAGCCCCTTAAGGTAAATGCAATGGGAGCTTATACACAGGGGGATTGAGTACAGATACCAGTTATATTCAAGCATAAAGAACCGCTATGAATTCCATTACTGCAGATACCATATATAGAAAATTGATCGCAACTATTGAACTTTGGTGTGTTTAACAACAACCACTACCTTGTGGGCTATTTGTTATTGATTATTTTTATCACTACTTGATTTTTCACTGTTGGACGTTTGTAGTTGATTTATATTAAGTGACATTAGTTTTGATTGAACACAGATCACTCATGTATACCAGTTTGAGATATGCATGATTTTTTCACATATGTATGTGCTTGCGCGAAATCATTTATCTGATATACACCAAACCCCCTCCCCCCAAAAAAAAAAAAATTTTTGGAGCCCCTCACCACCACATACACATTCCAATGAGATCAATAATTCTAGGCTCATTATTCATGGCTAAATCTAAACTGCCTTTCATATGGAAAATATAGAAAAATTAAGTTTATTGCCATTTCATGAGGTTTCACATACAGTATTTGGCAGCTATTTACTTGGTACAACCTCATCTTTTATATTGGAACTGCTACTATTTTATTCTCTAGTGTGTCTGCTTTCGGAAAATATTAAGTTTTGGGGGTTTTATGCTTCAGGACTAAAATGATTTTGATTAACATTTAAACATAAAATGAAAAAAACAAAAAAAACAAATTTGGCATCAAAAGGGGTAAAGAAAAGTGTTTATGTATTTATTTTTTGTTATAAGCTCATAAATGGATACTTATTTTTGATCATTTTGATAATTACCAGTATTATACATTTTTTTAGTTTAAAAATAAATGGTTATTAGGATATTTCTGAAACATCTTTTTTTTCAGAGAATAATATGAAAGCTGTGAAGTAGCTGTTCACTTGTTGACTCATTCTTTTGTTTAGAACATTCATACAGTTATGAATGACAGCTGGGAGTCCATTCCTCTGGATCCTTTAGCTGCTTTTGAATACTTTCTGATCAAGTTACATTCTCATCTTAATACAGAAAAAAAAAGCTTTCAGTCTATAGACTCTGGAGCTCCACCAGCTGGCTATAATTTATGTATTTGAATATTTCAGTGCAATATTGTTTTTATTGTATTGAATTAAAATATATTTTTATTTTATGTTTTAGTCCTAAACATAAAAATAAATACAAAATGTATATGAGTCAACCATTGATTACCTTTAAAGTATATGTAAACCCTTTCCTTGTAAAACAATCTAGTCCATTCCGAGTACTGCCCATTTATTACTACCTTCTGAACTCACTCTTGTAGCCAGTTTTCAAACCATGTACTCACCCTATGGTCCATGCCAACGGACCTTACTGTCAGGCCACCTGAGGCCAGGTGACAGATGCACACTGTTGGGATCAGGAGTGCACCGCAAGGTAGTGTACCCTACGGATGACTGCTGCGGATGGGAGTCAGGGTGATAAAGGAAGGCTGGGCTGCTGGAACATCAACATGGATCCCACCGGGTTAGAGCATAAGATTCCCTAGGGCACGGAGTCTAAGAGCCAGCAGGTGTTCACCAGAGCCTCTAGTGGTGAGGATTTACTGGGCTGCAACTGGCTCCAGGTCGCGACCCCCAGGGTCCCCTAGCTCGCGCCCACAGTAGGCAACAGGAGGATAGGAATAGTAAGGGAATAAGCCAAGGTCGGGGCAACTAGCAGACAAGGACAACAGAGTACACACCAAAGGTTCAGGGTCACAGGCAAACAGGGATAGTCGGGCACACGCCAAAAGGTCAGGAGCAGACAGGAATAGTCGAGAACACGCCAAGATCGGTAACAGAGACAAACGTAGAGCACACGGCAAGCAGGAAATATGAAGCCAAACGCACAATGTTGATCAGCAGGGCTGGCCTGCAGTGCACAGGTTAATATAGAGTTCTCTGATAGGAGCTGGGGTGGAGCCATGCTTAGAGGAGAGATTATAAAAGCAGTCAGGTGAGAGTGGCTGGTCTCTAGAGAACAAATGGTGAGAGGTGAGCTGAAAGACAAACTCTATTGCATAACCATGACACTTACTTTGTACAGTTAACACTTATGGGGAACTGTATGAAATGCTTTTGCAAAATCCAGATACACCACGTCTATGGGTATCCCTTTATCTAGATGGCAGCTCACCTCCTCATAGAAGGTTAATAGATTGGTTTGTCAACAACGATTCTTCATGAATCCATGCTGATTACTGCTAATAATACCGTTTTCATTACTAAAATCTTGTATATAGTCCCTTATCATCCCCTCCAAGAGCTTGCATACTATTGATGTCAGGCTAACTGGTCTGTAATTCCCAGGGATATATTTTGGCCCTTTTTTAAATATTGGTGCTACATTGACTTTTCTCCAATCAGCTGGTACCATTCCAGTCAGTAGACCGTCAGTAAAAATTATTAGGAACAATGGTCTGGCAATTACTTAACTGAGTTCTCTAAGGACCCTCGGGTGCAAGCCACCTGGTCCCGGTGACTTATTAATGTTTAGTTTTTCAAGTTAATTTCTAATTCTGTCCTCTGTTAGCTGCTTCCTGTGATGTGTGATGAGGATAAACACTGCAGTTTTGGTTACTAAAGCCCCCCCATTCCCTTGTGAAGACTGAGGAGAAGAATAAATTCAATACCTTCGTCATCTCACCATCCTTTGTAACCAGATTCCATTCCTCATCCTTTATGGGGCCAATATGGTCTGTCCTCCCTCTTTTACTGTTTATATACTTCTGTTTATAGAATTTCTTGGGATTTTTTTTGCTCTCCTCCACTGTGTGTCTTTCGTGTTCTATCGTAGCCGCCCTAATTGCACCCTTACATTTCTTGTTGCATTCTTTGTAAAGTTTGAATGCTGCTGATGATCCCTCAGCCTTGTATTTTTTTAAGGTCTTCTCCTTTGCTTTTATATGCATTTTTACATTGGAGTTAAACCACCCAGGACTTTTATTCTCTCTTTTAAATTTATTTCCCAATGTCTTTGTATCCCCCTTATATGTTTCCTATTTGTGTGATTTATACTGAAGCTAATTGGCCTGTGATCACTGTTTCCTAAATTGTTCCGTATTTCCACATCCGTGGAAGGAACCGCGCAATCGTCTAAGGCTCACCAGTTGCTAAATGTCTTGCAGGATGACTAGAAACAAAGCATTACTAGACCTACTGATTACCAACAATACAGACCTGATCACACATGTAGAAATAGGGGGCAATTTAGGAAACAGCGATCACAGGTCAATTAGCTTCAGTATAAATCACACAAATAGGAAACATATAAGGGGGATACAAAGACATTGGGAAATAAATTTAAAAGAGAGAATAAAAGTCCTGGGTGGTTTAACTCCAATGTAAAAATGCATATAAAAGCAAAGGAGAAGACCTTCAAAAAATACAAGGCTGAGGGATCATCATCAGCATTCAAACTTTACAAAGAATGCAACAAGAAATGTAAGGGTGCAATTAGGGCGGCTACGATAGAACACGAAAGACACACAGTGGAGGAGAGCAAAAAAAATTCCAAGAAATTCTTTAAGTATATAAACAGTAAAAGAGGGAGGACAGACCAAATTGGCCCCATAAAGGATGAGGAATGGAATCTGGTTACAAAGGATGGTGATATGACGAAGGTATTGAATTTATTCTTCTCCTCAGTCTTCACAAGGGAATCGGGGGGCTTCAGTAACTAAAACTGCAGTGTTTATCCTCATGACACATCACTACCTCAAAGCACCCTCCCATTGTTGAGGGCATGTGGTGGAAAGTGGGGTCTGGGTGGAAAGTGGGGTCCCCCAGGGTTCTGTCCTGGGACCAATCCTATTTAATTTGTTCATAAACGATCTGGAGGATGGAGTAAGCAGTTCATTCTCTGTATTTGCAGACAATATTAAGCTAAGCAGGGCAATAACTTCTCCGCAGGATGTGGAAACCTTGAAAGTAGATCTGAACAAATTAATGGGGTGGGCAACTACATGGCAAATGAGGTTTAATGTGTAAAAATGTAAAATAATGCATTTGAGTGGCAAAAATATGAATGCAATCTACTCATTGGGGGGAGAACCTATGGGGAAATCAAGCATGGAAAAGGACCTGGGGGTCCTAGTAGGTGATAGGCTCAGCAATGGCAGGCAATGCCCAGCTGCTGCTAACAAGGCAAACAGAATATTGGCATGCATTAAGAAGGGGATTAACTCAAGAGATAAGGTGATAATTCTCCCACTCTACAAGACTCTGGTCCGGGCTCATCAGGAGTATGCTGTCCAGTTCTGGGCACCAGTCCTCAGGAAGAATGTGCTGGAAATGGAGCAAGTGCAGAGAAGGGCAACAAAACAAATAAAGGGAATGCAGTTATGAAGAAAGGTTACGAACACTGAACTTATTCACTTTGGAGAAGAGATGCTTGAGAGGGGATATTTTTTCAATTTACAAATACCATATTGGTGACCCCACAATTGGGATAAAACTTTTCCGCGAAAGGGAATTTAATAAGACATGTGGCCACTCATTAAAATTAGAAGAAAAGAGGTTTAACCTTAAACCGCGTAGAGGGTTCTTTACTGTAAGAGCTGCAAGGATGTGGAATTCCCTTCCACAGGTGGTGGTTTCAGCAGGGAGAATTGATAGTTTCAAAAAACTATTAGATAAGCACCTGAACGATCACAACATATAGGGATATAAAATGTTATACTGACACAAAATCACACACATAGGTTGGTCTTGATGGACTTGTGTCTTTTTTCAACCTCACCTACTATGTAACTATGTAATTAGAGAGACCAGTGTGCTGCTGTCCCCCCCAGCTGTCTAAACTCCTTATGCAGCTGAGAACATTTGTTCTTAAACAAAAAAGAGGTGACCACGCCCCCCTCTGACAACACGGGGAAAGCCACAGAGAAGTCCCATGAATTCCCCGTGTGTCAGAGGAGGGCGGGGTCACCGGGTAGCTCCGCCCTGCGTTATATAAGAAGTGTCAGAAGAAGCGAAGCTTCACACAGTTGAAGACTCCCACTGAGGCGGATCGTGCGGATGGAGCGGAGAAGAAGGCTGGAGGAAGATGAAGAAGAAGATGGAGGAAGAAGAACACCGAAAGAACACCAGAAGAAAGAAGATGAAAGAAGAAGCCGAAAGAAGAAGAAATTAATAAAGGACTTGTCAAAAACCATCTCTTGTGTTTTTTAACCTTTTTGACACTTTTTTTGTCAAATGGTAGGGGTACATTTGTACCCCATTACAAATTCACACGGGGGGCTGGGATCTGGGGGTCCCCTTGTTAAAGGGGGCTTCCAGATTCCGATAATCCCCCCGCCCGCAGACCCCCACAACCACCGGGCAAGGGTTGTGGGGATGAGGCCCTTCTACCCATCAACATGGGGACAAGGTGCTTTGGGGGCTACCTCAAAGCACCTTCCCAATGTTGAGGGCATGTGGCCTGGTATGGTTCAAGAGGGGGGTTCTCTCTTGTCCCCCTCTCTCCTCCTGTGGCCTGCCAGGTTGCGTGTTTGGATAAGGGTCTAGTATGGATTTTTGGGAGGACCCCACGCCATTTTTTTAAAAATTTTGGCGCGGGGTTCCCCTTAAAATCCATACCAGACCTGAAGCGTCTGGTATGGATTTTGAGGGGGACCCTCACGCCATTTTTAAAAAAAAATTGGCGTGGGGTTCCCCTTAATATCCATACCAGACCTGAAGCGCCTGGTATGGAATTTAAGGGGACCCTCATGCCATTTTTTTAAAAATTTTGGTTCGGGGTTCCCCTGTGGGGAAATCCCATGCGGTTTTTATCAATGAACTTTGATGTGTATTGTCGGACCGACAATTCATTATAGCCGCGAGTAGTTTTAAATTACTTTTTTCCTTTGAAATGTCACTTTGCTCTCAGACTCTTCTAAACACAGGAAACATGCGCCCCTTTACAGGCATACTATAGACACCCCCAGGTACGAAATTTAAAGGAATATTACACTTTTATTGTTTCACTTTAAGCATTATTAAAATCACTGCTCCCGAAAAATGGCCGTTTTTAAAACTTCTTTTTGCATTGATACATGTCCCTTGGGGCAGGACCCAGGTCCACAAACACTTTTTATGACAATAACTTGCATATAAGCCTTTAAAATGAGCACTTTTGATTATTCATGTTCGTGTCCCATAGACTTTAACCGTGTTCGCACAAATTTTTTGCCTGTTCGCATGTTCTGATGCGAACCGAACCGGGGGATGTTCGGCTCATCCCTAATCTCCAGTCTGATTATGGTTACTAGCTATGATTAAGCATCTACAATGATATGAAATGTGTTAGCCTTTTCTTCTGTACCAACTATAACCATGATGTGACAGTTTTGGATTTTTTAACATTGTTTTGCCATGAATAAAAGGTGTGTATTCGGAGTGTGGCCATTCAGCTACTTTCTTTGATTGTCCATACAATTGCAGAGCCTGCACCTGAAGCTGTGAGTGGGGTGAGTGTTCATTTGAGACACTAACATGCCTGGAGCGGCATCACTACTTCTTACTCTAGACTAATCCACGTCCTTAGTCTGCTTGTCTTCAGCAAACTGTTTGTGGGATTTCTTGTGCATCATCTTTAGAAGATGCTTCCTTCTGGGACGACAGCCATGCAGACCAATTTGATGCAGTGTATGGCGTATGGTCTGAGCACTGACAGGCTGACCCTCCACTCCTTCAACCTCTGCAGCAATGCTGGCAGCAATCATATGTCTATTTCCCAAAGACAACCTCTGGATATGACACTGAGCACGTGCACTCAACTTCTTTGGTCAACCATGGCGAGGCCTGTTCTGAGTGGAACCTGTCCTGTTAAACCGCTGTATGGTCTTGGCCACTGTGCTGCAGCTCTGTTTTAGGATCTTGGTAATCGTCTTATAGCCTAGGCCAGTGATGGCGAACCTTGGCACCCCAGATGTTTTGGAACTACATTTCCCATGATGCTCAACTACACTGCAGAGTGCATGAGCATCATGGGAAATGTAGTTCCAAAACATCTGGGGTGCCAAAGTTCGCCATCACTGGTCTAGGCCATCTTTATGTAGAGCAAAATTTTTTTTTTCAAATCCTCAGAGAGTTCTTTGCCATGAGGTGCCATGTTGAACTTCCAGTGACCAGTATGAGAGAGTGAGAGAGATAACACCAAATTTAACACCTTCTCCACATTCACACCTGAAACCTTGTAACACTAATGACTCACATGACACCGGAGAGGTAAAATGGCTAATTGGGCCCAATTTGGACATTTTCACTTAGAGGTGTACTCACTTTTTTGCCAGCGGTTTAGACATTAATGGCTGTGTGTTGAGTTATTTTGAGGGGACAGCAAATTTACACTGTTATACAAGCTGTACACTCACTACTTTACAATGTAGCACAGTGTAATTTCTTCAGCGTTGTCATATGAAAAGATATAATAAAATATTTACAAAAATGTGAGGTGTGTACAGTACTCACTTTTGTGAGATACTGTATATATGTAGCACTAGCCTCTCTAAAAGATTCTGCACCTCTGAGCTGGAGAATCTGGGTCAGAGATATTTCAGTGTAACGGCCAATGAGATCTTTAGATCTCACTTTTATAAACTGTCCGTTTGTGACAGAACATGTTCTCTGCTCCTTTGTGACAGAACATGTTCTCTGCTCCTCATCTCAGCTACATAAACAGGTACACACGAGAGATCAGCCGTGATCCTGTTTTAAAACAGACACCGAAGTGAGCAATACAAAGAGAACATGATACTTTTTTATACAAGTACATGGTACAGCAGGCACATCAGGAATATGAAATGTTGGATTTACATATTCTTTTTTTTTTTAATCAGAAAGGTTTTTATTGTGTCACAAAAACAGATGTACAATATAAACAGATAAATCATAGTAACGTCAGGGTGTACATTAGTAGCATTGCTATATTCAGTCGTTGGCCCAAAGCATAGAACTCAGACATGACATTTCTAACAATTTACGTATATCAGGTGTGTTCCATCTATACTTTTGGTTCCGTATATTTCACTAGTAAGTTGGTAGCAATGTACATGACACACTGGTGATCATAACCAAAAGGGAAACTGTGATTGAACTACCTTCCAATGGGAAGGGGAAACTAACTGAAGCTTCTCATCACAACCAGGACCTTGTTGGGTCACAGCAGTCCATCCTGCTGGCTGACCACTAAGAAAGGAGGTATTAAGAATGATCCCTAATTCCTTGAACTGGCTCAAGGCTTTGTATTATCGTGATATGGTGCGAACAGTTGGCTAATATTTTTAGGGATCTAGAAGTTTACATTTGGAGCAGTCTATTGAGACTAGTTGATACGTCGTCTTTTCTTTAATCAGAGTATTATTAACCTGTTTTATCCACTGCTTCGTTGTTGGGATATGCGGTGATAGCCGTAGACGAGCTATCTGCTTGCTTGCGTGCAATATACAGCAATCTTGAAACTTCTATATTAGTTGGGGGGGTGAAGAATTCCTCGTCCACTGCGCCCAACAAGCATGTGACAGGGTGTAGGGGAACAGTGAATTAATATACAGATGATATGGTATTAGTTAACTGTTTGTGGGATTTCTTGTGCATCATCTTTAGAAGAGGCTTCCTTCTGGGACGACAGCCATGCAGACCAATTTGATGCAGTGTGTGGCGTATGGTCTGAGCACTGACAGGCTGACCCCCCACCTCTTCAACCTCTCCAATATCTGAATAGTTTGGGACAGCGCCACGTCAGGTGTATGAGATCCCCGTTGGCCCCCCCACATTTGGGGCACAGAGGGGATTCCCTCCTCCCCCATCTGTGAAGCAGCACTGAGGTATGGTAGGTTCTGTGTAAAATGAAGAGTTGGGAGAGCCTATATGATGGAGACACCGAGACGATTGGCAGAGACTGTAAGCACAGTTATTTACATATTCTTTAAATGCACACTTCATGCCATTTTTTTTTCATGCTATACCATCTAACACAGTGTTTATCAAACTTTTTTGTCATGTGACGCACCAAAAAGATCTAAAAATTTACACGGCACACCTGAAAAGATTTAACAATTTTTGTGGTGAAGAACTCATTTATTTTTACATATATATTTAATTTAAAATTTAATGTGAAGGATGTGCCTGCTTTTGAGAGAAAATCAGATTGAAGTAATTATAATCTTTGTACTTTCGCTTGCTTCCTTGCTTTTTGTTTAACAGTTTCTCTTTCAGAGTTCCAGACTTGAACAAGTATTTCTTCATCGCTAAACAATGAACAAACTTTATTTATAAGCATCAAAGTTGGAATGGAACAGTCTCTATTATTATAATATAATTTGGGCGATCGAGTTCTCCTGAGATCTCGCACAAGCCTCATGTTACGAAAGGAACCAATGAATGACAGACTGACAGAGATTGCATTTTTATATATGTTAATTTTTTAACTTTTGCAACATTGATTTACAATTTAATTTTTCAATATGTTCAAGGTTTCAAAATGCTAGCAATTTTAAATATTTTTCAAAACTCCCACGGCACCCCTGCAAATCTCACGCGTATCACTAGTGTGCCATGGCACACAGTTTGAGAATCACTGATCTAACAGCACCTATGCATAGAGGTGGCTGGACAATCTTTATTGGACCTAGTAAGACAGCTATTAAAATACTGTGTTGAAATTAACTTTACTTTTAGAGTTTAGATGTACAGAAATGGAGAAGTTTTGCACAGTAAGTCTGATCAGATACAATTATCGTACCGTCCCTCCTTTGCTGAATGACTGGAATTCTATTTTCTTCAGAGTCAATGTCACAGTTCAAAATGTGAAGAATACTGTATATTCCCATTTTTATTATAAATTGTATTATAAAAAGTATGTAGATTAGGAGTTCTGTCAAAACTAACAAAAAACAATCAGCTTTATGCTGAGAAAGACAAACCTGTGCCACTGTTTAATATGGCAGTCTGGGTCAGATTTTCTAGGAAGCAGGCACACTAATGATGCAGGTGTGTGTTGGGTTTATGTTAGATACAGAGTTAAAGGTCAGTGCCCCACCCTCCTGAGGGGGTCAGTGTGTGAAGGGAACTGTGAGAGGTGCACACTGCACTGCACTGCACTGCACTGCACTGCACTGCACTGTCCAGGTTAGGACAGACAGAGGCCCGAGCCTGTGAGAGATGTAGCAGCTGGGGACTGCAGGATAAGAAGCTGACAAAGGTACAGCATTTTGTGAATGAGCACACTGGGATTGTGTGTTAGATGGTCTGGAGGACCTAGGCATGAAGCCTGAGCAGTAAAGCTGCAAAGTGAGCCAGGAGGCAAAATATTGTTCGTTTGTCGTATTGATGGTGAGAACCCCTGCGTGGGAAGATTTTCATCTGTGAACTTGTGTTACTTTTAAATAGAAGTGGGCAGAAAAAGCCCAAAAACATACTTCTGGGGTAGAGTAAACTCACTGTTCGGCACTACCAATGATCTACAACTTCCCCAACTTGTCACATAGCTTACATTTTTTTATCCTTACAAGTTTATGTCAAAGAATTGTAAACCTAGATAGTTTTCCCATGTCTAATGGATAGATATTTTGGACTTTATACACAGTTTTTGATGTTCACTGATTGCAGTGAGTGTGATTGTTCATGATTTTCCATACACGTTGTTATATGCACTTTATTTGTATTCTCTTGATGTTGATTGTTTATGTGATTAAAGCCACACTTATTACTTGTATTTAAATCTATAAACTTCAGCGCAATTATGTCTAGCCCTCCTGCGTGCATAAAGTAATACAAATTGGACTGCAGCCAACAATATATGCATTCCCACATATACATCAGACTAAAAACAATATCTAAGTGCAGTGCTAAACACTACTATTAATATGATTCAATGTAAAATCCACAATTTACAGTATATAATAATACGCAAAAATAAAATATAAAACAAAAAATGTGTGCAATATAACCAAAAAGTGTCCTAATGTTTTGAGCAATTGTTCTTACTCATTTTATATATGTCCCCATGCAGTAATAGCAATAAGTTAATTCAATCCAAATTAAATGCTATATATATGTCCTTATTTTTAAGCAATTATACTCTGGCAATTTCTCCTAGACGTTGGAAATCACTGTAGTAGCCACTGATACTGCAGTGATGTCCGCTAGCTTTTGGGACCCTTGCCAAACAGCTTCCATGCTGCATTATGAACACAGGAGGTTGGCTGTTGGATGCAGGCACCATTCTGAGAATACTACAAGTGTAAAGGAAATTTGTAAATTCTGTATAAAACTGTATTCTATCTTTGTATGGTTTGCTAATCAAAACACCAATAATGTTTTGATTACATGTTGCATTCTTTCGAGTCTGATTAGAATTAGCCTGCCTATATTATGCCCCATGTTAAAGTACAATTGTAATATTAATGTGATGCCTATGTAATCATGTGTATAAAAACCTTCAATTGTGTCAAATAAACAGAACAGTTATTTTGGAAGGATGCTGAGCGTATCTTTTGTATCTGTTCACTACTGCAGTAGTTATTACTAATTTGGAACCACTAATCAATATGAGGATAGAAGTTGCCTATCTATAAAATTTCCAGAATAGTTGGCGAGCTTGGACTAGGAGGGAATTTACAGGTGATCCTGAGAATCCGAAACAAGGAGCTTGAGATGATTTGGGAATTTCTGAAAATCGGCCGGCTGAGGTAAGTCCTTTGCTTACATTTGAATTATCAGACTTCCTTGATTGGTAAGGCATTTTCGGGACAAATGGTACCTACTTTAATCCCCTTAATCTAACTGTATTGATTGGTGGTTATATGTTATTTTGTCACTGTCTATTGCAGTATAGATAAGAATTGGAAGAATAGTGCTGTTAACGGTTTACCAAGTCTGTAATAGTAGTTTAGAGGCAAGAGGGTATTGGCACAAGTAGAGGAGAGAAAAAGACTGGCCAGTCATTATGGGCATTAAATTAAGTAAAGGAATAAAGGATAGGAGACCCTCAAAAATGCCCAGCCCAAGAGGAGCACTAGAAAATATATGAACCAAAGGTGCGGTTCCACCTATAATGAGTCCTTAAATGGGTAAAGTGAACAGGGATCCACAGTGGGTTACAGGGTTACCAAGTCCACAGGGACTAAGAATCGTGCTAATTAAACAGCTAGAGGAACAGCTATCTATGTGAGCAGGATGGATCAAGGGTGACAGACAAATTAACACTAGACATAAAGGGAAATTTGGATATTAAGTTGTGTGATGCATCATGCACTAAAACTAGTAAAGTCTAAAACATGAGAAAAAGCCAAAACAGAGAAATGAGAGTGAAACCGCATAGGAATAAAATATTTTTGGGGATTACAGTACATGGGATGCAAGGGATATCAGGGAACAAAATGGGGAATGCAGAATTTTTTTTTTTTTTGAAAATTATTTTTATACATTTTTTTCATATAGAAACACATACAACGTGGGGTATCCAAGATACCAGAAACTAGAAAAATACAATACTTTTACTGGCATAGCCAGATATTGAAGAAACAGTAAGGCTACAAAAACCGCCTTTAACATCCCCTGACCCCCTCCCCAAGTGCAATACCTGTGCAAGAATATAAAGACACGTACATTTGAGAAACAACCTAAGATAATTTCAGCATGACAATACCATGTTTACTGGAGTCCCACGGCAATGTTAACATACTGGCATCACCGGCCTCAACCGGATTGATGTTGGAGTATCCTTCATGCCAACACAGTCGGATATCATCTCCGTTCCTCACTAGAAGGAATCAGCTCGACTTATGCTTATGTATGTCAGCCTCAAGTAAGTGTAGATGAGTCAGACATCCAACCATGCCATACCTTCTGAAATTTTTTGGGACAACCTCTATTTTGGTATGTGGCTTTATAGAATTGCAATGCCTTATTGATTAGACTGTTCCAATAGGTCAATGAGGGTGTCAATGAAGAGAGCATAAAAGAGAGTTAAAAGAAAGTGAGAGAATGATATGCATGTGTTGGGTAAAGAATGGAAAAAATGTAAGCGATTTTAGAAAGATAATTGTGTATGTGATTGCTGGAACTTTTAGTCCTACATCTATTGTGTGTTAGAACTGTGCAGACGTGACCCCCTCCTATTTCTCTTTCTCATGCAAAAAGGAATGTGCTGGATGAGAGATCAATGATAAGCAGGAAGGACACCCATGCTAATTTCTGGTTTTTAGACAAAACATTAATAACATTATGTGCTGGCTTAATTTAATCTACTGATAAACAATGTGATCACAATGATTTGAATCTGTTTTACAAACCTGGTAAAATGAAGGTTACATTTAAACATGTACATAGTATAAAGTAACACAAATAAAATGTAATTTGATAGTGGAAACAGTGCCTTTAACCGATCCCCGACCGCCGCACTCCGATGTACGTCGGCAGAATGGCACAGGTGTGCAAAAGGGCATACCTGTATGTCCCTTCATAATCCCGGGCTAGAGGGCGCGCGCATTCGCCGTGTGCCCGCGAGTCCGTGGACTCGATGTCCGACGGTGGCCCGCGATCGCGTCAAGGAGAGGTAGAACAGGGAAATGCCTATTTAAACAAGGCATTTCCCTGTTCTGCCTAGTGACATGACAGGGATCTACTGCTCCCTGTCATCGGAGGCAGTGATCTGTCATGTCCTAGGTAGCCCATCCCCCTACAGTTAGAACACGCTGAGGGAACACATTTAACCCCTTGATCGCCCTCTAGTGTTTAACCCCTTCCCTGCCAGTGACCTTTGCACAGTAATCGGTAGCTATTTTTAGGTCTGATAGCTATATAAATTTCAATGGTCCCAAAATATTGTCAAAAGTGTCCAATCTGTCCGCTACAATGTCGCAGTCCTGATAAAAATTGCAGATTGTCTGTAAAATTCCATTCTCTCACTGATCAGTCAACTCTGGTCATGTTGATTAGAAGACAGATTTATTACAAATGTATTGATACATAGGGGTGAACTCTGTTCATAGCAAGGAGTTCCATGCAGAGTCACACAGGAACCCTTTTACACATGTCATTTTATAGCAGTATTTGGCAAGCTGCCATTGGCTAAGGCACACTGATGACTCATGGTGCATTATCAGCTTTATTGCCAAAATTCAGTGTGCCTTTCACAATATTTCCTAATATGGTAAACTTTTGCTAGTTCTTTTAAGTATTGTTTTAGGCGTTAGTCGGAAATAAGCAGGTTGCATAAACAATAAGTCAGCGCCATTTTAGCTAGAAAAAGAGCAAAGGCAAAGAGGAACAAGGCAAATGTCGATATCACCTGTAATTCTTTACATATTTCTTATCACAGATCACCGCCATTACAAAAAAAATACTGTATATCCATATGTCAAAGTCAGGATCTTACGAGCAGTGGCATCGCTATGGGATGGCTTCTGGGGCTATAGCCCCGAATCTGGGGTCCATAGCCCCGAGTCTCTTACAGGGTGCAGTGGTGCACTCTGGGATTTTTTTTTTTTTTTACAAGAGCAGCGGCGCCGCACACTCCATTAGAACTGATGCCTGGTGGAGTGATATGCTTTGGAGTGCAGCGCCCATACTCAGAGGGTTGGGTTATCCAGTGAGGCCAAACTGAAGGCTGAAGAAGTGAACTAATCCCTGCCTGCAGCCACTGCCGAGCCTTACACAGACACACTGTGCTTCAACAGTTGCAGTAAGTAGGCACCTGCTAGCTAGTAGAAGAAACAAGGCATGCTTCTCTCTCTCTCTCCACAGCCCATGATCTCATGTACCATGTCCAAAGCCCATGATCTCATGTACCATGTCCACAGCCCAGTACCATGTCCACAGCCTAGTACCATGTCCATAGCCCATGATCTCCTGTACAATGTCCACAGCTTATGATCTCCTGTACCATGTCTGCAGCCCATGTCATCTCCGCTACCATGTCCACAGCCCTGTACCATGTCCACAGTACACATGTCCTTTAGGAGGCTTATATTTAATGTTAGAGGAGGAACAACTCTGGGGACCCTGATGTTAGAGGGGGGGGGGGCAGCTCTCTGAGGACTCTGAAGTAAGGGGGGGCTCTCTGGTGACCCTAATATAAGGGGAGGCTCTCTGGGCACCCTGATGTAAGGGGAGGCTCTCTGGGGACCCTGATGTAAGGATAGGCTTTCTGGGACCCTGGTGTAAGTAGGGAGGTTCTCTGGGCACCCTGATGTAAGGGGGGCTCTCTGGTGACCCTGATGTAACAAGGAGGGCTCTGGAGACCCAATCAATAATAACAAACCATGGGATCCGCACTCAGATATGTAACAATATTTTATACAAATAATATACACACACACGTATATTATATACATGTGTATGCCTGCCGAAACGTATGACTCTCTTTACTTCGCTGCTATGGGCTCTAGCCCCAGATCTTTTGTAGACCTAGCAACGCCCCTACTTACGAGTATGGACTTTCTCTGTATTTCTGTTTCTGGAAGGCCAGAAGTTTGGTCAGTGGCAAATGCTACTGTAAAGGCCAAAGTAAAAAGTGTTATCAGAAGTAGTTTGTAAGTACAGAGTCCCAGAAGCTAGAGAGAGTAACAGAGGAACTCATTTTATGGTACAGTTCTTACAAGAAGTTTTGAGGTTTTATCCCCCCCCCTCCCCACTGTCTACAATGTAGTGGAAAAAGTAGAGTAACTAAGAGGATGTCAGAAACTAGAAAACTATTGTCTGAATGTATTCAGTCCTCCATGTGGCTCTCGCAGAGGATGTTGCTGATCTTTTAAGGCTTTTGACAAACTCTTTTGTGTTTTTGCCCAACAATTTGAAAGGATCTCATAAACTAAAGCCAGATGACTTGTGGGCTGTTAAAGTGATTGTAAAGTCTCATTTTCATTTTTGTTTAAAAATAACAAACATGTTATACTTACGACCCAATGCTGTTTCATATTCAGGGGTTGGGTCATGTTTGAGATATGTATGTTATTTCTGATCAGCTGGAACGCAGGTGGAGAGCTAACCGGTGATTCCTCTAAAATATATTCTGAGCCTTGTCTTTTTTGATGTATGTGCAATATAACCTTAGTTTTAAATAAATTATTTGAGTTACTGCAACATGAGAGTGTTTTTTCCTCTCCCTCACTATATGGCAAAACTGGAGCCTTGAATATGCCATCTATATAAATATTGAATGGATGACAGCAACAGTTTGGATTCATTCCTGTGACCTCATGTACAACATCTTGGATTTTCCTATATGCCTAATTTGACTCCCTGTAATAGGGGTCAATTATGCTGGTGAGTGCAATGTGTGTCTGCATACTGGTGGAGAGGAACCTTTCCTATACTCACTCAGATGTTTAACCGGTTCAATACAGGCCAATTTTTAGTTTTCAGCGCTGTTGCATTTTAAACAACAATTGCACGGTCGTGCGACCCTGTATCCAAACAAAATTGACGTCCTTTTTTCTCCACAAATAGAGCTTTCTTTTGGTGGTATTTGATCACCTCTGCGGTTTTTATTTTTTGCGCTATAAACAAAAGAGCGACAATTTTGAAAAAAACACAATATTTTTTACTTTTTGCTGTAATAAATATCCCAATTTAAAAAAAAATAAAATTTTTTTTTCCTCAGTTTAGGCCGATATGTATTCTTCTACATATTTTTGGTAAAAAACGCAATAAGCGTATATTGATTGGTTTGCGCAAAAGTTATAGTGTCTACAAAATACGGGATAGATTTATGGCATTTTTATTTTATTTTTTTACTAGTAATAGCAGCGATCTGCGATTTTTTTTTTTTTTTTTTTTTTTTTTTTTTTTTTCGTGACTGCGACATTATGGTGGACACATCGGACACTTTGGACACATTTTTGGGACCATTCACATTTCTACAGCGATCAATGCTATAAAATTGCATTGATTACTGTATAAATGTGACAGGCAGGGAAGGGGTTAACCACTAGGGGGAAACGAGGGGTTAAATGTGTCTCCTAGGGGAGTGATTCTAACTGTAGGGGGAGGGGACGCACAAGCGCCCTCTGTACTGGGAACACAGATCGGTCTCCTCTCACCTGACAGGACGTGGATCTGTGTGTTTACACAGATCCACGGTCCTGCTTGGTTAACGGGCAATCGCGGGTGCCCGGCGGACATCGCGGCCGCCGGGCACACACACCGGGTCCCGAGCAATGCGGTGCGCGCCCCCTAGATAGCCGGGAAGCCCAGGACGTCATATGACGGGCGCCCAGGATGGGAGATCTCATCTGCGGCCGTCATTTGACTATACGCGGGTACTGAAGTGGTTAATTACGCGTGAGATGTTTTTGTTTTGTTTATTCACTATGGTGATTTATGATATGTAATTGATGAAATAAGACCGCGGTTTCTTTGTTCCTTTTCACGGTTAGGTGTTTTTAAACTACAACACACAGTTATTTGTAGTTTATTTGTTTTTTGGTTATTGATTTGCATGGGTTTGCAACCTATTGGCTCCTATAGTTACAAAATTTTTGTTAAGCAAGAAAATTCAGAGCTCATTTGTATCGCTATGAAAATTGGTGTAAATCCCACTATGCATTGTTCATAAGGTTCAATGGAATTCTTATACAAGGGTATAGTAAAAAAAAAGGAACCAGAAAATACAAGTAAAATTAAGGAGGGGGTGACAAAAAAAAGGGTGGAGGAGTGGGGGGTATTTCAGAAAAGAGAGAAGGGCTAGAGGGGAGGGGGATAACCGCTTCAGCCCCGGAAGATTTTACCCCCTTCCTGACCAGAGCACTTTTTGCAATTCGGCACTGCATTGTTTAACTGACAATTGCACGGTCGTGCAACGTTGCACCCAAACAAAATGAATATCCTTTTTTCCTCACAAATAGAGCTTTCTTTTGGTGGTATTTGATCACCTCTGCGGTTTTTATTTTTTGCACTATAAACAAAAAAAAAGCGACAATTTTGAAAAAAAAACGCATTATTTTTTACTTTTTGCTTAAATAAATATCCCCCAAAAATACTGTATTTATTGGCGTATAACACACTTTTTCACCATAAAAATCGGGTGCAAATAGCATGTGCGTGTTATACGCCAATACTTCAATTTTAGCTGCCTCGGAGGGGACAGGGAGCGGGGCGGGATGAGCGCCGTCAGATTACATTCAGTGAGAATCTCCTGTTTACTTGGCGGCCTCTGTAATAGGAAGCCCCGTCTCCTGGGCGGCCATTGGACCACTGTTCTGTTCGATCAGGCTGCACTGATGGCAATGGTGAGGCTGCTGCATTGATGGCAATGGTGAGGCTGCTGCATTGATGGCAATGGTGAGGCTGCATTGATGGCACTTGTGAGGCTGCAGATGGGCATTGATCAGGCTGCATTGATGGCAATGGTCAGGCTGCAGATGGGCACTGACTCTTATTTTGCGTCAAAGTTTCTTATTTAAAATGTAGTTTTTTTTTTTCCTGAAACTTCCCTCTTAAAATGAATGTGCGTGTTATACGCCTGTGCGTGTTATACGCCGATAAATACGGTATATAAAAAAACCTTTTTTTTCCCTCAATTTAGGCCTATATGTATTCTACATATTTTTGGTAAAAAAATTGCAATAAGCGTATATTGATTTATGGCATTTTAAATTTTTTTTTTTTATTAGTAATGGCGGCGATCTGCGTTTTTTTTTTTTATTTTTTTTTATTGGGACTGCGACATTATGGCGGGCACATCAGACACTTTTGACACTATTTTGGGACCATTGTCATTTATAGGCCCCTTTCACACGGGGCGGATAGAATTGTGCTTTTAGCTGCGGACAGATAAAGTTATCTACCACAGCTAAATGCACACAATGCTTTCCTATGGCCCCATTCACACACTGCGTTTAGTGACGGTTTTGTGAAGATAGAAAAAATAAAGTTGACCATTTACCGCAGCTATCTGCAGCTATCTGCACATAACTGCAGGTAATCCCAGTGTACTATTTCTCCTGCAGATAGCAGTGGCAACAAGGAAAGAAAAACAGGAAGCACATCAGAAATGGCAAGAATGTTCCAAACGCAGCTAAACGCAGCTAATCACAATGTACAACTGCAAGTGAATGCTGTGCCAGGATTCTCTGAATTTCAAAATAAAAAAACATGCTTTTAACAGCAGGAGAACAGCTGCCGTGTGAAAGGGGCCATACAGTAATCAGTGCTATAAAAATGCACTGATTACTGTGTAAATGACACTGGCAGTGAAGGGGTTAACCACTAGGGGCGATGAAGGGGTCAAGTGTGTCCTAGGGAGTGAGTCTAACTGTGGGGGGATGGGCTTTAAGTCAAATGACAGCGATCACTGCTCCTGATGACAGGGAGCAGTGATCTCTGTCATGACACAAGCCAGAATGGGGAAAAGCCTTGTTTACATAGGCCCTCCCCATTCTGAGGCTCTGTGACACGATCGCCAGGAGACCGGCGGACACCGAGTCCGCCGGTCCCGCGGGCACAGTCAGACTATACACAGCGGGCACGCTCGCCTGCTAACCCCGCCTCTTAAAGGGGATGTATAGGTACACCCATTTGCCCACTGCTGCCATTGTGCCGACATATATTGGCGTACAGTGGTCGACAAGTGGATAATAAGAGTATGGTCATGGAAAGGGCTGTACCCACTCCCCTTTTCCTGTCTGTCGGCTCGGTTTGGACTGTCTCAATCTTTGTGACAATCCCTTATCTAAGAATCATAGAGTTAAAAATGCTCAGTACTTTTAAAGTGGGCCCAACATGCCCACGTACTTGTAAATTTTTGTATTAGTTCTTGGGAAATGTAGACAAGTTTCTCCATCTCCTCTATTTTAGAAAGTCTAGTAAACCATTCTCTGGCAGTCGAAATGCTTTTAGATCACCAATGCACTGGAATACAAAGTCTTACCGCATTTACCAAGTGCAAAGCCAAGGATTTGTGGTAATCTTTTTTAGATAGTGTTGTATGGTTTAAGAGAAATTGAATTGGAGTATAGTCTAGAGTACATGTGGTAACCTGTGTAATGATGTCATGTACTTCTTTCCAGAAAGGTTGAAGAGACTCACAATTCCACCAGATGTAGAGCATAGTCCCTTCTGCTTTCACACATCTCCAGCATGTATTTGCTATAGATGGGGAGAATTTGTGGAGGCGAGATGGGGTTTTATCCCATCGGGTTTCAACTTTGTAGCAGTTTTCCTGGATGGTTACATTAAGAGAGCCCGTGTCAGAGAACCATCACAAACGCTCGTTCCCGGGTGCCAGCCGGATGTACGGGAAGAACAAGCGAGCCCCGGACTAGGTACGCACGCGATGCGATCGTACGAACGAGGGCACGTCAGCGCGTGCACACTCGCACTCCAACGAATCACGGCGCAAGGCGCCCTATTTAGACGATCAGCAGACTAGCATCAATGCTGGATTGTCTCAGCTCGTTCCTGAACCCTTGCTGTTGCCTTGTTTACTTGACCCTGATCTTGAACCTCTGCTTGCCTTGACTACCCTCTCGGATCACCCCTACATCTCTGCCTGCCTTGCTTCCTGTATTGAACCCGGCTTGGACTCCTGACTACGGCTCTGTCTCCTGATTCGGTACCCCGCTGCCAGTTTGTTGCCAACCTCCGCCAGTCCCTGACCACGTCTCTGCCTGCCGATTGTGTACCTCGTTACCAGCACGTTGCCAACTCCTGCCTGCCGTGACCCTGCAAGTTCCTCTGCTGGACCTCTCCTGCATCCATCCAGGGATCAGCACCTCAGCTTCCTTCCGAAGACTTCTGGGCTTCTGATCCTGCCAGCAGGCACCTGCACCCTTCCGCCGCCCTAGCAACCCTGTCTCAACCTACAGGGACGCTAGGACTGGGACCGTGCAAGAGGCCGCCCTCGTCATTTCAGACTCCGCTGTAAGGTACGTGACAGCCCGTGTGTGTGCATTTTTGGATGGTATCCTACTCATCATCAGAGAAGGAAATCTGAAGATTCTTATCCCGCGCTATATGTGCGGAGTCCAGGATCGCATGAGAATCTTCTAGAAGCAAGGCATATATGGAGGATATTAGGTGTCTTTGTGGCGATGTTCGTGTACATAAGGATTTGAATGGTGTAAGTGGTCCACGTTGCTGTTGAGGCCTGTGCAGAGAATAAGTGTTATATCTGTCTATATGTCCAGAAAGGAAAATAGTTAGTGAGAGACATAATGGTTAAGTTCTCATATGAGCGGGGGGTATCCTTCAGAAAAAAAGTAATGTGCAAGTACATCTTTGTGAGGCCACTCACGACCCAGAAACAAGCTTGTGTTGCCCGGGGGGAAATCATGTTGAGGGAGTATCCAGGAAAGAGTATGAATTGGGAAATGTGTGAAAGGGTTTTCTAAAGATACCCAGTGTTTCCTGATTTCGTGAATGTTCCAATCCACAATTCTTGTAAGCAGGGCTTTTTTTCTCAAACAATAGGTGCTGGAACTCACCACGACCCCCCAAAACTCCTCCACCCACACAAACCCTTCAAATCACATCAAATGGTGGGTGTGGTCAGTCAAATTTCACGAACAATAGGAGAGTTTTAAACGGGCATTAAATACCAGAATTGCATTACATACAGAGTGCATGGGGGGGGGGGGGGTTACACACAGATTGCAGAGCTGTCACTTGTAAACACAGAAACTGGATTTCTGTGTTTAAACGTGATTGTGGTGAGCAGGCCCTCCAACCCCCCCCCCCCCCCCCCAAGGATCTGAGCCAAAGGTGGTGGAACTGAGTTCCACCAAGTTCCCCCTGAAAAAAAGCCCTGCTTGTAAGTAATAAATAATAAAAATAAATAATATTTATGAAAGTCAGGTAATCCAATTCCCCCTTAGTATTTGGGCGTGTAAGTTGGGCATACTTGATACATGGTGGGGAGTTTTTCCAGATGAATAACAAGCAAGCCTTTTAGTAGGTCACAAAGAAGGACGCCGGCAGGTGAATTGGAATGGTTTGCATTAAATACAAGAAACGTGGGAGGATGATCATTTTAAGCAAAGCTGATCGACCAAACCATAAAACATTTAAGCCTGCCCAGCAGTGGCTGTCCGTCCATTTAAAAAAAAAAAAGTCACCTTAAGAGTCGCTGGACACACAGCAGTCTATGGGAGCTTCCCAGCTTGCAATCAGCTGATTGCAAGCTGGGAAGCTGATTTGCCCGCTTTCAGGGTGTGTTCGGGGCGCAAGCTCTGTGCCCAACACTCCCACTCCCCACTTATTTGTCTCTGGCTCCTGTCCTTTATTTTAATTAGCCGGGAACGGAGGTCAACTAGGTGTTGCTTTTTCGGCGCCATGGCGTCACTTCCAATTTCCACTTACAGTGTTGTGGAGTTGAGTGTGGAGACACCAGGACCCTTTGTCAGGCGCGGAGCGGATCACTGATGCAGTGGATGGGCGCGGAGCTGACAGTGATGAGCCCGAGCGCAGTGAACAAGAGCCTGAAGGTGAGTGCGGGGATCGGAGGTTCTCTCTCCATCTGAGAGAGAGTTCATTCCTCCTGTCATTCTCTCGCAGTGTGGCTCTGCTGTGCTCAGTCTGACTCCACTTGTTCTGTTTCTTTAACTTCGTTTCTCACCCCACTCCCCCCCTCCCTTCAGATGCTTCTCCACTCACTCTCCCTGTCATATATCTCCCCTCTGTCTCTGTAAAGCTGCTCCGATCCTCTGCTCTTCTCAGTCCCACTGATTGTACTGGGTTAGTCTCCCATTCTCTGCAGTCCTTCACTCCTGTACTCCTCCTCTTATCAGACCATCCTATCTCTCTGCCGATCCCAACGTTCAAACTGCTCAGCATATATATTATCTGCTCTCCCCCAACACAGGCACAGCTGATCAGCTAAGTTCCAATGGAATGCACAATTTACTTCTGCACCGTTCAGCAGCTGCCTTTTATCTTGTGCCCTGTATAATGTATCGATTTTGGTAAGAAATTAGTATGATTTTTTTTCTTTTAGAGCTTTTCCAGACCTGTCATGCTCCCTCTCAAAAAGGATCCACCATGGTAGTATAACAGTGGCTCAAAAGGTGGTACTGCACTCCTCTCCTACATGTACCACCCACCGCCATACACTCCACACCCCTCTCCTACAAGTACCACCCACTGCCATACACTCCGCACTCCTCTCCTACATGTACCACCCACTGCGATACACTCCGCACTCCTCTTCTACATGTACCACCCACTGCCATACACTCTGCACTCCTCTCCTACATGTACCACCCACTGCCATACACTCCGCACTTCTCTCCTACATGTACCACCCACTGCGATACACTCCGCACTCCTCTTCTACATGTACCACCCACCGCCATACACTCCGCACTCCTCTCCTACATGTACCACCCACTGCCATACACTCCGCACTCCTCTCCTACATGTACCACCCACCGCCATACACTCCACACCCCTCTCCTACAAGTACCACCCACTGCCATACACTCCGCACTCCTCTCCTACATGTACCACCCACTGCGATACACTCCGCACTCCTCTTCTACATGTACCACCCACTGCCATACACTCTGCACTCCTCTCCTACATGTACCACCCACTGCCATACACTCCGCACTTCTCTCCTACATGTACCACCCACTGCGATACACTCCGCACTCCTCTTCTACATGTACCAAACACCGCCATACACTCCGCACTCCTCTCCTACATGTACCACCCACTGCCATACACTCCGCACTCCTCTTCTACATGTACCACCCACTGCCATACACTCCGCACTCCTCTCCTACATGTACCACCCACCGCCATACACTCCGCACTCCTCTCCTACATGTACCACCCACCGCCATACACTCCGCACTCCTCTCCTACATGTACCACCCACTGCCATACACTCCGCACTCCTCTCCTACATGTACCACCCACTGCGATACACTCCGCACTCCTCTTCTACATGTACCACCCACTGCCATACACTCTGCACTCCTTTCCTACATGTACCACCCACTGCCATACACTCCGCACTCCTCTCCTACATGTACCAAACACCGCCATACACTCCGCACTCCTCTTCTACATGTACCACCCACTGCCATACACTCCGCACTCCTCTTCTACATGTACCACCCACTGCCATACACTCCGCACTCCTCTCCTACATGTACCACCCACTGCCATACACTCCGCACTTCTCTCCTACATGTACCACCCACTGCGATACACTCCGCACTCCTCTTCTACATGTACCAAACACCGCCATACACTCCGCACTCCTCTCCTACATGTACCACCCACTGCCATACACTCCGCACTCCTCTTCTACATGTACCACCCACTGCCATACACTCCGCACTCCTCTCCTACATGTACCACCCACTGCCATACACTCCGCACTCCTCTCCTACATGTACCACCCACTGCCATACACTCCGCACTCCTCTTCTACATGTACCACCCACTGCCATACACTCCGCACCCCTCTCCTATATGAACCACCCACTGCCATACACTCCCGCTCCTCTCCTACATGTACCACCCACCGCCATAGACTCTGCACCCCTCTCCTGCATGTACCACCCACCGCCATACATTACTGTTACCAAGGAATATATGGGCATTTAACCACTTGACAACTGGGCACTTAAACTCCCTTCCTAACCAGACCAATTTTCAGCTTTTGGTGCTCTCACATTTTGAATGACAATTACTCAGTCATGCAACACTGTACCCATATGAAATTTTTGTCCTTTTTTTCATACAAATAGAGCTTTCTTTTGGTGGTATTTATTTTTTGCGCTATAAATCAAAAAATACTGAAAATTCGGTAAAAAAAAAATAAATCTTTGTTTCTGTTAAAATTTATTGCAGAGTATTGGCAGGGTATTGGCAGGGTATTGGCAGAGTATTGCAGATTATTGCAGATTATTGCACAGTATGGGCACAGAGCAGCGCTGTGGGCACTACAGATCCAGCCCACAGCGCTGCTAAAAACAATCTCTCCCCCTCTCCCCTAGAGGTGGACCGATATGGGTTTTTCTCATGCCAATGCCGATATTTAGAAATCGCGGTGGCCGATGGCCGATATATGATGGCGATTTTTTTGGGCCGATATATTAGGCCGATTTTTTTTTCTTTTTTTTTTTTCCCTTCATCTCAAAAAATCTAACAGTTAGACCCCTTTCACACTAGGGTGTTTTTCAGGAGCTTTTGGGCTAAAAATAGCACCTGTAAAATGGCTCCCCTGCAGTCTGTGTGAAAGCTCGAGTGCTTTCACACTGAGGCGATGCGCTAGCAGGATGTTAAAAAAAAGTCCTGCAAGCAGCATCTTTGGAGCGGTGTATACCACCACTCCTGCCCATTGAAATGAATGCGCACTACTGCCGAAGCGCCTGCAAAGCGTTTCGGCAGCAGCGCTTCAGGGATGCATTTAACCCCTTCCTCGGCCGCTAGCTGGGTTATAAGCGCCCCGCTAGCAGCCGAATAGCACCGCTAAAATGACGATAAAGCGCCGCTAAAACGTTCAACGCATGCCCGCTCCAGTGTGAAAGCAGCCTTAAGTAATAAGTGATACAGAAATTTTTTTACATTTAAACATTTTTTAAACAAAACAAACCTCCAATCGGTTCACTTGCATGTATAATTTAGATTAAAAAAAATAACTATATCTTAAAAATTAAATACACAAAAACAGGTAATCAAAACTTTTGGAGGAAAAAAAATGGGCTAACTTTACTGCTTATTTTTTTTTTATTTCATTAGTGTATTTTTTCAAAAAAAATTGCGTTTGAAAGACCGCTGCGCAAATACCGTGTGACATAAAATATTGCAAAACCGCTATTTTATTCCCTAGGGTCTCTGCTAAAAAAAAATATATATAATGTTTGGGGGTTCTAAGTGATTTTCTAGCAGAAAATACAGGATTTTTACTTGTAAGCGTTTGTGTCAGAAAAGATTGTCTTTAAATGGTTAAACTGAGAGCTTCTACACACAGAGTTCAGTCTATTGATAAAAGAACCTGAAGGGGCGGTTCACACTGGGGCGACTTGTCAGGCGACCTAGCCGCCTGACAAGTCGCCTCCCGTTCTGTACAATGGAACCGTTCTAATCGGAGCGACGTAAGTCGCTCCGACTTAGAAGAAAGGTTCCTGTACTACTTTGGGGGCGACTTGCATAGACTTCTATACAGAAGTCGTCTTGCAAGTCGCTCCGGCAGTCGTGTGCAGGTCGCCTCGGTGAGGCGACCTGCAAGTCGTGCCGCGTCTAGTGTGAACCGGCACGAAGAGATACAATGTTTCTTCTTATCAGACTTGGCAGGCTGCCCAGAGGAGGAGAGAAGAAAACTTCAGACAACTTGCACTGACTTCTATTACAGAAGTCATTTGCAAGTCCCCCTGAAGTTATAATCAGCTTTTTTTATCAGCACAATCGGCCGATGCCGATTAAGTAAAAAAAGCCAAATATCGGTCGACCTCTACTCTCCCCTTCACCTCTCGTACTGTACAGATCAGTACAGAGAGAGGAGGGAGGAACTGGCATCATGACATGACGCCGGTTTGTTTACAAGTGATCGCTCCGTCATTTGACGGAGTGATCACGTGGTAAACAGCCGCTATAAGCAGCCATTTACCGCGATCCATGATGCGCCGGATCTTCCGACTCGGCGGTTACGGATGTTTGCGGAAGCGCGCCCCAGGGGGCGCACGAGAGCATCATTCTGGGAGGATGTCCATGGACGCCCTCCCAGAATAAGCCCACCACGTGTAGCCGTCTTTCGGCTATGGCCCGGTTGGCAAGTGGTTAAAGGATCACCTACAATATGTAATGCATAATTTATACCAGAAAAATTAAAGGCACTTATTGATTAGTTGCTATGGGCTACAGTATTTTACACATTGCTGTTTGTATTATGAAACCCCACTTGTTTCCTAACCAATTTGGATTTAATTACATTTTAATTACTTTAAATTAAATACACAGTATTGCAGAGTATTGGCAGAGTATTGCACATTATTGCAGAGTACTGCAGAGTATTGCACATTATTTTAAATTTCTTCTTTAATTTGAAAATGATGTTTTATAGTGACATTTTTATTTGCAGTCTTTGATGATTCTTTCACATATGATGTTAGATCATGGTTTTGTAAAGCTATTTAAAGCAATGTAGAAATTTCTTAATTTTTCATTGCATTGATTTTTTCTCTCGCTAAATACTCCTGACACTGGAAGCTAGTGGAATACAGTGGACGGAGTGGGTGGATTATATAAGGGGTGAGGCTTAAGAGAAGTGTGAGGGGTCAAAAAGGAGGGGTGGAGTCTCGCGCCCCCCCATCCTAAAACTTCGCCAGCCGCCACTGCTGCCCAGTCCTTCAGGTCCGATTGGGCCTTGTTCAATGCCATTTGAAAGTTACGTTTGTATAGGTCTGGTAGTTTGGTTGTAATCTGGATTCTTAAATAAGTAATTGCGTCTTTTTTCCATGGGGATGGAAAGGAACTCTGACAACGCTCTACCTCCTGCATTGTAAGGGAGATATTTATTGCCTGCGATTTTGTATAATTGATTTTGAGGTTTGACAGGATACCAAAGTGGTCTATGTCTTTCAGTAAATTTGGTAAAGTAATGCAAGGCGACCTCAGGGAAAGAAGGATGTCGTCTGCAAACGCAGCGACCTCGAACTCCCTACCTCCTATTCGGAGTCCCTTAATCGCTTGCCGACCGCCGCACGACGATTTATGTTAGCACAACGGCATGGCTGGGCAAATGGGTGTACCTGTACATCCCTCCGTTCAAGCCGGCTAGCGGGAGCACGCACGATGGTGGCCCGCGGTCGCAGCGAGGAGAGGCAGAACGGCTGTTATGTCTCCAGGAGACCTTTCTCTCTCTCGAAGTTCAGAAAGGAGAATTCATATTGTCATTAATTTGTATATTGTGTTGCTGCATTATTAAGCTATAAATTATGTTTGTTCCAGGTTAGCCCTACGCATGCGCCACCTACTGGCCAAACATTAATATCATTTGTAATAATACCTTTAACCTTTAACCACTTGCCGACCGCCTAACGCGTATATACGTGAACAAAATGGCATGGGCAGGCAAAATCACGTACCTGGTACGTGATTGCCTTCCCTCGGGCGGGGGGTCAGATCGGACCCCCCCCCCCCGGTGCCAGCGGCGGTCGGCATTTGTCTGGGAGCATTGAGAGGTGAGGGGGAGCCCCCTCCTCGCGCTCGCTCCCAGCCAATGAGAAACATCCCCTGCCTCTGTATAGTACACAGAGGCAGAGGATGTGATGTCATCTCTCCTCGGCTCGGCAGTTTCTGTTCCGGCGCCGAGGAGAGAAGACATCTGAGTAAGTGTAAAACACACACACACACAGTAGAACATGCCAGGCATACATTACACCCCCGATCCCCCCCAATCACCCCTCCACCCCGTCACACTGACACCAAGCAGGATTTTTTTTTTTTTTTTTCCTGATTACTGCATGGTGTCAGTTTGTGACAGTTAGAAGTGGTAGGGCAGTTAGTATTAGCCCCCTTTAGGTCTAGGGTACCCCCCTAATAAAGTTTTAACCCCTTGATCACAGCCGTCACCAATGTCGCTAAGCGATCATTTTTCTGATCGCTGTATTAGTGTTGCTGGTGACACTAGTTAGGGAGGTAAATATTTAGGTTCGCCGTCAGCGTTTTATAGCGACAGGGACCCCCATATACTACCTAATAAATGTTTTAACCCCTTGATTGCCCCCTAGTTAACCCTTTCACCACTGATCACCGTATAACCGTTACGGGTGACGCTGGTTAGTTCGTTTATTTTTTATAGTGTCAGGGCACCCGCCGTTTATTACCGAATAAAGGTTTAGCCCCCTGATCGCCCGGCGGTGATATGCGTCGCCCCAGGCAGCGTCAGATTAGCGCCAGTACCGCTAACACCCACGCACGCAGCATACACCTCCCTTAGTGGTATAGTATCTGAACGGATCAATATCTGATCCGATCAGATCTATACTAGCGTCCCCTGCAGTTTAGGGTTCCCAAAAACGCAGTGTTATCGGGATCAGCCCAGATACCTGCTAGCACCTGCGTTTTGCCCCTCCGTCCGGCCCAGCCCAGCCCACCCAAGTGCAGTATCGATCGATCACTGTCACTTCCAAAACACTAAACACATAACTGCAGCGTTCGCAGAGTCAGGCCTGATCCCTGCGATCGCTAACAGTTTTTTTGGTAGTGTTTTGGTGAACTGGCAAGCATCAGCGGCCTAGTACACCCCGGTCGTAGTCAAACCAGCACTGCAGTAACACTTGGTGACGTGGCAAGTCCCATAAGTGCAGTTCAAGCTGGTGAGGTGTCCCGCTGCCACCAAGAAGACAAACGCAGGCCATCGTGCCCATAGTGCCCTTCCTGCTGCATTCGCCAATCCTAATTGGGAACCCACCAAAACCCACCAAAAAAAATTTATGCCCTTAGAAATCCTGAAGGCGGTGCTTGGTTTTCGGGGCCCCGTACGCGGCTAGGCTCCCAAAAAGTCCCACACATGTGGTATCTCCGTACTCAGGAGAAGCAGCTGAATGTATTTTGGGGTGCAATTCCACATATGCCCATGGCCTGTGTGAAAAATATATCATTTAGTGACAACTTGTTGTAAATTTTTTTTTTTTTTGTCATTATTCAATCACTTGGGACAAAAAAATAAATATTCAATAGGCTCAACATGCCTCTCAGCAATTTCCTTGGGGTGTCTATTTTCCAAAATGGGGTCATTTGGGGGGGGGGTTTGTACTGCCCTGCCATTTTAGCACCTCAAGAAATGACATAGACAGTCATAAACTAAAAGCTGTGTAAATTCCAGAAAATGTACCCTAGTTTGTAGACGCTATAACTTTTGCGCAAACCAATAAATATACGCTTATTGACATTTTTTTACCAAAGACATGTGGCCGAATACATTTTGGCCTAAATGTATGACTAAAATTGAGTTTATTGGATTTTTTTTTTAACAAAAAGCAGAAAATATCATTTTTTTTTTTTTTAATTTTCGGTCTTTTTCCGTTTATAGCGCAAAAAATAAAAATGGCAGAGGTGATTAAATACCATCGAAAGAAAGCTCTATTTGTGGGAATAAAAGGACGCAAATTTCGTTTGGGTACAGCATTGCATGACCGCGCAAATAGCAGTTAAAGCTACGCAGTGCCGAATTGTAAAAAGTGCTCTGGTCAGGAAGGGGGTAAATCCTTCCGGGGCTGAAGTGGTTAAAGGGTGTGACATAAAAATCATCACTTCCTCTTTATTCAGGAAGTGAATACCCCTTAGGGAACAGCATTGTCAAGATTATGCCAGCTGCCTAGATGTAACCTCTTCCCATCCATGGCATCGGAGGTAAGCAATCTTCCCCTTGCTCCTCCACAGGCTATTAGGGAAAGCAGATAGTCATTTCAGTAGTTATTTTATATGATGTTTACTAGGGTTGTCCCGATACCACTTTTTTAGGACCGAGTACAAGTACCGATACTTTTTTTCAAGTACTCGCCGATACCGATTACCGATACTTTTTTTTTAATGTCACGTGACAGTGTTTTTTTTTTTTTTTTTAACAGTGCTTTCTTTTTTTTCGGGGGGGGGGGGGGGGGGGTGAATGGTGTATGTGTGTGTGTGTTTTTCTTTTTTTATTATTTACAAATTTTATTTTTTACAATAATATTTTTTTTATTCTTTATTGCAATATGTGTTTTTTTGTTTGTTTTCCTTTTAATCAGTCCTGCTGGGGGGCTTTGGTGAGATATCAGGGGTCTTAGCAGACCTCTGATATCTCCCCCTTGAGACAGAGAAAGAGACCGAGGATAGAGATTCCCCAGTCCCTTTCTCTGCAGCCTCAGCTGCACTGAGAATGAATGGAGAGAAGACAGCGGCTCCTCTCCATTCATAAACTGATACATCGTAATCACAGGAGATTACAATGTTATAGTTATGTGAATAGACAGAGAGTCAGCTGACTCTGTCCATTCACAAAGGACGGCGGAGGGGGGGCGGCGGCAGAGGGGGACGGCGGAGGGGGACAGAGAAGGAGAGGGAAACGGCGGAACGGAGGGGACAGCGGAGAGGCACAGCAGAACGGAGGGGACAGAGAAGGAGAGGGGGATAGCAGAACGGAGGGGACAGCGGAGGGGGACAGAGAAGGAGAGAGGAACGGCGGAACGGAGGGGGCATGGAGGAGGATGCAGTGACAGTCAGCGGTGAACGATCACCGCTGTATGTCACTAAAGCTGCGGGGGGAGAATCTTGTAACTCCCCCACGCGCCAATCACAGCTGACTTCCAGGTATCGGCGGAAGCATCGGGAGCATTTGCCCGAGTACAAGTACTTGGGCAAATGCTCGGTATCGGTGCCGATACCGATACTAGTATCGGTATCGGGACAACCCTAATGTTTACTATTGTATGGTAATGTTATATTATTCTTGTTATTTTCAGTTTTACCGCATATCACGTGTGTCATCTACACACAGAAACAGCAGTCTATTATTGTGTATGCAGAAAAAGGTTATCTGCTTGGATAGCTACCCATTGACTCCGGGAGTACGGGGGGCGAGGCCAGGACAACGGCGAAATGCCTATGTAAACCAGGCATTTCCCTGTTCTGCCTAGTGACATGACGGGGTTCTTCTGTTCCTTGTCATCGTGAACAGTGATCTCTGTCATGTTTTAGTGAGCCCATCCCCCCTACAGTTAGAACACACCCAGGGAACACACTGTTAACCCCTTGAGCACCCCCTAGTGTTAACCCCTTCCCTGCCAGTGACATTTATACAGTAATCAGTGGCTATTTTTAGCACAGTTTGCTGTATAAATGTCAATGGTCCCAAAATAGTGTCCCATCTGTCCGCCGCAATTTTGCAGTCCTGATAAAAATCGCAGATCACTGCCATTAGTAGTAAAAAAAAATAATAATAATAATTAAAAGGCCATAAATCTATCCCCTATTTTGTAGACGCTATAACTTTTGCGCAAATCAATCAATATACGTTTATTGCGATTTTTTTTTTTTTTTTTTAACCAAAAACACGTAGAAGAATATATATCGGCCTAAACTGAGGAAGAATTTTTTTTATTTATATTTTTTGGGGATATTTATTATAGCAAAGAGTAAAAAATATTGCTTTTTTTCCAAAATTGTCGGTCTTTTTTTTGTTTTTATATCACAAAAAATAAAAAACACAGAAGTGATCAAATACCACCAAATGAAAGCTCTATTTGTGGGGGGGGGAAAATGTCAATTTTGTTTGGGTACAATGTTGCATGACTGCGCAATTGTCAGTTAAAGTGATGCAGTGGCGTATCATAAAAAAATGCTCTGGTCATTAAGGGGGGAAAATCTTCCGGGGCTGAAGTGGTTAATGTCAGGGTTCTATCTCAGACCATTAAGAAAAGGTTCCAGTGTGAGGACGAATATCAAGGGTGATAAGGGGCATCCCTGCCAAGTCCCATTGCTAATGGTGAAGGCGTTCGACAGGTGGCCATTAACTCATATCTCACGAAAGGAGTGGAATACAGTGCTAAGATATGGGCCATCATGCGTGATTGTAGTCCGATCACTTTCAGAACTTCTTGCATGTAGTCCCAGGCCACCCTGTCGAACACCTTTTCTACATCCAGCGATAGGAGAAGGCCCGTGGTCCTGGATGAGGTCAGCCAGTGGTGGAGGTTCAACGGTCGAATCGTGTTGTCCCTGGCTTCTCTACCTGGTATAAATCCCACCTGATCTAAAGAAATTAGGCAAGAGGGGAAGCTCTCGAAGCTTGCTTTGCATGTGCCAGATGTCTTCCACTTTTATTACTGTGCTCATAGAACACCTTCTTAGGGAGCACATAATGGGGTCTCGTGCGTTTCCCCAGTTCCTCCAGTGAGATAGAGCGGGTATGTAGTAGTTCTTGTAAGGACTTCTGTGAGCAAGAATGCATTTTAATGCCAGAGGCGATTTGTTATTCAAACTCTCCTGCATTGCTCAAGCCGGTTGAGAGTGTACATGTTAGCCCTCTAGACATGTAAGAGAGCCTTCAGACGCTCAAGGTATTGAAAGAGGAGCAGGTCAGAGGGGGGATTAAGGTTACCTAAAAAATAAATAAGTAAATAATAAGGGGGGGGAGAGAAAATTAGAATACATTTAGGAAAAGGCAAGACTATAACAAGAAGTGGAAGAGAGCTTGTGAAATTCACAAGCTGTGTATAAAAGAAGATACCAGAGGTGGTAATAGATAAACTATCCCACCTTAGAAGGTATAGGCTGGGGGTTCAGCAGATAAAATATGGGTACTGCTGCTGGGGGGTACGAAGGTGTGGAAAAGATTCACATGCTTCTGCAATAAAGAGGACTTTGGAAGAATTGGCATAAGGGGGATCTCAACAGAAAAAGAGGGTGGGTAACCCAAAAGTGTGGTATTAGTGAGGCAAGCAGTAAGGTTACCATTTTGTAAGCACCATAAAAAGATAAACTGTAGACTGATAGTTAGACCAGTCCTGAATTTGTACATTGTACCCCTACCCATTTACCCCAAATAAGTGTCAAAAATAAAAACAATACACAGGTTTTTGATAAAGTAATTTATTAAAGCAGCTCTGGCGTCTCTTCTCCTTCTGATTTCTTCTGCCTCCGGCGATGTCTTCATCCTCCTGTTCTTCTCCCTCTGCTAATGTTTCCTCCTGCCAGCAGTTCTCCTACCAGCGACGGGAGAAGACAGAGGAGTGAGGAGAACCGGCAGCAGGAGAAGACAGCAGAGAGAGGAGAACCGGCGGCAGGAGAAGACAGCAGAGAGAGGAGAACCGGCGGCAGGAGAGGACAGCAGAGAGAGGAGAACCGGCGGTGGGAGAAGACAGCGGAGAGAGGAGAACCGGCGGTGGGAGAAGACAGCGGAGAGAGGAGAACCAGTGGCAGGAGAAGACAGCGGAGAGAGGAGAACCGGCGGCGGGAGAAGACATCAGCAGAGGGAGAAGAACCAGAGGATGAAGACATTTCCACATGGAGAAGAAATTGGAAGGAGAAGAGACGCCGGAGCTGCTTTAATAAATTACTTTATCAAAGACCCGTGTACTGTTTTTATTTTTGACACTTTTTTTTTAGGTGAATGGGTAGGGGTACAATGTACCACATACTCATTCACATAGGGTATGGGGCCAGGATCTGGGGGACCCCTGCCCCAAGGCACCCACCCCCCCTCCTTGTTGAGGGCATGTGGCCTGGTATGGTCGGGGGGGGGTTGCTCGCTCATATAGGGAACCATTGATTTTGACATGTAAAAAAAAAATAAGAAACGCTTGACAAGGCCTGACGCGGCTGTTTTCAGCGTTAAGTCACATTTAGCAGATTTTACCAGTTTTAGACATTTTTACAGCTCTAAGGCCGGTCCTCAGAATGCGCTGGCCCTGTTTTTTTTTTTTTACTGCTTGAAAACTCCTATGCCACTTACAGCTCCTAAAAGCCTGTGTGCATGAAAACATGCATGGACACATGTCTGAGCCTTGGAAGAATGCATGGACACATGTCTGAGCCTTGGAAGAAAGAATGTGGCACGATTAAGGATGGAGGTGGATTAAATACCCAGGGGATTCTTGCTGTGGAGAATACCTGTAGCTAAAACCCACCCGGTTTAAAGGGAAAAGCGTTATTTGACCTAAATTATTTTTGGGGTCAAATACTGGAGGTGAGAGTATATCTGTATCTTGGTGGTGGAATGAGCACTGCAATAGGTGGAATTATTAGAATGCACACGTGGATCACACAGTAATCGATTGATCATTTGAAGAAACATTGATTCAACTAAGGACATGGATTGGCACATTAATATGTTAACAGGGGCGGACTGACAACTCATGGAGCCCCCGGGCAATAGAAGATCATGGGGCCCCCTGTGTCCCCGCCTACACTCAAGCCACACCTGCATAGGGAGACAAGGGGGGGAGAGCACACAGGGGGACACTGGGTGGGGGAGAGCACACAGGGGGACACTGGGGGGAGAGCACACAGGGGGACACTGGGGGGGAGAGCACACAAGGGGGCACTGGGGGGAAGAGCACACAGGGGGACACTGGAGGGGAGAACACAGGGGGACACTGGGGGGGAGCACAATGGGGGGCACCGGGGAGGGAGAGCACGCGGGGGGACACTGGGAAGGGAGAGCACATGGGGGGACACTGGGAAGGGAGAGCACGCGGGGGGACACTGGGGAGGGAGAGCATGCGGGGGGACACTGGTTAGGGAGAGCACGCGGGGGGACACTGGGGAGGGGGAGCATGCAGGGGGACACTGGAGGGGGAGCATGCAGGGGGACACTGGAAGGGGAGCAAGCAGGGGGACACTGGAGGGGGAGTATGCAGGGGGACACTGGAGGGAGAGCACGCAGGGGGACACTGGAGGGGGAGTATGCAGGGGGACACTGGAGGGAGAGCACACAGGGGGACACTGGAGGGAGAGCACACGGGGGAAGCTGGAGGGAGAGCACACAGGGGGACACTGGAGGGGGAGCATACAGGGAGACACTGGAGGGAGCACACAGGGGACACTGGAGAGAGATCACACAGGGGGACACTGGAGGGAGTACACAGGGGGATACTAGAGAGAGAGGGAGCACACAGGGGGGTCACTGGGGGGGAGAGCACACAGGGGGACACTGGGGGGAGCACAATGGGGACACTGGGAAGGGAGATCACGCGGTGGGACACTGGGAAGGGAGAGCACGCGGGGGGACACTGGGGAGGGAGAGCACGTGGGGGGACACTGGAGGGGGAGCACGCAGGGGGACACTGGAGGGGGAGCATGCAGGGGGACACTGGAGGGAAGGCACGCAGGGGGACACTGGAGGGAAGGCACGCAGGGGGACACTGGAGTGGGAGCACACAGGGGGACACTGGAGTGGGAGCACGCAGGGGGACACTGCAGGGAGAGCACACAGGGGGACACTGGAGGGAGAGCACACAGGAGGACACTGGAGGGATAGCACACAGGGGGAAACTGGAGGGAGTACACAGGGGGACACTGGAGGGAGAGCATACAGGGAGACACTGGAGGGAGCACACGGGGACACTAGAGGGAGAGCACACAGGGAGACACTAGAGGGAGAGCACGCAGGGGGACACTGGAGAGAAAGCACACAGGGGGACACTGGAGGGAGAGCATGGAGGGAGCACGCAGGGGGACATTGGAGGGAGCACACAGGGGGACACTGGAGGGCACACACAGGGAGACACTAGAGGGAGAGTACGCAGGGGGACACTGGAGAGAAAGCACACAGGGGGACACTGGAGGGAGAGCATGGAGGGAGCACACAGGGGGACATTGGAGGGAGCACACAGGGGGACACTGGAGGGAGCACACAGGGGGACACTGGAGGGAGCACACAGCGGGGGACACTGGAGGGAGCACACAGGGGGACACTGGAGGGAGCACACAGCGGGGCACTGGAGGGAGCACACAGGGGACACTGGAGAGAGAGCACACAGGGGGACACTGAAGGGAGTACACAGGGGGATACTAGAGAGAGAGAGGGAGCACACAGGGGGACACTAGAGAGAAAGCACACGGGGGACACTGGGGGGTGGGGGGACCAGGAGAGTATCATGGGTCTTCCTGCGGTCATGTTGGGGCACTGAAAACCATACATCTGTACTCGCCCCCCCTCCCTCCGATGACGGCCCTGGTGTCTTAGTTTCACTCGCCCAATGCCTCTAATAATACCGCTAACGGTGCGCTGCTCCCCGCCGGCCCCTCCTCTCTTCTCATCTGTCCCAGGTGATGTCGCATACAGTACAAGTACAGAACAGTATAGGTTGAGAATGTAACATATGTTCTGGAAATAATTAACACAAAGGTGCATAAGTCGATTGATTACCAGAAGTATAATCGCTTAAAAATAAGGACATTTATATAGTGTTTATGATGGATTAAATTAATGTGTTACTTGTAGTATTCTCAGAATGGTGCCCATGCCCAACAGCCAACCTCCTGTGTTCAAAATGCAGCAGGGAAGCCGCTTGACATGGGACCCAGAAGCTAGCAGAGATCACTGCAGTACCGGTGTCTACTACAGTGATTTCCAACTTCTAGGAGGATCCCACAAGTATGGTGTATGCATAGTTACATTGGTCCACAGATGTAACGATGATAAAATATCCTTGGAATTCTTCTTTAAGAATGAAATACAAAAAAAACACACTAGGTAATAATTGATTCATTAGAAAGAAAAACAGCTATTGTATGGATCCATCACAATGAAAGGCCACTGCAGGAAAAATAAGCCTCTTACCACCTGCTATTGTATATATAATAGTATGGTTACAGATGAACAGAACAATGCTACTTCAAAATGTATTCCATTGTTTTGCCATACAACAAAATCCCATTTATTTACCATACCATGGGAACTCCAAGCCCAGTGCACAGTTGTTTATACTAGATAACATCCCCAATCCACCTCTGCTTTCTTCTGTCAGCTAAAAACGACCTTTATTATACTGCAAGGTCACAACTAACCTGTGACACTGAAGCAATTCGCATTTATCTGTCTTTATATCTGTGCGCTTCTTTTGCTCCAGGATGGTCCTTTTTCTCTCATCCTCGTGTCTCTTTCCATCATTGTCTCTCATTGCTCATAATACATATTTTTTAAACGAGGCAATGATACGAAAATGGTTTTCCACCAGCTCAGGCAGTTCATCGTTCTGTAAAGTATGTATTGATTACAGTGTGTCATATACATTACTGTCCTTACAGCCTGGATTCATACTTGGTTTTCAGCCCAGAAAACTGAGCCATATCATGAACAATTGGCTTGAGATTTAATCCAGTCCGAGCTGTGTTCCGGTCTTCCTCCAGAGGCACTCCTGTTCGACTTACCCATGCTGGAATAAAGATCGTACAGTAAGTCCCCAAAGAAGCAAAATTAAGTCCTCAACATGCAGGAGCTTTCAGCTCAAGCAGCTATCTTGGGTCCTGGCCCCCTGTAAATATTTTTTATCATTTGTTTTAATGTAAGTTTTAGTCACAATAAAAAGTAATTTTGTAACGATAAAGCTGCTCAGCTATTATATTCTCCCCAATGGAGTTTTCCTTTTTGGCCGGGACTACCTCCACCTAAGCGTGTGAAGGCTTTAGGTTAAGGGTGATAGGTGGTATGGTTGGTGATCAAAATGTAGAATATTGATTAAAAGAGGGGAGATTGTAAAGCAAATTAGTCAATTCTGTATAAAACTGTATCCTATTTTGTATGGTTTGCCTATGTATTGCACTCTGCACTCACTGTGCACACAGCACTAATAATGTCTTGATTACATGTTGCATTCTTTCGAGTCCTGATTAGAATTAGCCTGCCTATGTTACGCCCCTTGTTGCCATAAAAGTACCATTGTAATATTAATGTGATATCTTTATAATCATGTGAATAAAAACCTTCAATTGCATCAAATAAATAGAACAGTTGTTTTGGAAAGATGCTGAGTGTATCTTTTGTGTCTGTTCCCTGCTGCAGTAGTTATTATTAATTTGGAACCACTAATCAATATGAGGATAGGAGCTGCATATCTATAAAATTTCCAGAACACTGGTAATACGTTCATACAATTCACTGTAAGCACTTATTCTGGTAATCGATCAATTTATGCACCTTTTGTGTTAATTATTTCCCAAACATATATTGAATTCTCAACATGACATATCAATGTGCCAATCCATGACCAGTTGGATTAATGTTTCTACAAATGATCGACTGATTACTGTGCATTCCACATGTTCACTCTGATAATTCCACCTAGTGCAGTAATCATCCCACCACCACCAACCAAAAATATTTTAGGTCAAATAAGGCTTTTCCCTTTAAACCAGGTAGGTTTGAGCCACAGGTATTCTCCACAGCAGGATTCTCCCTGGTATTCAATCCATGCATAACTGACGCACTACTGTATTTAGGCTCCTTTCCCCCTTAAAGTGGATGTAAACCAATAGTTGCCAACATTGTAAAAAAAAATTTTAGGGACACTTTCTTGTAGTCTTGTAGTAATTAGAGAGCGGGGCATGCGTTTGTGGACGTGGCACAGGGGAAGCACGCTACAGCAAAAATGGGCGTGGTTTACGCAAAATGGTGGGCGTTTTTTAAATGGGCGTGGCTCAAAGGGGTGTGGTTAGAGTCTGAGATGAATGAGGGATGGAGAGGGAAGGGGGGGAGGGATGAAGGGACAGCAGCCCCAGATCCTACACAACAATAGAAATATGTGTATTATAGAAAGTTTAACAATCAGCAGATAAAGATACTCCAAATACCTGGTGTTAGCACTTCAATCATCCTGGCACCATGGTTGTTATGGTGTCAGGATGATTGAAGTGCATTCATTCTATTATTACCTTGTAATATAAAATGAAATCATTCAACTCACCATAATGCTGAATCAGTGGGATTCCTGACCACGTCGCCTGCCACCAGCCGTCCGTCCTTGCATCAGGTGCCCCCGGCAGAGTCCGTCCTTGCATCAGATGTCCCGGCAGAGTCCGTCCTTGCATCAGGTGCCCCCGGCAGAGTCCGTCCTTGCATCAGGTGTCCCAGCAGAGTCCGTCCTTGCATCAGGTGTCCCCAGTAGAGCCCTCCTTGCATCACATGTCCCCAGCGGAGCCCCCTCTCACATCAAATGTCCCCAGCGGAGCCCCTCCTCACACGAGGAGTCCCCAGGGGAGCCCCCCTCACACCAGGAGTCCCCAGCGGAGCCCCCCTCACTTCAGGAGTCCCCAGCGGAGCCCCTTCACATCAGGAGTCCCCAGCGGAGCCCCCCTCACATCAGGAGTCTCAAGCGGAGCCCCCCTCACATCAGAAGTCCCCAGCGGAGCCTCTCTCACATCAGGTGTCCCCAGAGGAGTCCCCTCTCACATCAAGAGTCCCCAGCGGAGCCCCCCTCACATCAGGAGTCCTCAGCGGAGCCCCCCTCACATCAGGAGTCCTCAGCGGAGCCCCCTCTCACATCAGGAGTCCTCAGCAGAGCCCCCTCTCACACCAGGAGTCCCCAGCGGAGCCCCCTCTCACATCAGGAGTCCCCAGGGGAGCCCCCCTCACATCAGGAGTCCTTAGCGGAGCCCCCCTTACATCAGGAGTCCTCAGCGGAGCCCCCCTTCACATCAGGAGTCCCCAGCAGAGCCCCCTCTCACATAAGGAGTCCCCAGCGGAGCCCCCCCTCACATCAGGAGTCCCCAGCGGAGCCCCCTCTCACATCAGGAGTCCCCAGCGGAGCCCCCTCTCACATCAGGAGTCCCCAGAGGAGTCCCCTCTCACATCAAGAGTCCCCAGCGGAGCCCCCCTCACATCAGGAGTCCCCAACGGAGCCCCCCTCACATCAGGAGTCCTCAGCGGAGCCCCCTCTCACATCAGGAGTCCTCAGCAGAGCTCCCTCTCACATCAGGAGTCCCCAGCAGAGCCCCCTCTCACATCAGGAGTCCCCAGGGGAGCCCCCCTCACATCAGGAGTCCTTAGCGGAGCCCCCCCTTACATCAGGAGTCCTCAGCGGAGCCCCCCTTCACATCAGGAGTCCCCAGCAGAGCCCCCTCTCACATAAGGAGTCCCCAGCGGAGCCCCCCCTCACATCAGGAGTCCCCAGCGGAGCCCCCTCTCACATCAGGAGTCCCCAGCGGAGCCCCCTCTCACATCAGGAGTCCCCAGAGGAGTCCCCTCTCACATCAAGAGTTCCCAGCGGAGCCCCCCTCACATCAGGAGTCCTCAGCGGAGCCCCCCTCACATCAGGAGTCCTCAGCGGAGCCCCCTCTCACATCAGGAGTCCTCAGCAGAGCCCCCTCTCACATCAGGAGTCCCCAGCAGAGCCCCCTCTCACATCAGGAGTCCCCAGGGGAGCCCCCCTCACATCAGGAGTCCTTAGCGGAGCCCCCCCTTACATCAGGAGTCCTCAGCGGAGCCCCCCTTCACATCAGGAGTCCCCAGCAGAGCCCCCTCTCACATAAGGAGTCCCCAGCGGAGTCCCCTCTCACATCAAGAGTCCTCAGCGGAGCCCCCTCTCACATCAGGAGTCCCCAGCGGAGCCCCCTCTCACATCAGGAGTCCCCAGCGGAGCCCCCCTCACATCAGGAGTCCTCAGCGGAGCCCCCTCTCACATCAGGAGTCCTCAGCAGAGCCCCCTCTCACATCAGGAGTCCCCAGCGGAGCCCCCTCTCACATTAGGAGTCCCCAGGGGAGCCCCCCTCACATCAGGAGTCCTCAGCGGAGCCCCCCTCACATCAGGAGTCCTCAGCGGAGCCCCCCTCACATCAGGAGTCCTCAGCGGAGCCCCCCTCATATCAGGAGTCCCCAGCAGAGCCCCCTCTCACATCAGGAGTCCCCAGCAGAGCCCCCTCTCACATCAGGAGTTCTCAGCGGAGCCCCCCTCATATCAGGAGTCCTCAGTGGAGCCCCCTCTCACATCAGGAGTCCTCAGCGTAGCCCCCTCTCACATCAGGAGTCCCCAGCGGAGCCCCCCTCACATCAGGAGTCCCCAGCGGAGCCCCCCTCACATCAGGAGTCCCCAGGGGAGCCCCCCTCACATCAGGAGTCCTTAGAGAAGCCCCCCTCACATCAGGAGTCCCCAGGGGAGCCCCCTCTAACATGAGGAGTTCTCAGCGGAGCCCCCTTCACATCAGGAGTCCCCAGGGGAGCCCCCCCACATCAGGAGTCCCCTGCGGTGAATCCGCCGCCATTACAGAAGGCCAAGGGAGGCGGCCGCTTGGTTACAATAGAACCACCGCCCACCCCTGTCCCTTTCCATAACAGACTGGCAGCGAGGAGGAGTGGGGCGGAGCGGGGATGGGCGGAGCAGGGCGGGGGTGGGCGGAGCAGAGCGAAGCGCGGGGGGGTGGGCGGCTCAGAGGCAGCTCGGCTTCTGTTGAAGCCACCCAGCTCCACTCCACTTCTGGTCTTCTCAAAAATGGCGGCCGTGGACCTCTAGTAGGGGCGGCGGAGGTGGCGAAAAATCGGGAAAAAATGAATTTTTCGGGACATTACCCGGGAATTAATAAAATCGGGAAAAGAGTCTAAATCCAGGGAATGTCCTGGGAAATTTGGCACTGTTGGTAAGTATGGTAAACCCAATGTCATCCTTTCTAAACTACTGCCATAGGGGTTATCTATAAGGATATACATGCCTCCTGCATGTATCTTTACCTGTCAAATGTCTCCCCTCTGATTGTTATGAGAGCCGAAAAACTGCATATTCTGTGGGTGGGTCTGTTGTCTGGAGCTCGGTGGGTGGAGTCGTGATGTCAGTAGACTCCCCACCCACCTCTACACTCCCCTTGTCAACATGCATTTTTCTCCTTTGTCTTTCTTACACTGAACTTCTGCTTTGATCTCTAACATCCAGTGAAAAGACAGGAAAGTAACCACATGACTTCAGCATGCCCAATTATGCTGAGGTGTTGAACATCCAATCCTTGCAGAGCAGCAGAAGAAAGGAGTGGGAGGGAATTAAAAAATAATGCATGTGTCTTAGGCTAGTGTACGAGATATGTAAATCACCTGTCACTCACAGCAAGGGGGAGTATTTGACAGAGTTTTTCTCTGTTTGTCAAGATTTATCTCACTGAACAATAAAAGAGGATTGCTCAGAGATGGATTAACTCTTTGTGGCAAGACTGGGCTCAAATGATAGGAAATCTTATACTCTATATTATTACATAAAAAAAAAAAAATTCGGGTTTACATCCACTTTAAGATCTCTGGTCTCCAGATTGTGTCTTGCAAACTTCCTGCCAATAGGGCAGGGCTGATGACGTCAAGCTGCACACCCTGAAATTTACGACCCGCCATTTTCTGAGTATCTGGAGACCAGTGATCTTAATGCCTCATGCACGCAGGGCATAAGAAAAAATGAGCTGCAGAGCCACTACCAACTCTAGGAAAAAGCGACTGTAAAAACGTGCTATATTATTACATAAAAAAAAAAAAAATTCGGGTTTACATCCACTTTAAGATCTCTGGTCTCCAGATTGTGTCTTGCAAACTTCCTGCCAATAGGGCAGGGCTGATGACGTCAAGCTGCACACCCTGAAATTTACGACCCGCCATTTTCTGAGTATCTGGAGACCAGTGATCTTAATGCCTCATGCACGCAGGGCATAAGAAAAAATGAGCTGCAGAGCCACTACCAACTCTAGGAAAAAGCGACTGTAAAAACGTGCTGTTAGTAGCATTTTGCATTGGCGTTAATGCATGTTTAGTCTCGCTAACTTTTAGCAGCGTTTCTCTGCCTCTATTCAAAATCAGTGGTTCCCAATGAGAGCCCATTGATTTGAATAGAAGTCGCACCAGAAGTCGGATCATGATAGTTACATAGTTAGTCAGGTTGAAAAAAGACACAAGTCCATCCAGTTCAACCATAAAAAATAAATAAATAAAATAAAAAATATCATACAATCCCATATACCCAATCCTATACCCACAGTTGATCCAGAGGAAGGCGAAAAAACCCCCAGAAAAGCAGAATCCAATTAGCCACAGCAGGGGAAAAAAATGATGATCCGGTGTGGTGCGGCTTGTGCGCAGCGGATATTAAAGGGAAACCCTCACCAAAATGAAAAAAAAAACTGACATGGGGTCCTCCAAAATCCACACCAGACCCTTAATCGAGCAAGCAGTCCGGCAGGTCAGGGAGGGGGGGATGAGTGAGTGCCCTGCGCCCCCTACACCAAAGCACCTTGTCCCCATATTGATTAACAAGGGGCTCCAGATCCTGGCCCCCACCCTATGTGAATGAGTATGGGGTACATTGTACCCCTACCCATCCACCACAAATAACTGTCAAAAATAAAAACAGTACACAGGTTTTTGATAAAGTAATTTATTAAACCAGCTCTGGAGATGTCTTCATCCACCTGTTCTTCTCCCCCCGCTAATGTTTTCTCCCGCAGGCAGTTCTCCTCTCTCCGCTAATGTTTTCTCCTGCCGGCAGTTCTCCTCTCTCCGCTGTCTTCTCCCACCACCGGTTCACCTCTCTCTGCTGTCTTCTCTCTCCACTGTCTTCTCCCGCCGCCAGTTCTCCTCTCTCCACTGTCTTCTCCCACCGCCGGTTCTCCTCTCTCCGCTGTCTTCTCCTGAGGCCAGTTCCCCTCTCTCCGCTGTCTTCTCAAGGTGCCGATTCTCCTCTCTCCACTGTCTTCTCAAGGTGCCCGTTCCCCTCTCTCCTCTCTCTTCTTCCTCTGTTCTTCCAACTGTAATGCTGGGTCCACCGTGTGCCATTACTTATATAGCCATGGGGCAGGGCGGTGACGTCATCCAGGGGCCCTGCTCTTTGTAATGTCACCACCCCATTATGCTCCGAGTGGTGGCATCACAAGGAGCGGGGCCTCCGGATGACGTCACCGGGTGGCTCTACCCCATGGCTATATAAGTAATGGCACACGGTGGACCCAGCATTACAATGGGAGAGAGCATCAGGAGAACATCGGGAGGAAGAACAGAGGGAGAAGACAGCGGGAGAAGACAGAGGAGAGAAGAGAACCGGTGATGGGAGAAGACAGAGGAGAGAGGATAACCAGAGGCGGGAGAAGACATCGGAGAGAGGAGAACTGATGGCTGGAGAAGACAGCGGAGAGAGAATTACCGGCGGCAGGAGAAGACAGCGGAGAGAGGAAAGCCAGTGGCGGGAGAAGACATCAGCAGAGGGAGAAAAACCAGAGGATGAAGACATTGCCAGAGGGAGAAGAGATGCCGGAGCTGCTTTAATAAATTACTTTATCAAAGACCCGTGTACCGTTTTTATTTTTTAAACTTTTTTTTAGGTGAATGGGTAGGGGTACAATGTACCACATACTCATTCACATAGGGTGGGGGGCCAGGATCTGGGGGCATCCCCCCCCATGTTGAGGGCATGTGGCCTGGTATGGTCTGGGAGCGGGGGGGTGCTCGATTGTATAAGGAACCATTGATTTTGACATGTAAAAAAAAAGAAAACGCTTGACAAGGCTTAACACAGCTGTTTTCAGCGTTAAGCCGCATTTAGCAGCATAAGACATTTTTACAGCTCTAAGGCCGGTCCTCAGAACGTGCTAGCCCTGTGCTTTTTTTACAGCTTGAAAACTCCTATGCCACTTACAGCTCCTAAAAGCCTGTGTGTGCATGGAAACATGCATGGACACATGTCTGAGCCTTGGAAGAAAGAATGTGGCACGCTTAAGGATGGAGGTGGATTGAATACCCAGGGGATTCTTGCTGTGGAGAATACCTGTAGCTAAAACCCACCTGGTTTAAAGGGAAAAACGTTATTTGATCTAAAATATTTTTGGGTCAAATACTGGAGGTGAGAGTATATCTGTAAAAGTGAAATGCAGCGCTAAAAATGATAACCAATGGTAAAATGCACATCAGACATGGTGACCATTACCAATATATACATAGCTGAAACACGTGAAGCATAATATCAAAAGATTGAATATTAGACGGGATATAGTAAAGTCCTAATATATGGCTATGAATCTGATACAAGAGAGTCCCAAACATAGGCTAAATATGAATGTTGGACTGATGTAGAAATCTTCTCTTGTATATCATGAGTTGTACGATAATGGGAAGTGAATAGATGGAATACGCTTACCAGCAGGAGTGGATTCGGATGCCGGTGACACCGAATCAAACAGGCTCTGAGATCCTTAGTGGACGATGGTTGGACGATGGTTGGTCCTGGACCCTATGTTTGGGACTCTCTTGTATCAGATTCATAGCCATATATTAGGACTTTACTATATCCCGTCTAATATTCAATCTTTTGATATTATGCTTCACGTGTTTCAGCTATGTATATACTGGTAATGGTCACCATGTCTGATGTGCATTTTACCATTGGTTATCATTTTTAGCGCTGCATTTCACTTTTACTTCTGTTTACAATATTGGTCATATTTTATGTAGCTGCTTTTCACATTGGGTTAGCGCAGTGTTATTTATATTTTCTTTGAGAGTATATCTGTGTCTTGGTGGTGGGATGAGCACTGCAGTAGGTGAAATTATCAGAATGCACATGTGGATTGCACAGTAATCGATCGATCATTTGAAGAAGCATTGATCCAACTAGGGACATGGATTGGCACATTGATATGTTAATGTTAAGAATGCAACATATGTTTGGGAAATAATTTACACAAAGGTGCATAAGTCGATCGATTACCGGAAGTATAATCGCTTAAAAATAAGGACATTTATATAGTGTTTATGATGGATTGAATGAATGTATTACTTGTAGTATTCTGAGAATGGTGCCCGTGCCCAAAAGCCAACCTCCTGTGTTCAAAATGCAGCAGGGAAGCCGCTTGACATGGGACCCAGAAGATCACTGCAGTACCGTGTCTACTACAGTGATTTCCAACTTCTAGGAGGATCCCACAGGTATGGTGTATGCATAGGTTGATAGATGTAACTATTATTAAAATAGTAATAACAATAGTACAAAAGTCCAGCTCAAGTGTCTAAAGTCACTACAGCAGAGCTACTGTCATAATGAATTATGATCAGCTTTCATGTGTTAAAATCACACAAGGAAATACAGTTGATAGATGTGAGAAAAGTCCTTCCTCAGAGGAAGTCGTGATGATGAAACGCGCCAGTCATGACCTTACGGCGACTGGAAGTTACCTGTGTGTCCCACGATCAGGAAGAGACAAACTAGGAAGTAAGCGTGGATGCTGCCTTCCTATAGCGTGAGTCTTATCATCTCATGTGTCGTGCAGAGCGCTTATGTATGCCTAGATAGTCTTTTATACAGTTTTGACTGATGGCATGTACTGACTTGGAATTTCAATAAAAAAGTGAGAGAAAACCTTATCACACTATATGAGCCTTTCTTCTATCCGAGCAACTGTGGAGAGCCCAAGACAAGTTGTGACTCCCTCCATGATATTGAGGCTAGCTGTGACTAACATATCAATGCTTCACATGTTCATCTCTCTGGTGAGTGTGAACCCCAAAGGGGTGTGTGACGCACGGATTCTGAGGTGCACTGTTATCTATCAAAGTAGGATCACCACCTGTGTGTCTTCTGGGACTTTTCTCACCATCTATCAACTGTATTTGCTTGTGTGGTTTTAACACATGAAAGCTGATCATAATTTATTATGACAGTAGCACTGCTGTAGTGACTTTAGACACTTGAGCTGGACTTTTGTACTATTGTTATTGCTATTTTATTAATACTGTTATGCATGGCATTAAAGCGGCAGCTGACAATATTTTGCATATAACGTAAATACGTAATCTGTGCATTTCTGTGAGTTCTATATTTTAAGAAACCTGATACTTACATAGCGCCGAGATAGTGGAAGTAGGTCTGGGATTTCATTGTAGTTTGATATAGATGTAACTATGATAAAATATCCATACCTGGAATTCTTCTTTAAGAATAAAATACAAAAAAAAAAAAAAACACACTAGGTAATAATGATTCATTAGAAAGAAAAACAACTATTGTATGGATCCATCACAATGAAAGGCCTCTGCAGGAAAAATAAGCTACTTACCACCTGCTATTATTATATATATAATAGTATGGCTACAGATGAACAAAATAATGCTATTTCAAAACGTATTCCATTGTTTTGCCATACAACAAAATCCCATTTATTTATCATACCATGGGAACTCCAAGACCAGTGCACAGTTGTTTATGCTAGATAACATCCCCAATCCACCTCTGCTTTCTTCTGTCAGCTAAAAACGACCTTTATTATTCTGCAAGGTCACAACTAACCTGTGACGCTGAAGCAATTTGCATTTATCTGTCTTTATATCTGTGCGCTTCTTTTGCTCTAGGATGGTCCTTTTCTCTCATCCTCATGTCTCTTTCCATCATTGTCTCTCATTGCTCATAATACATATTTTTTAAACGAGGCAATGATACGAAAATGGTTTTCCACCAGCTCAGGCAGTTCATCGTTCTGTAAAGTATGTATTGATTACAGTGTGTCATATACATTACTGTCCTTACAGCCTGGATTCATACTTGGTTTTCAGCCCAGAAAACTAAGACATATCATGAACAATTGGCTTGAGATTCATTCCGGTATTATCAATCATGTCAGGGATTAGACACCTATGCGGTCTTTAAATGTGATATTGTATTCATCTCTATAATACTGTATCAAGGGGGAAGACATCATAAATAAGACCTCTTCATTATAAATCACTAACCCATTGCTGGAGCCTGTAGTTTTGCATGAACCAGCAAATGTCATGGTACAAAGCTTCATGGAGTCAGCAAGTTCTGAAAATGTACACTTAGCAGTTATATTCAGTAGAATTCATGTTAAAAAAATAATTGTTTCTTAAAGGGGTTGTATAGGCAAAAAGTAAAATGAAAGAATTAATTATAGTAGTTGTACAGGAAGAAGGTTTTTTTTATCTAAATGCATTCTATGCATTAAAGCAGATGTCCGCCCACCGCTGCAAAAATGAAAAGCCAGCAGCTACACATACTGCAGCTGCTGGCTTTTATGATTAGGACACTCACCTGTCCTGGAGTCCAGCGATGTTGGCACTGAAGCTGATGTTTGCATCAGCTGTCGGGTGCTGCTGCAAACATTGTGGGTAAGGGAACCCGGCAGGGTAGCCTTGAGGCTTCACACCAGGAACCCTACTGCGCATGCCCGAGGCTCCGCTCCTCTCTCCTGCTGGCCCGGTGACAAGTGGAGGAGGAGGGAGCCGAGCGGCTGTGGCTCCCGAAAGTGGGAACAGGATACCTGTCAAAGGTATCCTGAGTAAAAAAAAAATCTTGTGAGCTACCACTCTGAAAAGTGATACTATATGGACAGCTGGTGGCATTGATCACGTCCCATAAATTTGTGCAAAACTAGTATAAATGTTATTAAATGCCGCGCTATCTTAAACTGTAAACAATATGTATATAATAATAACTGGATAAAGTGATAATAGTGCGATAAAGTCCTAATCACGTGAATTAGACTGACATGATCAAATCGCAATTACCATACAATGATATGTGAGGGGGTTAGCTCGGCAGCGGGTGTGTGTGACCCCCTGGATGGGTTCACCACACAAAATCAGGCACAGCAGACAGCGTTTGTAGGTGAAAAAAAAACAAAGGTGCGGTTTATTTATACTTTATGCAGTGAAAAATATAACAGCAAAACAAAAAGAAACATGAAAAGAAATCCTGGTCAGCTTGACCGCTTACTACACACGTAGATTCCATATCTAACATCTAGGTACAACCTGGTGCTGCCCCAGTCCCTATCTCCCTGTTTTAGAAGTTTACCACACAGGCGTTGACTCACCACACAGGACAGATTTTAAATAAAAAAAAAATAAATAAAATTTCACAAGTAAAATACATAAATCCAAAAATATGTAAAAATAAAATAACATTTGTACAAAATATAGTTTTAGAAGTACATTTTCAAACAGAGTTTTACAATATTTACTTAACCCTCCCAAAGACCCACCCACAAAACCCAAAACTCCAAAAAGTACATAACAAACATAAAGATAACAAAAACATTTCACAACAACAACAATAAAGATAACAAGAACATTTACAAAAAAAAACAATTCCCACCCTTCATTAGCGAAAAACATCAAACTATCCCTATAATATACTGTCCCTCCACCCTATCCATATACAAACAAAAACACTCCTATACACTTTCTCTACACTGTCCCTTTGTCACCACCTGCACTCACCCTGAAAAACAAAAATAAAAAAAAGGTTACCGTAATCACTCAAAAATAAAACATCAATAACACAATCCCAATATTCACATTATATACACCATTGTTTCCTTCTACTTCACAATTATGTGCCACTTTGTGTTGGTCTATCACATAAAATCCCAATAAAATACATTTACATTTTTGGTTGTAACATGACAAAATGTGGAAAATTTCAAGGGGTATGGATACTTTTTCAAGGCACTGTAGATAGAGGAGTCTAAGAACGGAGCCTTGGAGGACCCCTACAAAAAGACAAGGTGGAGAGGAGGAGACAGAATTGTAGGTGACACTGAGGGAGCGCTGTAATAGATAGGAGAACCAGGAAAGAGCAAAATCTTGTAGAGGGAGTGGAGTTTATTGAAGAAGAGAGGGTGCTCAACGGTATCAAAGACCGCAGAAAGGTCTAGTAATAAGAGTATTGAATAGTGGCCATTGGTTTTAGCAGTTAGTAAATTGTTAATGAATTTTAGTAGGGCAGTTTCTGTGCAGTCCTGGAAGCCATAGGCAAACTGAAAGGGGTCAATAAGGTTGCTTTCATTGAGGTAGGAGCTCAGACGGTTTTAGACAAATTGTTCTAAAAGTTTGGTGGTAAATGGGCCAAGGAGATAGGTCTTAAGTTTTTCAGGTTGGTGTGATTCAGTCAGGGCTTTTTAACTATGGGGTGATCTGTGCATGCTTTAAAGCTGATGGGAACGTCCGGTTCCGGCAGCCACATGTAACTGGCGCGACTGACGTTGGCTCCGGCAGGGACAGCTCATAAGGACGGCCACAGACCACCAGGTACAGCTGCCGGTCCCCCCAAAACCCCCCGCACACCTCTGGAACAACACCTGATGGAGCGGTACCTGATCTCCGGCAGCCCTGGTCCCGCACATGCAGCGGAGCCTAATCCGGCTCTCAGTCCTCTGCTGGTCAAGATGGCCGACGGCACCTCCATGATCCCTGCCTCACACGCAGCCCTCACTGCACAAATGACCCCAGTCACCACGGAGGAGCAGTATAGCAAGATGCCTGGTGGTCGGAAGAAGAAGGAAAGCCATTAATCATTAACATCATTAAGGCTTATCAATACTGAAATTCTGGTGAGTGCAATTTCATTGGGGTGATCCCCCCTGCACGTGGTAAATACCCTTGGTGAAAGAAGCTCTTCACTTCCATAGAACACAGTTTTTTTAACTTTCCTGGGTCTCCTTGATCAATAATGTTTTTTCATGTGTCTGGACCGGTTTGGACATAGCGCTGCTGCAATAAGTGATTAGAGACTTTTTGTGCATCGATTGTTTTTGTGTCTATCATTCTATTGCTTATATATACACGTTGATTTTATCTAAGCAGCTGCTTTATACTACATCAGACATCTCAGTGAACCTTGGCGCAGAGCAGTGCGAGATAGAGGCGGCCACATTTCCACTTTTTGGACTATAGCAAGATGGCCCAAGCAGTTGCAGCCCTGCTCTCTCCCATGATCACTGCTGTGTTGGACAGGGCAGTATCTGCAAGGATAGATCAGGTCCAGAGGGAGCTCCGAGAAAAGGCAGACAGGCTCAATGATGTGGAACACCACTTACTTATCAAATCTGGAGGAGGAGACACAGAGCTCCTAAACAGCTGCACACCAGGCATCTCACACCCAGCAATATATACTGGAGAAGCTGGATGACCTGGAAAATCAATTGCGACGCAACAACCTAAGGATCAGAGGCCTCCCAGAAGCCTACAACTCAGGAACACTAACAGAGTTATGTTCCACTTGCATCCCTAAGGCCCTCGGTATTGCCACACCCCCGTGTGGGAGCACCATTAAATGACCGACGCTCCCCACACCCGATAATTGGAAGATACCTAAACTACTCTGACAAAGTTGCCATCTTAAAATCATTCCGCAGTGCCAACTCCTTTCAGCTGGAGCTCCTCATCTTTGCTGACTATTCGCAAGAAGTATCGCACAAGAGGAAAGCTGTCAAACCCATCTGCTCAGCCCTCCACCTCAAGGAGTTAAAATTCACCCTAGCATACCCGGCTATTCTATGCCTCACCGACCAGGCAGATGAGACAAAGTCTTTCACCCACCTGGAAGAAGCAGCCTCCTATCTACAAACATACCTCCACATCCCAAAGGATCTATCCCCTATGGAAACTATCCGATGCCCTGAGGTCCCCAGGGATCAGCATAGCCCCCGCAAGGATCCACCAAAAGGTTTTGTTGCTCAAACACTCCAAGATCCCCTAAACATCACTAAATAGGTGCTTTTCAAAGCCTGTGGGTTCAAGATCTGTCCTTCTCCTAGCCTCCAAGGATCCCCATGCTTAAAACCTCTGTCTGACTGCTCAGGATAACTGTTCTACTTTGTTTCTGTTAGATAACTGTTGTTGTTCTAATGCCCTCTGTTACAGCCTTCTGGAGACGTGCGGCCCTGGTCTCAATGTGCACTGACTCGAACCTTTCGGCGACCCTCATACATCTGCCACCCCATTTCCTGTAGTTGCAGATCAGACGTGCACAACGGTCAGGAGTAATTCTTGACCATTCCTCTTTACAGAACTGTTTCAGTTCAGCAATATTCTTGGGATGTCTGGTGTGAATTGCTTTCTTGAGGTCATGCCACAGCATCTCAATCGGGTTGAGGTCAGGACTCTGACTGGGCCACTCCAGAAGGCATATTTTCTTCTGTTTAAGCCATTCTGTTGTTGATTTACTTCTATGCTTTGGGTCGTTGTCCTTGTCAACACCCATCTTCTGTTGAGCTTCAGCTGGTGGACAGATGGCCTTATGTTCTCCTGCAAAATGTCTTGATAAACTTGGGAATTCATTTTTCCTTCGATGATAGTAATCCGTCCAGGCCCTGACACAGCAAAGCAGCCCCAAACCATGATGCCCCCACCACCATACTTCACAGTTGGGATGAGGTTTTGATGTTGGTGTACTGTGCCTCTTTTTCTCCACACATAGTGTTGTGTGTTTCTTCCAAACAACTCAACTTTGGTTTCATCTGTCCACAAAATATATTTTGCCAGTACTGCTGTGGAACATCCAGGTGGTCTTGTGCAAACTGTAAACGTGCAGCAATGTTTTATTTGGACAGCAGTGGCTTCCTCTGAGGTATCCTCCCATGAAATCCATTCTTGTTTAGTGTTGTATGTATCGTAGATTCGCTAACAGGGATGTTAGCATATGCCAGAGACTTTTGTAAGTCTTTAGCTGACACGCTAGGATTCTTCTTCACCTCATTGAGCAGTCTGCGCTGTGCTCTTGCAGTCATCTTTACAGGACACCCACTCCTAGGGAGTGTAGCAGCAGTGCTGAACTTTCTCCAATTATAGACAATTTGTCTTACTGTGGACTGATGAACAGCAAGGCTTTTGGAGATACTTTTATAACCCTTTCCAGCTTTATGCAAGTCAATAATTCTTAATCGTAGGTCTTCTGAGAGCTCTTTTGTGTGAGGCATCATTCACATTAGGCAATGCTTCTTGTGAAAAGCAAACCCAGAACTGGTGTGTGTTTTTTCATAGGGCAGGGCAGCTGTAACCAACACCTCCAATCTCATCTCATTGATTGGACTCCAGTTGGCTGACACCTCACTCTAATTAGCTCTTGGAGATCTCCTTAGTCTAGGGGTTCACATACTTTTTTCACCTGCACTGTGAATGTTTACATGGTGTGTTCAATAAAAACATGGTAACATTTAATTCTTTGTGTGTTATTAGTTTAAGCAGACTGCGATTGTCTATTGTTGTCACTTAGATGAAGATCAGATCACATTTTATGACCAATTTGTGCAGAAATCCATATCATTCCAAAAGGGTTCACATACTTTTTATTGCAACTGTATGTCCCCTCTCCCCACTTCTCTTCAATCTAGCCTTAGAACCACTGTCTTGACATCTTTTACACCACCCCTTCCTACACAGTGCAAATAGAACAACAGGAACTCCGCCTAGCTTTGTTTGCAGATGACATCCTCATCTTCACATTCAACCCTGCCTCCGACATGCCTCTCATCCAAGAAATTTTCACTAGATTTAGGGAATATTCAGGCCTATGCATAAACTTTGCAAAAAGCTAGATCCTTCCTCTATTCCAGCACAAAATCCCCTCTTGGACCAATTCCTCTATTTTTTCTTCAGCAAAACACCACATCTCTTATCTAGGGATAAAAATTGGTAAAACGATCTTAACTTCACCTAATATATTACATCCTAATATCTAGGATCGTAAATGAGCTAGAGACATGGATGGACCTCCCCATCTCGCTCTTCGGGAGATGCAAGTTATTTAAAATGGTCAGTTTCGCCAGACTATTGTACCCCCTACAACCCATACCCCTACTACTATGCCACAAAGATGTACAAACTTTACAAAGAACTTTATCCAAAATTTCTCTGGGAGAGACGACGCCCCCGTATTTCATTGCACAAACTCTTTCTCCCGAAGAGTGAGGGGGGAGATAACCTCTCCAATCCACTCCAACTCCCCCCCCCCCCCACATTTTCAACAAAATCTGCTAATTGGAGACACGCTGATAGCATGGCGTGAGGTCAGACGGAAACTGAACTTATCCCCATGGGTCTCTCAACACCTCCCAATCCAGGGATACCATTCCTTCTCCTCCACTAGGTCTCACTTGACCTTGAAGGCCTGGACCCATCGGACCTACTATACTTCGCTCAACTCTTTGACCTGACCACAGGCCAACCCAGACTGGTCTCACAAACTCTGGACCTTTTTGATCTGCCACCATGCCATTTTCTGACCATCCATCAAGCTGTTCAACATGCTGCCTGCCTATGCCCAAACAAACTCCAACGCTTTCGACCCTCTATTCTGGACACCCTTCTGGAACAACAAGGTTTCAAGATTTTGGACATTTTCAAACTTTTGAACAAACCCCTGCAAGTAACCTCTGTTGAACCCTGGAACTCTGACCTCAATTCCCCTGAAGCTGTAAACCGCATCATAACTAGATACAACTCTACCTGTGCATATGTCATCAACGAGTTCTGGAGAGAACAACAGTTCAAAATAATGCATCATGCATACATTCCTTTCCTAACCTCAACCCAACAAAAACTCAAGCAACAATGCCCTCTGTGTGGCCAAGAAAGATCAACATTGCTTCACAGACTCTGGTTATGCCCTCACATCTCCTCTTTCTGGAACCAAGTTGAGAACTTTGCTTCAAAGGTCACCAGTCATATTCCAGCTAAAGACATTTTCCCTCTACTCTTTGGATACATAGAAACCCCCATCCCAAATCGATTGTCCATCCAACCAACATCCCCTCAGTGCAACAAAGCATGGTTGTCAACCTGCTTTATGTCATCTACACACTCTATACTCAAAAGTGGGCCTCCTCCACCCCACCGATGGTTCAGGACTTCATATTAGACCTAACATCTCTGCTGGACAAAGAAGAGCTGGATGCAAGCTTATCCAGATGCTGCCTGACACCCAGATTTTGACTTAAATGGTCACCGTTCATCGCTATAGTACTACCATCAACAGATCTTCCTGGACACCTTCCCCCTCCTGATAAAACCAATGGAGCCCTCCCAGTAACTACAAGATGAGACTCTCCTTAAGATCATACCGGTCCTTAAGATGATATGGAACAAACTATCACTTGAGCTTGGTGACACCCCAACCTCTTCTTTTGTTGTCAGCTTTCAAAGTCGAGTGCCACCCCCCTCCACATAACGCAATAACTTCATAGTTCAGTGACTACCCCGGGTCACCCCTACCCCCACTCCCTCCTCCATGGTGAACACTGTTCAGATTTACCACTATTCCCACCCCCATTCTGACCCCTGGAAGTCCAGATTGCTTTTCGTTCTGTGTGTAATTAGATGAGCAAGTTCATCTAGCAAACTGTTGTAGACAGAAATTGCCAGGTTGGGGAAGGACAGGTGTGAGATTTTGTCAGAGGTGAGCAGTAGTAGAATTAAGAATTGAACTGTTAAAGTGGCAAAGATTTATTTAAGTAATCATTTGATGCTTGGAAGGATATATCCGTGAAGACAAAGACACTGTGAATCTGATGAGGTTATGATTAGAAAGGGGAAAGGGGGTGTTGGTGAGGTTGCCAGGGGTGCAGATATGGGAGAAAAGAAGGTGAAGGCTGTTACCATTGGAATGAGTGGCAGTGTGTGTCTATAGTTTTGGTTAAAAAATGAGCTTAAGTTGAGAATTTGAGATGTAGCCGGGCTATAGATGTGTGTTTTACTTATTAGTGCCAATTTTTTACTGTTTACACATGCCTTTACTTTTGAGACATACTGGTAATTAAACAAAATAGCAAAATTACAGTGGAAAAAAAGGAGGTTGTGCCAAGACATTGCAGAATGTGGAGAAAAATAAGTAACATGGACGGCAACTAAAAGTGGGACATTGGCTGCTCTAGGATCAGGCTTTATGAAACTTGCTATTTCTGCCCTTTTCTGCCCTTCAGAGTACTTGGGCAAAACAAATGTAAAGAAATTACTTAATGCCCTTTCAGATAAGCAGCTTGGGAGTGGTAAAAACATGAGGCTAAGCTGTGGCTTTACCAGCCCCCAGCTACTCACCCAAATTGTCACAATACAACAAGGCAAGGCTGTACACATGCCAGCTGTGATGTTTTGCTTAGTGGCTGTGGCATTTTTAAATTGGGGTGCAGAGTCTGACAAGTGGCCAGTGACAACCTTGTCAACCTAGCCTATTGAATTTAATGAGGCCATACGGCAATCGCGTGCAATGCACACTATTGCAGTGTGGTAGTTTGGTATTACAGGGTTAAATCAGGCGGCGAGGAGTGCGATATAACGTCGCCTCACTGAGTGTCAAATGTCCTCTGCAAACTTATCTGAATGCAGATCGCTTTCAGAGGGCACCACAAGTGTGAAAGAGATCTTAAAGTGATATGAAACTCTGGTTTGAAAGAAAAAAAATTATATTCAAGTATGTATTCTAAAAGCTGTGATCCGACATCCAGATAAGGGGGGCTAAATATGTTCTTCGTGGTACCAAAAAAAAAAAAAAAGGGTCACTGTAAGAGTGACCAGGCGCCGGACACACAGCGGTCTATGGAAAGCTGATTTGCCCACGTTCAGGGCGTGTTCGGGGCGCAAGCTCTGCGCCCGCAAACACTCCCATTTCCCACTCATTTGTCTCTGTCTCATGTCCTTTATTTTAATTGGCCAGGAATTGGAGGACTTGCTTTTTTTAGGCACCATGGAGTCACTTCCAGTTTCCATTTCCAGTGTTGTGGAGTCAGAGTTGAGTGTGGAGACACCAGGACTCTTTGTCAGGCGCGGAGCGGATCACTGATGCAGTGGATGGGCGCGGAGCTGACAGTGATGAGCCCGAGCGCAGTGAACAAGAGCCTAACGGTGAGTGCGGGGATCGGAGGTTCTCTCTCCATCTGAGAGAGAGTTCATTTCTCCTGTCATTCTCTCGCAGTGTGGCTCTGCTGTGCTCAGTCTGATTCCACTTGTTCTGTTTCTCTAAGTTCGTTTTTCACCCCACTCCCCCCCTCCCTTCAGATGCTTCTCCACTCACTCTCCCTGTCATATATCTCCCCTCTGTCTCTGTAAAGCTGCTCCGATCCTCTGCTCTTCTCAGTCCCACTGATTGTACTGGGTTAGTCTCCCATTCTCTGCAGTCCTTCACTCCTGTACTCCTCCTCTTATCAGACCATCCTATCTCTCTGCCGACCCCAACGTCCAAACTGCTCAGCATATATATTATCTGCTCTCCCCCAACACAGGCACAGCTAATCAGTTAAGCTCCAATGGGTTGCACAATTTACTTCTACACCGTTCAGCAGCTGCCTTTTATCTTGTGCCCTATATAATGTGCTCTGCAACCCCCCTTATGTAATGTGCCCTGCTGACCTCCTGTACACTGCCCTGTTGAGACCCCCTGTCAATTTTGGTAAGAAATGAGTTTGAGATTTTTTTTTCTTTTAGCGCTTTTCCAGACCTGCCATACTCCCTCTGAAAAGTGATCCACCAAGGTGGTATAACAGTGGCTCAGAAGGTTGTACTGCACTCCTCTCCTACATGTACCACCCACCGCCATACACTCCACACCCCTCTCCTACAAGTACCACCCACGCCAAACACCATGCACCCCTTTCCTACATGTACCACCCATCGCCATATACTGTGCACCCCTCTCCTACATGTACCACCCACCACCATACATTACTGTTTTCAATAAATATATGGGCATTTAACCTCCTTATATCCGCACTATTGCCAAATGACAGCAACAGCGCGGACCTACATTGCTGGGGCGACGTCTATTGATGTTGTCCCGTGCACGAGCGCCTGCGTGCCCCCTGCAGGGCGCGCGCGGCACGCTCGGTGATCAGCGAGTCTATGAGACTCTTCTGATCACAGATCGGAGTAAGGGGTCGGTCCCGACCCTTTACCACATGATCAGCTGTCAGCCAATTACAGCTGATCATGTGATGTAAACAGAGCCGGTAATCGGCTATTTTTTCTTCTCACGCTGACAGCGCGAGGAGGAAAAAAAAAAGCCGATCACTGGCGGCCGTGAGAGGGACATCAGTCCCTCTCACGGCGATCATCTGTGCCCCCTGCCAGCGACACCTAGCAATAGGCAGCAGTGCCGCCTACCAGTGCCCACCAGCGTCACCCATCAGTGCCCACAGTGCCACAACAACAGTGCTGCACATCAATGCCACCTATCAGTGCCCATCAGTGTCACCTACCAGTGCCCATCAGTGCCACCCATCACTGCCCATCAATGCCACCCATCAGTGCCCATCAGTACCGCCTTATCTGTTCTATCAGTGCCGCCTTATCTATTCTATCAATGCCGCCTTATCTGTCCCTATCAGTGCCGCCTTATCTGTCCCTATCAGTGCCGCCTTATCTGTCCCTATCAGTGCAGCCTTGTCTGTGCCTATCAGTGCAGCCTTATCTGTGCCTATCAGTGCAGCCTTATCTGTGCATATCAGTGCAGCCTTATCTGTGCCTATCCGTGCCCATCAGTTCAGCCTATCAGTGTCCACCAGTGCCGCCTCATCAGCGCATATCAATGAAGGAGAAAAAAAAATTACCTGTTTGCAAAATTTTATAACAAACTATGAAACAAGTGCCCAGTAAGCAAGTGGTTAAAGGAGCACCTACAATATGTATTGCATAATTTATACCAGAAAAATGAAAGGTGCTTATTGATTAGTAGGGATGAGCCCGATGTTCGAGTCGAACGTAAGTTCAACTCGAACATCGGGTGTTCACCGAATAGCCAACAATTTGGGGTGTTTGCAGAAAATTCGAAAGCCACAGAACACCCTTTAAACGTCTATGGGAGAAATCAAAAGTGCTAATTTTAAAGGATTATATATTAAAAGTTACTTGATTTGTTACTTGATGATATATTCATGATATGGACTGAAGGTGAAGAAAATCTAAACCAATTTTTTTCATTGATCAACACTTTTCACCCATCTATCAAACTAAAAATGGACTATTCGAACACACATGTCAACTTCCTGGACACTACAGTATACATCAGGGATGACAAGCTATACACGTCAATATACAGAAAACCGACTGACCGATGCAGCTATCTTCATAGTTCCAGTTTTCACCCCCAACACACCAAACGGGCCATCATACACAGCCAGGCCATCAGATACCACCGAATTTGTTCAGACCCAGAAGACAGAGATAAACATCTCAGAACACTGGCAGACTCCTTCCATAAGAAAGGTTACAAAGACAAAACCATAAACAACAGCATAAACACAGCCTTGAAAACCCGAAGAGAAAATCTCCTCCAATACACAGAGAAAAAAACAAATAACCGAGTACCTCTAGTCACCACATACAACCCAGAACTTAAAGGGATCAAAAAGATAATTAAAGATTTACAACCCATTATAACAGAGGATGAAACTCTGAAAGGAATATTTCAACAACCCCCATTATTGGCTTTCAGACAACCACCCAACCTCAGACACAAACTAATCAGCAGGAAACTTCACTCTGATTATGAAGTCAAAAATAATGGTAGCAAACCCTGCAATAAAAAACGCTGCAAACTATGCAACCAGATAAATCTATCCAAAAGTGTTACACACACAAATGGGACCTTCAATATCATGGGATCTTACAGCTGTACCACAATGTTGTGTACCTCATCCAATGCAAAAGGTGCAGCAAAGGATCTTATGTTGGTGAAACAGGACAGAAGTTGCAAGCGAGGATGAATTTGCACAGACATACCATCAAAGAACATAAAGAAGACAGTTTATGCACACCTGTGGGACATCATTTCTCACAATCGGACCACACCATAGAAGACCTCAATGTCTTAGTTCTTAAAGGGAATTTTCAGAACTATCCAGGAAAGGAAAACGTTTGAACTAAGAATGATACTTCTTTTTGACACGAAGAATAATGACCTGAATTTAGATATTGGTTTCCTTACACATTATGCTAAAGTTTTACGACCGCTCTGTGATTAGTACCCCCCCCCCTGCATTCCCCCCTAGCTCTCCCTCTGTCTTATCTCACTAACTCTGCTGCTATCTTTATTACCATTGATTTGTATGTGTTTGGTTTTCTCTTCTTTTTTTTTTTTTTCTTCTTTTTCTTTAACATTCTGCTTAAAAATTTGTGAATCAGTACTGCTTGGACCTTGAAGAAGGGGACATACCCCGAAAGCTTGTCCTGAAAAATTGTATGTTAGTGCAAATAAAAAAAGTATCACGGACAGTACTCAATTTTCTCTATATTAAAAGTTAAATATTCCTTTACATTTCGTACCTGGGGGGGATGTCTATAGTATGCCTGTAAAGTGGTGCATTTTTTCCCGTGTTTAGAAGAGTCCCTGCATAAAATGACATTTTTAAAGATAAAAAAAAAAACAGAAAATTGTATACTCACCTTTCCATAATTTTCCTTTCATGACGCATCTCCATGGCAGCACACACACTGGGTTGTGACTCCGCCCCCACAACCTGACAGGATAGGTTAACTATAAAAGTTGAGAGAGGCACCCCACCTCATTCTCTGTAACTATCACCTAATGAAGGGTGGGATGCTGTATGCTGCCATGGAGATGCGTCAGGAAAGGAAAATTACAGAAAGGTGAGTATACAATTTTCGGTTTTCCTGACGCATCATAGCAGCATACAAAGTGAAAAAGAGAAAAACTGCGCTCAGTAAAAAAAAGGATAAGAAATAATAAATAAAAAAAAAAAAAAAAAAAAAAATTTAAACACCAGCTGCGGTTACAAGTGTAGTCCACCAACAAAAATCGAAAAAAAGAGAAACCGCGCTAAGAAAGTGATGCAGGAGTCCAATATAACAGTCCTATGATCATGAATGTGTGATCCCGATATCACTCCGGGTCAGAAGATTTTCTCCAAGAGAAAAAATGATGGATAAACAAAACCAGCAAAAGACACTCCAACTTCAGTTGTGCTTACCAGAAGTAAGATTATGAGGGCGAGTGGCTTAAACCCAGCCTGGGCCTTTAGATGTATACTGCAGATGGAACAGGAGGGGCGCCATCATCCCGTGTAATTCGTGGATATAGTACAAAAAATATAAAAAGTATATAGTGTAATATTGTTATGACATATACCACACCAAACAAAAAAGGAAGGTGACCACCCAAAAAAACTTTAAATCACGTGTGATCATAAATCATATGCTATTAGCTAAACCAGTGAAGTGAGTGTCATGCAATCATGCACACACAAGTGAAAAAATATCATTGAAAAAATATTAAATAAGATGAGTAGAAAAAATGTGAAAGCTAACGACGTCTTCCAAATCTGCTTACCAGATGTAGGATAAGTGGTCGGCTAAAAGAATACTCCCAGTGAAAACTTGAAAAATTGTATGGAAAAATAGAATAAAACTTATATCCAGTATTATTAGTGATACAAACTGCTTACCAGAGGGCCATCCCTCATATGCAGATATGTAGAGACATAAGAACCGCCACCAGAGGATAAGTAAGGCAAACCTTTAGGGTTGTCCCCTTACCAGACAGGAAAGGCACATAAGCAGATGTATTGGGTACACAAACACTCCCAGCCGAAATGGTATGTCACATCCTGTCCTCTCCGTCCCGACTCAGCGGCATGTGAATAATGGAGAGCCAGATAGTGTAATACTGACTAAATCACATTTATTAAGAAACGAAAAAGCACTTACAATGGTCGAATAAAAGCAATCGAATAAAGAAACAAAATACGGAGCCGGCCGGCCTCCGGACACACTCCCGTCCTCAATGGCGTAATGTGGTGACGTTGGCACGCCCCTCCCAGACGCGTTTCGTCACACGTTTGACGTTTTCAATCGGGAACGGGCAGCGTGCTAAGCCACCACATTATAAACCCTACCCAAGCCTCGTTCTGAGTTCCATTTAGGGAAAAAACACAAAACGCCATCTTAGGTGTGGGCATCAGCATCTCTATGTTAAGACAGCGAAGCCATCTTAGGTGTGGGCGTCACTGTTTAATGTACCAGGCACCATTCAATTCAAATAGCCATCATACAATCGAGATGCTCACGCCTCCCAAAATTGCAGGACGGCTAGATAGCCCAATATAAGATTCTAAAAAGAACATGTAAAATTGCATAAACCAAAAACATTTGTAAAACCATCTCTTAATTATAAAAAGGGCCCTCCCCATGTATACTGTATGGAGTATAGTAACTCCAAACTTAAATTGATAGGTAAACACAGGGTCCCTAAAGACAAACTAAAAATCATAGCATAGGCCAAGTCGGTTAAACCAACATTTAAATTAATAATGTTGGTCCATGGTGTGGGCTGTACTGGTGGAGCACAGACCTCAACATGTGAACCCATACATAAAAACACTAAATATAAGACCTTAATCATAAATAAGTGATCATAATAAAATTAATAAAATTGATACAGTTATGTACATAAATCACCCAAACTGCAGAAAAAAACCCATAAAAAGGGAAAATTTATATATAAAAAAAAGGAAATATATATAGGGAGAGATTATATCCAATAACGGGGACCACCATCCCACTTCGGCCATGTCAATCCCTAATACAAATGCATGGATATTCTCGCCCCAAGGGCAGCTATGAGGGACCCCATTAGGAGTTATCAATAAAGGCATTTACATCCACATCTATATTCAGTCCGTGTGGCGTATAACATTTAAGCCTATGGACCCAAGACATCTCTAACTTTGAAATGTCTCGTACAAGGGAGCTCCCCCTCCAATACGGCTTATATCGATCAATGCCGACAAACAGAGTATTGGAGGGGTCTCTATCGTGAACAAGACGGTAATGCTTAGAGACCGAATGGTTCTTGAACCCTGTCAAAATGTTCGTGATGTGCTCATTGAGCCTAACCCGTAGGGGGCGTTTTGTCCGCCCCACATACTGCAAGCCACAAGGGCATTGCAACATGTAGACTACCCCACGGGTGGTACACGTAATGAAGGGGGTAATGGTATGGGAATAGCCAGTGACAGTGGACATAAAAGTCTGAATTCTCCTGTTCGAACAGGAATTCAAAGAACATACCCGACACCGGTTACATTTATAATACCCTGTCAGTTGGTCAAAGAAGGTAGTTTTATCTGTTGGGGGATCCAAGACACCCGGAGCTAATTTGTTCCGGAAAGAAGGTACTCCCCTAAAGACAGTTAGAGGTTTAGGTGGTAGGGCCCCTCCCAACACCCTATCGTTAGTGATGATGTGCCAGTGCTTAGAAATTAATTGCTTAACCTCCTTATGTTGGAGAGAGTATGTGGTAATGAAAGGAACGCCAAGACTCTGGTTCAAACCCTTGGAACGAGGGTTGTCCCGCAGTAAACGCTCTCTCTCCATACCACACACTTCCTCCAAAACGGGTAAAAGTTTTTCTTTAGTATATCCCTTCTCAAGAAATCTTTCTGTGAGAATGTTACTCTGTGTCAAGAATTCTTGGGTATCAGAGCAATTTCTGCGGATTCTCATATACTGACTCTTGGGAATCCCATTGAGCCAAGGTCTGTGATGACAGCTTCCTAGTGGAATAAAGGAATTGCGGTCACTTTCCTTAAAAAAGGTAGATGTAGATAACCGGTCATCATTCACACTTATAGTTAGGTCCAAAAAATGGATCTGAGTTTGACTCAGCTCAAAATTCAGTTGTATACCCCGGTTATTTACATTGAGGGAGGACAGGAACTCACGGAGCTCCTGGCCATCGCCATCCCATAGGAGGAGGATGTCATCTATATACCTAGCCCACAGGACTAGATGGGGGTTCCTGTGGGCATAGATGACATCCTCCTCCCATTTGGCCATGAAAAGGTTCGCCAGCTAGGGGCATATTTCGCCCCCATGGCAACACCACGGCTCTGGCGATAAAAACGGTCTGCAAACCAAAAATAATTATGGGAGGCCGCAAAACTTAGTAATTCCATAACAAAAGAGATCTGATCGATGTGAAGGCCAGAATCTCTGACTAGGGCATCATTTACCGCCTCCAACCCCATCTCATGGGGGATAATGGTGTACAGCGAAGTGACATCAGCACTTCCCATCCATATACCAGATTTTATAGGAATATTGGACAAAAGGTTTAACACATGACGTGTATCCTTAACGTAGGAGGGCATTTTTTGTACCAGGGGCTGCAGAAAGAAATCAATATATCTGCCCACCCGGGACGTAACCGAATCAATCCCACTAACAATGGGACGTCCCGGGGGGCAGATCGGATTCTTATGCACCTTAGGTAAATAATAAATGATGGGAGTCTTAGGGGCTTTGGGGATTAGAAATAACCTCTCCTTCTCTCCAAGGATTCCCAAAGTGGAACCCCTAGAGATAATAGCACGGAGCTCTCTCATATAGCCATCTTTTGGATCAGAAGGGAGGGGAGTATAGGTGTCAATGTCCCCAAGAATCCTGGCCATTTCGGCCATATAGTCCTTCCGGTCCAAAACAACTATCCCTCCCCCTTTATCCGCAGGGCGGATGACTAAATCCTTATTTTTACATAGAGCATCCAGACCCTCTTGTATAATTTTCGAGTTTTTAGCTTTTTTGATTTCTAACCTATCTAAATCCCTAAGGATCACATCCCTGAATACTTTCAACGTAGGGGCAAGTGTTCCCGGAGGATTGAACAATGATGCATTCGCCAGACCGGAATGGGTAAACCGATCAGAAGGTTGCGAGTTTCTTATAATAGGGTTTCCAACTAGGTAGCGTTTAATGTTGAGTTTGCGGACAAACTTGTGTACATCCATATAAGTCTGGAACCGGTTAAGGCTCCTAGGGGGGGCAAATTTGAGGCCTTTGTCTAGAACAACTTTTTCAGAGTGGGATAACTCCTTAGTGCTCAAATTAAAGATACCCTGCCCAATTACACTCTGGCTCTCTTTTGTTGATCGTACTCGCCTCCCCCCTCTAGTTCCTCGTTTTTTTCTACTGGCCTTTTTAGACCTTGGCCTGGTCTGGAAAAACCCCAAGTCCTGGGGCCACCAGAAGAAGGGCCAGGAAAATTGGGTGCCTGAGAATTTTGGGGGGGATAGGGCAAAGAGGAGGCCTGGCCATCCTGTTGTCGAATAGCAGGTCCCTGGGAATCCGGCCTTCCCTCATAAGCATTCATATCGCTCATGGGGAAAAACCTGTTTTGTGTGGGAAGATTGTACTCCCAATCAGAGACGTAAGGTTCCTGGTAGGCTGGTCTCTGGAAAGTGTCATAGCCTTGGTTGGGTTCCCACCATTCTTGGTAACCAGGGCCATAATCCCTACCTCTATTGGAATTGGGTAGGGGACGTCCTCTGCCATCATTCAAGTGATTCCCTCTCCAAGGGGGTGGTGTAGAGGGACGGGTCCCTCTACCCCTTTGACCAAAACTGGATCTAGGGGGCCCCGAATTATAGGGTTGGTATGGGGGAATGTTATTGGACTTGACAACCCCAACAGATCTCTGAGGAGATTGATAACGTGAGGGGTCTCTCTGGTTTTTGGGAGGAAGACCTTTATTGACATTTTTAGGTTTAACAGTCTGATGCTGTCTCGGATAGGCATCAGAGTTAGCCAGCTGGCCTTGGGTGGACACTTCCATCTCAGTGCCAGTTTGGTTTGCCAAGTCCTCCAACAATTTCTTTTGCCAAACAAAAACCAGATTATTCCGATAATCATTTAAATCACGGTTATATTTTTTCTTTTTCTTAGATTTTTGGTCCCTATCCTCTTTTTCAAGGACTTTCAGCAGGGTCTGGGATTTCTCCCTGTACTCCTCACTTTCTTTACTGACGCTGAGTTTATCTTTTATGGTTTTAATCTCAGCATCAATTTTTGAAAGTTTAACCGTTTTCCTGTCAATCAGAAAACGGAGGAGGGCAAGGCCCGCCTGGTTAAAATATTTAAACCACCCCTCCAAATCTGTTTCACCATTTTGAGGGGAGATCTCCCACCTTAGACTCCTTGGAACCATTGAATTTTTAATATAAGTCTCAAGATAAGCTATATCCCACTGTGTGTGGGTTTCTGAAATCATAAGGTTTTTTAGTCTTATGAAAAGCCCCCCCAAATCATTCTCATCTTCTCTGTATACCTCAAAAACGCCCTCAGTGTTGACCACCTTTTGAGCTCTAAAATCAAAAATGTCCATGACTGGACACCAACTAGCTGCAGTAATAGAAATAGGTAAAAAGTGAAAAAGAGAAAAACTGCGCTCAGTAAAAAAAAGGATAAGAAATAATAAATAAAAAAAAAAAAAAAAAAATTTAAACACCAGCTGCGGTTACAAGTGTAGTCCACCAACAAAAATCGAAAAAAAGAGAAACCGCGCTAAGAAAGTGATGCAGGAGTCCAATATAACAGTCCTATGATCATGAATGTGTGATCCCGATATCACTCCGGGTCAGAAGATTTTCTCCTACCCATGAGGGCGAGTGGCTTAAAATGATTTATGATCACACGTGATTTAAAGTTTTTTTGGGTGGTCACCTTCCTTTTTTGTTTGGTGTGGTATATGTCATAACAATATTACACTATATACTTTTTATATTTTTTGTACTATATCCACGAATTACACGGGATGATGGCGCCCCTCCTGTTCCATCTGCAGTATACATCTAAAGGCCCAGGCTGGGTTTAAGCCACTCGCCCTCATAATCTTACTTCTGGTAAGCACAACTGAAGTTGGAGTGTCTTTTGCTGGTTTTGTTTATCCATCATTTTTTCTCTTGGAGAAAATCTTCTGACCCGGAGTGATACACTTTCTTAGCGCGGTTTCTCTTTTTTTCGATTTTTGTTGGTGGACTACACTTGTAACCGCAGCTGGTGTTTAAATTTTTTTTTTTTTTTTTTTTTATTTATTATTTCTTATCCTTTTTTTTTACTGAGCGCAGTTTTTCTCTTTTTCACTTTTTACCTATTTCTATTACTGCAGCTAGTTGGTGTCCAGTCATGGACATTTTTGATTTTAGAGCTCAAAAGGTGGTCAACACTGAGGGCGTTTTTGAGGTATACAGAGAAGATGAGAATGATTTGGGGGGGCTTTTCATAAGACTAAAAAACCTTATGATTTCAGAAACCCACACACAGTGGGATATAGCTTATCTTGAGACTTATATTAAAAATTCAATGGTTCCAAGGAGTCTAAGGTGGGAGATCTCCCCTCAAAATGGTGAAACAGATTTGGAGGGGTGGTTTAAATATTTTAACCAGGCGGGCCTTGCCCTCCTCCGTTTTCTGATTGACAGGAAAACGGTTAAACTTTCAAAAATTGATGCTGAGATTAAAACCATAAAAGATAAACTCAGCGTCAGTAAAGAAAGTGAGGAGTACAGGGAGAAATCCCAGACCCTGCTGAAAGTCCTTGAAAAAGAGGATAGGGACCAAAAATCTAAGAAAAAGAAAAAATATAACCGTGATTTAAATGATTATCGGAATAATCTGGTTTTTGTTTGGCAAAAGAAATTGTTGGAGGACTTGGCAAACCAAACTGGCACTGAGATGGAAGTGTCCACCCAAGGCCAGCTGGCTAACTCTGATGCCTATCCGAGACAGCATCAGACTGTTAAACCTAAAAATGTCAATAAAGGTCTTCCTCCCAAAAACCAGAGAGACCCCTCACGTTATCAATCTCCTCAGAGATCTGTTGGGGTTGTCAAGTCCAATAACATTCCCCCATACCAACCCTATAATTCGGGGCCCCCTAGATCCAGTTTTGGTCAAAGGGGTAGAGGGACCCGTCCCTCTACACCACCCCCTTGGAGAGGGAATCACTTGAATGATGGCAGAGGACGTCCCCTACCCAATTCCAATAGAGGTAGGGATTATGGCCCTGGTTACCAAGAATGGTGGGAACCCAACCAAGGCTATGACACTTTCCAGAGACCAGCCTACCAGGAACCTTACGTCTCTGATTGGGAGTACAATCTTCCCACACAAAACAGGTTTTTCCCCATGAGCGATATGAATGCTTATGAGGGAAGGCCGGATTCCCAGGGACCTGCTATTCGACAACAGGATGGCCAGGCCTCCTCTTTGCCCTATCCCCCCCAAAATTCTCAGGCACCCAATTTTCCTGGCCCTTCTTCTGGTGGCCCCAGGACTTGGGGTTTTTCCAGACCAGGCCAAGGTCTAAAAAGGCCAGTAGAAAAAAACGAGGAACTAGAGGGGGGAGGCGAGTACGATCAACAAAAGAGAGCCAGAGTGTAATTGGGCAGGGTATCTTTAATTTGAGCACTAAGGAGTTATCCCACTCTGAAAAAGTTGTTCTAGACAAAGGCCTCAAATTTGCCCCCCCTAGGAGCCTTAACCGGTTCCAGACTTATATGGATGTACACAAGTTTGTCCGCAAACTCAACATTAAACGCTACCTAGTTGGAAACCCTATTATAAGAAACTCGCAACCTTCTGATCGGTTTACCCATTCCGGTCTGGCGAATGCATCATTGTTCAATCCTCCGGGAACACTTGCCCCTACGTTGAAAGTATTCAGGGATGTGATCCTTAGGGATTTAGATAGGTTAGAAATCAAAAAAGCTAAAAACTCGAAAATTATACAAGAGGGTCTGGATGCTCTATGTAAAAATAAGGATTTAGTCATCCGCCCTGCGGATAAAGGGGGAGGGATAGTTGTTTTGGACCGGAAGGACTATATGGCCGAAATGGCCAGGATTCTTGGGGACATTGACACCTATACCCCCCTCCCTTCTGATCCAAAAGATGGCTATATGAGAGAGCTCCGTGCTATTATCTCTAGGGGTTCCACTTTGGGAATCCTTGGAGAGAAGGAGAGGTTATTTCTAATCCCCAAAGCCCCTAAGACTCCCATCATTTATTATTTACCTAAGGTGCATAAGAATCCGATCTGCCCCCCGGGACGTCCCATTGTTAGTGGGATTGATTCGGTTACGTCCCGGGTGGGCAGATATATTGATTTCTTTCTGCAGCCCCTGGTACAAAAAATGCCCTCCTACGTTAAGGATACACGTCATGTGTTAAACCTTTTGTCCAATATTCCTATAAAATCTGGTATATGGATGGGAAGTGCTGATGTCACTTCGCTGTACACCATTATCCCCCATGAGATGGGGTTGGAGGCGGTAAATGATGCCCTAGTCAGAGATTCTGGCCTTCACATCGATCAGATCTCTTTTGTTATGGAATTACTAAGTTTTGCGGCCTCCCATAATTATTTTTGGTTTGCAGACCGTTTTTATCGCCAGAGCCGTGGTGTTGCCATGGGGGCGAAATATGCCCCTAGCCTGGCGAACCTTTTCATGGCCAAATGGGAGGAGGATGTCATCTATGCCCACAGGAACCCCCATCTAGTCCTGTGGGCTAGGTATATAGATGACATCCTCCTCCTATGGGATGGCGATGGCCAGGAGCTCCGTGAGTTCCTGTCCTCCCTCAATGTAAATAACCGGGGTATACAACTGAATTTTGAGCTGAGTCAAACTCAGATCCATTTTTTGGACCTAACTATAAGTGTGAATGATGACCGGTTATCTACATCTACCTTTTTTAAGGAAAGTGACCGCAATTCCTTTATTCCACTAGGAAGCTGTCATCACAGACCTTGGCTCAATGGGATTCCCAAGAGTCAGTATATGAGAATCCGCAGAAATTGCTCTGATACCCAAGAATTCTTGACACAGAGTAACATTCTCACAGAAAGATTTCTTGAGAAGGGATATACTAAAGAAAAACTTTTACCCGTTTTGGAGGAAGTGTGTGGTATGGAGAGAGAGCGTTTACTGCGGGACAACCCTCGTTCCAAGGGTTTGAACCAGAGTCTTGGCGTTCCTTTCATTACCACATACTCTCTCCAACATAAGGAGGTTAAGCAATTAATTTCTAAGCACTGGCACATCATCACTAACGATAGGGTGTTGGGAGGGGCCCTACCACCTAAACCTCTAACTGTCTTTAGGGGAGTACCTTCTTTCCGGAACAAATTAGCTCCGGGTGTCTTGGATCCCCCAACAGATAAAACTACCTTCTTTGACCAACTGACAGGGTATTATAAATGTAACCGGTGTCGGGTATGTTCTTTGAATTCCTGTTCGAACAGGAGAATTCAGACTTTTATGTCCACTGTCACTGGCTATTCCCATACCATTACCCCCTTCATTACGTGTACCACCCGTGGGGTAGTCTACATGTTGCAATGCCCTTGTGGCTTGCAGTATGTGGGGCGGACAAAACGCCCCCTACGGGTTAGGCTCAATGAGCACATCACGAACATTTTGACAGGGTTCAAGAACCATTCGGTCTCTAAGCATTACCGTCTTGTTCACGATAGAGACCCCTCCAATACTCTGTTTGTCGGCATTGATCGATATAAGCCGTATTGGAGGGGGAGCTCCCTTGTACGAGACATTTCAAAGTTAGAGATGTCTTGGGTCCATAGGCTTAAATGTTATACGCCACACGGACTGAATATAGATGTGGATGTAAATGCCTTTATTGATAACTCCTAATGGGGTCCCTCATAGCTGCCCTTGGGGCGAGAATATCCATGCATTTGTATTAGGGATTGACATGGCCGAAGTGGGATGGTGGTCCCCGTTATTGGATATAATCTCTCCCTATATATATTTCCTTTTTTTTATATATAAATTTTCCCTTTTTATGGGTTTTTTTCTGCAGTTTGGGTGATTTATGTACATAACTGTATCAATTTTATTAATTTTATTATGATCACTTATTTATGATTAAGGTCTTATATTTAGTGTTTTTATGTATGGGTTCACATGTTGAGGTCTGTGCTCCACCAGTACAGCCCACACCATGGACCAACATTATTAATTTAAATGTTGGTTTAACCGACTTGGCCTATGCTATGATTTTTAGTTTGTCTTTAGGGACCCTGTGTTTACCTATCAATTTAAGTTTGGAGTTACTATACTCCATACAGTATACATGGGGAGGGCCCTTTTTATAATTAAGAGATGGTTTTACAAATGTTTTTGGTTTATGCAATTTTACATGTTCTTTTTAGAATTTTATATTGGGCTATCTAGCCGTCCTGCAATTTTGGGAGGCGTGAGCATCTCGATTGTATGATGGCTATTTGAATTGAATGGTGCCTGGTACATTAAACAGTGACGCCCACACCTAAGATGGCTTCGCTGTCTTAACATAGAGATGCTGATGCCCACACCTAAGATGGCGTTTTGTGTTTTTTCCCTAAATGGAACTCAGAACGAGGCTTGGGTAGGGTTTATAATGTGGTGGCTTAGCACGCTGCCCGTTCCCGATTGAAAACGTCAAACGTGTGACGAAACGCGTCTGGGAGGGGCGTGCCAACGTCACCACATTACGCCATTGAGGACGGGAGTGTGTCCGGAGGCCGGCCGGCTCCGTATTTTGTTTCTTTATTCGATTGCTTTTATTCGACCATTGTAAGTGCTTTTTCGTTTCTTAATAAATGTGATTTAGTCAGTATTACACTATCTGGCTCTCCATTATTCACATGCCGCTGAGTCGGGACGGAGAGGACAGGATGTGACATACCATTTCGGCTGGGAGTGTTTGTGTACCCAATACATCTGCTTATGTGCCTTTCCTGTCTGGTAAGGGGACAACCCTAAAGGTTTGCCTTACTTATCCTCTGGTGGCGGTTCTTATGTCTCTACATATCTGCATATGAGGGATGGCCCTCTGGTAAGCAGTTTGTATCACTAATAATACTGGATATAAGTTTTATTCTATTTTTCCATACAATTTTTCAAGTTTTCACTGGGAGTATTCTTTTAGCCGACCACTTATCCTACATCTGGTAAGCAGATTTGGAAGACGTCGTTAGCTTTCACATTTTTTCTACTCATCTTATTTAATATTTTTTCAATGATATTTTTTCACTTGTGTGTGCATGATTGCATGACACTCACTTCACTGGTTTAGCTAATAGCATATGATTTATGATCACACGTGATTTAAAGTTTTTTTGGGTGGTCACCTTCCTTTTTTGTTTGGTGTGGTATATGTCATAACAATATTACACTATATACTTTTTATATTTTTTGTACTATATCCACGAATTACACGGGATGATGGCGCCCCTCCTGTTCCATCTGCAGTATACATCTAAAGGCCCATAGCAGCATACACACTGGGAAATAACTCACCAGTTAGCAGGGTGCAAGTAAAGTAACAATGTATTCATCATATGGCAGTAGAATTGGCCCGAATAACTGATCTACCAAACTCTACTGTTGATAACTGAGCCGAATCTACCCTGTATTGGGACATGAATGTATGCCTGGAGGACCAGGTTGCTGCCCTGCAAATTGTCTCTGGTGACACCCTGCAATATGCTGCCCAGGAAGTTGCCACTGCCCTTGTTGAATGAGCCCTAATGTCTCCAGGTATCTGCAGATTCTGAATGTCGTAGACTTTCTTGATGACCTTGACCAACCAAGATGCAATGGTTCGAGATTAAGCCATTTGGCCTCTTCTTCCTCCGTGAGGAATCACCAATAGATTTTCGGTTTGAAAGAAACAGTAGCTGTCAGGTAGTTCCTAATAGCGCTCATAATGTCCAAGGCATGTGGTTGCCCTTGTTTATCAGTAAATGAAGGAAGGTTGATTTCCTAATTGTAGTGGAAAGATGAGGACACCTTTGGAGTAAAGCAGTCTAAAGGTTTCAGAACCACCCTGTCTGGGAAAAAGATCAAATAAGGTTCTGAAATCATTAAAGCCTGCATCTCCAAGACTCTTTTTGCTGATGTGATGGCTATAAGAAAACTGGAGTTAGACTTACCGGTAACTCCTTTACCAGTGGTCTTCCAGGACAGCCCTTGAGAGATGGAGTCCCTCCCATGGACCCAGGAAACACATTGCCAACAGTTCAAAAAGGCGGTCCCTGGTCAGTCATTTACCAAGAACCGAAGTATGGAACTGCAAAAACATAACCATAACAGGTAATAATGTTAGTACATTAACATAATCAAAAAAGGGTGGGATTGTGCTGTCCTGGAAGACCACTGGAAAAGGAGTTACCGGTAAGTCTAACTCCAGTTTTCCCCAGTTGTCTTCCAGGACAGCCCTTGAGAGGATCCTGAAGTACTGACCAGATTAGTGGAGGGGGGGGACCACGGCTTGGAGAACTTTTCTCCATAAAGCCTGATCCTGACTGGACATTAAGTCTAGTCGATAATGCCTTGTAAAGGTGGAAAAGCTTGACCACGTGGCTGCTTTACATATTTGCTCCGGGGTGGCACCAGCTCTTTCTGCCCAGGATGCTGATAATGCCCTTGTGGAGTGGACTTTAATACCCCCAGGAGGATCTTTGTTTTTGGTCTTATAACCCTCTGCTATAGCTAGCCTAATCCACCTAGCTATGGTGACTTTAGAAGCTTTTTGCCCCTTACGTTGTCTGGAAAAAAGAACAAAAAGTGAATCTGAGATTCTGAATGGATTGGTTACCCTAAGATACTCTAGGATACACCTCCTCACATCTAATAAATGAAAACGCTTTTCTTTATCGTTTGAAGCCTTCTGACAGAAAGAAGGGAGGACAATATCTTGTGACCTACGGAAATTAGATGCCACCTTTGGTAAGAACCGTGGGTCTGTCTTTAGGATGACTCTGTCTTCTAGAATTTGGAGGAATGGCTCTCTGACAGAGAGAGCTTGGATTTCAATAACTCTACGTGCTGAAGTGATTGCCACAAGAAGTACTGTCTTGAAAGTGACCAGTCTTAGAGAGGCCTCTGAGATAGGTTCAAAAGGTGAAACCCAAAAATGCCTTTAGAACGATTGATAGATCCCAGGATGGGGCTATGTTAACTCTGACTGGTTTGCGTCTGGAGATTGCTTTACAGAACCTAGCAATGAAAGGATCTTCTTGCAACCTTTTCTCTAAGTATACACTTAAGGCCGCTATATGGACCTTAATAGTACTAGAAGTTAGCCCCTTGTCTATCCCCTCCTGGAGAAACTGTAGGATATTTGCTGTATCCATATTTACCTCACCTCGGCTGTTCAACCAGCTGTTAAATTTCCTCCAGACCTTCCTGTAAATGGCTTGAGTGACAGGTTTTCTACTCTGTAGCAGGGTCTGAATCACTATCAGTCAGGCCCTTGCTACTCAATATTTCCTCCTCAGTAACCACGCTGAGAGGTTCAGCATGGATACTTGTGGATTAAAGAGAGGTCCCTGAGACAGAAGGTCTGGTCTGCAGGGAAGCCTCAGAGGAGGTTGGTCTGTCAACCGTAGCAACATTGTGAACCATGGTCTCTTGGGCCAAAACGGTGCCACTAAGATTAAACACATTTCCTCCACTAGAAACTTCGCTAGAACCCTCGGAATAAGGTGAAGCGGATGAAACGCATACGCTAAGCTGAAGGTCCATGGGGTCTGTAAGGCATCTACTGCCCAGGGCTGATCTCCTGGGTATAGAGAGCAAAAATTTGGAACTTTTGCATTCTCCTTGTTTGCAAACAGGTCCACTACTGGTTTTCCCCAGTAAGCTGCTATGTACACTCGTTGTCGACTCAAGAAATCTGCAGTGTTGTTCAACTCCCCTTTCAGGTGTATTGCAGAGATGGATGCTAGATTGGATTCTGCCCATTGAAATATGCGACTGACCACCAACATTAGTCGATGACTTCTGGTGCCTCCTTGCTTGTTTATATAAGCTACATCCGTCATATTGTCTGAGCGGACCTGTAGATGACCTTGTATGGTATTCTGAAAGAATAGCGGAGCCCTGAGGACAGCTGTTAGCTCCTTCCAATTGGACGAGAGAAGCTTCTCCTCTGACTTCCACCTGCCCTGTGCCCAGTCTGAGTTGAAGTGGGCTCCCCAACCCCAGCTGCTCGCATCCGTAGTTAGTATGGATGTGACAGGAGAGATCCAGAGAACCCCTTTGTTTAAATTCTCTGTCTCCTTCCACCACCAGAGGGAGCGCTTTACTCTGGTGGGGATTGAAATCTCTTCTTCCAGATCCCTGTCTTTTAACTGTTCCAACAGAAACCTCTGAGGGTCTCTTTGGTGGAACCTGGCCCATTGTACAGCTGGAATGGCTGCTGTCATAAGTCCTAAGACCGACATCACCTCCCTCACTGTACATTTGGCGCTGCTTTGAAGAAAAGACATTCTCTGCCGCAGATTCAATATCTTGGCAGGACTATCCTCTGCTCTACTGACAGGATCTTGTACCCCAGAATTTCCTGTGTTGGGGTAGTCTTGGACTTTTCCAGACTGATTATCCACCCCAACTTACTCAGGCTGAGCTGTGTCAACTCTAGATCCCGACGAAGTTGTTTCTCTGAATTGGCCATGAGGAGTAAGTCGTCTTGATACGGAATAATCGAGACTGACTGTAGTCTTAAGGGAACTAATGCCTCCCCGAGAATCTTTACCAAGGACGACAGTCCGAAGGGAAGTGCTCTGCACTGGAAATGATACATTTTGGTGTCTATCTGGATCGCCATCCGAAGAAATTTCTGGCATTCCTTCCTTATTGGGATATGCAGATAGGCGTCCCTTAAATGCAGGGTAGCCATGAACACCGCTTTTTGGAGAAGATTCCTTATAGAGTAAATGGACTCCATCTGGAATTTTTTGTATCGGATGGAGCGGTTCAGAGGTCAGAGGTTCATGATTAGTCTGAACTTTCCAGACGGCTTTTTTACCACAAAAATGTGCGAGTACAAACCGTCCCCCTGTTCCTGAATAGGGACTGGTGTCAATACCTCTTGATCCACCATTTCCACTATTAACAGAGGTAAGGCCTTGGCCTTTTCTGAGTGTCTTGGAAGCTTTGTCACAAGAAACTTTGAGGGTGGATCGCTGTGAAATTCCAGCGCATACCCTCTTTTTATAATGTTTAAGACAAACTCGTTTGAGGTTATCTTTTCCCACTGTGGGAGAAAATTCACTAACCTTCCTCCCACCCGAACCCTGATGTCACTGGGGTTTAGGGTTTGAATCGGGGCGGTTAAAAAGTATGCCCCCTTTTTCTTTCCCTTTTTGTCCTGTTCAGTGCTTTTTGGGTTTGAACTCCTTCTCTGACTTGGAGGGTTCCTTTGAGGGACGAAAAACATTTTCTTTGAAAATTTCTCTTTTTAATGGGAAAGGCTTTCTTTTTATCCGCCATTCTTTCCAAGGCGGTATCTAGTTCAGGCCCGAAGACTAAGTCTCCTGTAAAGGGGACACTGCACAGGCATATTTTAGATGCCGTGTCTCCCCCCCCCCCAAGTTTTCATCCATACTGACCTCCTGGCTGCGACAGAAAGCGCCGCAGTTTTAGCCGTAAATTTTATGACATCAGTGGAAGCGTCAGAGATGAAACTTGTCGCCTTAAAAAGCATAGGGAAGGTTTTCAAGAGCTCCCCCCTAGGCGTGCCTGCCTTTAGGTGTTCTTCTAGTTGAGATAACCAGTACTCCAGATTCCTGGCAACACAAGAAGTGGCTAGAGCTGGTTTTAAACCTGCCATAGAAGCATCCCAGGCCCTCTTTAAGACTATGTCTGTTTTCCTGTCCATTGGGTCCTTTAAATGACCCATATCCTCAAAAGCAAGGTCAGACTGTTTTGAAACTTTGGATAGAGGGGCGTCTAGTTTAGGATTTGTATTGCAGACCGCATCTGGGCTCTCATCAAAGGGGAATCTCCTTTTATGGGAATTTGGAAAGAAGACTTTTTTTATCTGGCTCAGCCCACTCCTTGCGGATAAGGTCAGAAAGCACTTTATGTATAGGGAATACCTTAGCTTTCTTTTTCCCCAGAGCCTCGTATTTTATCATGTCTGGTCAATTGAGTTTCTTCCTCATCAATTTCCAGCGTATCATAAATAGCGCTCAACAGCTCATCTACTTCCTCAAGAGACAGCTTGTATTTTGCTGCTTTGTTAGCTACAACCTGATCCTCCTCCTGATCTGAGTCAGAGGATTCAGGGCTAACCAACATGGGGCTATGCTCCCTGACTGTACGGGGCTCCCCAGAACTGGGTGTTGTAAGGCATGGTGAGGAGGGAATCGCAGCTGACGTGCTTACATCTGCGATTAACTCGCAGAGAGATTTAAAGGAGCCAAGGAATTTCACCAAGGGAGAGTCTGCCTCTGTTTTAAGTAAGCCTGCAATACACTGCTTGCATAAGGCTTTGTTAGAGCCTGAGGACAACTTATTTCCACAATTAGGGCACTTTTTGCGGCCTGACTTGTCTTCCCTTGTGGCCTCCTTAGCCTGAAATAAAGAATAAACGATCTTTAGCATCAAAATCCCTTTAACCCTCACTAGAAAACACCCATGCTGCCACCACTGCTGCATAAACCCGGGACTGTGAGATAAACCACCACCATGGGGTACTACCAATCCCAGCCTTACAACAAAACCCCAGAAGTAAACACAGTAAGGGCTTGCCCAGCAGCCTACCTGTGTTTGGCTGGTGCCTGCATCCACCGGAGTGTCCTGGGGATTAGCCTCCATGGTCCCTCTCTCGAGCTCCGGATCCCGCCGCTAGTCCGGTATGGCTGGATGCTGGTCGGGATTTGTAGGCCCAGCGCGGGCTTTTCCCTTCCTCTTTGTGCCTCCAGAGACCCGGAACCAGAAGTCTTGGCACACAGCGATGACGCGGTTCAACCGGAAATGACGCTCAGCGTCTCCGACCCCCACCGCCATACAGCACGGAGCTGAGATGGAAGAAACCATCTACACTGCTCCTGGGGGGGGGACATGCATCAACCTGCCATGGCCACCTTGGCACTGGAAAGAGGGGGGTGGTAACGGGTCCACTCCTGCCAGCCGGACGGTACCCGAGCCCAGAAAAATTAGGTAGGACTAACCTGGAGACCGCTGGATAGGACTCGTACCCCCTCAGGCAGCCCCTGAGAGATAGAGTCCTTCTGACCTGATTCCTGGCAACATGTTCCTCCAAAGAAGGAAACACAAATGACTGACCAAGGACCTGAGGGACCGCCTTTTTGAACTGTTGGCAATGTGTTTCCTGGGTCGATGGGAGGGACTCCATCTCTCAAGGGCTGTCCTGGAAGACAACTGGGGAAATGTTAATTTCAGTGTTAAATTCCATAATGTAATCGAATCAGCTGGGTGAAAGGGTAAACCTGACAGAGTATTCAGGACTACTGATTAATCCCATGATGGAAATGTTGGTCTTCTTGGAGGCCTGATCTTACCACAAGCTTTTATAAACTGGATTAGGAGATGGTGTGAGGCCCATCTAAACCCTGTTTTTGAGGATAATGCTGAAATCTGAACTTTTATGGTATTTGAACTGAGTCCCTTAGATAAGCCTGTTTGAAGAAACTCCAAGATTTGCTAAGCTTGTGAATGTAGAGGATCCCATCCATTCTGCTGGGCAATGATCATGAATCTCTCTCATATCCTACCGTAAGTAATGTTGGTTGAACAGTTCCTTGCTTGGAGTAGCGTTGAAACGACTTTCTGGGAAGAGCCTTGTTCTAGGAACCGATTCCTCTCAACATCCCTGCCATTAGATGGAGTCTCTCCGGATCCGGATGGAGGAATTGACCCTGGTGAAGCAGATCCTGAGACAGTGGAAGAGGTAGTGGATCTCCCATGCTGAGCTGCAGTAGAGTCGTGAACCAAGGCCTCCTGGGCCAGAAAGAGATCACCGCTATTACTGAGGATGACGACCTCCTGAGTCTGGACAGGAACCTCGCAATTAGAAGTGTTGGTGGGACTATGTACCCCAGACAAAAGTTCCATGGATGGACAAGGCAATCCACGCCCTCCACAGATGGATATGCTGCCCTCGACAGGAACCTCTGACACTTGGTGTTTGTAGGAGTAGCGGGCAGATTGATCTCCAGAGTGCCCCAAGTTTGAGTCAAAAGATCGAATGCTTGATGGTTTAGGGACCATTTGTTGTTTGACAGGAACTTTCTGATCAACCGATCGGCTAGAAAGTTCTGTACTGCCGGAATATACACTGCCCGTAGATCCGTTAGGAATAACTGGGCCCATTCCAGGATGGTGCGAACCTCCTGTAGTAAGGTACTGCTCCTGGTACCCCCGTCTCTGAATGTATATTACCACCACTTTGTTGTCCATCCGTATTAGGACACTTTTCCCCCCCTCATGGACGGGCTAAATGCTAGTAGGGCTTGAAAGACTGCCCTGAGTTCGAGAACATTCAAAACCATGCCCACTGCGTGAAATGGCCATTGACAGAGGTGATTACCTCTGGTTCTGGGTGAACTATAGGTCTGTGCCTTTTGAGGTTGTCTGTATTCATCCACCACCAAACCGACTGTTTCACTCTGTGGTAAATGGCAAATCGGCTGGAGCATTGATGTGCCGTTCCATTGTTTGAGGATTGCATCTCCCTCATGTGCCACTGTGCTCACTGGATCATTGGGAAAGTGGCCGACGTTGAGCCTAATGTGCTCAGACAGACTCTTGCTGGCAGAAATGTTGTTGTCATTAATCTTTTTAACTTCCAAATCAACGGATCTATCTTTTTTTGAGGTAGACTGACTTTGACAAAGTGTTGATTTCCGCCCTTAGAAAGATCATGTTCTGTGTAGGTTGAAGATTTCTTTTTTCCCCCAGTTGATCAGCCTCCCAAAACTCTGAAGTGTGTTGATCAGTATCTCCCGGTGATTAATCAGCGTATCTTGACTGTTTGCTAGAAGTAAAATGTTGTCCAAATAGTGATGAAGTCTCAGGCGAAAATCGCAGATATTTTTGAAATGCGTGGTGTATAGGCACATGTAGATAGGCGTCCAATCTACTGACAGCATCCAGTCTCCTAAGTTTATGGCTAATAGGATTGACTGGAGGCTCTCCATTTTGAAGGCTTCAATCTGAATTCCTTTGTTGATCCCTTTTAAGTCCATCACAGGGCGTAAATCTCATTTTCTTCTTTATTAAGAATAGAGGAGAGTAGTACCCCCTTTCTCTTTGAGAGGTTGGAACTTCCAGAATTGCCCCCTTGCTTTCCAGATCCACCACATACTTGAGAAGTAGCTTCCTCTTGACTGGCGAAGAAGGAATTCTGGTTGGCTGGAAATGGCCCTCGAGCACCCCGTCTAAGAACTTCCATTTGTGCCCATGTTATATTGTAGACAGTGTCCAAGAATCCTTTACGTGATCCATCCAGACCTGTTTGAATTTTCTGAGTCTTGTTCCCACTTCCCAGGCAGGACGGGCATACCCTCAAAAAGACTTCTGGTCATCCCCTGATGAAGTGGTCTTGGGTTTTTGAAGCCTCAAAAAGAGGATTTTGGATTCTTCCAGGTTTTCTTGAACTCTCTTCCTGGCCTATATGATCTCGCTTCCCTATACCTTTCCGGAAGGTTGCGTTTGAAAGCAGGACCCTTCTGAGGTTTAGGCCTTCTATCAGAGGGAACCCCCGTCACTTTGGAAATCGCTGAGTCCAGTTTTGAACCAAAAAGAATAACTCCATCGTAAGGAATCTTGCACCAATTGGCCCTTGATGCTGGATCCGCCACCCACGGCTTTAGCCAAAGAGCTTTTCTGGCCATAGCCCTCTCAGAAGAACGAATGACATCTGCTGAAGTCTCTGCTACAAAATTGCCTGCTAGTTTCAGTTCTTGAAGAGAACAAATTATTTTCTCTTGGTCAGCTCCCTCCTATATTGGCAGACCATCCAGAGATTTTCCGACTGCAGCCTCTATTGGGAGGGTTACATGTCTTGCGAGTCGCATTAGGGAAGCATCTACCACCGGTGGATGAATGAGCAAATTCACCTTCAGCTCCTCCAGTGGATATAGCTAGGCTAACCTATTATTCAGGTTAGATCTCTTATCTGATCTTTCCCATTCATCCCTAATGAGGTCTTCCAGCTCCTCTATAAAAGGAAAAGATTCCGGCTCTCTTTTCAAATTAGGGAAGTAATTCCGTATTTTAGGAGGAGCCACTTCTGCTTCTTCCCATGCTATGGCCAACTTAACTGACCATAGGTTCATAGGGTTCCACTAAGGTGAAATCAAATCTTGTGGGCATCTCTGATTCATCTTTGTTAGAAGCTGCATCCGAAGCAATGGGAGTATTATGAGTTACAGTAGATGTGCTTGGGCCCGCCTTGTCTGGTTCAGGAGCTGATGATTCCAGAATAGATTCCCTGCACAGACTCTGATGAGGTCAGATACCTCTCTTGCATCCAGCTCCTTCTCCCTGGTTGCTTCATTAAAGCATGCGCGGCACGCTAACTTGTCTGGTAAAGCTGATGCTCCGCACACCCAGCAAGCGTTTGCTGCAGGGCGGGTGTGATAGCTCTTTTCGGGGAGAAGGAGACCTCCTGCGTGATCGGCTACGCTGCGAACTGCTATGGCGAGAATGGCCGTGACCAGAGTGGCGATAGCAAGATGAAGATTTTGAGCGACTTCTCCCAGATCTCCTATGGCTTGAGGTATGGCTTTAAAAATAAATAAATGCAGCACTAGGTGAGATGAGAGCAGAGGGGTTGACTAACACCCCATGTACATATATATTGTGTATAACAGCAAATATTTCCACGTGGTAATAATTAAAAGCTACGATAGATAAAGTGAAAAAACAGACTCCAGTTGCTGGAGGCAGTGTCCATAATGAGGTAAAAGTTCATCAGTATAAACAACGTGATACTTCTAGTGAAAGAAAGGAAAGACATATGTGGATGATGTTCTTAAATCAAATGGGTGGTCTTCATATACTCAGAGTCCACACGTGAGTAAAAGGGGTAAATATGCTTACCAGAAAGGGTGGACACACTCACCATACGGTGGAGTGTCATTCAGGCTTATGGATCAACCGATCCTAGGGGTGCTTGTTGGGAGGCGCTGTTAGTAGGTTCCAATGGTCCCATCTGGGGCAACCGTGGGTAGAAGATGGTACTTAGATCCTCAACGGATGGATTCACCTTCACAGCGAGCAAGCAGCTGGAGGATGCAGCTTTTACCACACCAGATGTGGGTTCATGTAGAGAAAGAAAAAAGTCTCCACATAGTGCATGAATCTATTATATAAGGTTTATTGGAAACCACCAAAAAGGAAAGATTCTTTGTAAACACCGGATAAAATGAATAAAAAATAGTGATCACGAGTAAATATAAAAATCGCGTGGTACAGGGTACAGATGGCTTCAGCAACACGACATGTTTCGGACTATGGTCCTTCTACTGGGACATACAGCCTTGTGCCTGGCACCATGCTTACATATACAGACAGTAAAATTATAAAATGACAATCAGCTGTGTGTGCCGCCGCTCGGCGGATCTAACAGCCAATCAGGAATAGATAGTATGTTTGTACCTATCGTCATTGAAGCATGTGGTGGCACCAACCAATCAAAACTTCTGGTGCAGAATCACATGTTAGCGTCATTAAGGATGATGTCATCGCGCACCAGCAGATGTGCTCCAAGCCTCGTTTCCATCCTAGGAAGATGCTAGTAAGATAGTATGGCAAGGGGTGAACTAACCCCGCCCATATGCCAAAAATCTACGTCATTGCGCAACGGAACGGGGCGCTCATATCCCAGCAGCTTCCTGTGTCAACGGAAGTGCAAAAAAGATACTGATGGAATGGTAATAAACGGAAAAAAACAATACTGAACTGAAAAATTACTTATAAAAAACCCTGTATGGACGTCAATCGGGACACCTCCTTATGACTCTGCAACAAACAGAACATAGGTGCATAAAGCATCATAGATGGATGAAAAATGTCCTGCACTGGTGTCCAAAGAATGTAGACAATATAATAGCATTGTAATGTAAATACATACAACTGTAGGTGGATATATAACGCCCTGGTAAAGCCAAGGGATTTACATAGACATCCCATAGGGATATATACAGTATACATGTGGATTTACATGACGTGGATTTTTAGCATATGGGCGGAGTTATTTCACCCCTTGCCATACTATCTTACTAGCCCCTTCCTAGGATGGAAACGAGGCTTGGAGAGCATCTGCGGGTGCGCGATGACATCATCCTTAATGACGCTAACATGTGATTCTGCACCAGAAGTTTTGATTGGTTGGTGCCATCACATGCTTCAATGACGATAAGTACAAACATACTATCTATTCCTGATTGGCTGTTAGATCCGCCGAGCGGCGGCACACACAGCTGATTGTCATTTTATAATTTTACTGTCTGTATATGTAAGCATGGTGCCAGGCACAAGGCTGTATGCCCCAGTAGAAGGACCATAGTCCGAAACATGTCGGGTTGCTGAAGCCATCTGTACCCTGTACCACACGATTTTTATATTTACTTGTGATCTCTATTTTTTATTCATTTTATCTGGTATTTGCAAAGAATCTTTCCTTTTTGGTGGTTTCCAATAAACCTTATATAATAGATTCATGCACTATGTGGAGACTTTTTTCTTTCTCTACATGAACCCACATCTGGTGTGGTAAAAGCTGCATCCTCCAGCTGCTTGCTCGTTGTGAAGGTGAATCCATCCATCCGTTGAGGATCTAAGTACCATCTTCTACCCACGGTTGCCCCAGATGGGACCATTGGAACCTACTAACAGCGCCTCCCAACAAGCACCCCTAGGATCGGTTGATCCTGAATGACACCCCGCCGTATGGTGAGTGTGTCCACCCTTTCTGGTAAGCGTATTTACCCCTTTTACTCACGTGTGGACTCTGAGTATATGAAGACCACCCATTTGATTTAAGAACATCATCCACATATGTCCTTCCTTTCTTTCACTAGAAGTATCACGTTGTTTATACTGATGAACTCTTACCTCATTATGGACACTGCCTCCAGCAACTGGAGTCTGTTTTTTCACTTTATCTATCGTAGCTTTTAATTATTACCACGTGGAAATATTTGCTGTTATATATGTACATGGGGTGTTAGTCCACCCCTCTGCTCTCATCTCACCTAGCGCTGCATTTATTTATTTTTATTTTCATTGCACGGTTACTACACTGGTGATGCTGGCTGCTATTATGTTCATATGATCTTTTTTGAGTAGCGCAACAATATTTATTTTCTCTTTTGAGGTATGGCTTGAACGACCATGATGCCTGGAGATTGATGAACTTGACCTGGAAGGGCTGCCAGAAATCTCAGCATTAGAAAGGTCATGCACTCTTTTTCCTCTTCCATACTTACCAAACATGCTGAGAACCTCTTACCTTATATGTTGAGGGTGGTCTGCTTGGGCAGTGACCTCCATGAAAATAGTGCACAGAAAAGGTAATACCTGATGAGAAACAACAGTATAGCAAATGCAATGCAAGAAAAACATACAGAGTTGCAAATAACCAGGTAAAAACAAGAAAGCAGCCTACCAGAGACTGAGGGTAGAAATAAACAAAAGAAACTATCCTTCTGAGCAGTCTGCAGCCATCAGTAAAATTCAAACAAGCTGTGGGCCTTTAAAATGAAAATGACATCCCCGCACATGTGCAGAAGCGCTCCGTCGGCACCAGCGCCATATTGGAAAAGGGCAGAATCACCTGCTGCTCTACCTCACTTCCTCCAGCCCTGTGTAGAGCCCAGGGAAGGATGCAATAGCCATAATGGAATGAACGTCGAGCTGTGGAACTACAGAGCTCAGCCAAGCCCTTGTAAACAAAAAGAGAGGAAAAAAACAATGTCAAAGGCAATACCTTGGAATAGAAGAAAGGTAGGAGGTCACTGCAGTAACTTTAAGCTTCTTTAAAGCTTGTAATATGCCAGAATGGGCCCCCAAGACCACCATATTGGGGTTCTCTCCATAGAGGCTGCTTTAGAGGCTGTACAGGAGAGACTTCCAGCCAGGAGAGGCTTAACCTGGTGGGGCGAATGCGGTAAGGGTGCTGAATCCGTCCTCCATCTTGTCAGGTGAGGATAAAAAAAGAGAATGAGGTGGGGTGCCTCTCCTTTTAACTTTTATAATTAACCTCTCCTGTCAGGTTGTGGGGTCGGAGTCACAACCCAGTGTGTGTGCTGCCATGGTGATGCGTCAGGAAAGTCATTTAAAACTACTCTTGGCTATAATGAATTGTCGGGTCCCGGCAATGAAGATAAAAGTCATTGAATAAAACGGCATGGGATCCCCCCAGTCCATTACCAGGCCCTTTGGGTCTGGTATGAATATTAAGGGTAACCCTGAACCAAATTTTTTTTTAAAAATTGCGTGGTAGTTCCCCCAAATTTCATACCAGGTACTTCAGGTCTGGTATGGATATTAAGGGGAACCCTGCACCAATTTAAAAAAAAGGCATAGGGGTCCCCCCAGATCCCGCCCCCTGTTTGAAATGGTAACGGGTACATTGCACCCGTACCATTTCACAAAAAAAGTGTCGAAATGTTAAAAAAAACAAGACACACCTTGGGACAAGTCCTTTATTAAAAAATAAAAATGTCCCACGAAGTCCATTCATCTTCTTTTATGGCTCAGCCGATGGACCAAAAATAAAATAAAAAAGATCCGCCTCTATGGGAGGCAACCACCCTATTACGCTTCAGCGCTGATGACAGTTTGTTTATAAGTGAAGGCGGGGCCACATGGTGATGTACCCGGGTGACCCCACCCCCCTCTGAAGCACGGGGACTTTCCAATGGCTTCCCCGTGGCGTCAGAGGGGGCAAGGCCACCCATTTACGTACCCGGGTGGCCCCACCCCCCTCTGATGCCACAGGAAAGCCATTGGGAAGTCCCCTTGCATCAGAGGGGGGCAGGGCCACCTGGGTACATCACCACATGGCCCCGGCCATTATAAAAGAACTGTCATTGGCACTGAAGTGTCATATGGCGGGTGCCTCCCATGGAGGCGGATCTTTTTTATTTTATTTATCAGTCCGTCTGCGGAGCCATGGAAGAAGATGAATGGACTTCGTGGGACATTTTTATTTTTTAATAAAGGACTTGTCCCAAGATGTGTCTTGTTTTTCTTTAACATTTTCACACTTTTTTTGTGAAATGGTACAGGTACAATGTATCCATTACCATTTCAAATGGGGGGGCAGGATCTGGGGGTCCCCTTGCAGACGCCCACAACCACCAGGCAAGGTTTGTGGGGATGAGGCCCTTGTTCCCATCAACATGGGGACCAGGTGCTTTGGGGGGCCACCCCAAAGCACCCTCCCCATGTTGAGGGCATGTGGCCTGGGACGGTTCAGGATGGGGGGCGCTCTCTCATCTCCCCTCTTTTCCTGCGGCCTGCCAGGTTGCGTGCTCGGATAAGGGTCAGTATGGAATTTGGGGGGACCCCCACGCAATTTTTTTTTTTAAATTCTGGTTTGTGATTCCCCTTAATATTCATACCAGACCCAAAGGGCCTGGTAATGGACTGGGGGGGATCCCATGCCATTTTTTTCAATGACTTTTATCTGTACTGCCGGGACACGACAATTCATTATAGCTGCGAGTAGTTTTAAATGACTTTTTTCCTTTAGAGATGTCATTTTGTGCAGGGACTATTCTAAACACGGGAAAAATGTGCCACTTTACAGGCATACTATAGACATCCCCCAGGTACGAAATTTAAAGGAATATTTCACTTTTATTGTTTCACTTTAAGCATTATTAAAATCACTGCTCCCGAAAAAACTGCCCTTTTTAAAACTTATTTTTGCATTGATACATGTCCTCTGGGGCAGGACCCAGGTCCCCAAACACTTTTTATGACAATAACTTGCATATTAACCCTTAAAATTAGCACTTTTGATTTTTCACGTTCGTGTCCCATAGACTTTAACAGTGTTTGCGTGTTCAGACCCAACCGGGGGGTGTTCGGCTCATCCCTATTGATTAGTTGCTATGGGCTACAGTATTTTGCACATTGTTGTTTGTATTATGAAACCCCACTTGTTTCCTAACCAATTGGATTTAATTACATTTGAAATAATTTAAATTAAATTTGATTTTAAAATATTTTAAAATTCTTCTTTAATTTGACTATGATGTATTATAGTGACATATCTTTGCAGTTTTTGATGATTCTGTCACATAGGATATTAGATCATGGTTTTGTAAAGCTGTTTAAAGCAATGTAGAAAGTTCTTAATTTTTAATTGCATTGATTTTTTTCTCTCGCTAAATACTCCTGACACTGGAAGCTAGAGGAATACAGGAGACAGAGTGGGTGGATTATATAAGGGGTGGGGCTTATGAGAAGTGGGATGGGTCAAAAAGGAGGGGGGGAGTCTGTCGCCCACCCATCCTCAAATTTCGTCAGCCACTAATGAAAGTGAGGGTGAAAAAAGAGGTTTGAAAGCTAATGGAGGACATTACAAGGACCGAAAAATAGAGTAAGGAATGATTTAATGAGAAAACAACAGGGAGGGGAGGGGAGGGAATTTATGATCCAAGAGACTCAAATTGATTCAATATGAAAAGTAATAACAGATGAGGGAAATGCCCTAACTACATCTGTATGTAGATAAAGCTAATTGCATGACACCCGGGGAATCTAATTTAGATAGTAGGGTGTGTTCCTCTGAATTAAAGGCATATCACAAAAAAAGGACCCAGGGGAAAGGAACGGGACAGGTGCCAGTTCCACCCAGGGAAAAAGAATTCATCAACAAGGAACCAGCAGATTAGCAAAAATATGAAAAATTTAATATTAAGTTGAATAATTCCACATATACACCAAACACAAAATCAAAAATGATGACAATAAGTGAACCAAGACCTGACACTAAGAAAATAAAAATAGACAACGTTGTCTAGGAACAGAACAACACACAGATGGCCACCACTAAACACACACAACAAGGACGCCCAGCTGGATTAATGAATGAAAAGATACACAGCAAAACATGAAATGTCTCATAAGTATCTCAGAAGGTTGTGGATCAAGGCTGGGAGATTGGTGTGTGCAGCCGTATGGTTGGGGGGAAAGTCCGCCTTGTAGGATGCCAATGTCAGGCCTTAGGTGAGCCTTGAGATGTATTGCATGGACATAGCTGATTGAGACACTAACAGCTGAGTGTCATACAATGACTGGTGAAGTAGATGAGCAGCTATGTGGGGATGGTACATAGATCAAGATGTAGGTGTGCCTGCATCGGTAATAATCGGTAATAATCACTGTGAATGAAATTGACAGTGGGTGGGAGACAACTGTGTAACTATGGTGACATCAGTCACGATTAGAATATGAACAGATACAGTCTCACCAGTCCCGGGATACCGAAGTTGAGCAGGCTAGTGGATCATTCCAATCCCACTTGGATCATCTCAGGTGGTACGGAGCGGCTGCATCCAGGTCGGGTCAGCTGGATGGGGCTTCGTAGATCCGTGTGCTCGGTTTGCCAGCAGCGGTGATGAGGAGCGGAGGCGTGTTAGGGCTTGCCGTCTGAGTGCGGCGTAGGTCAGCGTCCACTTCCTGGTTCCATGCTGTGAGGCTTCACACGAGGGCGGACGGAATACCCAGGGCTGATGGGTGGGTCTGTGTGTGACGCTAGGTGGAGCGTGATGGCGTCATGCTGACGCGTTTCATCCGTCACAGGGATTTCTTCAGAGCATGCGCCGTTGCCAGAGCGGACATCTTATATAGCCCTCCCACTCACATACGTGGATACAATGGCTATCTGTTGGCCTGGCGACGGTACAACAAATGGACTGCCATTCAGACCGGGAGACAACAAAGATTATGCAAATAAATGGAACGGGCCGGTCCGTGGGTGCACCACCTCTATACAGAACATGAACTACTTAAACAAGGAAGGGAGGGAGAAAAGAAGGGGAGTGGAGTAGAGGGGAGAAACTGAAACTGAGACTAAATAAAAAATAAAATATAATATAGAAAGTGAAAATTAAATAATGAATAATAAAAGTTAAAAATAGAAAAAATAAACTAAAATATGAAAAAAATTTATATAAGGAATAATTAATAAATGATGAAAAAATAATAATAAGTAATAGATGAAAAAAAAAAAAAAATAAATAAAAAAAATAAATGGAAGATGAAAAATTAATAAAAATAAATATAAAAAATAGAAATAAAATGAAAAGTAGTTGAGAGGAGCAATCAGGCAGTGAAAGTAGATACGTCACCTATATGGAGAAAGGAGAAAAGAGAAGAAAAAGAGAAAAGGCAATAGATGTGAATATGGACCTAAGGGGTAAGGAACACTGACAGATTGCACTCGTTATTTAACCCATGAGGGGACATGCTGTCAAGGGTATATATCCACATTTTTTCTTTCTGGCAAAGAATTCTGTCGAAATCACCCCTTCTAAGGGGAAGATTTAACCTGTAGATACCCTTGACAGTAAGCCCAGTGGGGTCCCCCCCATGGAACTTGAGGAAATGTAGAGGAATGGGGCGCTCATCATCTTTGCTGAGAATGCTTTGGACGTGCTCACCGACTCTGATCTTCAGTTTCCTCTTTGTCTTACCCACATATTTTTTGCCACAGGGGCAAGTGAGCATATACACTACTCGTGTGGTATTGCAGTTGATGAAATTATAAATTTTAAACTGTCTCTTACCGTCAGAGTCGGTGAACACGTCCGTACATTCGACATACTTGCAGATGGCGCATCACCACACCTAAACATACCTTTAAGAGGGGGGAGTAGGGTAAGCCAGTTTTTGGTCGGGGATCTTTGGTATTCGGAGTGGATCAAGTGATCCCTCAGATTCCGAGAACGTCGGGCGGTAAGAAGGGGACGTTCTCCCACTATCTCACCAAGAACAGGGGAACCAGAAAGGATATGCCAGTGGTTATTAAGAATGGTCCTAATCTGTTTCCATTGAGCACCGTATTTGGTGATGATTCTGGGGGGTTCATGTCTATCTTTAGAGACCGTAGGATTCCTTCTAGTGAGAAGTTGCTGACGGTCCGTCTGAAGGGCTCTTTTTTTGGCTGTTCTAATAGATGAATGGGAGTAGCCTCTGTCCCTAAACCTACCGTATAGTTCCCTGGCTTCCTTGTCAAAATCTTGTTCTTTAGAGCAGTTTCTACGAATACGGAGGAACTGGCCTACAGGTATACCTTTTATTAGGGATCTAGGGTGATCACTGGTGGCCAGGAGGAGTGTATTCGCTGCTGTTGGCTTCCTGTGAGTTTTAGTATTGATCTTCCCATTATCGGCAAACAGGGTCAAATCCAGAAAGGAAAGGGTATATTGGTGGGCAGTGTATGTAAGCCTAATGTTACGGTCGTTGGTATTAAGTTCTTCCATGAATAACATTAACTCCTGCTCCGTACCCCCCCAGATCATAAGCACGTCATCAATGTACCTCAGCCACAGGAGACTGTGGCTGAGGTACATCGGCGACTGATAGACAGATTCCTCCTCCCACATACCCAGATGTAAGCAGGCATACGAGGGAGAATTCTTTGCCAGAAAGAAAAAATGTGGATATATACCCTTGACAGCATGTCCCCTCATGGGTTAAATAACGAGTGCAATCTGTCAGTGTTCCTTACCCCTTAGGTCCATATTCACATCTATTGCCTTTTCTCTTTTTCTTCTCTTTTCTCCTTTCTCCATATAGGTGACTTATCTACTTTCACTGCCTGATTGCTCCTCTCAACTACTTTTCATTTTATTTCTATTTTTTATATTTATTTTTATTAATTTTTCATCTTCCATTTATTTATTTTTATTTTTTTTCATCTATTACTCATTATTATTTTTTCATCATTTATTAATTATTCCTTATATACATTTTTTTCATATTTTAGTTTATTTTTTCTATTTTTAACTTTTATTATTCATTATTTAATTTTCACTTTCTATATTATATTTTATTTTTTATTTTTTATTTAGTCTCAGTTTCAGTTTCTCCCCTCTACTCCACTCCCCTTCTTTTCTCCCTCCCTTCCTTGTTTAAGTAGTTCATGTTCTGTATAGAGGTGGTGCACCCACGGACCGGCCCGTTCCATTTATTTGCAAAATCTTTGTTGTCTTCCGGTCTGAATGGCAGTCCATTTGTTGTACCGTTGCCAGGCCAACAGATAGCCATTGTATCCACGTATGTGAGTGGGAGGGCTATATAAGATGTCCGCTCTGGCAACGGCGCATGCTCTGAAGAAATCCCTGTGACGGATGAAACGCGTCAGCATGACGCCATCACGCTCCACCTAGCGTCACACACAGACCCACCCATCAGCCCTGGGTATTCCGTCCGCCCTCGTGTGAAGCCTCACAGCATGGAACCAGGAAGTGGACGCTGACCTACGCCGCACTCAGACGGCAAGCCCTAACACGCCTCCGCTCCTCATCACCGCTGCTGGCAAACCGAGCACACGGATCTACGAAGCCCCATCCAGCTGACCCGACCTGGATGCAGCCGCTCCGTACCACCTGAGATGATCCAAGTGGGATTGGAATGATCCACTAGCCTGCTCAACTTCGGTATCCCGGGACTGGTGAGACTGTATCTGTTCATATTCTAATCGTGACTGATGTCACCATAGTTACACAGTTGTCTCCCACCCACTGTCAATTTCATTCACAGTGATTATTACCGATTATTACCGATGCAGGCACACCTACATCTTGATCTATGTACCATCCCCACATAGCTGCTCATCTACTTCACCAGTCATTGCATGACACTCAGCTGTTAGTGTCTCAATCAGCTATGTCCATGCAATACATCTCAAGGCTCACCTAAGGCCTGACATTGGCATCCTACAAGGCGGACTTTCCCCCCAACCATACGGCTGCACACACCAATTTCCCAGCCTTGATCCACAACCTTCTGAGATACTTATGAGACGTTTCATGTTTTGCTGTGTATCTTTTCATTCATTAATCCAGCTGGGCGTCCTTGTTGTGTGTGTTTAGTGGTGGCCATCTGTGTGTTGTTCTGTTCCTAGACAACGTTGTCTATTTTTATTTTCTTAGTGTCAGGTCTTGGTTCACTTATTGTCATAATTTTTGATTTTGTGTTTGGTGTATATGTGGAATTATTCAACTTAATATTAAATTTTTCATATTTTTGCTAATCTGCTGGTTCCTTGTTGATGAATTCTTTTTCCCTGGGTGGAACTGGCACCTGTCCCGTTCCTTTCCCCTGGGTCCTTTTTTTTTTTTTTTTTTTTTACGTTAAGTAGTGTATGGATTCATTTTGGAAAATAAGGTTATAATTTAGTGTCACTTTTAAATGATTTTTCCATATCTACTATAGTTTTTATATGCTTGCCATTCAGCCTGATATTATACAGTATGTACGCTGTCAGATACAGTCAAAACAAAGTTAAAATGATGTATTCAGTCTGTCACAACATGTTTAAAGTGTATCTTCCCCTGGACTGACACAATGAAAGTAAAGTCACCATACAAATAGATGTGAAAAGACATGACAAAAAAGACATTTACTCTTCCTTGCAGACTTTTCTTTGTTAAAATTTTCTCATTTTTCTTCTGTTCAGGACTCTCTTCCTAGTGGCTATTTTAACCACTTCAATACCAGGCCCTTAGACACCTTCCTGCCTGAGCCAATTTTCAGCTTTCAGTGCTGTTGCAATTTGAATGACAATTGAGTGGTCATGCAACACTGTACCCAAACACATTTTTTATCATTTTGTTCCCACAAATAGAGCTTTCTTTTGGTGGTATTTGATCACCCCTGCAATTTTTATTTTTTGTGCAACAAATAAAATTACCGAATTTTTTTTTAAAAAACAAGTTTTTCTGTGTTTATGTTAATTTTTTTTTTTAAATAAGTATGTTTTCTTCTTCAATAATGGGCACTGATATGGTTGCACTGACGGGCACTGATAAGGCGGCACTGATGGTCACCAATGAGGTGGCACCAATGAGGTGACACTGATGAGGTAGCACTGACAGGCAATGATGATGGGCACTGATAGGTGGCACTGATGGGCACAGATAGGTGGCACTGATGAGCACTGATAGGTGGAACTCATAGGTGGCACTTATGGGCACTCATAGGTGGCACTGATGGGCACTCATAGGTGGCACTGATGGGCACTTGTAGGCGGCACTGATGGGTACTTATGAGTGGCACTGATGGGTACTTATGGGTGGCACTGATAGGTGGCACGGATGGGCACTGATAGGTGGGCACTGATGGGCACAGATGGGCACTGATAGGTGGCACTGATGGACACTGATGGGTGGCACTGATGACACTGATGGGTTGCATTGCTGGGCATTACTGATGTCATTTGTTACATAATGGTGCCAGTCAGCGCCCATTTGTGGGCACTGATTGGCACAGATTGGGCATTCATTTGCACAAGTGGATGGTCATGGAGTACATACCTGGCCATCCACATGTTGCCCCCTTCCCTGGTGGTCTTGGCGGCTTCCCTGGTGGTCTAGTGTGGGCATCCGCAGGGGGGGGCTGCGCTGATAAACAATCAGCGCAAACAATCAGCGCAATAAACAATCAATTGGCTCTCCTCTATTCGCGTCTGTCAGACGCGAGTGAGGAAAAGCCGATCAATGGCTTTTCCTGTTTACATCGTGATCAGCCGTAATTGGACACGGCTGATCACATGGTAAAGAGCCCCTGATACCACCGATTGCCGCGATGCACGCCCCCCGGCTGTTATCCTGAAGGACGTCATATGATGCCCAGTCAGGATAACTGAACCACTGCCCAGCCGTCATTTTGCTATAGGCCGGGCGGGAAGTGGTTAAGAAAGGTCAGAAGATTCAAGCACCCCTCAATTTCTGGCTTTCTGAGCTAAGGACTGCCGGACTGTACCACCCATGGAGGTGGTGGCCTAAAAATGCCAGCCCCTCTGGGCCGCTCTGAAAGGCTGCACCCAAGAGAATCTGTAACCCACGCTTCCTGTGAATTGGCCCTCCATCACAGCTGGTTCAAAATCCTCGGTTACTTACAATAATACTGTGTCTCATCTGGAGACCTTGTTTCTGGTTCCTAAAGCCTCTGCCCTCAGGACCGCCTGGTGTCTAGCAACCAGTGACATATCTGCATAGGCCCCAGAAGTCCCAGCAAGGAGACTGTAACCTTTTTCTCTCAAACTGCTCCGCCTCCTCATGCTCACAGTTAGAGAGGGGAGGAGGAGGCAGCTGAAGGAAGCAGCTGAGGGGAATAGGAGGAAAAGGACACAGCTTGGACTAAGGATTATAGCTGGATTTAGTGGGGTGGTGAGGTGTGCTGTGTGTGCTGTGCCCCCCCCAAAGCTTCAAACCCACAACCCACCTCCACACCGAACACTTTGCCTGACTTTCTCCTATTCCTGCACGTACATACACAGCCGGGCACAGGCAGCAAGATCTCCTTCTCAGTTCCTTTCCACACAGAACAGAGCTGAAATTGAATTCCCTTATACACATCTATGATTTGCACTTTGTGTAGCTGGTTACTGTAGCCATGCTGCTGTTCTGACCAGGGGATTTCAGAGGTCAGAAGTGCAACATAAAAATGAGCTACACACAGTGCAGATCGTAGTTGTGCATAAGGGAATCGGATTTCAGCTATGTATTGTGTGGAAGGGAACTGAGAAGGAGATATTGCTGCCTGTGCATAGGTTGTGTATGTGTGTGCAGGGATGGGAGGTATGATGAGTTTCCTGCCAGTAGTCGCCCTTGTGCTCTGTTCTTCCAGCGGTGACCCCTGTGCTCTTTTCTTCTAGTGGTCACCCTTGTGCTCTATTCTTCCAGCGTTCACCCCTATGATCTATTCTTTTGGCGGTAACCCCATGTGCTCTATTCTTCTGGTGGTCGACCCTGTCCTTTGCCCTGCCACAATGACCCCTGCCCTGCCACCATGACCCCTGTCCTCTGCCCTACTGATCCCTAGTACAAGGTCTTACCAATTCCTGTGCACTCCCCTGCCCCTGACCCCTGTTTGCTGCCCTAAAAATGAATAGCCCTGCTACAATGGCCTACAAATTGCTGATCGTATCCTCTGCCCCGCTGACACCCTGTACATTGCCCTGCCTACCTCTCATGCCTCCCTGACATTTGCATGGAGGACAAAGGTCAGCAGGATGGAGGACAGGGGTCAGCAGGGTGATAGACAGGGTTCAGCAGGGTGGAGGACAAGGGTCAGCAGGGCAGACGACAAAGGTCAGCAGAGCAGGGTACAGGGGGTCAAATCCCTCCAATTCACCCTCTTAGCCAAAATCCCCCCACCCCCTCCTAGCAAAAATACCCCCTATTCTCCCCCTAGCACATACCCCCCCCCATGGACACTGTGTCTGACTGCTGAGCTTCTCTCACCATTACCGCAGTCAGGACCAGGGCAAGGCAGTAAACTAATGTAACAAAATCTGCAGAAATGTGACAGTGGAACTGAGGAGAGAGCCAAGGGGAGGTGTGGGCTGTACTGTGTTCTCCCCTCTCCTGTCATAACAGTTGTCCTCCATAGAGAAGATGTCCCAGGATCGCTAGATTGGACTACACACACAGTCTGATTACCCACCCTCTATGTCCTTCAAGGAAATGTGTGAAAGGGGTTTTAAACAAATGGTATGCAGCCATCTAAGAGCAATCCTGTGACATCTGCTGTATGGAGGATTGCTGTAATTACAGGAGTGGGAGAACACAGCGCAGCCCCCACCTCCCCCTGGCTCTCTCCCTTGAGCCACTGTCAAATCTCTGGAGACTTTGTTACTTTAACCCCCTGCCTTGCCCCTGCCTTGCCCCTGCCTTGAGTGCGGGGATGGGGGAGGAGCTCAGCTGCAAGGCACAATGTTCATGTGGGGGTGGGGGGCACAGCCCAACCCAGCACCCCTTTGGATCTGGCCATCTCCCACAATATAACAACAATATTGTCCCACGTTTTTACAATATATTGTCAAAGCATGTCACAACGTATTGTCCCACACTGCTTCACTGTATTGTCCCATTAAGTAAAAGTTCTGCAAGGATCCTTATAAGTGTGAATGAAAGCTAAGCTGCTATGCTGTCATTCACAGGTGTAGTACTTTATAGGATTATTATGCTTTAAATGATGTAATACAGCTTTTTTATATTTAATGTACAATTGTTGTAGTTTAAAATGTATCAGGAACAATTTCCTACAGACTACTAAAGTTACTGAAAGGTCCTCTTTTAAGAAAAAAAATAAAAATAAAAATCATCCTCTAGCTAAAGGATTTTGTCAAATACAGTAATATATTTTTGTACATGCAACTTTTAGTATCATAAAATATCTTTTATATGGAAGCAATCTGCATTTTAGATGTGTCTTTTAATTCAAATACATAGTTTCCGGTGCGTTAACTCTGTTCAAGAACTAGAAAGAGGCCGTTTTAAAAAGGTGCTCATTAAAATGATCCTGTTCTAAGGATCTCATTTGGAAGCCAAACTCCTAATAAAACATAGCAAGCCCATGAATAATAAATACTCCAAAGGCAATAGACATCACTTGAAAGTCATAGAATAATCAAAAGCTGTTTACAAAGGTCATAATTTTGTGTAAGCTAAATACGCACAGCATAGCTAATGTTAATGATGCATATTTGCATTTCTCCCCTGATCTCTTAAATGGAAATAAAAAGCCCTATTTATTTTATTGTGTTGAACTTCCTCCACCAGAGCTGAAATACATCATGCCAATACTCCTACTTACCTTATAATTGCAGGTAGGGCTCTGCTCCAGAATTACTCAAGTTCAGAGACGTTCTCCTGTTTCTCTGGTCTATCATAAACATTTGAGTTATTATAGCAATAAAAATGTATAGGACGCTGGTAATATCTATGATTGGTTTAAAGACCACTTTACCTAAAATACCAACTGCCTTACAAGGAGAAGTCATTAACAACACTCATAGTTATATTTTTGAGGGATTTTGGCACTTGTGTTCATACCCTTAGAAAAACGTCTTTAAAAGAAACCCGTACATGCAAAAAATGTAGGCTACCATTGTTATCCTCCCCTTCCAAAAATGCTAGTTGCTTCTCACACTGTTATCAAAGCAGACTCATCGCCAAAGCCCAAAGCCTGTTGATAGTGGTCCAAATACAGCAAGATCTTGTTCCTGCCGTGCGTTTTTCAATGGAAAGTGAAACTGATTTGCTCCTTTTACTCTGCTCCATAGGTGTGCGCAGCCTATTGCATTAGGGTGTGCACCCCAAAGCTCAAACATGCATGCCTTTCTCTGCAGCCTCTCTGCTAGGGCAGTGAATGAATGGGAAGTGCTCTGTGCTGAGCGGCTTCCTGTTCATTCACAAACTGAAGCATAGTAAACACAGTTTACTTTGCTTCGGCTATGAATGAACATAGTGAATTAGTGAGTCTGTTCACAGTTTTCATTTAGAAAAGGAAGGCGCTGGTAAATTACATATTTTATAGCCCCTTCCCCCACTCTCTATCCTGACACATTCCCCGCAGCAACTGGGGGGAGAAGAGAGGATGGAAGCCAGTACCAATGTGGGGCCAAAACAGGGGACGCCCAGGCAGTAGGAGGAATCGGCATTGCATGTAGTGATTAGGATGTGCACACCTGACACACCCCCCTGTGCATGCCTATGCGCTCAGCATTGACACATGAGCATTGAAGCACAGCTAATTGAATTTTTGTGCTGTATCTCTCTCTTCCAGTCTGAGCTCTACTGTACAGAGCAGATTGATATTAAGCCAGTTTCAAGTACTTTGACTGTTTTTAAAAATACACTTGCTGATGTTTTTTGTTTGTTTTTTGTAATAAATACTCAACTTCCTGATTTTTTTTTTTAATCTGCTTGTAGTCCACCTTTAATAGGACTAAGACTTCACACTGTACTAAGGGCATGGTTACAATGAAAAAAAGGTTAGGGGGATCCATATGCTCTCAGGAGCCACACTGTGATGATTTTATTGCTCAAAATGTTTTTTTGCCAGTTCTATTGCAAAATTGGAAAAGAGCACAGAAAACAGTACATAGCACTGAGCAAATGATCCCTTGTTTGTAAAGCACATGCAATAGCACAGATTACCAAAATTCCGCAAAATTCTTGTTCTGCCCAACTGTCAGCATTCACAAACGACAGTGCTTTGGATAGATTTGTTCACTTATTTACAGTCACTGGAATTTAGTTTTATGCACTGGCCTCAGGAAGTTAGGTTGACTTTGTAAAAGGGGAGGATTTACTAAAATTTGTGCACACAGAATCTGGTGCAGCTGTGCATAGTAACCAATCACCTTTTAAATTCAGATTGTTCAATTAAGCTTTGACAATAAGGCCGGGTTCACACTAGTGCCACAAACGCTCCGAGATTGGGAGCTCATGTCGCACGAAGTGTTTCCCTATGGGAGCCATCTTAACTGGTCCGACACAAGTCAGTCCGACTTTGAAAATGCTCCTTGTACTACTTTGGTCCGACTTTGATCCTACTTCAGCCCATTGACTATCATTGAAGTCGAATCAAAGTCGGATCGCCGTCTTGCATGATCCGACTTTGGCATGTGACTTGTGCTGTGATGATCTTGAGGGAACTCCACGCCGAATTTAAAAAAAAAAAAAAAAAAACCCGGCATGGGTTCCCCCTCCAAGAGCATACCAGGCCCTTGGGTCTGGTATGGTTTTTCAGGGGAACCCCCTACACCAAAAAAATGGCATGGGGGTCCCCCCAAAATCCATACCAGACCCAAAGGCCTGGTATGCTCTTGGAGGGGGAACCCATGCCAGTTTTTTATTTAAAATTTGGCATGGAGTTCCCCCTCAAGATTCATACCAAACACAGTGCCTGCTATTGGTGGGTATCCAAGTCGGATCCCTGTTCATTGAAAGTCGGACGTAGGTCGGCTTCAATTCGCAGGGCAAAGTCGGATCCAAAGTAGGAAAGCTGTCATGTCGCACCAGTGTGAACCCGGCCTAAGCCCTCGTACACGCTGAGGGCAGGTTTGAAATCGTGCAAGTTCAGCTGAACTCGTATGATTTCAAATCGACATTTCATTCCGACTCCGGGGCGATTTCACAGACATCTGTGCAGGTTTATGCAAAAAGTGCAGGAATTACTTTTGGGAATCGGTGCGGCACCACAAAGTTGGCGTTGCACCGATTTGGACGGTGTCATTGCTGGCAAAAGGATCTGATTTGGCATGCGATTTGATGACATCGCGGCCCCAGCCACTCACAGCGCTGGAGCCGCGATACACGTAAGACACGCCGAGGCAACATGTCAGCTACCTTGGCGTGGACCAGGTAAGATACCGACGCCTCGTTCTAAGGTAAGTATTTCATAATGAGCTAGTATGCGGTGCATACTAGCTCATTATGCCTTTTGCCTTAAAGGGGTTCAATAAAAAAAAAATGTGTTAGCGGGTATACAACCGATTTAAAGCCACAGAAGCATATATCCAGTCTGCTTAAAGTTGGCAAACAAATTGTCAATTTTCATTAAAAGGGATTCGTTTGAGACATACTTTCTATTGGGACTTGCTTTGAGATCTTTAAAATTAACTTGTATGCAAATGAGACGATATAATTAAAATGTTTCAGTATAGAAATTATAAAAAGAACAGATGATTCTCAGCATGGCAGGAAGCAATTGTCTTACTCAGTAATGATTAGCTGTCCAAATAACTAGGACATTGCTTGAAATTAATATTGGTATATGATAATCTTTACACATACACTTCTGTGATAAGTTTTAAATTATGTTAGACACATGGTTTGAATGATAAATCAAATAGACATGAGAAAGTTGACCAAAAAAACCATGCAGGTGCATATTATGCAGCGTAAAATAGTTGCAACTTCAACGTGCCTATGAATCACTAATTTTGTACAAAGAGTTTAACAAGACTGATTAAATTATGTAATTCATATAAAAGATTGAAAAATGGTTGCCGTATGGCTCCCCCTACAGTTTTCTAGTTATATTTGTGTTTTGCTAACTACCTTTGGCAAATTAGATATGTTCAGAAGCACATGGCCATCAACATGACAATTGGGGTAGAGTCCAGAAACCTAAATGATTTAGTCCTTAATTAACCACTTGCTGTCCGCGCTATAGCCGAAATTCGGCTACAGCGCGGACTTAATTTTCAGGGAGGGCATCCCTGGATGTCCTCCTGTGCTTGAGTGGCCTGCGCGCCCCCTGCAGGGTGCGCGGCATGCTCTTTGATCAGCGAGTCACAGATCGTAGTAAGGGGTTGATCCCGACCCCTTACCACGTGATCAGCTGTCAGCCAATGACAGCTGATCATGTGATGTAAACAGAGCCGGTAATGGGCTATTTTTCCTCCTCACGCTCACGCTGGTAGTGTGAGGAGGAAAAAAAGCTGATCACCGGTCGCTGCGAGAGGGACATCGATCCCGCCCACCAGTGCCACCTACCAGTGCCTCACATTATCACCCATCAGTGCTCACAGTGTCACCTATCAGTGCCCACATTGTCACCTATCAGTGCCCTCAGTGTCACCTATCAGTGCCCACAGTGCCGCCTATTAATCACTAATCAGTGAGTCATTACCAGTGCTGCCTATCAATACCACCTACCAGTGCCCATCAGTGCCACCTATCAGTGCCCATCAGTGCCCATCAGTGACATCTATCAGTGTCACCCATCAGTGCCACTCATCAGTGCCACCCATCAGTGCCACCCATCAGGGCCCATCAGTGTCGCCTTATCTGTGCCCATCAGTGCAGCCCATCAGTGCAGCCTCATCAGCAAATATCAATGAAGGAGAAAAATTACCTGTTTGCAAAATTTTATAACAAACTATGAAACATATTTTTTGTTTTTTTTTCAAAAATTTCTATCTTTTTTTGTTTGTTTAGCAAAAAATAAAAACCCAAATGATGATTAAATACCACCAAAAGAAAGCTCCATTTGTGTAAAAAAAATGATAAAAATTTCATTCAGTGTAGCATGACCGCTCAATTGTCATTCAAAGTGTGACATCGCTGAAAGCTAAAAATTGGTCTGGGCAGGAGGGGGGTTTAAGCGCCCAGTAAGCAAGAGGTTAACCTCCCTGGCGGTATGATTATGTCAGATTTTAGAATCTCAACGCGGTACATTGTTTTGCATAGAAATTTGGCGTTGTATGTTGTAGGCCTGTAATTCTTAGTAATAACACACTTAAATCTGTCCAAACAAGAGTCTAGTAGACATCCCTTGTATGATAAAGTTTGAAACACGAAATCAAAAATTATAATATAAAAAATAACTATAAATAATTATAAAAAATAATAATAGTATAATAATAATAAAATGAATTTCCCCACGAATCACTATCGCTCAATTCTGCAAGTGTTCTAATTTACTATCGCTGTTTTCTAGCTGGTCTAAAACTGCTTTTGAGGTAAAGGGGCACTTTTTGGTTGCTATGGACAATCTCAAGTTTCCAGTCAGAAAGAACAGTGTATATATAGTATAAAAGTGCATGCAGGACACTGGACAAAGCTCTAGAGACGAAAGGGAGGTGAAATGATTTGATACAGTAATGTATTCTGTAAGAGCCCTTTCACACTGAAAGGGCTCAGGCATCGGCGGTAAATCTGCGCTATTTTTAGTGCCGCTATACCGTAGTTTTAATGGCGCTATTTGGCCGCTAGCAGAGCAGTTTTAACCCTCACTAGCGGCTGAAAAAGGGTTAAAACCGCCCGCAAAATGCAGCTGCAGCGGCGCTTTGCCGGCGGTACGGTGGAGCTGCCCATTGATTTCAATGGGCAGAGGCGCTATAGGAGCAGTGTATTCACTGCTCCTACAGCGCTGCAAAGAAGCTGCTTGCAGGACTTTTTGTGATGCCCTGCCAGCTCACTCGGGCTTTCACACTGGGATTGCAGCTGAGGCTTTTTTCAGGCACTTTACAGGCGCTATTTTTAGCGCTAAAGCGCCTGAAAAATGCCTCCAGTGTGAAAGGGCTCTAAGATTACCGTGTACTGTATGTGTTATGTTTTTTGTACTTTTTGAATTTGCCGCCCCCAATGCGCTGCGGCACTCGCAGAGAACGGAGCCTGGCACACAGAACATCAGGCGGATGATCCAGCAGAGGACACAGCGGGGGAACATCGCAGGATCCTGGGGACAAGGTAAGTACACCGTACCAGGATTCTGCAATGCAATCCCGAGTGTGGCTAGGGGTTACCGCTAATGGTACTGAAATTTAACCCTGAGCCACACTCGGGAATACCGCCAGGAGGCTTAATCAGGATGACACAACGGGGTTGATTTACTAAAACTGGAGAATGCAAAATCTGGTGCAGCTGTGCACGGTAGCCAATCAGCTTCTAACTTCAGCTTGTTCAATTAGGCTACTTTCACACTGGGGTGGCGAGTCCGTTAGCAGGGCTGTTTAAGCGGCGCTTTTCGGCCGATAGCAGGGTGCTTTTAACCCCCAAAAAGGGGTTAAGAAGGGGTTAAAAGTGCCCATGTTGCGGCACTTCCGAAGCGCTTTTAAGCACTTTGGAAACACTGCCCATTCATTCCAATGGGCAGGGACGGTGTAGGAACGCTGTATACAGCGCTCCTACACTACCCCAAAGACGCTGCTTGCAGGACTTTTTTTCCCGTCCCACAAGCGCGCCGCCCCAGTGTGAAAGCACTCAGGCTTTCACACTGGGGAGGATTGAGAGGCAGTTTTCAGGCACTTGACAGGTGCTATTTTTATTGCTATAATGCCTGAAAACTGCCTCAGTGTGAAAGGGGTCTTAAGCTTTGACAAAAAACCTGGAAGCTGATTGGTTTCCATGCACAGCTGCATCAGATTTTGCATTTTCCAGTTTTAGTAAATCAACCCCAAGATTTTACTACCAACATGTTTCAGGGATTACTAATGACCCCTTCATCAGGGCTTTAAAATTTGTATAATATTGGGTATTAGGACTTTTAGGTGCAGGGACTTTTATTATTTTGTGCAATATAGAAGTGCAGCAGTCAAGCAGTGTTAGTACTTAAAATCTCTAAACAGTTTAAATTATCCCAGGGTGCTCCCTGAGCCCCCCTGGTGTACATGAGCTGCCTTATCCAGTATAATCTTAGCCAGAAAATTGTGCTTCATGAATTATATCTCCAATGGTGACTAAAATAGCCTAATATCCAGCACCTTAAATCTATACCCTTCTGCAAGATAGTGTAGACTTGTTTGCTGCTGGACTTTGTACATTTATGCATAAATTCTATAGAAGCTAATATAAAGATGAATGTGCCTGGTTACAATCCCCAATTTGCTTAAAGACCTCGCCGATTTTTAAACTTCTATCCAATCTGCAAATTAACTTTTCAAAATTGAATGCTTTAAACATCACACTACCTAAGGAAATACTTAAACAATGTCAGGCTAACGTTCCATGCAAGTGGAATAGAGACACGATTACCTACCTTGGTATTCAACTACCTTCTACACCAGGGATATGCAATTAGCGGACCTCCAGCTGGAAAACTACTAAGTCCCATCATGCCTCTGCCTCTGGGTGCCATGCTTGTGGCTGTCAGAGTCTTGCTATGCCTCATGGGACTTGTAGTTCTGCAACAGCTGGAGGTCCGCTAATTGCATATCCCTGTTTTACACTCTCAGATCTATACAACAAAAACTTTCTTCTGCTAATACAGAACATACAACGTGACTTGAAATCATGGTCCACTGGTCTCTATTCTTGGTTTGGTAGAGCTGCAATTATAAAAAAGAATGTTCTTTCCAGAATATTATATCTATTACAAACCCTACATATAAAATTACCATCTAACTTTTTCTCCATGTACCGAAGAGCCTGTACAGACTTTAAATGGGGCTCCACTTGTCCAAGATTAAGCTTCCAGAGACTGACGATTCCTGAATGAAAAGGTGGTATAGGCTTTCCAGACATCCTAAAATACCACAGAGCATGCCAATTAGCAAGAGTAATAGACTGGAACTTTCACTCTGGCATCAAGGCGTGGGGCCTGTTAGAACATGCTATGTCCCAAATCCCACGACGTCAACTTCCCTGGATTGCTCCCAAACACATCCCACTGACTTGCAGGAACCACCCATTAATAAATCCCACGTTAGTAACTTTATAGGAAGCCTGTCGCAAACATAATATTTCATCCACTCTAGGCCCCATAACAACACTTTGTCAAAACCCATACTTCTCCCCAGGTATATCCACAACTTTTCTAGTAGGTACATGGCCACATCCATATATATGTGCAGAACAATTTTATGGTGGAGGCTGCCTCATCCCTCTATCATCATTGTCCTCTCGGATGCTCAACCAATAGTTCCCACTATGGTCATATTTTTAATTGTGACACTTCCTCGAAAGATCTCATCCTCGACCAGATTGGTCCCGAACAACTACACCTATTGAATCAAAGTGCCTAAAAACGTAACCCCACAGGCATCTGATCTCCGACACATATGCTCTGTTATTTGCGAATCAGAACTCCAAATCAAATCTAGCTAGTCACAAATGGGAGAAAGACCGATCCATTGATCTCTCAGAGATAGAATGGGAAAATATCTAAACATACATTCATAAGGGGGCGGTTAATTTTTCTTTCGATGATAGCAATCCGTCCAGGCCCTGACGTAGCAAAGCAGCCCCAAACCATGATGCCCCCACCACCATAATTCACAGTTGGGATGAGGTTTTGATGTTGGTGTGCTGTGCCTCTTTTTCTCCACACATAGTGGAGAAAAAAAACTTAACTTTGGTTTCATCTGTCCACAGAATATTTTGCCAGTACTGCTGTGGAACATCCAGGTGCTCTTGTGCAAACTGTAAACAAGCAACAATGTTTTTTTTTTGGACAGCGGTGGCTTCCTCTGTGGTATTCTCCCATGAAATCCACTCTTGTGTAGTGTTTTACGTATCGTAGATTCGCCAACAGGGATGTTAGCATAAGCCAGAGACTTTTGTAAGTCTTTAGCTGACACTCTAGGATTCTTCTTCACCTCATTGAGCAGTCTGCGCTGTGCTCTTGCAGTCATCTTTACAGGACGCCCACTCCTAGGGAGATTAGCAGCAGTGCTGAACTTTCTCCATTTATAGACAATTTGTCTTACCATGGACTGATGAACAGCAAGGCTTTTGGAGATACTTTTATAACCCTTTCCAGCTTTATGCAAGTCAACAATTCTTAATCGTAGGTCTTCTGAGAGCTCTTTTGTGCGAGGCATCATTCACATCAGGCAATGCTTCTTGTGAAAAGCAAACCCAGCACTGGTGTGTGTTTTTTACAGGGCAGGGCAGCTGTAACAAACACCTCCAATCTCATCTCATTGATTGGACTCCAGTTGGCTGACACCTCACTCCAATTAGCTCTTGGAGATCTGATTAGTCTAGGGGTTCACATACTTTTTCCACCTGCACTGTGAATGTTTACATGGTGTGTTCAATAAAAACATGGTAACATTTAATTCTTTGTGTGTTATTAGTTTAAGCAGACTGTGATTGTCTATTGTTGTGACTTAGAGGAAGATCAGATCACATTTTATGACCAATTTGTACAGAAATCCATATCATTCCAAAAGGGTTCACATACTTTTTATTGCAACTGTATATACACTTTGGGCATCTGTACTGAGAAGTGGAATTCCACATCAAAAAATTAGTTACACCAATTATAAACACTATAATCAGATAATCTTAGTTCTTTCTGGGTTTTAGTTTTTTTTGTTTTTGTTTTTAATTGTTCAACACTCTTTGTTAGGAAAATACCTAACATTGGGTATAATATTGATACTTTAACTACACCAACATATTGGTTTTTATGTTTGACAAGCTATGTCTGCATTTCCCTCTAACAAGATTCAAATATTTTTGTTCCGTTCCTTCTGTTACTGTAGCGGCTGCATCTGCAACGCTGTGACTTTATGTATGTCCTTTTTTATATCTATCTAAATAAACACTTCTATTAAAAAAAAAGATGAACGTGCCACAAAATGCAAATTTTTTAAAATTGTGTTCATTTAAAGAAAAATTTCAGTCATCAATATTGTTTTATTATGAAATGAAACCAAGAGAAACTATGGTATAAATATGTTTTGTCCCCACTAGTCCAATTTGTAGACTCAATAATCCACAGGATTATCATATCAACAGTTGTCCATGGTGGCAATCGAAAAATTGTCTAGCTACTTTACAGAACTGGCACTGTTTTAGAGAAGTTTATAAAGTAGGTCATGCCGAGACAGAGATCATTAATTAGGGTCTGCACAAAATAAGGAACGGAATCCTTTTCTGAGTAGGTCACAAAGTGGATAATACCAGGAAAGATCAACAACCCAATGTGCAAAGAAAGGAACTGATACTTTTTCAGGGGAGTTCACAAAGGGTATTGTCAAAGAGAACCTAAAGCTAAATGAGGACTCTAGTTTACAAAGAAAGAAACAGACATCTTTTCAATGGAGCTCACAGTGGGCCATAAGAACAGACAGCAGCAAACCAGACCTCCAAGTGCACAAAAAAAAGCTAACAGGTTTCCAATGGAGTTCAGAAATGATTTATTTCAGGAAAGAGCAGCACAACAAAACTCCAGTGCACAAAGAAAAGAACTGATACTTTTCCAGGGGAGTTCATAATTTTGGGTCTTGCCAATAACAGCAGAAAGCCAAATCAGTGCATGCATGCTGAAGTCTAGTACACACTATTAGAAAATTGGATAAATGGTCATTCATGTTTTTCCATGGCGTCGATCCTTGATAAAAACAAGAATGCATAATATGGTATGAAAATTCTTGAATTACAAAGGATAACTTTCAGATAGCTGTCCAGTCTATGGTCATACTTTTGTTTCCGATCATGTGTGGCCTTGTTCATTTGATTTCCATAGGACGAATACTGTACTAATTAAATGAAAAAAAGATGATATAATAACTAACAAGAACATTTTTCCAACATGTCCCTTGTAAATTCTTTATCTGAACAGTCCATGTCAGTTCTCGAAAGCAGTGTAGTAATGAACAGAAAATAGAATGATCATTCAGAATATGGATATTTTAATCTGAATTTCTAGTAGTGTTCTAGGCTTAAGTAACATGTTACACCTGTTGTTTCCATGTCCTATGTATGAAAACATAGGAACTGGGGTGCAGCAGGTGCTCTGGACTGATGAGTCATAATCAGTCTGGTGTGGTGGCACAGGTGACTGATGTGGCTAATGAAACAAAAGAGTTGGCACTACTGGAAGTTTTATCTGCAATGTTTATTTAGTCATAACCAGGTTAAAAATGACAGCTAATGCTTTTCGGCACAAGCCTTATTCACAGCATTGCCAAAAATGACAGGCACAACATATACACATTTGATAAAAAAATAGAGTCCACTCCCACCAATCAAGTGATGTCATAAAAGGGAATAATGTAGTGTAGGTGTGTGATTCCTGGGAAGTGCAACTCATTTCACAACATTTTTCTTTTAATATATTGGATAAAAATGGATCTAAATAAAGGGAGATATGATAGATTTGTAATAAATATAATGTAAGAACAAATATACATCGTTTAGTATAAATTATCAAAAATATTTTTTCTACCGTAAGAGAAGGTCCACATCATATTTCAAATTCATACCCATTGGTATTTTGGTATGAAGGCTAAAGATCCACCAGACTTCTTGTTCGAGAAGCCTATGGTGTAAATCACCACCCCAGGCAGATTTTTAACATTTTCTAACCCATAAAACACAAAGGTTGACATGGATACGTATGATGCACCGTGATAGTGCTCACTAATTCTTGTTCTCAAGGATCTCGTGGTACACCCTACATACTGTAAATTGTAGGAAGTACATTCTATTGAATACACTATGTTATTGGTCCTGCAGTTAATATAATCACGTATGGCAAAACTTTTGCCAGTGGAGCAAGATTTCGCTCCTTTAATTTTTTTGGAATGCTTACTGCAAAAACGACAAGTATTGACTCCACAGGGATAAGATCCTGTCAGGGACTATACTCACCGAGGCCGAGATGCCGAGAGCGGCTCGCCCTTACGACCACGCGCACCCGACCCCTGGAGGTGATACAGGGAGTTGGGGGCACGCGGAGGCACGGGCTTCCGGAAGGGACTGGATTCCTGAAGGAAGTCCGTGTAGCCGTGGACACAGGAGAAGCTGCAAACAAGTGGTTAGCTGAAACTGGGGTATCTGGCCAGAGCAAGTCCGTGTAACAGGCTGAGATCAGGGGTATCAGGCAGACAAGGGGTATCCGTAAAACAAGCAGAGGTCAGAGGTATCCGGTAGGCAAAGAGAGAGTCCGTTTACTTAGCAGAGGGCAGGGGTATTCAGCAGGCAGAGAGAGTGTCCGTTTAACTAGCAGAGGTCAGAGGTATCCAGCAGGCAGAGAGAGTATCCGTTTAACTAGCAGAGGTCAGAGGTATCCGGCAGGCAGAGAGAGTATCCGTTAACTAGCAGAGGTCAGAGGTATCCGGCAGGCAGAGAGAGTATCCGTTAACTAGCAGAGGTCAGAGGTATCCGGCAGGTAGAGAGAGTATCCGTTAACTAGCAGAGGTCTGGGGGTAACAGCAGGCAGAGAGAGTAGCACAGGGAGTATACAAAGGAAACTAGGTACAGGACAGGGCACAGCTGACGACTAACCAGCAACCCGACTGGGCGCTGGAGCCGTCAGAAGTAGCCCACCGGCGAGCGCGTCAGCGTGACGCGCCGCCGGGCACCCGCACGGCCACGGCGCGCACACGGGGACCGCCGTGCACCCGCGCGCGCCGCACCGCTGGGCCGCGAACGAGTGCACGGCGCAGCGTGAGTCCTCCGCGCATGCGCCGTGGAGCCCGGCGGACGGAGGCGGCTTGTGCCTCCTGACAGTGCCCCCCTCCTAAGGGCGGACACTGAACGCCCAGACTGGACATCACTTCCGGGTGGTCTCGGTGGAAGGCTTGAATTAAGCGTGGTGCATGTAGGTTCCTTGCAGGTTCCCAAGAGTTGTCCTCAGGTGGATAACCCTTCCACTGGATCAAATACTGCAGTTGTCTGCCCTTCTTCCTACAGTTAAGGATGGACTCCACCTCAAATTCATTCTCACCATCCACCCTAACTGGTGGCGGAGGAAGCTCCCCTCTTTCCGGAAAGGTGTTGTCCACCACAGGCTTCAGTAAGGACACGTGGAAGACAGGGTGGATCCTATAAGTCTTTGGTAATGCTAGCTCCATAGCCACAGGGTTGATAATCCTTTTGATGGGGAAAGGACCAATAAACTTGGGTCCCAATTTCCGTGAAGGCACGGATAGTTTAAGGTTAGTAGTGGATAACCAGACTTCTTCTCCAAGTTTAAAGGTTGGATTTTTTCCCCTGCCTCGGTCATATTGCTCCTTGTAATCCGTTTGAGCCCTCTGCAACATGTCCTGAATTCTTCGGAAATTTGCCTGTAAGGAGGTCACTCTGTCATGCACGGCAGGGACTGCTATTTCGGGAACATTGTTGGACAGGAAGGTGGGATGGAACCCACAATTTGCCCAGAAAGGCGTTTGGTTAGTAGCGGTGTGAACAGAATTGTTATACGCAAATTCAGCGTATGGGAGAAGGCTTGCCCAGTCATCTTGGGATCCCGAGCAGAAGCACCGCAGATATTGCTCTAGGGTCTGGTTCGTCCTCTCCGTTTGGCCGTTACTCTGAGGATGGTAGGCTGATGAGAGGCAGACTTTGATATTTAAGGCTTTGCAAAGCTCCCTCCAGAATTTGGACGTAAATTGTACACCCCTGTCCGATACGATGTTCTTTGGTACGCCATGGAGTCTGATGATTTCCTTGAGAAAAATATTGGCAGTTTCTAAGGCCGAGGGGGTGCCCTTCATGGGCAAAAAATGGGCCATCTTGGAGAGACGGTCAACCACGACAAAAATAGTGGTAAAGCCCCCCGAGGCTGGCAGGTCTACTATGAAGTCCATGGAGACGTCAGACCATGGTCGTTCAGGGATCGGTAGGGGTCTTAGTAAACCCCAGGACTTGGTGTTTCGCCCCTTGTTCCGCTGACACGGAGGGCAGGATGCCACATACTTCTTGCAATCCTGTCTCCACCCAGGCCACCAAAAGGAACGGGAAACCAGCTCAGACGTTTTCCTCACTCCAAAATGCCCTGCGAGTCTATGGTCGTGGCACATCTGAAGGGTTAGTGACCGTGTCTCCCGAGGTACAAAAATTTTTCCACGGATCCAGAAGAAGTTACCATTTCTCTTCAGGAACTGCACCTCTGGTTCCGTGCAAGAGTTGGATGATGATTTGATGGATGACATCAAATCCACTTGTGCCACCCCAAGGAAGTTTTGGGAAGACAGGATAGTACCAGGTTCTGACGTCTGGGACTCTGCCGAGAACATCCGTGAGAGTGCGTCTGCCTTTCCATTCTTTGAACCGGGTCTATAGGATATGTGGAAGTTGAAGCGGGAGAAAAAGAGAGCCCAGCGGGCTTGTCTAGGTCTTAATCGCTTTGCTGTCCGTAAGTACTCGAGGTTCTTATGGTCTGTAAATATCATTACCGGATGTAATGCACCTTCGAGCAGATACCTCCATTCTTCAAGAGCAAATTTTATGGCCAGCAACTCCCTGTCACCTACATCATAGTTTAGCTCGGGCGGGCTGAGCTTCCGAGAAGCGAATGCAACAGGGTGAAGGATAGCCTTGGGCCCTTGCCTCTGAGAGAGAATTGCTCCTGTGGCAATTTCTGAAGCGTCCACCTCCAAAACATATGGTTGAGCAGGATCGGGGTGGCAAAGAATTGGAGCCGAACTGAACAGAACCTTTAATTTCGAAAAAGCCTCTTGTGCGGCCTCACTCCACCGGAAAAGGTTGTGCTGACGGGTTAGCTGGGTGATGGGTGCTACAATGGTCGAGAATCCGACAATGAATCTCCGATAAAAGTTAGCAAAACCTATGAAACGTTGAACCCCCTTTTTATCAGATGGAGCTGGCCAATCTTGGATGGCCTGTATCTTTTGGGGATCCATTGCGATTCCGCCGGCCGATATGATGAACCCCAGGAATTGTACCACTGATCTCTCGAATTCGCACTTTTCCATCTTTAGATAAAGCTTGTGCTGTCTTAGTATAGTAAGGACCTTCTTGACATGCCCCCTGTGTAACTCAATCGTAGGAGAGAAAATGAGTATGTCATCCAGGTAAACGACAAGGAAGTCATCCAGGTATTCTCGGAATATGTCGTTTACTAGGTGCTGGAATGTGGCTGGAGCATTGCATAGCCCGAATGGCATCACCAGATACTCGAAGTGTCCAAACCTGGATCTGAACGCTGTCTTCCATTCATCCCCGGCTCTGATTCTAACAAGGTTATAGGCACCCCGCAGGTCTAGTTTGGAAAAGACCCTAGCAGATCGAAATCGTTGGAATAGCTCCGGGATGAGTGGTAATGGGTATCTATTCTTAATGGTGATATTGTTGAGCTGCCGGTAGTCCACACAAGGTCTAAGGGACCCATCTTTCTTCCCGACGAAGAATATTCCTGCTCCAGCAGGTGAGGATGAAGGACGGATAAACCCCTTTTCCAGATTCTCATCGATGTACTGTCTGAGCGCCTCCAGTTCGGTCTCGGAGAGAGGGAATATACGACCGAACGGAATCACGGATCCCGGCAACAGGTCGATCGGACAGTCATAAGGCCGATGAGGTGGTAGGCGGTCAGCCATTTGTTTATTAAAGACCTCCTGGAACTCCAGATATTCAGAGGGGATCTGTTGAAGGTTGTCGGACGAGGCAGTAACCGTAGCACAAACCTTCGGAGTTAGAGGGAGGCAATGCTCCAAGCAGTATGGAGAGGAGAAGGACACCATCTTGGAGCTCCATTGGATCTGCGGATCATGAGCTTGTAACCAAGGCAGGCCAAGGATGACTGGGAAGATGGGAGAATGGATGAGGTCGAGCCGTAGGAATTCCTGATGCCCGGAATCGGTGATTACTAAGATAGGCTGGGTCTCCTGGGTGATGGGACCTGAACTAGGAAGAGAGCCATCGGCTAGATGCACTTGTAAGCCTTGGGCCTTTGTTTGCAAGGGGATACGGAGGCTGCGGGCCAAGGCTGCATCCATGAAGCAGCTACAGGCCCCCGAATCAATGATGGCGGGTAGGCGAGACTCCCCTTCCGGCAGCTGCAAGGAAACAGACAACATCACATAAGATTTTGGAGCATTGTTATCCAGATGATTCATTAATCTAGGCTGAAGGAACTTACTGGGCCTTATTGGACAATTGCGCAGGAAGTGTCCCGCTCCCCCGCAGTACAGACACAGATTGGACTGCCGTCTGCGTTGCCTTTCTTCCGAAGTTAGCGGGGCCCGGACCAGGCCTAGCTGCATGGGCTCAGCTTCAGGAGGTGTTGTGGAAGACGGTGGTGGCGTGGATGGGGTTCTAAACGGCGTCCACGTAGGGCGTGGACCCTGAAACCGCTCCGAGCGACGTTCTCGCAAGCGCCTATCCAGCTTCGTGGCTGCCTGAATGAGCTCTTCCAAGGTCTCCGGGGTCTCCATCCTGGCTAGCTCATCTTTGAGGAGTTCAGACAAGCCTTGACGGTACTGGTAGCGGAGAGCCGGCTCGTTCCAATTTGTGTCGGCCGCCCACTTGCGGAATTCCACCGTATAATCTTCGATGGGTCTTCTTCCTTGGGACAAGTGGTGGAGAGTGGCTTCAGCGGTAGCCTTCCGTTGCGGATCATCATAGAGTTGGGACATACCCTCGAAGAAGGTATCTATGGAATTTAACATAGGACTTCCCTGTTCCATTAAGCCATGAGCCCAGGCCTGAGGTTCCTCTGACAGCAGCGAGATGGCAAAACCCACTTTGACGATCTCTGATGCAAATGTCCGGGGCTGAAGGGCAAAGTAAAGCGAACAGGCGTTTTTAAAAGACCTGAATCTTTTACGGTCTCCGGAGAACCGTTCGGGCGTAGGGACCCTGGGTTCAGGAAGTGCCATGACAACGGTAGGGCTGGCGGCGGCCTGGGGGAGCGCCCCTTCATTGCTGGGTGCCGGAACTGCAGTGGCGGAAGGAAGTACTCCAGCAATCTGTTGGAGGCGGCTGTCAACTTGAGCATACCCCTCCTGTAGCTTCTGGACTGAGTCGGCCAGGGTGGAGACCTGTTGGCACAGGATCTCCAAAGGAGAGCGCGCTCTGTCGGCCTCGGACATCTGGCTGGTTAGTACTGTCAGGGACTATACTCACCGAGGCCGAGATGCCGAGAGCGGCTCGCCCTTACGACCACGCGCACCCGACCCCTGGAGGTGATACAGGGAGTTGGGGGCACGCGGAGGCACGGGCTTCCGGAAGGGACTGGATTCCTGAAGGAAGTCCGTGTAGCCGTGGACACAGGAGAAGCTGCAAACAAGTGGTTAGCTGAAACTGGGGTATCTGGCCAGAGCAAGTCCGTGTAACAGGCTGAGATCAGGGGTATCAGGCAGACAAGGGGTATCCGTAAAACAAGCAGAGGTCAGAGGTATCCGGTAGGCAAAGAGAGAGTCCGTTTACTTAGCAGAGGTCAGGGGTATTCAGCAGGCAGAGAGAGTGTCCGTTTAACTAGCAGAGGTCAGAGGTATCCAGCAGGCAGAGAGAGTATCCGTTTAACTAGCAGAGGTCAGAGGTATCCGGCAGGCAGAGAGAGTATCCGTTAACTAGCAGAGGTCAGAGGTATCCGGCAGGCAGAGAGAGTATCCGTTAACTAGCAGAGGTCAGAGGTATCCGGCAGGCAGAGAGAGTATCCGTTAACTAGCAGAGGTCTGGGGGTAACAGCAGGCAGAGAGAGTAGCACAGGGAGTATACAAAGGAAACTAGGTACAGGACAGGGCACAGCTGACGACTAACCAGCAACCCGACTGGGCGCTGGAGCCGTCAGAAGTAGCCCACCGGCGAGCGCGTCAGCGTGACGCGCCGCCGGGCACCCGCACGGCCACGGCGCGCACACGGGGACCGCCGTGCACCCGCGCGCGCCGCACCGCTGGGCCGCGAACGAGTGCACGGCGCAGCGTGAGTCCTCCGCGCATGCGCCGTGGAGCCCGGCGGACGGAGGCGGCTTGTGCCTCCTGACAGATCCTGTGGTATTCAACCATGTCCTTTTTGAACCTTCTGATTGATACAAACTTGGAGAAAAAATATCCCCCAGAGGGCTGGCTCATCGGCTGAAAAACCTGCAACCTGCGTTAATAACTGATGTCAGGTCCTTGTCAGTTGATAGAATGGGGAGATGTTTTAATATAATGTTTTTAACGGAATTAAACTCCTGTGAATATGTCATAGGCTTCTCGAACGAGATGTCTGGTGAATCCTAAACCTTAATACCAGAATACCAATGGTAATGAATTTTAAATATGATGTGGACCTTTTCTTACGGTAGAAAAAATATTTTTGATAATTTATACAAAACAATGTATATTTGTTCTTGCATTATATTTATTACAAATCTATCATATCTCCCTTTCTTTAGATCCATTTTTTATCTAGTATAGCAAAAGAAAACTGTTATGATATGAGTTGCACTTCCCAGGAATCACACACCCACACTGGTGTTATTCATTTATTCTAATTTATGACATCACTTGATTGGTGGGAGTGGACTCTATTTTTTTATCCAATGTGTATATATATGTTGTGTCTGTCATTTTTGGCAATGCTGTGAACAAGGCTTGTGTCAAAACGCGTTAGCTGTGATTTTTAACCAGGTCATGGCTAAATAAAGATAGCAGATGGAACTTCCAGTATTTCCGACTCTTTCGTTTAATCATTCAGGATACAGTTTTTGGATGTCGAAAGGACATCCTGAGCCTTGGAGCACTTGAATTTGGTTGTGCCATTTCTCAAACCTTTCATAGTTTCAAACCTTCACTGATCAGAGCAGTGTTCCTTTTTGTGTTTGCTACTGATGTGGCTAGCCATCAGGAAGACTGTGGCTGGCGGGACTGGTCTGGTAACACTGTGACTGGTGTTGCAAGAACCAGGGACAATGTTCCTGGCTGCACTGGTCTGACAATGGTGCAGCGGTAATCAAGGACACTGTGACTGGCTAAACTGGTCTCCTGAAACTTGGGCTGGCATGGCTAGTAATCAGGAATGGTTTCTGGCTTAAACTGGTCGATGCCAAGTTGAGGAGAGGACTTCTCTTACACCTCTTGTCCTATTTCCCCTGGAGTTGATGACAGAGTAACAAAGGGCACAGAGTGGGTGCTTGTGGAAATGTGGTAAATGTGGAATAGAAGACTGTGCAGCAGGCACACAGGCAGCTGTCAGATGAGAGATCCCCAATATGTGGTCAGGTGGACAGAAGATGGCAATAACCATATGGCAGAGGTACAGAATCAGGAACCAGGAGGGGTTAGAGGCAGGCCAAGTTCGGTATCTGATCAAAAGAGAAGGTATCAAAACAGCAGGCAGGAGGCAGGGTTGAGTCACCAGCTGGAGTCAGCAACAGAGTTCCAGGAGCAAGCGGACTCAAACAAGCCTAGTCAGAAGGCAGACATAAGCACAGGATCAAGTCACTGACAAAAGGAGCTGATGACCACTCAGCAATGATCCTGAGTCTTGTAGTGATTTATATAGGCCACCGGGTGCCAAAGTCTATTCAAACATGCATATGAGCACTCTAATGCTCACGTGCACATACACATGTAGATGTGTGCACGGCCCTGATTCTCTGCACTGTTCTTAGTTCCACAAGCAATGCACATTTCTTTGAGTATGGGCATAAAAACAGTTTTCCTGACAACTGGTCCTGTGCCAATGGGACTGGTGTGGCAAGGGTTCAGGAACACTGCAGCTTGCTGCACTGTACTGATGTGGAAGTGATTCAGGAATATTGTGACTAGCGATCAGCGGCAAAAAATTGCTGCTGCAATCAGACTCTGGAAACACTCTGTTTCCTCTCACATTTGTACTGTGTGTGAGAGGAAACAGAGTGCTGGATTCAAAATATAGCCTCTGTTTCCAAATGTCATAGCCCTTACTGATCCATGGGACATGCTTGTGCATGCTCTAGAGGGGTTTGGAGTTCTCTATTTTTTTCAAATAATTGTCATTGATCTTTTCCTAGGTGGTACAGGGGGGCATATTAAATTGGTAAATCAGTGACAAGATAGTATTTGGGGTTCTCTAAAAATGTTATGTTAATATAAGGGATGTAATTTGTAGTTTAAGGAGGTGTAAAACAAAAAAATGCCCTTAAAAGAGAAGTATGTGAATTTCTTTTTTAATCATAATTACCTAGGTGGATGCAACATTGATCCAATGCTGCATCTCTTTCCTGCCAGCTCTAAAGCTGAGAACTGAGAGATCAAACACCACTGATCGCTCGGTTCTCAGAGCGGCCAGCCCAGGCTCTCAGCAGCTTAGTGATAGGCTGAGTCGGATTCCAGTACAGAAATGTGGGCAGTTCCGGCCATATGGTTGCAATCTTTCCCAAGCTTGCATTGGTTCTGTGATGTCAGCCGACAGCAGGCTTCAGCCCCCTGTCTGCTGAAAACAGATCACAGTAATGCAGAACGATCTGCGCTCCTGTGTGCTACAGGAGAAGTACAGCAAAATGAGCTTTGGCTGTACTTCTCCTTTAAGTTCAGTGTGGAGTAGGTACAGTAGATTATGGAAAAAGCTGCACTGAATGTACTGAATGAAAAGACTGAGTATTGGTAAATGGTAATGTTTTAGTGAGCTTCAGTAGTAGTGATAACAGACAAAAATAATTCTGTTGCCAAAATGTATATAATTATAGATACAATTTTTCTTTTTTCTTTTTTTATTGAGGTAGATGTAGTAGCCTCCACTGGTGTGTTATTGGCTAAAAATCTTAGAATGCCATATTATTATTAAGGATAGCAGTTTTCCCACTGATAGTATGCTGTAGCACCATGAGGTTTGAAGCTCTCAAAAACATGCATGTTTGCAGATGTCTAGGGGTGCCACTAACAATTAATGGAACTACTGAGTGTCTGCTAAAGGGCAGCGCATTTCTGTTATGGATTTTGTTGTCGGAATGTCCGATCAATGTCCGATCGTGTGTACAGGGCATTAGTGTCAGGAAAGCTCACAATTTGACCCACCTTTCCAACATGCAAACATGTGAACCAAGCCTAATGTATAATTTATTTTAATGTTGGCTTAGGTCTATTAAAAGACTTTGAATTGTGCACAGGAGAACCTTTAATAAGACAAAAGTACTTTAAAAGATCAATGTCTGGTTTCAAAATAACAAACAATCATACTCTAGGTATGATGCAGCATCAGTCTGCCCCCCGCCACCTCTAAGATTGAGAACTGAGCAATCAAAGACCACTTTGCTCTTGAGACCACTTGAGACAGATTGCTCAGTTCTCGGTCTTTGGTGAGCAGTCAGTCACTGCTTTTTGCTCTGCTTTTAGCACTCACTGGCACACTGGGCTGTGCAAGGGGTGTGAGCGGCTGGCTCAGGCACTCTATGGTGCTCTTTATTAATCTTGTAGAGTTGTACTTTCTGCATTCTCACCAAGCAAGGATTACACGGGTCCAGCCGCTCGCCACCTCCTGGAATGTCTATCTCACATCCCAGGTGTTTCAGTGTGAGATCTCACTGGATCTGCAGGATCTCATTTCAATGTGGTGGCAAGGGAGCAGATTGGCAAAGGAGAACTGTGGTTGCAAGAGAGACAATGCAGGGTTTCATAGACTGGTAAGTATGTTTTTTTTCCTACCATTACAATTACCAGGCGGTCCCCTAGTTACAAACATCCGACTTACAAATGACTCCTACTTACAAACGGAGGGAGACAATAGGAAGTGAGAGGAAATCTACCCCAGGAAAGGAAATTCACTCCTGTATAAGTTATCATGGGAAAAAGATGTCTCCACTGATGCTTTATCACCAAGGCTTGTTTCCACAACAACCCAAAATTTGTAAAATCCAATTGTCATTGGGACAGAAAGTGAGGTGAAATCTTCTGAAAAGGGGCACATACAGTAAAACAAATGTTACAGGGGTGTTAACCCTTCCCTATGCTATCCAAAAAGCTTAAACACATTTTTTTGGACTGGAGCTACACCTAAAAAAATGTGCCCGTTCCGACTTACAAACAGATTCAACTTAATAACAAAATTACAGACCCTGTAACCAGGGGACCACCTGTATAATGATTTTGAAATGTAATTTTAGCTAAGTAGGATGGGGTTCTACTTTCATAAAAAAATGGCTGAAGAAAATGCAATGACAAATAACAGCATGAAAAATAAACTAAATTCATAACAGCTGCAAGGGCTAAATTAAGGATTTAAAGGCAGATTGGCTTCAATGTGGTCTCTGTCTCTTGCAATGTCCTGTACAGGAGTGTGTGTGTGTGTGTGTGTGTGTGTGTGTGTGTGTGTGCAGAACAGAAGAAAGTGATGACCTCTTTGCTCCTTCTTGCTTTGGGTACTGCATTTTGTACTTAATGCTTTACTCCTCACTCAAATTTATTGAATAATCAAAAAAAAGTGACTTTGTTTATTATCTCTAGTTGTAATCTTGTTTAGAGACTAAAGATATCTCTGTCTTCATCAGTCACATCTTTGGGCTCTAAACAAGATTACAATAAAAGATAAACAGAGAACTCAGAATGTAGGAAAAGTATTAGGCTTTGTTCAGACCTATAGGCTGAAAACTGTACGGAGCTGTTGTGATAAAATCTGCTTTTATACCCCATGAAAAGTGCACCCAAACATCTGCCTATAGGAGCTTTAGGGCGCAGAGCAAAAAGCACCAATGCTGAAGCAGCTCTATTTTCAAACAAAGGCATTTTGTTTGGAAATAGAGCTGCTTCAGGTTCAGCTTCCTTTTTTCTGAGTAGTGCAAGTTTAGGAAAAAAACGTATAAGTCTGAATAAGCTTTTAGGGATTAGGAACACTTTAACTACACACTTCTTAGATGTCATCTTCATATTATTATTACTTTCATTATTTTCATATATCAATATTGCCATGTGCATATTTTTGTGCCATCGGATTTCGTCTTCAAAAAGTGTACATTTGCATGTTCATTTCTGCTCATCTCCAAGAGCCTATTTGCAATGTGTCTTGAAATAGTATATAGTAACAGAGGACAGGATTATAGGTCCACTTTCATAACCCTTGTACTCACTATTAGTTGGCGGGTTGAATGAAAGAAAACCGTCAGCTCAGGTCGAAGTCGCTGTACTAACAATCCAACATTAGTACAGCAATCCTCCCTCTGAGCTGTTGTGCTCTGACAGGGAGATGAACCCCCTGCCAGAACACTCCGATCAGCACTCTCAGCCATTGGCTGAGAGTGCTGATCAGGAGCTGGTAAACTACTGGTTTTCCAGAATGCTCATCCTACAGAAGCTGGCCTAATGGCCGGCTTCTGTCGAACAGGGTGCCATACACATGGGCTGAATGTTGGACGGTTTTTATTGAACTGACTGATGTCGGCCGGCATTCGACCCCTGTGTATGGGGCTATAGTGGCATACACATTAAACCTAACCACAGTTTGTAGTGTTATATCTAGATTACTTGGGCATTATCTTTACAAGTCTCCACTAAATAATAAAACAGAGAGTAACTGTAACCTGCAGTTTAATAAACAGGTGCAAAGTTAGAAGCCATGATGAAAAACAGATTCAGGATGGCAAAGAGCATGCATACACCGCAGGATAATACTAAAAGCTGTACAGTTATGGACTTTTCACAGGAATATCTGTGACTCAATTAGGCTGATGTGTGGCTACATAACATAGCCTCTATAAGATTTTATAAAACAAAGAGTATAGCTGAGAATACTGCTTCAGTAAAATAGTTCAGGACACAAGAAACTACCCGCATTTAGCCTCAAAAACATCACCCCTCTAAGTAAAGTCCAGAGTAGATCTAGTATTACAGACAAATGACTGGAGGGATCCAAGGCCCAAGGATAAAGGGTCACCTCACTGGAACTAGAGTACCCTGGTAGCACTTGGGAAGGGGCTCCCTACAGTGTTGGGTCTTCGGGAGAAGCTGTGTGATTTTAGGCTCCTACCCAGGTGAATGTGAAGGGCTGCTCACCTGGTTGAAGATCACTTACCCAGACTCATAAGGTTTGCCCTCTAGAGTTAAAAGTGCTGTATCTAAGCATTGCGAATAAATGGGCACTCTGATATAGTGCCTTTATCCCTATTTACATTGCACCATTTCCCCCTGAACTGCAATATGTAGAACATTAATGCTTACCTGTATAGGAAATGGTAAGACATGTGTAACTTGGGTGAAAGAGAAGAACCATTTATTTTTTTGTTTAATAATTGATCTTTATTTATTTGTTTAAAAACATTTTAAATGTGTTTGTTTCATTACTACTGTTTAGTGTTTTCATTACTATTTTGAGTTTGCAGATTTCTTGATTGTATGGTAAGATACCCGACATATATAATGTTCCATCTAAAGTGTCTTCTGTTAAATACTGTTGAATACTCTAACTCATCAAACTTCTAGGCTAAATTTTTCGAGCTCTGGCTACATTGTGTTTGATATTGATACTCAAAACAAATTTACAGATCTTCAATTATATACTAGTGGCTGTTTATCTTGTATAAAATGTTTTGTGAACAGTTACCATGAAGTTGATTTAGTAAAGGATTAGAAGCTGTTGACTGATAAAAGTGAATTTTAGTGGCTAAGGTGATGCTGTGTTCACTTTAAATACCCAATCATATTTTACAAATGTCTTGTGTTTTTTTTGTTTTTGTTTTACTTTTCCTCTCACATGACTGGATATTGAAAGTGTTTCACCTTATTCACTAACATTCACTCTGGAAAGTGAAAATTCACTTTGCTAAGTAAATATTATTACCAATACCCTCTGGCAAGTGATGTGGGTCCTCCCATGGTGCTTAATCTTCACCAGATCTCTCTTTGGTGGAAATAGGCTGGAAAACCTAGTGATCCCTGGAACACTTTGCTGCAACTGGCACCAGGTCATGGCCCCTGGAAATGCCCTATTAGGGAGTAGCAAAGAAGGATATATACCTAGAAAAGACAAGAGACAAGAGCACAGTCGGGATCAAGCAGGGGTCTTGGCAGATGGCAAGCAGAGAGAAGCCAGACAGTCTTGATAGGCAACAAGGAGGTGGTAAACTATACTGGAGATGAGAGTGTAGTTAAGTTCAGGCAGGAGTCTTGGTAGGCAGAAAGCAAAGGTTAGTCATGAGATGAACACCCCCCGGTTCGGTTTGCAGCAGAACTTGCGAACAGGCAAAAAATTTGTGCGAACACCGTTAAAGTCTATGGAACACGAGCATGAAAAATCAAAAGTGCTCATTTTAAAAGCTTATATGCAAGTTATTGTCATAAAAAGTGTTTGGGAACCCGCATACTGCCCCAGGGGACATGTATCAATGCAATAAAAAGTTTTAAAAACACCCTTTTTTATGGGAGCAGTGATTTTAATAATGCTTAAAGGGAAACAATAACAATGAAATATTCCTTTAAATATCATGCCTGGGGGTGTCCTTAGTATGCCTGTAGAGTAGCACATCTTTCCCATGTTTATAACATGCCACAGCAAAATTACATTTCTAAAGGAAAAAATATCATTTAAAACTGCTCACGGCTGTAATTTATTGTCGGATCCCGGCAATATAGATAAAAATAACAAAAATAACAAAAAAAAATGCAGTGGCTGTCCCCCCCAAAATCCATACCAGGCCCTTCAGGTCTGGTATGGATATTAAGGGAAGCCCCACACCAATATCAAAATAAATGGCGTGGGGTCCCCCAGGCCCCCAGGCACTATATATTCTGAACAGCAGTATATATACTATACGGCCTTCCCTATATACTCTGTAGAAAAACTGAGCCTTAGGTGTTGGTGGTACCAGAACACTGTAAGCCCTCACAGTTACTCTTGTTGGGGGCAGAAAGGGGCCCTGCTGTGAAATATTATATCAAAGATTGTAATTACATGGCCCTGTTAAACAGGGGCAGAAAAATTGGGCCTTTGGTTTTGGTGGTGCCAGAATACCGTAAGCCATCACCGTTACTCTTGTTGGGAGCAGGAACGGGCACCACATTGAAATATTATATCAAAAATGTTAATTACATGCCCCTGTTAAGGGGGTGCAGCAAAATTGGGCCTTGGTGATGGTGTCACAACGCTGTGATGCCCCGTACACACGGTTGGACTTTGTTCGGACATTCCGACAACAAAATCCTAGGATTTTTTCCGATGGATGTTGGCTCAAACTTGTCTTGCATACACACGGTCACACAAAGTTGTCGGAAAATCCGATCGTTCTGAACGCAGTGATGTAAAACACGTACGTTGGGACTATAAATGGGGCAGTAGTCAATAGCTTTCATCTCTTTATTTATTCTGAGCATGCGTGGCACTTTGTCCGTCGGATTTGTGTACACACAATCGGAATTTCCAACAACGGATTTTGTTGTCGGAAAATTTTATATCCTGCTCTCAAACTTTGTGTGTCAGAAAATCCGATGGAAAATGTGTGATGGAGCCTACACACGGTCGGAATTTCTGACAACAAGGTCCTATCACACATTTTCCGTCGGAAAATCCGACCGTGTGTACGGGACATAAGCCCTCACAGATACTCTTGTTGGGCGCAGGAACAGGCCCTGCTGTGAAATATTATATCAAAAATTGTAATTACATGGCCCTGTTAAACAGGGGCAGAAAAATCGGGCCTTGGGTGATGGTGGTGGTGCCACAACACTAACCCCTCACAGTTCCTGAAAGAAGCAGCACCATGAGTTTGTCATAAATCTTTTAAAAGATTTTTAAAATAGACCATTTTTTGGTAATGTGTAATGTGTATATCACAGCAGAAAATTTCCTTCCTCCTAGCCCTTGCTGCACCAATGATTGTACGCAAATGATGTAATTCAAATACAGTATGTCAGCTCCACAGCACATTTCTTCATAAACACTGCAGTGAAATTGTTGACTATGTACTTAGCCTGTTCCTTTTTCTGTGCACAAGATGCCTATTGACCGCTGCCTAAATATGTGTCTTATATGTTCCCAATACTTTTTTTTGGCTTCTGAATCAATGTTTAATAGAATTGGGCCGAACCCACCCACCCCCCCCTAGGTTTGGTTCGCGCCAGAACTCTCAAACAATCCAAAAGTTTGGACCCGTACTCCGAACCTTCATATATGGGACCTGAACTTGAAAAATCAAAAGTGCCCATTTTGAAGGCTTATATGCAAATTATTGGCCATAAAGAGGGTATAGGGGCCCGGGTACTGCTCTGACGGACATCAATGCAAATTATTTTTTTTTATAAGATAGTTTTTAAAGGAGCAGTGACTTTAATGATGCTTAAAGTGAAACAATAAAAATCAAATATTCCTATAAATATAGTTCTTCAGGGATCTCCTTAGTCTGCCTGTAAAGTGGAGCATCTGTATCTTGTATAGAACCTGCTGCAGCAAAACTGACATATTTAAAGAAAAAAATGATTTTCCCTGCAAGCTTTCTTTTGTAAACAACAGCTTGGGGAGCCAGTCTGCATGGTGAGGTTACAATTTAGTGCACTCGGAACAAGATTCTAAGTTTTATGGATAAATTAAATGATGGTGTCTCTTTGGCAGACTTTGGATGGAAATAACTAATTTTAGCACCACAGTGAGTAAGCCTTATGTGAAGAAGCCAAATTATAGTACACTCAGGCCAAGATTACATTTTTTTTAGAGTCAGTGACCTCATCATCATCATCCCCTCCATTCTCATCATCACTGGTGGCAACTTGGCAACATGCTGCCGCTGAGGGAACATAACTGCCAATTTGTTGTTTATCAGTGTTCTCCTCTCTCTCTAGGCTCAGGTCACGTCCTTCCTCAACCTCAGAACCAACATCAGAATTAAGTAATGCCTGTGAATCGTCAAGAAGCAAGTGGCTGATGTTGTGTTCAAATAATTCAGCTCACTCCTCCATGCATGATCCTGGGGCTATGGCAGGATTAGCTGTGGACAAGGAGGCAGAATAAGCTGCTCTGACAGCTGCAGTGGACTGCTCACTGGTCTCAGTTTGAGTTATAAAGGATTAGGCGGATGAGGATGGTTTAGTAAGCCAGTCTATCACCTTCTCTGCATGCTGTGGCTGGATAGCACGGGCAACATCACTAAATGAAGACAAATGTGCCCTGCCTGAGGATGGACCATGTCCACCTTTGCCTGTGGAAAATGTCTGATTGGATGCAATTTATTGAATGAAACATGATTGGTGTGCTTTAAATTGAGGACTGACGCTGACAGAAATGTATAATCTATAAAAAAAATTAAAAATAGAATGCATCACAATAGAATGCATCACATTCAGAAAAATTGCGGTAGACAATTAAAAAAGGGGGGCAGGCAGGGGACAAAAAAGACTAAAAAAAAATAAAGAAACATGCACCAACCCAAAAAAAGAAGGGGCTATACAGCACTATATACAGCACTAAATGTTATGTAATGCTGTGTTAAACACTGCACTACACTAACACACTACACTGACACTACACTATACTGACACACTATACTCACACTACTTTAACACTCTACACTCAGAGTTACAATAGGTGAACATGCTAACTCGCTAGTAGCAAACTGAGCCCTATCTCCACTCCAACAACACACTGCAAAAGGTTCCTTTGGGAAGGAACATTTTATAGTGTGGGGTGGGACCATGAGCACTGAGCCATGATTGGACAAAGTAATTATCCCTTTTCCAATCAAGGCTCTGACAGTGCTCTGTGCTCTAATTGGCAAATCCTTGCACCTGGCCAGCGGTCAGGTGCAAGCTTTTATCCAGTTAGGGTCCTAGAATGCACTATGCAGTGTGCAGTGCATTGTGGGGCACTCAGTGGGTGAACATCTCGCCGACCGCCCTGCAAATTCAGGTGTTCGCTGAACGGGCGATGTTTGGGCGAAACTTTTGTTTCGGCCCAAACTGTTGCAACAAAGAGAAAAAGTGGCACATCCAGAGATGAAGAAAAATTTGTTGGTTTATTGTAGAATCAAAGGTTAACAAACATGACACATGAGGGATCCACACTGTTCAGCAGACGCGTTTCACACAAAGTGCTTAATCATTGCTTAATCATTGCTGTTCACCCAACACTATTGTTTAATGTGTTCTGCATACTGACTGTTGTGTGCACTCAGTGTACTTGTTTTGTGTTCTGTTTGTTCTTTTTTTTTCTATCTTTGGAAAATTGTCCTCTACTGTTTTATAAAATTTAAAAAAATCTAATAAAAAAAGTTACCCTAGGAATTCTGGTATATATTTACAATAAATTATAATGGGATATAATTTACAGAGAATGATTTATAATGTGAACATCATAAAAGATCTGATTTAAAACTGGTTTACAACATTCTTCCAAAAATTATTAAACCTAGTATGGTCATCCATCAAGGTTTGGTAAAATAACATAAGAACCTTCTAAAAAGATTATACTTATTGAAAATTTCTATGTAGCTCAGAAAATAAAGAAAGCAAAACACAACAACATGGAATCTATCAAAAAACCAAAGTAAGTGCAGCGCAAAAAGAAAACTAAAAGGTGAAAAAGTAAATGAAATTGATATATATATATATATATAGAGTCCAATCATTAAATATATCCAATCAGAAGTTCATAAATGCCAATAAGAGATGAGCCTTTTCTGGGTACACCCACATTCATCACTTATCCAGGTGGTGCGGTATATAAGTAAATGAGAATGTGCTTACCAGATCCAGTTGACCCCTTTATTACAGGGGGTCATAGGAGACATGAAAGAACCAGTGGCAAACTCCTGGGCTAGCTGTCATCAAATGGATTCTTTGGTTATCAGAGGTCCCATCCGGTCTAAGTATAACACTGACACACTGCGGGGCTAGCTGTCAATTGCTAGATGAATTCTTTCGATGCACAGAGGGATCCGTAACAGCCAGGGAGACCCGTGTTGTAGTAGCAATAAAAACGGCACTCATCCCCAGATAAAAATATAAATGAAATCATCTAAGAGCGATCCATAAGTAAAAGGTATCCAACTTTAATATAGAATTAGGTAGTACAAGAAAGGGGCGCTCAAATAGGCGTCACAATGAATAAAAGATAAGGCGGCTGTGTTACTGGTAAGACAGACTGTTCCGAACAGCTGTCAGCAAGAGATAGCTGCGGGCGACGTCGGTGTGTAGCTCCGCCCCCGTACGCGGCGTTACGTCAATAAAGACTTCGACAGCGAGGGTGGAGTACTCCCGTCACCCGTGGACCTAAATATACCCTCTGTCCATCTGATTGGGAGTGTCAAAAGCGTCGGGACCGGAAGTCCCCATGGGGAAATCATCTCTTAAGCTCAATGGGGACATCTTCCCAATGAGATACAAACGGTTCAAAAAAGGGAAATAAATAAGAACAAGGTAACTATTCTGCACAGCAAATAGTACATAAGGTATCAATAACAAAACTTGATCTTAAATTACAAAAGGATATGGAGAGATACCAAGTAGCTAAAATAAATACATTAAAAAAATGCTTTTAAAAAATACTTTAAAAAAATACTATGTTACATTAAACACCTGCAGCAATCTCTAGCTGTCAATGGGCCCTTGATAAATCTCAGTTACCCCCCCAACTCAGCTCATTTATTTTAAAAGCATTGGAGTTTTGGGGAAGATGTCCCCATTGAGCTTAAGAGATGATTTCCCAATGGGGACTTCCGGTCCCAACGCTTTTGACACTCCCAATCAGATGGACAGTGGGTATATTTAGGTCCATGGGTGACGAGAGTACTCCACCCTCGCTGACCAAGTCTTGATTGACATAACGCCGCATACGGGGCGGAGCTACACACCGACGTCACCCGCAGCTATCTCTTGCTGACAGCTGTTCGGACGCGAACAGTCTGTCTTATCAGTAACACAGCCGCCTTATCTTTTATTCATTGTGACGCCTATTTGAGCGCCCCTTTCTTGTACTACCTAATTCTATATTAAAGTTGGATACCTTTTACTTATGGATCGCTCTTAGATGATTTCATTTATATTTTTATCTGGGGATGAGTGCCGTTTTTATTGCTACTACAACACGGGTCTCCCTGGCTGTTACGGATCCCTCTGTGCATCGGAAGAATTCATCTAGCAATTGACAGCTAGCCCCGCAGTGTGTCAGTGTTATACTTAGACCGGATGGGACCTCTGATAACCAAGGAATCCATTTGATGACAGCTAGCCCAGGAGTTTGCCACTGGTTCTTTCATGTCTCCTATGACCCCCTGTAATAAAGGGGTCAACTGGATCTGGTAAGCACATTCTCATTTACTTATATACCGCACCGCCTGGATAAGTGATCAATGTGGGTGTACCCAGAAAAGGCTCATCTCTTATTGGCATTTATGATCTTCTGATTGGATATATTTAATGATTGGACTCTATATATATATATATCAATTTCATTTACTTTTTCACCTTTTAGTTTTCTTTTTGCACTGCACTTACTTTGGTTTTTTGATTGTCATTGAGGTTGGTGTTATCCTTTAGTGTTCAGCTTGCATTATCAGTTTATTTTTAGTTTGCGCTGATTGTCCTTTATTTTACAACATGGAATCTATGTTAACCCCTTTAGATCAGCGCTATACCTGAATGATGGCTACAGCGAAAATCTACTTTGCCGGGAGGCCGTCAATAGATGTTCTACCCTTTGCACACTCCCCGCGCGACCCCTACAGGGCGTGCGCGGCGCGCACTGTGATCGCCGAGTCAATGAGACTCGGGTGATCACAGATTCGAGTAAGGGGCCGATTACGGCCCCTTACCATGTGATCAGCTGTCAGCCAATGACAGCTGATCAAGTGATGTAAACAGAAGATTGGTAATCGTTTTTTTTCTCCTCACGCTGACAGTGTGAGGAGAAAAAAAAGATGATCACTGACTTCTGTGCAAGGAACATTGGTCCTGAAGAGGAAGAGGCGAAGCGGCCTCATCTGTGCCCACCAGTACCGCCTTCCAGTGCCACCTGCCAGTGCCCACAGTGCCACGAATCAGTGCCCACCAGTGCATAAGTGCCAGCAATCAGTGCCACCTATCAATGCCCACGAGTGCCACCTGTCAATGCCCACCAGTGGTGCCAATTAGTGGCTCATCAGTGCCACCTAGCAGTGTCACCTACCAGTGCCGATCAGTGCCCATCACTGCCACCCATCAGTGCCCATCACTGCCACCTATCAGAGCCCATCAGTGCCACCTATTAGTGCCCTTTAGTGCCACCTATCAATGCCCTTTAGTGCTGCCCATCAGTGCCACCCATCAATGCCACCCATCAGTACCACCCATCAGTGCCACCTCTCAGTGCCCACCACTGCCACCTCTCAGTGCCCAGTGCCACCTCATCAGTGCCCACCAGTGCCACCTATAAGTGCCCATCAGTGCCGCCTTATCAGTGCCCATCAATGCAGCCTATCGGTGCCCATCAGTGCAGCTTATCAGTGCCCATCAGTGCAGCCTCATCAGCGTACATCAATAAAGGAGAAAAATTACCGGTTTTGTATTTTTTTAAAAGAAATTCGGTCTTTTTAAATTTTTTTAACAAAAAATAAAAAACCCAGAGGTGATCAAATACCACCAAAAGAAAGTGCTATTTGTAGGAAAAGAATTATAAAAATTTCATTTGGGTACAGTGTTGTATGACAGTGCAATTGCCATTCAAAGAGTGAGAGCGCTAAAAGCTGAAAATTGGTCTGGGCAGGAGGGGGTTTAGGTGCCCAGTAAGCAAGTGGTTAAAGCTGAAATAACAGATGTAATATTTATGGATATGTCAGGATAAAAATCATACAACAGGGGGTGTGGCTGTGCGCTGGAGCGCAATGGCAGCTTAGCACGGGAGCTCCGACATCCAGAGCCTAAACTTGAGCTACCATAACCGAGAGATGGCTGATCTAGGAGATCGATAATAACAGGGAGAGGCACATCTACCTCGTGATTGCAGACGGACCTTTCTGCCCAGCTGAGCGGGAGTATATCAGCAATGTTCCGCACCCAACAGGTGGCCTTGCAGACCCCATCTCAGGCCTCGGATCGTGGTACACAGGGTCCCGCTGTTACAGCAAACACCCCTCGGGCATCCGTCACGGGCATGCAGGCATCCCCTCCCTCGTCCCTGCCCATCATAATGGATTTTTGAAATATTATCATTAAGAGCCCTTTCACACTGGGGTGGTTTGCAGGCACTATTGCGCTAATAATAGCGCCTGCAAACCGACCCGAAAGTGCCGCTGCTTGCATTCCAGTGTGAAAGCCCCGAGGGCTTTCACACTGGAGTGATGCGCTGGCAGGATGGTAAAAAAAGTCCTGCCAGCAGCATCTTCGGAGCGGTGAAGGAGCGGAGTGTATACCGCTCCTTTACCGCTCCTGCCCATTGAAATCAATGGGACGGCGCGGCTATACCGCTGGCAAAGCGCCTCTGCAGAGGCGCTTTGCGGTGGTATTTAACCCTTTCTCGGCTGCTAGCGGGGGGTAAAACCGCCCCGCTAGCGGCCTCATACCGATGGTAAAACGCCGCTACCCCCCGCCCCAGTGTGAAAGGGCTCTAAGGATTTTTGTGCAATACACGGAGCACGTGCACTTTATTTATATATTTTTTTGGACACATTACCCTTGTATCACACGATACTACATTATTAAGGATCTTTGTGCAATACACGGAGCACAAGCACTTTATTATATTATATTAATATTGTTTTTGCACATTTATTAATTACCTTTGTATCACAGGATATATTTTCTGGTTATTTCTGGCATTTGTGCTACACATGTATATTAGTTATATAGCTATTTAAAGTGGTTATAAACCCTAGCAAAAAAAAAAACCCTGCAAGACAAAGACTTAATGAGCTAGTATGCATAGAATACTAGCTCATTATGTATTACTTACCTTAAATCGAAGCCCCCACAGTGGTCCTCGTTCACTGCTCTGGCTGGCGACATCGCTCCTGGAGTTACTTCTGGGTATTGCGGGCTCCGGGGCTGTGACTGGCCGGAGCCGCGATGACGTCACTCCCGCGCATGTGTGCAGGAGCTACCGGTAACGGCACAGTCTAACTGAAGCAACGGCATGTACATGCCATTGCTTCAGTTTGCTTCAGTGCGCATGTGCCAATGACGTTGGCACATGCAAATACAGGGGATGGTTTAGGAGATATCCAGGGTAGCTACAGGTAAGCCTTATTAAAGGCTTACCTGTTGCAAAAAGTGTGTTGTAAGGGTTTACAGTGGAACCTCGGATTGAGAGTAATGCGGTTAACAAGCATTTCGCAATACGAGCACTGTATTTTTAAAAATCGTAACTCAGTTTGCGAGTCTTGTCTTGCAAATCGAGCATGATTCAGGTCAAAGTGTGTGCAGTAACACATTTGGCCTGAGGTGGGGGGCGCCGGAGCCGAGTGGCGCTGATCGGCGCTGTTTGGAAATGCACAGAAAGGCCCGAGGGCAGCTCGGCTGACCTTGGCAAACCTCGGGAACGGAGTCTTTCTGAGGTTTGCCGAGGTCAGCCGAGGTGTCCTTGGGCCTTTCCGGCCGTTTCCGATGCTCTCCGGCGCCCCCCACCTCTGGCCGCATGCAGTATTGCATTCCATTGTAGTCAATGCGGAACAAATTATTTTCGTTCCTATTGAATTTGTGGGAGGGCGAAATGCGTTGTGGCAGCACTGACGTCATTTCTGGTTCCGTGGAACGCATTTCCTTGTCTGTGGAACGCATGCCGCGAGTGGCGTCCTAACACATCCACAGCCCCATTTTACATGCCTGTTTCAACCTGAAATTTTGGAAAGTACCCATTCTCTTGTGGAATAAATCCTTTTAACAGTACTTTCACTATCAGTTCCATTTTCTTAACCTTTTGGGTGCCTGGTGCTGAGAACCTTCATTAAGAATCCTCTTAATCTGACATGTATATCATCACTCCTGAACACCTTTGGATACTATTACTAAGCCTGAAGCGACTCCCAGACTGCAAAGCTGGGGGTCAACGGGATCTGGTGAGTGGGGACACATAAGGGGGTGTTGATTTGCACCTGAAAAGCTTTGGAGCATTTGTGGTTTTCTGCACCTGAAAAGCTTTGCAGCATTTGTGGTTCCTCTTCACTGTGGATTCAAACACTTTTGGTCACTTCATTTGGACTTTGTTTTCTTTATCATAATTTACACCTATTTATATTTACATCCTTGAACGTATATTCTTATTTGTGAGCTCCATATTTACATATTTTTAAAAAAGTGTTGACTGACATTTGCTCCCACACCCCTTTTGGATACCTCATGCGACCTAACCAATGGTGCTTCTATATACCTTGTTCTTAAATTTTAGACAGTTTGTGGTTATTCTCTACTATAAACTTACATGAAGGGGAATAGTTCTGGGAATAGCTAATCACATGCCGCAGGAGCAGGATAACTCCCTCGGATCTTAATAATCATATAGGCTATGGGTGGAGTTGTTACTATATACTTTGTTTTGTTCTGTATTTGTATGCATTGGCTTACTTGCAGTGATGTCTATGGAATCATTTACTGTATTGTGCGTGAAAACCTTTAATAAAATCTTTGAGAAACAAAAAAAAAAAAAATCATACAACATGCAGTTCTGGTTCATCCCGTGACCACGTCCTGTTGTGACGAAACGACGTAGGGAGGAGGAGCCACGCCCCGACGACACCGCGATTTGAATACCTGGAAGGAACAGGTTGTTTTGGAGCCGGCCGGCTTTTCCTGTATACGCTCATTTACCACTGACGTCTGTAAGTGCATCTCTGATCTTGCTATTCAATAAATGTAAGGTTTTACGCTATGTGGAGCTGTTTATTTCTTTTTTGGTGACCTATTCCAAAGATCCTGGTACGGCTGGCTGAGGAGGTTTTTTGCAGACCGGATGACATCTAGTGCCTGTCACACAGATCCCGGGCTGGGGTTCTAGCCATCCGCCCAGTAAGGTCTCCTATTATTTAGAGACCAACATCTTTTGGTAAGAGGCAGCAGTTTTTGAAGGTGGAGGTTCATCAACACACCCTATTCACTGCAGCAAGATTACTAATATTCACCTGTCACTTGGGGATATACCTTTTCTTATTCAGCCTTTGGACTATTACCAATTTTGCTTACTGTTATTAGGGACATTATTTGCACTTTGAAGATTTGTTTTTTCAATTCACATATATTTTTTTATGTTTTTTTGAGATATTTATGTTTCACAGTGATGCTAGTTTGTCACATTTTCGAGTGTTTTGAGGCATTTATTTGTCACTTTATTACGTTTCAACACTGTCCATGTATTCACATTTTGTGTGGACATAGGAGCAATTCTTGTGTTCCACTATTTTTATTTTTATTTTTAGGCACAGTGATTATCACTTATGTGCATATATCCCTCTAGGCTAGAGACATTTGATTCTGGCCTTTTTCACTTTTTAAGCACGACTTTTCTTATTTTACAGTTCTGGTATATGCCCCTTTCCTGTACTCTTTGCTTTTACCCGTTACCTGATCTATTTACATTATTAAATAGTATGTGAATTACAGTCAGACAACTGAAAGATGACAGAACCCAAAATTCATATTTAAAGTGGTACTAAACCCAAAACCAAAAATGTATTACTGTATATTGTAGCTTACTAAATTTAAGATGTAATAGTAGGATTTGTTTTATTTTTTAGGCTTTTTCCCATTATTTTCTTGTGTTGATCCAGCCACTAAGTCTTTTATGTTTTAACCTCCTTTAACAGACTAAACCGTCCAGCTATAGTGGCAGTTAGGAGGTTGACCATTTAACACTGACAGGGGTGCTCAGAATGGTCAGCTTTTAGCTATTTATGCTAAACCTATATTCCAAAAGAAAAAAAAACAGTTGCTGTAACTGCCTAGAAAGTGTTAGCTGGAGTTCGACTTTCATTTATTATGTACTTCTAAATCTGCTAGTGCATCTAATGCCGCGTACACACGATCGGACTTTACGGCATACTTGGTCCGGCGTACTGGATTTCATCGGACACTTCGATCGTGTGTGGGCTCCAGCGGACTTTGTTTTCTCAAAAGTTTGAAGGACTTAGATTTGAAACATGTTTCAAATCTGTCCGACGGACTCGAGTCCGGTCGAAAAGTCCGCTCGTCTGTATGCTAGTCAGACGGACAAAAACTGACGCTAGGGCAGCTATTGGCTACTGGCTATGAACTTCCTTGTTTTAGTCCGGTCGTACTTCATCACGTACGAATCCATCGGACTTTGGTTGATTGTGTGTAGGCAAGTCCGTTCATTCGGAAAGTCCGTTGAAAAGTACGCCGGACAAAGTCTGCCGTACTCCTCCATCCAGAATAGTTAACTAGAAAGTGTATTACTGGCTGAATCACTAGTTGAAAATAAAGGGAAAAGCTAAGAGATGACAATGAAATCCACTACACATCTGTAAGCTGCAATATATTTAAATTCTGTCTAAAGTTTTTTTTTAGCCTTTATTTATGTTCTTAGTCAGTAGTTGCCAATATTTGTTAATCTCTGCCCTAGAAATACAGAGGATTTTAATGTTTGCTAGTAATTGTCCACAGTGATAATGTGAAATGACTGGCCTGCTGCTTTTCATTTAAAAGTATTTATTGGCAAGAAATATTGATACACTTCAGCTACTATTTTCATTAAACATTGCATACATCATAAACAAGTTGGCTCTCTTTGCTTGGCAAAATAAAAAGATAATCATATTATATTAGTAATATGGAATTGCTATTGATTTTTCCTGTTTCATACTGTATGAATGTATAAAGCATTAATTAAAAGTTTGCTTTTCCTGTAAACAGAATCAAATACTTTTTAATGATTTATACACAAATAAAAGCTGCCAGTGTTTAGTGATGTCCTTGAAGCCTCAAAAAACATCCGGGGATGAACTTCTTGCTCACATTAGCCTTCAGTAACCTTAACTTATTTTTACAAACACATGACAGTCAAGGCTGAAATGCTATCAGCATGTACATGCTTTATGAGAAAATAAAACTGATATTAAGAGCTTATTGGTATTGTGTGAAATAGTTTCTAATAGTATAAGTAAACCATATGATCTGCAAGAGTGAGGTTATACTATACAACTTTTTTGGTAAAGGATGCCATTTTTCTACTTTTTTTTTCTAATGCCGCGTACACACGGCCGGACTTCCTGACAGAAAAAGTCCGATGGGAGCTTTTGGTCGGACATTCTGACCGTGTGTATGCCCCATCGGACTTTTTCTGTCTGCATTTCCGACGGACTCAGATATAGAAGATGTTCTAAATCTTTCTGTCGGAAATGCCGATGGAGTTCAGCCCGTTTGGCAAGTCTGCTCGTGTGTACGCGGCAGTACACATCTCAGACATCAACATAAAGAACAAGCAGATTGTATTTTTGGTATTTTCTGTTTTATCCACTTTTTTTTCAACGATGATTCTTTAAAATACACTATATTGGGACGCCTGCCTTTACACACACATGAACTTTAATGGCATCCCAGACTTAGTTCAATATTGAGTTGGTCCACCCTTTGCAGCTATAACAGCTTCAACTCTTCTGGGAAAGCTTTCCACAAAGTTTAGGAGTGTGTCTATGGGAATGTTTGACCATTCTTCCAGAAGCGCATTTGGTCAGGCACTGATATGGATGAAAAAGGCCCTGCTCGCAGTCTCTGCTCAAATTCATCCCAAAGGTGTGCTATTGGGTTAAGGTCAGGACTCGCTCATCCATGTCTTTATGGACCTTGTTTGTGCACTGCTGCGCAGTCATGTTGGAACAGGAAGGGGCCATCCCCAAACTGTTCCCACAAAGTTGGGAGCATGAAATTGTCCAAAATGTCTTGGTATGCTGATGCCTGAAGAGTTACCTTCACTGGAACTAAGGGGCAAGTCCAACTCCTGAAAAATGACCCCACACCATAATCCCCCCTCCACCAAATGATTTGGACCAGTGAACAAAGCAAGGTCCATAAAGACATAGGTGAGTGACTTTGGGGTTGAGGAACTTGACTGACCTGCACAACCTGATAGAACACCTTTGGGATGAATTAGAGTGGAGACTGCGAGCCAGGCCTTCTCATCCACATCAGTGCCTGACCTCACAATCGCACTTTTGGAAGAATGGTCAAACATTTCCATAGTCACACTCATAAACTTTGTGGACAGCCTCCCCAGAAGAGTTGAAGCTGTTATACCTGCAAAGTGTGGGCCAACTCACTATTGAACCCTAAGGACTAAGACTGGGATGCCATTAAAGTTCATGTGCGTGTAAAGGCAGGCGTCGCAATACTTTTGGTAATGTAGTGTATGTGACCTAAATTATGATCTGTTTTTCAGATAAAGAGAACCCAATTTGACACAAACTTTCAAAAACATTGTACTTGTTAAATTATTTACTAAGGAAAAGTATCCAAAGTTTCATATTTGTGTCTGGCTAAATTATGTGAACCATTCGGATTTTTGGTTAATTTGAATGGTAAATTATAGTTGGGTGTTTCAATCAAAATTATGATGATCAAGTGTATTTGTGGGAGGTCCGGCCTTTTTTAAAGAACACAAATATAGTGTGATGGCAATGATGACTGAAGCACCCAAAAACTGTGTAAGAAAACAGGTGCAACATTGTTGTTTTAAAATTTGCAAGCCCTGGAGTACACTAGTAACAGCATGTATTCCCTCCCCACCAAAACACAATCCATGCAAATACACAAACAGAGCATTCCATTCGGATTCAAAGGGCCAAATTGTCATTGAGGAATTCAAAGGCCTCATTCAAATGGGCACTTACCCCCCCCCGTAGTCAATGAATGGGATGTATCTTTAAATGGCTGGACCCTCCAAGTGGGAAAGCAGCGACTATACAGACACAGCTGCACAATTTGAAAGCCATGCAGAGTGGACCTAAACGCAGGCAGTGTGCATTCAGGGCCACCATTTGGGGCAACCTACGTGCACGGCAGTCAAATAGGGATGAGCAATCTGTTTAACACTGGATTCCAGATACACCATGTTTTCATTAACCACACTCGGTCTTGATATCTCTGATTTTGTACTATACAACTGGGCTTCATTACTTCATGAATGTGTATTTTTAGCTACACAGGACACGGACTGAAAAGTTTATAGGAGTTTTATTATTTTGTATTTGCATAATTTGCAAATGAATAGATAACATCTTTAAATAAAATAAAAGCCATGGCCCATTAAAGGACTGTGGGTGAAGTGGCCATGTAAATGATGCCTAAATGGTTAATTCAATCTATAAGGGGGAAACTGGAAGACTTTTATTTAGGTAGTTGTAAATAATTAATGGCATTACACAAGCGGTTAGCAGACCACAATCCACCTTGGGTCTGACACTATCTGACCCTATCCAGGTGAAGGTAATTAAAACCATTGAGCTACCATCTTCCAAATCAACAGCCTCTTAAAAGAGGCTGTGTCCTCTGTGCTAGGTGCAGATGATTCATTGAGCCGTCCACTCTCCATCACATGAAGAGAGGAAAGGAACTCTCTGCACACCAAAGAGATCACACAGATTCCAATTTATTTGAAGTCAACAATCACTATGGGTGTCCCCACCATTGGCATCTCCCCTCTAATGCGTTCCAAATGAAAGGGCTTACTCATAAGCCATCAATGCTTTGACCTGGAGAAGTTGATTCTGCACCTAGAGACCTTCAAAATCTCTATCAAAGGTGGGGAAAACCAGAATGTGTACATTCTGGGATCCTCTAGCCTTCACAGTAGATGCTCTGATCCTTGGACTCAGTTCAAGCTGGTTTATGCCTTTACTCTGATGAAGAACCTCCCATAACTGCATGAACGGGAAGGGTTCCAGTGATTTCACATAACATCAAATTGGCCCAAAAGGACACGGGATGTAGATATACTCAGACTTCTGGCAAACAAACCCTGGTCTCTTCCAAACAGACCAGAATCAGTGGCCAAATGCCCCGCCCCCTATTCCATCCTGCTTCCTAGTCACTGACTTCAATGTCATGGCTGTTGAAACCCAAGTCCTAAAGGATAGGGATAAACCTGACTATGTTATCCCCACCTTACTCAGAGCAAGAAAATCCAACTCCTACAAGATTAACAGTTGCACGCGGTGTGATGGCAGGAGGGTACTCTATCACATCTATCATATTTAATCTTTTCTTCAGTCTGGTCCTGGCCAGCGTCTGGCCCTGAGTACTCTTAGGGGACATGTTTCTACCTTATCCACTCTATTTCAGAAACCTCTTGCCCTGCAATAAACAATCAAGACTTTTCATTAGAAAGTTGCTTATATAAATCCCCAAATTTGACCTTCAGTGAAGATTGCAAAAAAGCCCTTCAGTGGTCCAGTTGGCAGAGGTATCCATAGTAATATGTCTAAGAATAGGTCAGAGTCCTCTGGTTTTAATGAGCATTACATTTCTTTGTTTCAACATAAAAATGTGTTTTGTGGCTTTAAATTGCCACTTTCTCAATTCAGGGTGATAACATTGGTAACTGCAAGTACAAGTTGATAGAGTCACGTAGATAAAAATATACCTTAGAATAAGCCTTAAAGTGGTTGTAACTCTAAAAAATTAAAAAGTGATCCTGTTCCCTTATAGCAGATTAAACAGCACAGTGCTTGTGCTGTCTAATCTGCCCCTTCCTAAGCTGTAAATAAAACTGATTGATCCTACCTATTCCTGTGTCCCCCTCTGTGTGCTGACCACGGTAATCATGACTGCTGATCCCTGATTACTGTGGTGTTTACGTGCCCCGCTGCTCTCCTCTCTCCCCCTGCCTGTCAGCTCTTGTGTGTGAGCTCCCCCTCCCCTCAGCTCCTGCTGCTATCAGTAGCTGGCAGTAAAGTTAAATGAAGATTGCTGCCAGCCCCTCTCTTTTATCAAGCTCAAAAACACTGTGTATATGTTAAGGTAATTACAACCTTTGTTTTACACTATCTCAGATCTCTTCTGGCCGGTCATATGCCACTCTCCTCCCCCATCTAAGGGCCATAGCAGAAAGGGGCTGAGTGGCCAGCACAGCAGTCACGTGACCTTCACGGCTGACGTCAAAGGGGATCTCGGCCCCTCCTACTGTAGCCCTAAGATCGGAGGAGGAGGTTGGACGGGGAGAGCGCGACCGGAGAGATCTGAGATAAGGTAATTACAGGCATCCTTTTACACTAACATGTACACAGAGGGGGTCATTTATGAAAGGCAAATCCACTTTGCACTGCAATTTCACTTGAAAGTGCACTTCCAAGTGCAGTTGCTCTAAATCTAAGGGGTAGATCTGAAATGAGTGGAAGCTCTGCTGATTTTATCATTCAATCATGTGCAAGCTAAAATGCTGTTTTTTATTTTCCTTGCTTGTCCCTCTCGGATCTACAGCGACTTTACTTTCAAGTGCACTTGCAGTGCAAAATGTATTTTCCTTTAGTAAATAACCCCCAGTGTGTTATAGCGTGGTACAGAAGGGCTGGAAGTGATTTTTTTCACCTTTACAACCACTTTAAATATAGTGTCCGTATCACAAGGTATATTGAAAGCCATATAAATTAAAAATGTACCTTTTAAGTGTACTAAAATATACTTTAAAGAAAAATATGACTAGTCAAAGCATAAGTATTAATTGATTGTGTACAGTGGATCTAACAATACCAAGAAATACAGTGTATAGAGGGTTTAGAAGGCATTAGTAAAAATATAGATTTTACACACCCACCTGAGAACCCACAGAGCATAGACGTGCTCAGGGGGTGTGCCAGGTATGCCTTGGCACACCCTGATCACTCTGGGCAGTGCCGACTCCCCCTACTGATCAGGCTTCTCCCTTTCCTCCTCTCCCCTTGGCTGCTGCAGGGGATGTTTCAGGATGGAGAGTGGGGGAGAAAGGCTAGTGAATATGTCATTTACTGACCCCTTCCTTTTCTAAATGAACACACAGTGAACACACTCACTTACTGTGTTCATTCACAACCTGAAGCATAGTAAACACAGTTTACTATGTTTCAGTGCGTTTGAGCTTTGAGGTGCACACCCTAATGCAATAGGCTGTGCAAACCTATGCCACAGAGGACCCAAGATCGAGACAACCGTGGCACCAAGAGCAACCACCTTCATTCTACAGGGAGACTCAGTTTTCTACAGTTTTCTCTGGGAAGGTTGCGTGATTCCACACCCCAGGACCACTGCAGCCTCAGCAGTTGTAAGTAATATTTCAGTTTTCTCTTTTTTCTGCATTACTGAACCATATTTAAAATAGGGATGAGCCGAACACCCCCCCCCACCCAGTTCATCGCAGCAGAACATGCGAACAGGCAAAAAATTTGTGCGAACGCCGATAAAGTCTATGGGACGTAAACTGATTGATCCTACCTATTCCTGTGTCCCCCTCTGTGTGCTGACCACGGTAATCATGACTGCTGATCCCTGATTACTGTGGTGTTTACGTGCCCCGCTGCTCTCCTCTCTCCCCCTCTCCCCCTGCCTGTCAGCTCTTGTGTGTGAGCTCCCCCTCCCCTCAGCTCCTGCTGCTATCAGTAGCTGGCAGTAAAGTTAAATGAAGATTGCTGCCAGCCCCTCTCTTTTATCAAGCTCAAAAACACTGTGTATATGTTAAGGTAATTACAACCTTTGTTTTACACTATCTCAGATCTCTTCTGGCCGGTCATATGCCACTCTCCTCCCCCATCTAAGGGCCATAGCAGAAAGGGGCTGAGTGGCCAGCACAGCAGTCACGTGACCTTCACGGCTGACGTCAAAGGGGATCTCGGCCCCTCCTACTGTAGCCCTAAGATCGGAGGAGGAGGTTGGACGGGGAGAGCGCGACCGGAGAGATCTGAGATAAGGTAATTACAGGCATCCTTTTACACTAACATGTACACAGAGGGGGTCATTTATGAAAGGCAAATCCACTTTGCACTGCAATTTCACTTGAAAGTGCACTTCCAAGTGCAGTTGCTCTAAATCTAAGGGGTAGATCTGAAATGAGTGGAAGCTCTGCTGATTTTATCATCCAATCATGTGCAAGCTAAAATGCTGTTTTTTATTTTCCTTGCTTGTCCCTCTCGGATCTACAGCGACTTTACTTTCAAGTGCACTTGCAGTGCAAAATGTATTTTCCTTTAGTAAATAACCCCCAGTGTGTTATAGCGTGGTACAGAAGGGCTGGAAGTGATTTTTTTCACCTTTACAACCACTTTAAATATAGTGTCCGTATCACAAGGTATATTGAAAGCCATATAAATTAAAAATGTACCTTTTAAGTGTACTAAAATATACTTTAAAGAAAAATATGACTAGTCAAAGCATAAGTATTAATTGATTGTGTACAGTGGATCTAACAATACCAAGAAATACAGTGTATAGAGGGTTTAGAAGGCATTAGTAAAAATATAGATTTTACACACCCACCTGAGAACCCACAGAGCATAGACGTGCTCAGGGGGTGTGCCAGGTATGCCTTGGCACACCCTGATCACTCTGGGCAGTGCCGACTCCCCCTACTGATCAGGCTTCTCCCTTTTCTCCTCTCCCCTTGGCTGCTGCAGGGGATGTTTCAGGATGGAGAGTGGGGGAGAAAGGCTAGTGAATATGTCATTTACTGACCCCTTCCTTTTCTAAATGAACACACAGTGAACACACTCACTTACTGTGTTCATTCACAACCTGAAGCATAGTAAACACAGTTTACTATGTTTCAGTGCGTTTGAGCTTTGAGGTGCACACCCTAATGCAATAGGCTGTGCAAACCTATGCCACAGAGGACCCAAGATCGAGACAACCGTGGCACCAAGAGCAACCACCTTCATTCTACAGGGAGACTCAGTTTTCTACAGTTTTCTCTGGGAAGGTTGCGTGATTCCACACCCCAGGACCACTGCAGCCTCAGCAGTTGTAAGTAATATTTCAGTTTTCTCTTTTTTCTGCATTACTGAACCATATTTAAAATAGGGATGAGCCGAACACCCCCCCCACCCAGTTCATCGCAGCAGAACATGCGAACAGGCAAAAAATTTGTGCGAACGCCGATAAAGTCTATGGGACGTAAACGTGAAAAATCAAAAATGTTAATTTTAAAGGCTTAAAAAGTGCCGGGTCCTGCTCCAGGGGACATTGATCAACGCAAAAAATACGTTTTAAAAACAGCAGTTTTTCAGGAGCAGTGATTTTAATAATGTTTAAAGTGAAACAATAAAAAATGTAATATTCCTTTAAATATCGTGAATGGGGGTGTCCTTAGTATGCCTGTAAAGTAGCACATCTTTCCCATGTTTATAACCACAGCAAAATTACATTTCTAAAAGGAAAAAATGTCACTTAAAACTGTTCGCAGCTGTAATGTATTGTCGCAATATAGATAAAAATACCAAAAATACCAAAAAAATGGCGTGGATGCCCCCCCCCCCAAATCCATACCAGGCCCTTCGGGTCTGGTATGGATATTAAAGTGGTTGTAAAACCTTACAGACCACTGTGACCTACAGGTAAGCCTAGATTACTATACTCACACGGTACAGCCCTCTGCTGTGTGTGCAGCCTCTGCAGCATTGCCAACGTTGAGTTCCACCTGGTGGGCATGTCACAAATGAGGCTGTTGGTGGGCAGGTGGTATCCCCTTTGAATGTCAGCCGGCTGAGCACTGGCATTGTATGACCACAGATTTTCTGGCCTGTGACAACACATTCCACAAATTCACAAAAGGGGGCAGAGTCTACCAGCTGAAAAAGCAGCAGTTTCAGTGCTAGCAATTTGGCCAAGCATTTAGATGCTGAGCATGTGGATGGCTGGGACCGAATTTCTTTTTACGGTTCAGCAACTGGGGTAGGGAAATTTGCCTGCTAAAATCAATTGGTGGTGTACTGCTAGCAGATTGGCTGCATGTACTTGGGACACCTATTGCTATACCTTCATTCCTATCAGTGCAGGTTTTTTAGAGGACTGGAGGTAAAGTAGGATTGGAGATCCCAGATGAGGGATGTGGGTCTTTTGGGTGCTGTTGCCAACGGACTGCATGGCAGGTCGTCATATGTCTGGTCAAGCATGTGGTGCCCAAGTTGCTTCTGTTCTGGCCACGCTTGATCCGCTTCAGACATAGGTAGCAAACAGCAAAAGTGTGATCTGCTGCACACGTGTCAAAAAAGACCCCCACTAAGGAACTTTTAAAAATCAGCGGGGAGTCAGCAGCGCCCTGCACCTGCAGAGCTCTGCAGTGTGATGCAATAGGGTGGCTGCCCTTAAACTGCCCCCTAGAGGACATCCTGCCTCGTTGGAGCTATGCCTCCTCCTCATTTTCCTCCTCTCTTCTCTCAAACATCCAAGTACAGTCAGTGACCTCATCATCCCTTCCCTCTCCATCACTGGAGCAAACTTAGTATGCTGCAGCTGGAGGAACATGATTACCAGTTTTATTGTCCTTCTGTGGCACCCCCTCTCTCTAGGCTCACGTTACTCCCTTCCTCAACCTGTGAACCAAGATCGGAGCCTTCAAATCGCTGCACATTCTCCAGCAGCATATAACTGACACCGTGGTCGAACATTTCTGGGGACTCCTCCGTGCATGATGGTGGGGCTACAGAAGCAGTGACTGAAGAAAAGGAGCCAGTGGAATAGGCCGCTTTGGCAGCTGCGTTGGAAGGTGACAGAGGATGAGGAGGATGAGGACAGCTTTGCTATTCACTCCACCAACTCTTCTGCATATTGTGGCTCCATAAGACGGCCAACAGCAGCAAAAAAGGACAAACGTGCCCCATGGCCACCTGCAGAGGATGCACCATGTCCATGACCACCACTGTTGACTGTAGACACATGGCTGCTTGCCCTCTTTTAGTGGGCTGTGAGCATCTGCCTCTCCTTGATGGCCCCCTGGACATAATGTATTTTTTGTTTTGCAACACCACACTACACTGTATTAGATACTGAGTACGCCGCCTGAAGTGTATTAGAAAGTGTGCAATGGCTGCACTGTATTGTGTACTGTGTACACCACCAGAAGTGTAGTAGAAACTGTACACACTGTATTAGATACTGTGTACACCGCCTGCACTGTATGATAAACTGTACAATGGCTGCACTGTATTGTATACTGTGTACACCACCAGAAGTATCGTAGAAACTGTACACACTGTATTAGATACTGTGTACACTGCCTGAACTGTATTAGAAAGTATACACCATGAATGCACTGTATATATAGGCTACACTGAATACTAGACTGTGTGTGTGTGTATATATATATATATATATATATATATATATATATATATATATATTAATACACCGCCTGACATCTATTAGAAACTGTACACATTGTATAAGATACTGTGTACTCCGCCTGAAGTGTATTAGAAACTGTACACACTGTATTAGATACTGTGTACACTGCCTGCACTGTATTAGAAACTGTACAATGGCTGCACTGTATTATATACTGTGTACACCACCAGAAATGTAGTAGAAACTGTACACACTGAATTAGATACTGTGTACACTGCCTGCACTGTATTAGCAACTGTATAATGGCTGCACTGTATTATATACTGTGTACACCACCAGAAGTGTATTAGAAACTGTACAAACTGTATTAGATACTGTGTACACCGTCTGCACTGTATTAGAAACTGTACAATGGCTGCACTGTATTGTATACTGTTTACACCACCAGAAGTGTAGTAGAAACTGTACACACTGTATTAGATTCTGTGTACACCGCCTGTCATGGACATACTACTTCCAGACCTGCAACAGGGCTCAGGCGCATCCCCACCAACAGGTTCCCAGTAACGAACAGGCGTGCGCCAATGCGCATGTGCCGATCGCAGAGATCGCACGCACAGTGATTCGGCTTTGGCGCCCAGTGGCCTTTAAGAGGGGCTTCCACAATTCAGCACTTGCTGTTTGATCTGCAGCTTCACCTGTGACCTGTTCCTGTAATCAGCATCCGATCACCTGACCTGGCTCTCTGACCACGCTGCTGTCTCCAATCCTGAACCTTGGCTTTCCCTGACTCTGATTCTGTTTACCTGCCTGTCTGATCTCCTGTTACCAGAAACCAGCCTGAACTTGACTATTCCTTGCCTGCCGAATCTGTTGAACTGATCCACTGTGTATGACCCGGCTTGTCTGACCTTGCTTCTGCCTGCTGTGTGCATCCTGCTGACCTGCATCCAGCTCACCTGCAGCCTGCTGACCTGCATCCAGCTTACCTGCAGCCTGCTGACCTGCATCCAGCTCACCTGCATCCTGCTGACCTGCATCCAGCTCACCTGCAGCCTGCTGACCTGCATCCAGCTCACCTGCATCCTGCTGACCTGCATCCAGCTCACCTGCAGCCTGCTGACCTGCATCCAGCTCACCTGCACCCTGCTGACCTGCATCCGGCTTACCTGCTGACTTGCATCCAGCTCACCTGCATCCTGCTGACCTGCATCCAGCTCACCTGCAGCCTACTGACCTGCATCCAGCTCACCTGCACCCTGCTGACCTGCATCCGGCTTACCTGCTGACTTGTATCCAGCTTACCTGCACCCGGCACTCCAGTCAGTTCCAGTGTCTCCCAGTGGACATCATCTGCAGTTGCAGAGAATCCACCAGGCACTCATACCCCACTGTGCTCCTACGGTCACTGTCCTCAACTCCAGTGATCTGGGAACCAGGGCTGTACGAGAGGTCTCCCTCTGCATGTCAGGCTCACATACGAGGTACGTGTCAGTATCAAACAGCCATGCCTGAGCCTGCAAGAGGGACCTCTGCTACTGATGAAATCTGCCAATTACTCTCCGTCCTCACTCAAGAGGTAAAATCACTTCAGGACAGCTATGAACACCTGGTGAGACAAGTGCAGTCCCGGACGAGTATTACAAACCCTTCTTCCAGTGGGTTGTCATCAGAGGCTTCCCCCGCACTCCCTGTAATGATGTTATCTCCAGAACCCAGGGTCCCAATTCCGGAGAAGTTTTCTGGGGATCGAAGCAAGTTTCGGACTTTCCGTAATGCATGTGAGCTGTACTTTTCCTTACTACCCTTAACCTTTTCGCGGGAAAACACCAAGGTGGGGTTTGTTGTCTCACTTCTGCTGGGAGATCCACAAGCCTGGGCTCATCACCTGCTGGAAGAACACCATGTTTCTCTGGACTCTTTGTCATCCTTCTTTGACACAATGTCACTCTTATATGATGACCCCCAACGAACTTCCACTGCCGAAGCTGCTCTTAGCACGCTCCAGCAGGGCCGCAGAGTGGTTGAAGATTATATAATGGACTTTAGACGCTGGAGTGCGGATACCCAGTGGAACCATGCAGCTTTACGGCACCAGTTTCGCCTAGGCTTGTCAGAAGGACTAAAGGATGAACTGGCTCGGGTCGGTGTACCAAATTCCCTGGAATCCTTGATGACCCTAACTATTCAGATAGACCGTCGTCTTCGGGAACGCAGGATGGAGAGGGTGACCCAGCGGACTCATCCAACTTGGATGTTACCCCAAGTGCCTACGACCTCTCATCCTGTTCCCCTTAGACCGGTCCCAGTTAATCCTGCACCAACCAAACTAATACCGGACTTTCAGAAATCTGGGCAGGTCGGACTAATGAGACCCGCATTGTCTGCTGAGGAACGTCTACATCGGCAACAGCTCAACCTGTGCTTGTACTGCGGGGGACCAGGCCATTATGTACATTCATGTCCTGCCAAGTACCGTAGATCTTCATCCATCCCACCACACAGTCACCCAGCTCTCTCTACTCACCTGGCTATTCCCATCACCCTTCAGTTTTCTGGAAAGACTGTGTCTGTTACTGCAATAATAGACTCTGGTGCATGCAGTTGTTTTATTGATTTGAACTTTGCCAACCAACAACGCATTCCACTCCAGCACAGGGCTCAAGGACTTTCTGTTTTCTTGGCAGATGGATCCCGTATTAAATCTGGCCAGGTGACTCAAGAGACTCCCCCACTGCCAGTAATTACTATCTCGAACCACAAGGAACTGCTTAAGTTTGATGCTATTGCTTCCCCTCTGTTCCCGATCATCTTGGGTCTACCGTGGCTTCAGGCCCACAACCCGCAAATTGACTGGGGCTCCGGAGAAATCAGGTTTCAGTCCCTCTACTGTCAAGAACATTGTCTGCCCTTACCTTCCAAGATATCTGGTCCTTTGCTGTGCCTGGAAGCTGACTCAGAATTACGCTAAGCAGTACCTGAACAGTATCACGAGTTCTTAGACATTTTTAGTAAACGAGGGGCAGAGACACTTCCTCCTCATCGTTCCTACGATTGCCCGATTGAGTTACTGCCCGGAGCTGAAATCCCCTTTGGGCAAATTTTCCCTCTGTCTGAGCGGGAGTTGGAGGTTTTAAAGGAATATGTTGACGAAAACCTTAAGAGGGGGTTCATCCGGCCATCCACCTCTCCAGCTGGGGCAGGGATCTTTTTTGTGGAGAAGAAGGACCACTCATTGCGTCCCTGTGTGGACTACCGGGAGCTGAACAAGGTCACGGTCAAGAACCGGTATCCCTTACCCCTGGTACCTGAGCTTTTTCAAAGATTAAGAACTACTGTTGTGTTCACCAAACTCGATCTTCGTGGGGCCTACAATTTGGTTCGCATTCGTGCAGGGGACAAGTGGAAAACGGCCTTCCGTGCCAGGTTTGGCCATTATGAATATCTGGTGATGCCCTTCGGCCTGTGTAATGCCCCTGCTACCTTCCAGCACCTGATAAATAATATCTTCAGAGACTATCTGGACATTTTCGTCATAGCCTACTTAGACGATATCCTGATCTTTTCCTCATCCTTGGATCAGCACCGGAAACACGTCAAGATGGTACTCTGCTGACTCCGTCAGCATACGCCAAACCAGAAAAATGCGAATTTGAGCGGCAGAGTATCCAATTTCTGGGCCTGGTAATTTCCACAGAAGGGTTCAAGATGGACCCACAAAAAGTCACAGCTGTTCTGGACTGGCCTGCACCCTCAGATAAAAAGGGGGTGCAACGTTTTGTTGGCTTCGCCAATTTTTACAGAAGGTTCATCAAAGGATTTTCTGCAATTATCTCTCCGATCACCCAGCTAACAAGACAAAACATCCGATTCCAGTGGAATCCCCAGGCTCAAGCTGCCTTCTCTACCCTAAAGGGACTCTTTACCTCTGCCCCCATCTTGAGCCATCCGGATCCCTCTCTTCCTTACCTACTCGAGGTTGATGCTTCAGAAACAGCTGTGGGGGCAGTTATTTCTCAGCGCCAAGGACTCAAGGATCTCATGCACCCCATAGCTTTCTTCTCTCGGAAGCTTTCGCCTGCAGAGAAGAATTACGATGTGGGGGACCGTGAACTTTTGGCCATTAAAGCTGCACTCGAAGAATGGCGATACCTGCTAGAGGGAGCGGCACATCCCATACTTATCTACACGGATCATAAAAATCTGGAATATTTACGAACTGCCAAACGTTTGAAGCCGCATCAGGCACGATGGGCGTTATTCTTTTCCAGATTTTCATTTCACATCACCTACCGGCCAGGATCAAAGAACATCAAGCCTGACGCTCTCTCTCGGATGTACGATGACCCCAAAGAAACTTCAGTTCCGGACACCATCTTATCTGAGGGCAACTTTCTGCTTTTCCAGACAGACCTGATGTCCGGTCTAAAACAAGCCTCAGAGGGGGTGTCCGGTCCTCCAGGATCAATCTTGATACCCAGGGATGGGATGCTTTGGAAGGACAGCAAAATTTTTGTGCCAGAAAGTTGCCGGACAGAAATGTTGAGCCTGTGTCACGACCACCCGCTGGCCAGACATTTTGGGGTTCACAAGACTCGTGAACTAATCCAGCGCATGTTTTGGTGGCCGAAGCTTGAGGAAGATTGCAAGGACTATGTTAAGTCATGTGTCATCTGTACCCAAAGCAAGTCTGCCAGGACCGAGTCCTGGGGCCTCCTCAGACCACTACCAATTCCTGACAGACCCTGGAGCATGATTGCCATGGACTTTGTAGTGGAACTACCCCCTTCTGAAGGACATACAGCTATCTTTGTAGTGGTTGACCGTCTGTCTAAGATGGCCCACTTCATACCCCTAAAGAGTACGCCGTCTGCTTTGGAAACCGCCCGGGTGTTCATCAGGGAGATCGTAAGGCTGCACAGCGTACCAACCAACATTGTATCTGACAGGGGAGTCCAGTTCACCTCCCGCTTCTGGAGGTCACTATGCCAAATTCTGAAAATTGAACTTTCCATGTCATCTGCTTTCCACCCCCAGACTAACGGACAAACTGAAAGGACGAACCAAACCCTGGAACAGTACATCCGTTGCTTTACCTCATTTGTCCAAGATGATTGGGTAGCACTGTTGCCTTTAGCCGAATTTGCTTTCAACAATGCCAGCCATTCAGCCACAGGTCAGTCACCGTTCTTTGCGAACTATGGGTTCCATCCTGTCTTCCTGCCTAACATTATTCCAGAATCTCCTGTTCCAGCAGTACAAAGCACTGTCGAGTTCCTGGGTCGCAACAACAAGTTGTTGCAAGAAGCTATGGCCAAGGCGCAGGCAACCAACAAGAGGCTTTATGACAGGAAGAGAAGAGGTGAATTACGTCTCCAACCAGGTGATCAGGTGTGGTTATCTACCACCAACCTCAAGATGGCTTGCCCTTCAAAGAAGCTGGCACCCAGATTCATTGGCCCTTTCCCAGTTAAAAGGAAATTGAATGAGGTCTCCTATGAACTTACCTTGCCTGAGTGGCTCAAAGTGCACCCGGTGTTTCACGTGTCTCTGCTTAAACCCACAGTACCCGACCCTTTCCCGGACAGAGGAACGGGGCCACCCGGACCCGTTATTATTAATAAGGACAAGGACATCCAGCTCACCTGCACCCTGCTGACCTGCATCCGGCTTACCTGCTGACTTGCATCCAGCTCACCTGCATCCTGCTGACGTGCATCCAGCTCACCTGCAGCCTGCTGACCTGCATCCAGCTCACCTGCACCCTGCTGACCTGCATCCGGCTTACCTGCTGACTTGTATCCAGCTTACCTGCACCCGGCACTCCAGTCAGTTCCAGTGTCTCCCAGTGGACATCATCTGCAGTTGCAGAGAATCCACCAGGCACTCATACCCCACTGTGCTCCTACGGTCACTGTCCTCAACTCCAGTGATCTGGGAACCAGGGCTGTACGAGAGGTCTCCCTCTGCACGTCAGGCTCACATACGAGGTACGTGTCACCGCCTGAAGTGTATTAGAAACAGTACACCACGGAATGCACTGTAGATATAGGCTACACTGGATGCAGGGTATATATTATATTAGACTGTATATATTGTAATAGTGAGAGTCCCTGTCCCTATGGAAATGGAGCAAAAATGGACACAGAGTCTACATATCGGCAGACTGCAGAGCTACGGAGCGTAGATTTGAAATGGAGAAGACTGCTCTGGCAGGTTTCTCCAGATCTTGCTATTTCCAGATGGGGCTCTGTAGTTTGGAGATCCCCCAGAGTCTTGGGTGGGACAAGATTTCCAACCCTGTGTCCGGGTCTTGTGGATAGCCAGCAGGTTGTGTGCCCAGGTGCACACAGCCCATATAACGAGGGGCTGTTGAGAGCAGAAGGTGGAGTGTGAGCATCTTGCTACTGCTGTTGCTGTGTGAAGACCTGTGTCTGGAAAGCTATCTGCCCTGTGAGAGACTGCAGCCTATGTAAGGGGGATTCTTTGCCCAGGAACTGGGAAAGGTTGACCAGCCTTCCAGCCTTGAGGGTCGGGAAGACTATGGAAGCCAGTGAGTCCAGGGGGCTGGAAAGAATCAAGTCTGTTAAGAGTAAGCAGAGGAACTGCTGACAAGAGAGCCAGGTGGCTCGGTATATTTTCATTTGAGTGCTGAAAAAAGTTTGAACCCCTGTGTGGGAATCCTGAATGGACCTTTGCTTTGGTTTTTTTCATTTAATAAATGTGGGCTACCCGGTCCTTAAGCATAACGCCTGACTGACGTGGACTCACTGCACAAAAAGAGCATCTATCACTTGAGCTAAACACCCCCATTATCACAATATATATTAATACACTGCCTGCACTGACTGAATATAGAGTAAACACTGAATATATAGTCTATGCTAAATGCAGAGTATATATATATATATATATATATACACACACTCACACATACATGTATATATAAACACACACACATACACATATATATATACATACATATATACACACACACACATACTAGACTGACTGTGTATTATATATATATAATTATACAGGATTTATATAGCGCCAACAGTTTACGCAGCGTTTTACAATATAAAAGGGAGACAATACAGTTAGAACACAATAATACTAATAATAATACAAGAGGATTAAGAGGGCATATATATGTATATATATATATATATATATGTATATATATATATATATATATATATATATATATATATATATATATATATATCAAATACACTGCCACTAACTGAATAACCTGCCTGCTTAATCTAACTCAAGCTATCTCTCTGTCCACGCCAACAACACTAGATACGGCCACTCTGTAAGCAGCCTTATATAGTGTGGGGCGTTGACAGAGCCGTGACCATGGCTCATGGTACCTCTGAGCCTTTGGCCAATTATGGCTTTCTCAGCAAAGTGCGCTGTGATTGGCCAAAGCATGCAGGTCAGGTCCATGCTTTGGCCAATCATCATACAGCAATGCACTGCGATCTCGCAGTGCATTATAGGGCATTCCGCAACGCTCAAATTTTCCGTGAACGCCCCATAATGTTCGCTGTTCAGTGAATGAACAAACACCCGACGTTCGAGTTGAACTTATGTTTATCCCTAATCTAAACAGATTATCCTTTTAGAACCAACTAAGTACACTATGAGGATTTTCCTGCTTCCCTCCTTTCTTTTCCAGTGGACACCTTGAGCTACACCAGAGACCACTAGCCAGTGGACCAAACTCCTCGGACACTAGTTGATCACCACTTTCTAGATCCTAAGGATGGCATTGTTCTTCATTCCCTCTGTCCTGCCCCAAAACAGGAAAAGTAAATTGGCCTACATTGCCTGGATGTGGTCACGGCTGCCACAGTCTATGTGTCTATTTAAATAGAATAATTCAAGCTTGTTGTGCTAATTTATTATATTTCTGTGAATGCACTATTTCATAGACAGATCTATCTGTCTGTTTGCAGGACTGAGTCTCTCTTTTTCATGCCTGTCATCATACCTACTTCATATCCCCCGTTGGTCAAGCACCCTGGCAGAATTTTTTCTTTTTGGGGATACAAAAAAATAAATCTCTGTTATTCTGACAGTATGTTATTGATTAAAAATATATTTGTGGCACAATGTACAAAATAGATTCTATACATTTCAGTGGATTTTAATTTGTAATTTGTTTTAGAGAAAATTGAGTAGTCTGTGATACTTTTTTATTTGCACTAACATACAATTTTTCAGGACGCCGGGGGTCACGTAACTAGTTAGCATGGAGGAGTCTCGTTCGCTATTGGAATTAACCAGACAAATCGCTCCACCAACTAAGAACGGCCATGTACCACCTTTTTGTTTGTATTACAAAATGGATATATATATATAGTTACATAGTTACATAGTAGGTGAGGTTGAAAAAAGACACAAGTCCATCAAGTCCAACCTATGTGTGTGATTATGTGTCAGTATTTCATTACATATCCCTGTATGTTGCGGTCATTCAGGTGATTATCTAATAGTTTCTTGAAGCTATCAATGCTCCCCGCTGAGACCACTGCCTGTGGAAGGGAATTCCACATCCTTGCCGCCCTTACAGTAAAGAACCCTCTACGTAGTTTAAGGTTAAACCTCTTTTCTTCTAATTGTAATGAGTGGCCACGAGTCTTATTAAACTCTCTTCTGCGAAAAAGTTTTATCCCTATTGTGGGGTCACCAGTACAGTATTTGTAAATTGAAATCATATCCCCTCTCAAGCGTCTCTTCTCCAGAGAGAATAAGTTCAGAGCTCGCAACCTTTCCTCATAACTAAGATCCTCCAGACCCTTTATTAGCTTTGTTGCCCTTCTTTGTACTCGCTCCATTTCCAGTACATCCCTCCTGAGGACTGGTGCCCAGAACTGGACAGCATACTCCAGGTGCGGCTGGACCAGAATCTTGTAGAGCGGGAGAATTATCGTTTTATCTCTGGAGTTGATCCCCCTTTTAATGCATGCCAATATTCTGTTTGCTTTATTAGCAGCAGCTTGGCATTGCATGTCATTGCTGAGCCTATCATCTACTAGGACCCCCAGGTCCTTTTCCATCCTAGATTCCCCCAGAGGTTCTCCCCCCAGTGTATAGATTGCATTCATATTTTTGCCACCCAAATGGGTCTTTTTGCAACATTTCCACATCCTGCGGAGAAGTTATTGCCCTGCTTAGCTTAGTATCGTCTGCAAATACAGATATTGAACTGTTTATCCCATCCTCCAGATCGTTTTCGAACAAATTAAATAGGATTGGTCCCAGCACAGAACCCTGGGGAATCCCACTACCCACCCCTGACCATTCTGAGTACTCCCCATTTATCACCACCCTCTGAACACGCCCTTGTAGCCAGTTTTCAATCCATGTACTCACCCTATGGTCCATGCCAACGGACCTTATTTTGTACAGTAAACGTTTATGGGGAACTGTGTCAAATGCTTTTGCAAAATCCAGATACACCACGTCTACAGGCCTTCCTTTATCTAGATGGCAACTCACCTCCTAATAGAAGGTTAATGGATTGGTTTGGCAAGAACGATTGTTCATGAATCCATGCTGATTACTGCTAATGTTATCATTCTTATTACTAAAATCTTGTATATAGTCCCTTATCATCCCCTCCAAGAGTTTACATACTATTGATGTTAGGCTAACTGGTCTGTAATTCCCAGGGATGTTTTTTGGGCCCTTTTTAAATATTGGTACTACATTGGTTTTTCTCCAATCAGCTGGAGAAATAAAAAATGAATAAAAAAATATTACATACAATAGTTTGTTTTTTAAGCTCCTATATAGGCATAGGGAGAAACACACACAGTTTACATAGCAATGGCAAATTGCATTGAACTTGATTGCTGTTCCCAGTTTGGATAGATCTCAGACACTATAAATTAACCCTAACACAAACCCTAATTCAACCATAACCCTAATACTAACCCTAATTTAAACCTAACATCTACAGAATGTTTCTGCAGTATTGATCAAAACGTATGGCAAATGGTCAGACATGGGAAGGAATATATACAGTGCTCACCAGTTTTAGCTTGCTAGATTGTTTTTGCTTGCTTGATTGTTGTGCCCAATTAGGCTCCATTCACACTAACGTGTTTTTTGATGCATTTTGCATTTTGCAGAAATGCATGGGAATTTGTTAACATGGGTTCCTATGGAACATGTTCACATCAATGCATTTTTGAACCTCTGCGTTTTTGGAAAGGGTCAGGGACTTTTTTTCATGCAAAATGCAGCGTTTTGCATGTAAAAGAATGCAAAACTGTAAAAAAAAAAGAAAAATGCAAAACGCGGCAGAAACGCCTCAAAAACGCTGTAAAAACGCTGCTCAAAAACGTGGCAAGCACCACAAAAAACACTGCAGAAACGCTCAAAAGCAACATGCATAGATGTGAATCGAGCCTAAGTCCTGACATGCTGTCTATCCTCAGAAAGCACCTATTCCTCTGCAACTTCTGCAAACACACTCCTCTTTCCCACTCTCTACTTCCCTAAAGATGGCTGCTGGTATGGATGCGTCTAATGCCCCTTACACACGATCGGACATTCCGACAACAAAATCCATAGATTTTTTCCGACGGATGTTGGCTCAAACTTGTCTTACATACACACGGTCACACAAATCTTGACGGAAATTCTGAACATCAAGAACGCAGTGACGTACAACACATACGATGAGCCGAGAAAAAGGAAGTTCAATAGCCAGTGCGGCTCTTTTGCTTGATTTGTGCGTCAGAATTGTGTACACACAAGCCTACACACGGTCGGAATTTCCGACAACAAGCTCCCATTGAATATTTTCCATCGGAAAATCCGACCGTGTGTACGGAGCATAAGAGGACAAAATAATCACAAGGCAATTTTTTTTTCCTTTACTTGTGTTGCGTTGACAAGCATTTACGTGCTTTTACATGCACTGTGTTGTGTTAAAATGCATACATATAACTCAGCATTGCAATGCAATCCAATGCAACGCACCATTATGGTGTGAATAAGAATCATAAAAAACAATAATTTTTTTATGTTTCTATGCATTGAGCTGCATTTTACAAATGCACAAAAAAATCTGATAAAGATATGAGTGTGAATTAGACCTTAGATTTTAGCATGTGATCATAGGGAAATTTAAAAATAGTTTGGAAATTATGGAGGGTCCGCTGAACGCTTCCATACTCCTCCGCTACTCCTCCGCTACTCTTCAGATCCTTTTAATAGTTATTGGCATCTGGTATGTATTTTACATGGAACACAATGCAAAAATCAAGAAAAAAAGCATTGCCTCCCCCCAAAATCCATACCTGATCTAAGTATTTAGCCTGTCCCCTTAACCATACCAGGTCACATGTCCTTGACATGATGAGGGTTTCTGCTGGCCAAGCATCTTGTCCCCATGGCACTCACAGTGTCCCTAATCACCACATTCCACTCACAGTGTTCCTAATCTCCGCCACACCAGTCACAGTCTCCTTAATCACCGCCACAACAGTCATATTGGGCTCCATTCAGAAAGCGGTATCTTGGTGTTTTTCAAAAAGTTTTTGGACATTTACTGAAAAACGCTACTAAAATACTGCATTAATTATTTTATGAATTCATGTGATATTTTAGTAGTGAAAGCCTGCAGTAATTTACCACAGGCGGTTACCGGCATCCTTAACACAGGCTGTGAATAGGAATGAGCCAAACACCCCCTGATTCGGTTCGCACCATGGGAGGCGCCCTGCTGACTGCCATCTTTTCGCTTTGACAGCTGTTATATAGCCAAGGGCGGGGCCACCCAGTGATGTAAACGGGTGACCCTGCACCCTCTGACATCACATAACATCAGAAGGGGCGGGACCACCCATTTACATCACTGGGTGGCCCCACCCGTGGCTATATAACAGCTGTAACCGCAAAAAAACTGCAGTCAGCGGGACGCCTCCCATGGAGGTGGAGTTTTTCTGTTTTTTGGGTGGGGGGGTTTTCGGGACCATCAGCACCATGATTGAAGATGGATGGACATTGCGGGACACCTTTTTTCTTTTTTTAATAAAGGAAATAATAATGGAAATAAGGGGGGGCAGGATCTGGGGGCTGCCTTGTTAAAGAGGGCTTCCAAATTCTGATAAGCCCCCCACCCGCAGGTCCACACAAGCACCGGCCAAGGGTTGTTGGGATGAGGCCCTTGTCCCCATGCTGAGGGCATGTGGCCTGGTACGGTTCAGGAGGGGGCGCTCTCTAGTCTCCCCCCCTTTTCCTGCAGCCTGCCAGGTTGCATGCTTGGATAGGGGGCCTTATATAATGTGGGGCGTGGACTTAGTCCCGCTGAGCCATGATTGGCCTTTGGCCAATTATGACTTTCTTAGCAGAGCGTGCTGTGATTGGCCAAAGCATGCAGGTCAGGTGTATGCTTTGGCTAATCATCATACAGCAGTGCACTGCGATCTCACAGTGCATTATGGGGCGTTCCACGGCACTCGATTTTCCCGCAAACGCCCCATATGTTCGGTTCATTTTAGAGCAAACGAACAACCGCGGGCTCATCCCTAGCTGTGAATAGCTGGTTGTTAAGGAGCAGACTTTAAAAAAAAAAAAAATCTCACCTTTTTTTTGGAAGTTGCAAATTTTTTTAGAGACATTGGACTGTCTCTGCTATTGAAAATACAACAACAGGGAAAAGTCCATTTAAAGTGTCATTCTATTTTATCTCTTTATAGTCCTTTACCCAGGGGTCAAGTCCTGTCCACCTCAAAAATAAAAAACTGTGTGTGTGTGTGTGTGTGTATGTATACGTATATATACAGTACTCCTTTTTTTAACAAATAAAGTGCAACATTTATTGTAAAGTGCCTGTTTGCATGGATACCTCCAAAATTCATATGCATTAAACAAATAAATATAGAACAGATGTGACAACAAAATAATTTAACCTGTATGTTCTACTAACAAAAAGAAAACACCACAATGTGTGATAATGGTTCCCTCACAGAATTTCTAAAACAAGTTGCAATGACTGGGGACCCTTTCTGCATGTCTCTATGCAGGGTCTTTCTGAGGTCTGGGTGTCCGCACACATGTGCTGGTCTGTGCAGAGCGACGCCAGGAGTGCTGAGCTTGCCAACCCGGGGCCCCTCTTTCCAGGCTGCCTGTATTGATTGTGCAAAGTGTGGCCCAGGCCCGGGTCGCTCACTCCTCAGTGTCCATCAAATGCAGCCTTACCAGTGCCCATTAAATGCAGCCTTACCAGTGCCCATCCAGTGAAGCTTTGCCAGTGCCCATCAAATGCAGCCTTACCAGTGCTGCTCAAATGCAGCCTGATCAGTGCCCAGCAATTCAGTCTCCCCAGTGCCCAGCATAGTTAGTGTTGTAGAATCTCATATTAGCCAATGTATTTCATATTATTCATATTGATTTGCATGTATTTTATTGATTATTTTTATTATTATTATTATTATTGATATTATTATATAGTAGTGGTTTTATCAATATCATTATTCAATAAGTAAAGCAACAATTATTAATCTTTAATAATGTATACTGTGTTTTCCAGATTTAGAAAGTCTTCATTTTTAAGTGTTGAACTTTAAATGACCTCTGCTTTATGACAAGTACTTGTACACAGGTGTTCTCGAAAATGTATTAAGATAGTCTACTGGGTGAAAGTTCATTAGGATAGATTCAAGTAATATAGAATTGTCTCAAGTCTGAAATGCATATAAATCAGACAGATAAAGATAAGAAAACAGGTGGTTTAGAAATAATTAAAGTTATGTACAGTACATTAAATTAAGTTTGACAGGGTCAAACAAAGGTCTGCTTGTGCCCTCATTAAAACAGTTAAAATACATGCATATAGTAAAACATATAAAAACATCTGGTGGGGTTATTGAAAGTTAATTGTCTCAAAGTCGTAAATCTGCAAATCCTTGAAGCTAGTTAAATCTTATCAAGATAAGGAGAGTTTGATAACACAGCTGGGTGCCAGACTGTCTCTACGCAGGTCTTTTTAATTGGACAAAACCAGTTATAAATCATTTTAATGAACATATAGGAATTTTGGGAATAATTAAGTTTATCTGGTTGTAGAACAGGTGTCAGATTTATAGTTAGTTACATTGACGTAGATCTTAGCGACCAATCATATGTAAGAGAGATGGTTAAGATAAGACTTGTAAAGGGTATATAAATGCAAGCTCTGCAATTGTTAGACAGACAAGTCAGATAGGAGCTCATAAGGCTGAACTCTGTGTATGCTGCCCTATTGCACGGGTCATAGAGGTCAGAACCAATGGGCAAGTATCTGTCCTAACTTGTCTCCTCGTACGAGTCAGAGAAGACTTCTTAACTTGTTCCAGAATGTGGTCTCAGGTGAATTTCCCTCACGAACTTGGTCGAGCTGGAACCCAGAACTCTGTGAGGGGACCAGACCACCGGCCGATCGACTGGTCCCTATCAGTTGACAGGTTCCCAAGAATTGGCAGAAAAGACCCATTCTGGTTCAAGGTGAGAACAATTCACAATTGTTTCAATTTGGTTAGAGGATAAGAATATCTATATCTAATATGCTTGCATTGTAAGAAACTGTATAAATTAGACCTGTATCTTGTAATACTTTGAACATAAACCTGTATGTTATCAGCTGTTAATAAACCTGCATTGCTGAAATTCTGCCTGGTTTGATACTTTACTATTCTACTTCATTTGGTGGCCCGTACGGGGACAGCATAACCTCAACTCCGATCTTGCCTAACTCCATGCTGGTAAGGCACTGAGCTCAACACAATTTTGTACAATTTATATCAGGTTAGCAGACACCTATTATTAGTTCTGCATTGTGTTGTGCCGTGTTTTGCTAGCGCTAGGAGAGGCAGGTGGTTGTTGGGGTATCGCTGTCCACCAGGCAGATCTTTGTGATGGTAGGTTGGGTTTTCTCAACTGTGAATGCCTTAAAATACATTGTACAGGATGAGATACCCTGGGTAGAAAATGTATTTATTTATTTATTTTTATTTAATTTTTTCTCTTTTCGTTTTTTCTTTTCTTTCAATTCTTTCTTTTCCGAAGGGGTACCCCTGTAGAGTGTTAAGTACTCTCTATGTAAATCCTAGGTTTAACATGCATGTTGGTTCCCTGGACTGCAAAAATTAGTCAGGAAGAGGTTTTGGGGATTTAGGACCCCTGGAGAACCTATGTTAACATGCATGTTGGTTCCCTGGACTGCAAAAATTAGTCAGGAAGAGGTTTTGGGGATTTAGGGCCCCTGGAGAACCTATGTTAACATGCATGTTGATTCCCTGGACTGCGAATTTAAGTCTGGATGAGGTTTTGGGGACTTAAAGATCCCTGGAGAACTTGCGTAACATGCATGTTGTTTACCTTGACTGCAAAATTTTGTCTGGATGAGGTTTTGGGGACTTAAAGACCCCTGGAGAACTTGCGTAACATGCATGTTGTTTACCTTGACTGCAAAATTTTGTCTGGATGAGGTTTTGGGGACTTAAAGAGCCCTGGAGAACCTGCGTAACATGCATGTTGGTTTCCTGGATTGGTAATCAATCAGGAGAAGGCTTTGGGGTTATCAGATCCCTGGAAAGCCTAAGTTAAAAAACAAAAACAGTACTGATATGTAGTAGAAAAAGGTGCCTTTGTGGTGTAAAATAATACTCATGAGTTTAGAAATGTCAGGAAAGGTAAGTCCTGACAGGTAAATAAGGTGAAGATTTTTGAGCTCCATTTGTTAACAAAGTTAAAAGGTATGTATCGTCTTTGTGCTATAAGTGTATGTGTTTATATGTATCTGTTATAATGGTCTGTGTACTGAGTTAAGGTTCAGGTTGAGACATTCCTGATCGCCGTGGCAAGCAGGGCTTGGCGGTTTTTCGTGTCTTGAGGCAAGCGTTTTGGTAAGGAGACGTATGCACGTACGGTGCCTATTGGCTTTACTCTGAGCACTGCTGTCCATAAGTAATTACTAACTAAGCTGTCAGTTTTAATATTCTGTGAATATTTGTATATTTATATATAGTCAGTAATTTGTGTTCATATGTATGCATACTTTGCTAGGTGGAGTGACTGTGTATTGCTATATAGAAAACAGAAGATAATGACATTTTGTTAATGAATGTTCACAAATGTAAGTTCATTTCTTTGTAATCTTTGTAGACTGTTAGGGAATATTGTATGTGTGAGGGAGACTGATCATCTCCCAAATTAGGTTAGAATAAGTCTGTAGTTGTTGTAAAAACGTTGGTGTGGAAGGACCCTGTGTGTTAGTTCAATGAGTGAATTGTAAGAAGTATGCAACTGATGCTGAATTCTGAATAGTGTATGATGAATATGGAAATGGTATGTATCTTCCATACAAATACAATTAGAATTTTCTGTGTCATATCTTTGATTTCGTGACACTTGTTCTTAGTATTTGATAGTAGGATTTATATTTATATGAGTTAAATGTGTGTGTGTGTTTTTTTGTATGAGGTGTAAAATGAATCCCTATGTGAATGATTGTATGTGTTTTTCGTGGAGAGGCTAGGGATTGATACATCTATGGTGACTGATTGACTGTAGCGTCAAAGTTCTAAATGTTATTGGCAGTGAGTGAGTGTGTGTGTGGAAGGCATGATTCATTAATCTTTTTTATATTCTTTTGAATATGTACCTCAGCTAGATAGCGCCATGAATGAGCTGAGGGAGTTAGAAGTTTTTTAAACTGTAGAAAAAAGAAAGTTGTTTGTTTTAAGTAATTTACGATACAAAGTTCACCCATATATTTTTTTGTATCCAGCATACTGCTTCTGGAAGGAAAAAATCTGTAGATAAATTCAATGCCGCTAATGTAATTAATGTCATGCTTAACAGATTTTACAGTTGTAGGTTTTACATGTTAGACGAAATACTGTTTTTTTTTTTCAGTATGTGTTTAGGAGCTTATGTGCAACAGCATTAAATAATTTTTTGTGACAGCTCATCTCAGTGCTCTGTACTGAGATGAAAGGGGCACGTATAGGTGCCTTTAGACAGAAACTGGATGAGCTGACCAGAAAATAAATAAAATCTCAGAATACGTTCTTATTCTTAAACATTTGTTGATTTTTTATTAGAATATAAACTGTAGATTATAATAGGTATTTTGTCTTTTATATTATGGACTGTAGTAGTGAAAGGTGCATTTTATTTTTAGTATATCACTCTTGTAAGTAGGGTGCTTATTCTCCCTTGTAGCTTTGGTTGTTTATTTTGTCATGTCCCTATCTTATTGTACAGTATTATGTATACTGTCATCTTTATATATTTGCCTACTTAGTAGTAATCACAAAGATAGTAATGGGATTTATTTATTTGGTACAAGGGAACTCCAAATGTATTTTTGTTTCTTATTTTCTAAAAGAATAGTGAAGAGTGATGCATGGTAACAACAGTGCTACCATCTTATTATTTGTGCTATATGTAGCACATACAGGGGGGTGAATTAGATAATTAGAGTCTTAATTTTTAATCTTAGCTTGTAAGCTCTGGTGAGCAAGGTCCCTTATTGGTATTGGCTATAACTTATTTTGTCCTACCTGATTACAATATTTAGTAATCATCAGGTTGATCATTAGTTTGCCTAAATAAATAATTTGTTTCTTTATTCCAGGAGCAGCCAGCACGTTTTCATATGTAAAGTTATACTTTGTAAAATTTCACTCCTTTTGATTTTTTTTATTATTCAAGTTCCTAGTTATGCTACTACAGGTGGCAAAGTCAGTTTTTGGATTAGGGTCACTCTGCATTAATATGATCTAATTAACAATAACATTTGTAAATAATTATTTTTAAGGAAGGGACATAGTAATGCACATTTTCTTAACCTCTTTAGATTTAACAGATTCTGCAAGTGACCATGTAATTTTATTTTGATTAATTTTTAATTATGAACAATCACAATGTAGTTTCACAAAATGTAGTTCTACAAAGTCTATTTTGTGTGCCTGAATATAGACTTTATTGCAATGAAAGAACAAAGCTGTTGATATAGATATACTTTAATAAATGTCTGCTCCTTTTTTAAAGTAAATCAAAGGTTTTCATATGGTCATGCAAATGTATGAGACAACAGCTAAGTGTCTGATGTGGGAAATTTTTCCCAGGATTGGAGTGTATACAGCACTGATATCAGATAATTGTACCCATTTTTATGAAAAATCAGTTCAATTCTGCTCTATGCTTGGCATAGACGATAGAACTTTGTGTCCACACTCATATTCATTGGTGGATAGGTTGTATGGGCTGTTGTAGACCAAATTAAATACAATTTACTGGGCCATATGAAACTTTGGATAGATTTGTCACTAAATTTAGGAGTTCTAGAGGCAGATCACAGTTGCTTCGACTTCATGCTGTACAGTGGGAGATAAAATGTTCATGTGTTTAAAATAATTAACCAAATCGGTGTAGTTTTGTTTCTAAACAGATCCTTGTTTTAGATGTGATCTCTTCTTCCAGTCAAAGCCACTAAAGGAATGTATGTCAGTAACTCTTGATGACTGCAAATACATTAAAGATCATAAAAGGAAGTGGAAGAATTCACAATTCAAGTGTCCATTTAAATCCACATTTGTGACAGTGACATTTTCCATTTCTATAGTAGTCAAAGTCTGAGTGAGATTACCAAGAGTGTTATTCACATAAGTGCAAGTGGAATACATACAAGAGACTGTTGCAGACAAAGACATTGGAAGTATTTCAGTAATGGACAATTCTAATTAATTATATGTGATACTTTGTATGTAGAGACTTACTGTTGTTTTGTTTGTTATATATATGTTATAAGTATTAATATTGTGAACACCTTAAAGTGGAACTTTTGTCAGAAACTTAATTCCTGCTGGATTACTTGAGGCTGACCCCTTTTGCAGGTGTAGCTATGAAGCACAGTAAAAAATAAGTGCCTATACTGTTTAAAATCCACTGTTCCACCCTGCTCTACACAGGCTCAGTTGTGCTCTATTTTTTTGCAATGAATAGAATCTAGAGGCCAGTCTGCTGACAGCGTGAAATTCTACTGCTGCTCAAAGGTTCTGGGCTTCAGTAAAATGGTAGCATAATAATTAATGTGGAATGTATTTTTCCTGCTAATGAACCTTATTGTATCACATTTTTATGAGTAGAGTTCCACCTTGAGTAAATGTTCAATCATTATAAACAAATAGTTTTATCATTTTTTTTGCAAAAAAAAAAGTGGGGAGGTAAAATGTAATGAGTATGACATTTTCGCTAAGAATGTATGATATTGATGCTTTATAAGATACATTATGATATTTATCTTGATATTGTTTTATCATTTATGTTTTAAGACATAGGAGAGGTAGGCTACTAACTTAGACAGTATAGCAGTGACTGACAGAAGAGACCCATGCTGACTGTTATTGTATAATATTCTGCAGTATAGTATGTGCAGAAATGTACAAAAAGTGAAAGGTTTTGGGTTTAGCAAACTTTGTGGGAAGACTACAAAATTAAAACTAATGAAATATCTGGACTGACTTTATTGACAGTATGACTTGACCAGGGTAATAGTGACTGATAGGTGGAGTCAAGGTTTAGAAATGATAAGAATTTTACAATTATTGTATGGGAAATAGTATAGGTCGGGAAATGTAAAAAGAATAGTCTATATAAAATACTTTGTAGTGAAAATATGTACTTCAAGGTATTTATAATAATAATTATTATTAATATTGTAAGAGTATTGTATTATGATAAAACTATATAGATATATGTATATTATTTTAGCGGATGTTTGTAGAAAAAAAGGAACACACTAAATTAAGTTATTAAATAAAATGAGAGTGTAGGAGCCATTGCTTTGTAGGTTGCCCTGAAGTGCTTGCCAGAAACCTATTGTATCCTGACACTGACTTTATTTTTATTTTTATAACTATATTTTTGAAGTGTATTTTATATCCAGACAAATATCGGGTGATCGCAGAAGACATGATGCAACTTGTTACAAATGTTAATTACTACAAAGGAAGGATTTCATGCAATAAAGGAGGAACTGAAACATCTGAGACTTGTATCTTTGCAGAACAGGTATGCACTGACCTTGTGTCTTACAGCATCCAAAGCAGATTGTGCTATGATACTGGACCAGCAAATGATGATGAAGAAGGAGATCTCTCCAAAAAACATCAAGCACTTGGCTAAGCTGAAAAGACCTATGCAGGAAAAGGCAGAGCCTTATGGGACTGAGTCTGCTGAATGCTCCTTGGGACCACATACTTGGCTTTCATTCACTAACTAAACGGATTGTTCCTCTTCCCTGTTATCCTTGATGTGATGTTGCTGAGTAACTGTTGCCTGTTGCAAGAAGTTCGTGGCAAGAATGATCACAATGCCACTGAGACTGACAACTATGTTTTCCGTGCCACATATGGAGAAGGACTTTGCAGCTACAGAAGAAGATGCAGTGTGTTTTTGATTGGACTGATTTATTTATTTATTTTTAATTTTTGGACAATTTGTGATAAGTGTCGGGTGCATGGGGTCTCTCAAGGGCATGGTGGGTGATCTGTACTGTAATTGCTGTGAGGCTTATGCCTCAACAGGGGGGAAATGTTGTAGAATCTCATATTAGCCAATGTATTTCATATTATTCATATTGATTTGCATGTATTTTATTGATTATTATTATTATTATTATTATTATTATTATTATTATTGATATTATTTTATAGTAGTGGTTTTATCAATATAATTATTCAATAAGTAAAGCACCAATTATTAATCTTTAATAATGTATACTGTGTTTTCCAGATTTAGAAAGTCTTCATTTTTAAGTGTTGAACTTTAAATGACCTCTGCTTTATGACAAGTACTTGTACACAGGTGTTCTCGAAAATGTATTAAGATAGTCTGCTGGGTGAAAGTTCATTAGGATAGATTCAAGTAATATAGAATTGTCTCAAGTCTGAAATGCATATAAATCAGACAGATAAAGATAAGAAAACAGGTGGTTTAGAAATAATTAAAGTTATGTACAGTACATTAAATTAAGTTTGACAGGGTCAAACAAAGGTCTGCTTGTGCCCTCATTAAAACTGTTAAAATACATGCATATAGTAAAACATATAAAAACATCTGGTGGGGTTATTGAAAGTTAATTGTCTCAAAGTCGTAAATCTGCAAATCCTTGAAGCTAGTTAAATCTTATCAAGATAAGGAGAGTTTGATAACACAGCTGGGTGCCAGACTGTCTCTACACAGGTGTTTTTAATTGGACAAAACCAGTTATAAATCATTTTAATGAACATATAGGAATTTTGGGAATAATTAAGTTTATCTGGTTATAGAACAGGTGTCAGATTTATAGTTGGTTACATTGACATAGATCTTAGCGACCAATCATATATAAGAGAGATGGTTAAGATAAGACTTGTAAAGGGTATATAAATGCAAGCTCTGCAATTGTTAGACAGACAAGTCAGATAGGAGCTCATAAGGCTGAACTCTGTGTATGCTGCCCTATTGCACGGGTCATAGAGGTCAGAACCAATGGGCAAGTATCTGTCCTAACTTGTCTCCTCGTACGAGTCAGAGAAGACTTCTTAACTTGTTCCAGAATGTGGTCTCAGGTGAATTTCCCTCACGAACTTGGTCGAGCTGGAACCCAGAACTCTGTGAGGGGACCAGACCACCGGCCGATCAACTGGTCCCTATCAGGTGACAGGTTCCCAAAAATTGGCAGAAAAGACCCATTCTGGTTCAAGGTGAGAACAATTCACAATTGTTTCAATTTGGTTAGATGATAAGAATACCTATACCTAATATGCTTGCATTGTAAGAAACTGTATAAATTAGACCTGTATCTTGTAATACTTTGAACATAAACCTGTATGTTATCAGCTGTTAATAAACCTACATTGCTGAAGTTCTGCCTGGTTCGATACTTTACTATTCTACTTCATTACATAGTTAGTAAGGTTGAATAAAGACACCAGTCCATCCAGTTCAACCTGAGTGTGTGTGTCTACAATTGTCCCTATCCCTGTACATTGTGTCTCAAGGTACCCATATAGCGCTGTCAATTTACACAGTGCTCCACACATACGTCACACACTCACATCGGTCCCTACCCTCAAGGAGCCCACAATTCAAGGTCCCCAACTCACATTCATATACTAGGGCCAATTTTGGACAGAAGCCATTTAACCTACCAGCATGTCTTTGGAGTGTCGGAGGAAACCGGAGTACCCGGAGGAAACCCACGCAGGCACAGGGAGAACATGCAAACTCCAGGCAGGTAGTGTCGTGGTTGGGATTCGAACCAGCGACCCTTTTTACTGCTGCCCTATATCAGAATTAACCAGGCAAATCGCTCCACCAACTAAGAACGGATATGCACCACCATCCACAGAATCGAGAAAGAGAAAATCCTTACCGTGTCCGGGCGAGGTTTCCCGTGTTGAGTCAAATTAAGCCGCAGGCTCCACACTCCTGGTGGTGCCCTTCCGTCAATTCCTTTAAGTTTCAGCTTTGCAACCATACACCCCCCCGGAACCCAAAGACTTTGGTTTCCCGGAAGCTGCTCGGTGGGTCATGGGAATATCGCCGCCGGATCGCCAGTTGGCATTGTTTATGGTCGGAACTACGACGGTATCTGATAGTCTGCGAACCTCCGACTTTCGTTCTTGATTAATGAAAACATTCTTGGCAAATGCTTTCGCTTTGGTTCGTCCTGCGTTGGTCCAAGAATTTCACCTCTAGCGGCACAATACAAATGCCCTCGGCCATCTCTCTTAATCATGGCCCCAGTTCCGAAAACCAACAAAAAAGAACCAGAGTCCTATTCCATTATTCCTATCTGAAGTATTCAGGTGACTGGCCTGCTTTGAACACTCTAATTTTTTCAAAGTAAACGCTTCGGGCCCCCGGGACACTCAGTCAAGAGCATCGGGGAGGCGCTGAGAGGCAGGGGCTGGGACAGGCGGTAGCTCGCACCGCGGTGGACTGCCAGCTCGATCCCAAGATCCAACTACGAGCTTAGCTTTTTAACTGCAACAACTTTAATATACGCTATTGGAGCTGGATTTACCTTGGCTGCTGGCACCAGACTTGCCCTCCAATAGATCCTCGTTAAAGGATTTAAAGTGTACTCATTCCAATTACAGGGCCTCAAAAGAGTCCTGTATTGTTATTTTTCGTCACTACCTCCCCGAGTCGGGAGTTGGTAATTTGCGCGCCTGCTGCCTTTCTTGGATGTGGTAGCCGTTTCTCAGGCTCCCTTTCTGGAATCGAACCCTGATTCCCCGTTATCCGTGGTCACCATGGTAGGCGCAGAAAGTACCATCGAAAGTTGATAGGGCAGACATCCGAATGTATCGTCGCCATCACGGGGACGTGCGATCGGCCCAAGGTTATCTAGAGTCACCAAGGGCCCCCGAATTGGTTATGGTCTGATAAATGCACGCATCCCTGGGGGTCAGTGCTCATCGGCATGTATTAGCTCTAGAATTACCACAGTTATCAAAGTAACAGATGGAGCGATCAAAGGAACCATAACTGATTTAATGAGCCATTTGCAGTTTCACTGTACCGGCCATGTGTACTTAAACGTGCATGGCTTAATCTTTGAGACAAGCATATGCTACTGGCAGGATCAACCAGGTAGCCTGTCGTGGATACCAGCCTCCCCCGGAGAGAGGGCTGCGTGCCGTGGGCTGGAGGTGGGCGCCGTCCGCCTCGTCGGAGGTGGCCCTTGAGAGGCAGCCGGGCCCGGGGCATCATTTCGTGGGGTGGAAGCGGTGGGAAGGGGGAGGCTCGACCGAAGCCGAGCCTCCCTGGCTCACCCGGCTAGCGTCCTCATCCTCGCCCGGCTTGGCCTGCCACCGGCGGCATCTGTCTGGCTGGCCTGATTCTCCTTCGGGTCCTGGCAGACTCACCGTTGGGGACCGCAGGGTGGAGGGAGGCCCGCCCTGGGTGGGGTGGGCGCCACTCCCCGCGATGAACGGGGGGACCCGCCGCCTGGACAGCGGGCCTACCGGGGATGCCTTCCGTGGTCGGGAGGGGGTCGAGGCACCCGGGCGGCCTGCGACCTCCCGGGCCTGGGCACACTCTCCCCTCCCCGCCGGGGGACGGGGGCAGCATCGGTAATGCAGTCTTACCAGTGCCCAGCAATGCAGCCTTACCAGTGCCCAGCAATGCAACCTGATCAATGCCCAGCAATGCAGCCTGGCCAGTGCCCAACAATGCAGCCTGACCAGTGCCCAGCAATGCAGCCTGATTAGTATCCAGAAATGCAGCCTTACCAGTGCCAAGCAATGCAGCCTTACAAGTGCTTAGCAATGCAGCCTTACCAGTGTCCAGGAATGCATCCTTACCAGTGCCCAGCAATGAAGCCTCATCAGTGTCTGGATCTTGGATTTGAATATCCCAGTGCACTCTTCATTCCCTCCCTCAGTCCTCGTCCTCCAGCGGCCACTGTAACAAAGTCCCACCTCCTAGACTGGTTCCTATAATAAATGTCACAATGATTCAATTTCCCGGCATTGGATCAGTTTTTTGCCGATCTCTTGAGCTGGTCTAGGAGGCGGGACTTTGTTACAGTTGAGGGTGGCTGCGCCGGGATGACACCCCCCAGTGTGTGGCACCCAAAGCAGACCGCCCCCCTTTGGCACTGACGCCCTTTGCTTCCTGCACACACACACTGCCTGCCACAGCTCGCATACTTGAGGCCAATCCTGCAGGATGCGGCTGCTAACAGGGACTGCGATCCTGCTGTGGAAAAAGTACAGGAACGCCATTACCATGTGTTACTGCAGGACTCAAGCTCTACCTTTACCCCAGTATGTTTTGTTGTGAAACTAATTTCTATCTGGAAATGGCTAAAACAATTTTTTTCCTCAGACAAACTTGTATTGCAAAGGAAGAGGAGAGAAAGTCAGATTAGCTCTGTTACTGCAAGTACGGGATTTAACCACAGGATTTCTTAGTCATTTGTCTTTGTAAATTTAACCACTTCCCGACTGGCTCACGCCGAAGTACGTCAGCTGAATGGCACGGCTGGGCAAATGGACATACAGGTAGGTCCATTTGAATTCCCCGCTGTGCCTTTGCGTGCGCACCGCCGGTGGTGCGTGCCAGCCGGGAAGTCCGTGAGTCGCGTCGCGGGTCCCGCGGACTCGATCGCCGCGGGGTTACCCGCGATCACCTCATGGAGAGGACGAACAGGGAGATGCTGATGTAAACAGCATCTCCCCGTTCTGCCTAGTGACAAGTGTCACTGATCACAGCTCCCTGTCATCGGGAGCAGTGATCAGCGTAGTGACACACACAACCCCTCCCCCTTACAGGAGAATCACTCCCCTAGGACATACTTAACCCCTCCCCGCCCCCTAGTGGTTAACCCCTTCACTGCCAGTGTCATTTACACAGTAATCAGTGCATTTTTAATCGCACTGATCTTTGTATAAATGACAATGGTCCTAAAAATGTGTCAAAAATGTTCGACATGTCCACCATAACGTCGCAGTCACATGCCATAAAACTATCCCCTATTTTGTAAATGCTATAACTTTTGCGCAAACCAATCAATAAATCAATAAACGCTTATTGCGATTTTTTTTTTTACCAAAAATATGTAGAAGAATACGATCGGCCTAAACTGAGGGAAAAAAAATGCTTTTTATATATTTTTGGGGGATATTTATTATAGCAAAATGTAAAAAATAATGCGTTGTTTTCAAAATTGTCGCTCTTATTTTGTTTATAGCGCAAAAAATAAAAATCGCAGAGGTGATCAAATACCACCAAAACAAAGCTCTATTTGTGGGAAAAAAAGGACGTCAATTTTGTTTATAAGCCATGTCGCATGACCGCGCAATTGTCAGTTAAAGCGACGCAGTGCCGAATCGCAAAAAGTGCTCTGGTCAGGAAGGGGGTAAAATCTTCCGGAGCTGAATCGGTTAAACACCCTGCACAGTTGGGGGTAACAGGAAAATTTATGTAAAACTATAAAAATGGAGGATGTTAGTATATTATATTATCTGTTTGACTTTCTTTGGGCTTTTTTTAAAAGTATGGAATCACCACTCATTTTCATTTAATTGTTTAATTGTGTAGAAAAAAAGTAATCACAGATATGCCTTTGTAGTTTTAAAACAAACATCTGCATCAGATTATACCCTGAAAAATTATGTCATAATCACCAAACATCCTTTCAATTGATGAAATAAGAAAAGTGTCCAAAATCTCAATATAAACTTGTGCATTTATTGATTGGTGCTGGAACTTTTATTTGGCGTTATTCCAATGAAATGTTTGAAGATGACTGCCTGAAGAAAACATGCACATTTCCACAATCATTGATGATATAGGGTTGAATGTCAGGTAAAGGTACGGGGGAGATGACAGACATTAAATCTTCAGTAAATGCAGGGCCGGTGCTAGACTATTTTGCGCCCTAGGCAAAACAAGACCAGCTACTTGCACCCCCACCCCCCCTAAAAAAAAAAAGAAGGTTTCTCTTAATTTCAGACACATCAAAATTTCACTCTGTGAACCTATTCCTTTGTAATTTTTTTCACCAATTCAACCAGATCAAGTGCTGATGCCTGGGCATGCTCTATTGCCAAGCCAACTAGTCTCTTTTCCAACATTGTTGAACGTATGTAAGTTTTTATGAGTTTGAGCTTTGAGAAACTATGTACACTACCGCCGTTCTGTCTGCCTCGGGAACGATCGTCGGGTTTGAGCAAACGTCGGGTCTGCTGGACCCGCTGATTGGCTCCCGCTGTGTCCAATCACAGTGGGAGCGGTTCGCCGGCGGCGCGCATGGACACCCCAGACCTGAAAAAAAAAAGACATACAGATACGTGATTTTGTGTTGAAGGGCCGCCCTGCCACAGTATATGTGTGTGGGGCAGTTCGGAAGCATATATATATACACAAAAGCAGCAGTCTTTTATTATAATAATAATATTATATATAATATAATATTATATTTACTGCTGATATATAATATTGGGGATCACACAAGACTGCTGCTTTTGTATATAGTATATTTTTCTGCTAATATAAATATTGGGGAAAGGCACACAAGACTGCTCCCTATATAATTTACTTCTGACATCACACACTGGTCTGTTCCCATCTTTTCTCTTGTCTAGATCATAATTTTTTCTACTCTCTGAGCTTAGATGGGTTAAGTACCCACAGAGGCTGGATTATGCATTTTGCCAACCAAGGGAACTTTATTAACTATGTCTTCACTGCCCAATGTCCTTGTTTTAGCTTCTAACAGTGGGACTATTGTGGAGGGTTGGAGGGAGGATGTTATCTATGTGTACCTGCTGGTACCTGCTTGCAGTATGCCTTGGGTTTTGCCAATGTTTTCCACAATACAGTATCCAATATTTGTCCATACTCTAATCAGGGTTTTTTTCAGCGGGATTGCGGGGGAACACAGTTCCGGCACCTCCAGCACTAAATGTATGTAATAGCATGGGGTGTGGGGTGTGCTGGAGGGTCTATTGATATTGGCTGCTGGGGGATCTATTGTCACTGGTGGGGATCTGATTTTGTGTGAGGGTCTATTGTTACTGATGGGGAATCTATTGTTGCTGGGGGGGTCTGATGTTGCCTGAAGGGGTCTACTGTTGAGGGAGAGATCTATTTTTACTGGCTGCTGGAGGATCCATTGATGCTGGCTGCTGGGAGATCTGTTGTTGCTCTTGGGGGGTCTAATGTTGTTTGGGTGGATATTTTGTTACTGGGTGTGATATTTTGTTGTGGGTGGTTCACTGTTGCTGCAGGGATTCTATTGTTGTTGAGTTGGAGTCCATTGTTGCTGGGGGAGTCTATTGTTGTGTGGGGATCTATTGCTGGGATTCTATTCCTGGCTGCAGGGGATCTATTTTACTGCTTTTCTTTTTTATCATTAACATGTTCCATACAAATGATTCAGCAGTACCGGTAGGTGGGTAGGGGGTGGAATCAAGGGACAGTGGTCAGAGGTGGGTAGGGTGGCAGAGACAAGGGGTGATTCGGACCGATTGGAGTTCCTGCACCTATTCTCTGAGAAAAAAAGCCCTGACAATAATAAATATGTATTGGATGCCATTATACTGTACACCATGAATCCTGAATATGATTGCTGCAGACTGTGTATAATACTGTCTGTCTACAGCTTGAGCAATTATTGCAGGACACACTATCTGAAAGACACACTGTTACACACATGAGATTGTTCCAATTACAGGCCACACTGTGTTACACACATCAGATTGAGACATCAGACTGTCTGTACCTTCTTCTCAGCTCCAGCCTGAGCCTCCACTCCACAGTGCAGACCATGTGGGACAGCCAGCCAAGGCACTGCGCAGACTCCACTGCGGGTGGGACTGGAGGAGGAACATCAAGATGAGGTAGGTGGCACACCTCGCCTGCCCTTAGCACCTCATTGACTGTCACAAGACCTGTCCTGGGCACATAGTGGCAGCCAGGAAGCAGCCTACTTGTAATTATGGCACTTGTAATCGTGGCAGACACAGACAGCGTTGGCCGGACAAACCGTGAAGCCCGCATACTGCACGGTCAGCAGCAATGCACAGAGTCAGGACACACAGAGGTAGCGCTATGACGCTGGGCCTCGTGAACTGACATGCCACACACACATGATGATCCATCCAGGCCGGTCTGCATCCTCCCGGCTAGGCTAGGCAGTAGTGCGCCCATAGGCAGCAGTGCGCCCTAGGCGGCCGCCTAGTTTGCCTAGCGGGAACACCGGCCCTGAATAAATGCTTTTCTTATTCCATCAATTGAAAGGATGTTTGGTGATGATTACATCATTTTTCAGGATGTAATCTAATGCAGATGTTTGTTTTAGAACTGCAAAGTATGTGGTAATTCCATAATATTTTCCTCAGAATTGAGTGATTATATATTTTTTTTTCTGCTGCTTGAGCTGCAAAAACGGTTGCAACTGACTACAGTTTTGTTTCTTTTTAATTTTTTTAAGTGTTTCTTAAACCCAGAAGTTTGGAATGTTAAATGAAAATAGTTTTCAGGCGTGTCTGTAATTATTTTTTTTTTACACAAATAAACCTTTTTTAATCACTTAAGGACCAGCCGCTGCAGTTATACTGCAGCAGGTTGGCTCCCCTGGGCAAATTGCCATAGCGGTACGTTGGCCATTTTAAGACCACTAGGGGGCGTATTCGACGAAGGAGCCGATGCGCGTGGCCGCTATGTCTGCCGGGTACCCACGATCGCTCCTGAGAGAGACAGAATGAGATCTGTCAATGTAAACAGACAGATCTGCATTCTGTCAGGTGAGAGGAGACCGATCTGCTGTTCATACTAAGTATGAACAGCGATTGGTCTCCTCCTCCAGGCAATCCCATACCCCCACAGTTAGAATTACTCCCTAGGACACACATTTAACCCCTTGATCGCCCCCTAGTGTTAACGCATTCCCTGCCAATGACATTTATACAGTAATCAGTGGCTATTTTTAGCTCTGATTGCGGTATACAGTAAATGTCAATGGTCCCAAAAAAGTGTCAAAAGTGTCCTATCTGTCTGTCGCAAAGTCCCGCTAAAAAAAAATTTCTTTACCAAAAATATGTAGAAGAATACATATCAAGAAACTGGTTTCTCGATCATGAGGACGTGACGCTGACGTCCGTGCAGGGGGAGGGGCCTGATGGCGGCGCCGATGTGAGGGCTTGAGACGAGCTGCTCCGAGCGGGAGAGAGACGCCGAAGCGGGGTGAGAGCCCGCAGCGTGCCCAGGAAAAGATTCCTTACTGGGACACATGACCTCCCGTGGGGCTGATTGACTTCCCGTGCCCCGTAGTCACAAGCAGCAGTACAACACAGAGGTGGACCCTCTCTGCCAGCAACAGCGGCCAGGTTAGAGTAGGGTCCCCAACAGACCCGGACGGACAAGCAGCAAGGAGCCAGAGAAGGAGCAGACCCGGCGGGATGAGCAGCTCCGGTGTTGGAGTAGAAGTAAGGATATAGAGCGGATAGCACTACCAATGAGCCTGCCTTGGACGCCCTGCTGACCTGTCATGTTCCACCCTCCCCCTTCACCCCCCTTCACCAGCACTAAGAACCCAGTATCCTCCATGTAGCAGAAGTAGCAAGGTAACAGATGCTGCGCAGCGCTGCCGGTGGGCTACAGGAATTGGAAGACAAAGGTATGAAAACCTCTCTTATTATAGTTAACTATGAAGAATATTAAGTAAGAATAAGGGGATTCAGAGCCTAAAGTCTTATCAAAGCTCGGGAGAGCAGCGAATATGGGCATATGAGTTCTGGACTGTTGTGGGTGTTTCCCCGGATTTCTCCAAGGGTGCGGTATGTGAGGGGGTCTATGAGTTAAAGAAGCGATATCCCAGGAATTGGGTAGGATAGATGCAACCCACGATCATACCTGCATTGGCATTGGAATAAAGGAGAGTAAAAGGAAAGGAAGAGGGGAAGTGAAGGAGGTAGGGAGGGAACTTCCCATTGGACTTTTATGTCACAATAATACACGCAGTGCGGATGCACCGGTGGGAGGGTGCGAGTAGCACTGCGAGGTAACGGGGCCGGTGTTGGTGGAAGGAGGCCTGGGAATCGCAAGCACAATATAAAAATCAACTTGTGGGTGTAAAGAGCTGGCAGTAAGCTGAAATATGAGAGGGCGGTCCCAAAGGTCAACAGAGCCTAAAAATCCTAGGGAGAGCCTCAATTCTAGCTCTATACAAAAATATCTTAAAGAAGCAAGTCAAAAGAGCCCTGGAATGGACATTAAACAGTCAGGAACAAAAGATAAGAAAAAAGACCAGCAGAAACAGAAGGGGGACAGGGGGACAGGACCAAGGAGGATCTTGAGCTAGAAGGTGCATATGCTAGCTGCGTTATGGAAGAGCAAAGAAGTATGGAGCTCGGTCCAAATAAAACAGAAATGCTGGAATTGTTCACCAAACTTGAAAGCGTTATTAAAGCTGAAATTATGAATGTACGCACGGACATGGGTCAGTTACTGCACAGAGCGGAAGAAGCAGAAAAGGTATCAGGTAAGCAAGCAAAAGAGATCCTGGAACTAAAAGAGCAAGTCAGGAAAATGCAGAATGAAAATCGCATGATGACATATAAAATAGAAGAGCAGAAGAACCAGAGCAGGTGTCAAAATCTGCGTATCAGATCCATACCGAAACAACTTAATGAGGATTTGGGGGAGAAGTTGAGAAAAATATTCAACCCCATCCTGGGCAGAAGGGAAGAGGAGGCTCTAAGGATTGATCGGGTTCATAGGGTGAGGAAAGCCCCTAATATAAAACAAGACATTCCTAGAGACGTAATCGTGAAGTTCCACGCTTATGAGGACAAAGAAAAAATATGGAAGAATCTTAGGGGGGCCCCCCAATATGTTTTGAAAATAAAAATTTACAGATATTTGCGGACCTATCAGCTGGAACTCTGGCGCGGAGAAGACAGATGAGACCACTTTTAGAACTACTCAAGAGGGCCAATCTGAAGTACAGCTGGGGGTTCCCAACATCCCTGATAGCTGTTAAGGAAGGGAGATCTTACAGGATGAGATTCCTTGAAGAGATGCAGGACTTTTGTGACAGCCTGGGTATACCGATACCTGAAGTCCCAAGAAGGGAGAGTTGATGAACACAAAGGCCAGCTGCCTGAGAGTGAATGGCGAACTGTGGGTCATCCGGGAGGTGGGGGGGGGTGAGGGGTTAGGGGTGAAGTGTGTTTTTTTTTTTTCTCCCCTTCCCATCAGGTGTACCGGGGAGCCCATAGGATGCGACTCTGGACTTGAGTTACTTGATTGCATGGACAAAGGGTCTAGCTGCTTGTGGTGGGGGGCATGGGGAGGTTCGGTGCCTGGTCGGTGTGCTGGTTTTTTGCCCTCCCTACCATCTTCCGCCTCATCTTTGGACCGAGGAGGTATCGGGAGTCGTCATTGGAGCGCCACCCCTAGAAAGGAAGCGCGCTGTATGGGATTGGAAGTATCCCCTATGTGCAGGCTTGGGGCTGGGTTGAGGTGGAAGTGAGGGTGGGAGAGGTGGTGGGAGGGAGGGAGGGGGAGGGCGTTCCTGCGGGGTGGGTTACAGCAGAGCAGTCGGGAGGTGAAAAGGGATAGATTGTGAAAAATGCCTGATCTTAATTTCTTATCATACAATGTAAAAGGTCTAAACTCGCCTACAAAAAGACACAAAATACTGAAGGAACTTCAACACTATGGAGCAGACATAGTTTTTCTTCAGGAGACTCATTTAGCTTTAGACTCCAGGCTTTTCTCCCCAGGCCTGCCTCAATGGTTCTATAGCGACTCTCCTATTAGGAGATCGAAGGGAGTTGCAATAGGGCTCTCGAAGGCCTCTAACTTTTCCCTGGTAGATAGGGTGATGGACTCGGATGGCCGCTATATTTTTTTGAATGGTAATATTGGGAATAAAATGTTTACTTTAGCAAACATATATTGCCCTAATAAAAACCCTACTGTATTCCTGGGACAGGTGCTGACGAAGCTGGTGAAGTTCAGGGAGGGGGAGGTAGTGTTGGCGGGGGATCTCAATTTCTGCCTCGATCCTGGCCTCGACAGTACGTCCCGGGCCCAGGGGATAAGGAAGGCCTTAATTAGCGCAATCGGGCGGTGGCTGTTTAGCTGCCAACTGATGGACGCATGGCGGCTGCAACACGCCAAGGATAGAGATTATACTTTCTTCTCCACTGTGCACGGGACGTATTCAAGATTAGATTACATATTTGTGGACCATAGCCTCCTGGAATGGGTGGAGGAAACCAGAATAGAAATTTTATCTCTCTCAGACCATTCACCAGTCACGATGAGGATGAGGCTCCCAGATAGGGAGAGGAGGCCCTTCTCGTGGAAGTTGAATGAATTCCTGTTAAAGGAACCAAAAATATTTGAAAAGGTACAGGAAGAAGTTGATTTTTTCTTCACATCAAATGATACAGGAGAGGTTTCCTCCTTCATTCTATGGGAAACGCACAAGGCGTATATTAGAGGGGTCCTTATCTCCTTAGGAGCTGGGATAAAAAAAAAGAGAAAGGAAGAAAGGGAAAGGATGATTGAGGGAATCTTTTTATTAGAACAGTCCCATAAAAAGTCGAAGGGGCAGGACCAGGGCACCTTCCGTCAACTAGCCGCTAAAAGGGAGGAGTTGAGGGACGCTATAGAACAGGATTCTAAGAGAGCTCTCAATAGGATAACAAAGGATAACTATCTTTGGGCGAACAAGTCGAGTAAACATCTGGCCAGATTAGTGAGAAAGAAAAGGGATAGGAATTTTATTGAAAAAGTACAAAATAAAAAAGGGGAGTTAATAGTGACTAGTAAAGGCATAGCAAATGAGTTCAAAAAGTTTTATGAGGCCCTATATTCTATTGGGCAAGATAGAGTAGACAACCCAACACATATGGAGATGGCCGAGGAATTTGTGAGGGGGGCAGGAGTTGCGGAGCTCACCGAGGAAGAGAGAACTACCCTCGATAGACCGATAGGAGAGGAGGAAATCTTGGCAGCCCTGAAAACTTCCCCAAAGGGCAAGAGCCCAGGTCCTGACGGTTTTACTACTCTATACCTGGAAAAATTGAAACACATCCTTGTTCCTAGGCTCTGCCATTTCTGGAACGAGTTTGGTACTAACTGTGTAATGGGGAGAGAGGCTTTAACAGCTTCGATCACCCTGATATTAAAAGAAGGAAAAAATGCTAATCTCTGTTCTAGTTATAGACCCATCTCGCTGCTGAATGCAGACATTAAACTTTATGCGAAAGTGCTGGCAAGTAGACTGAAGGATAAAATGACCTCACTTGTACATGCTGACCAAGCCGGCTTTGTGCCCGGGAGGCAGAGCAGGGATAATGAGGTAGGAGCAGCGCTCCTGTTGGAATCAAGTAAACGGGACGGCCCCCAGTTCTATTCCTGTCAGTGGACGTGGAAAAAGCGTTTGACAGGGTAGACTGGGGGTTCATAATGAAAACTTTGGAAGTAATGGGGTTGGGCCGGAGGTATATTTCATGGGTTAAGGCCCTATAAAAGGCTTCCGTTAGGGTTAATGGGGTTCTTTCAAAACCCTTTAAAATGGAAAAAGGCACTAGGCAGGGGTATATAAGTATTATTTAGCAGCTATTTTATCACGCGTTATTGAATGGTCAAAAAAGGATTCGGAGAAGAGATGGGTCAACATAGAATATTATTTGAGTAACACGGATTTAGGACATAGCATTTGGAACCCTCCAAAATATAGAGCACTGAGCACAAACACAGCGGAATTGACTCGAAACACTCTCAAATATTGGGATTTGTTACACATTCAGAATAAGTGGACACATAATTCACCTTTGATTTATATAAAAGATAATTTATTTTTTGAGCCAGGGATGAGGGAGGTGGGAGGGAATTGGATAAAAGAGGATGGAATTCAACTTAAAAATTTTTCAAACAAGGGGAGATTACGCACGTTTGCAGAATTAAAGTCCAAATCGGGTTTGTGGGCTATGGATGTGTGGAGGTTTCTCCAGCTTTCGCATTTTATTGAAAAATTACCGAAACCACTCAGAAGTGAGGACAAGTATAGACCATTCGAGCGGCTCTGTGTGAGGGAGCAAGCGGGTGGATCTATTGCACAAATTTATAGGATTCTGGGTGAGGGGTCAGAGCTGGAGGTACATCAAAAAGTGGGAGCGGGAGTTAGGGTCACAATGTAGTAAATCCACGTTGGAGAAGATATTGAAGTTGGTACATTATGCAGCACTCGATACCAAGAGAATTGAAATTCATTACAAATGTCTTGCAAGATGGTATGCCACTCCAGACAAGTTAAACAAAATCGATAGTACTAAATCCGATACATGTTGAAGGGGGTGTGTTTGTGTAGGAACAATGGCCCACATATGGTGGGAGTGTCCTCTTATTAGAATCTTTTGGGAAAAAAATTATAATACTGATTAAGGAAATAACAGGGGAAGCCATTGCAGAGGATCCGTGGGTGTGCTTATTCCATGGTACGGAAAAGTCGTTGAAGGGATACCAATCTTCTATTGTTTCTATACTGCTAGACGCAGCTAAGATGCAGATAGCAATGAAATGGTTAGATCCGGCCAGCCCAAACATTCGTGATTGACTCCTATGTGTTAATGAGGTATACAATGTCGAAAGTTTGGACAGTAGGGGAGTGGCACCTGACGAGGGTGAGGAACGGAATGGCAAATGGGCAGGATGGCAAAAATTTAAAAAGACCTGGAGCTATTTGGAGGAGATCATAAAGGGTGTATAAAGGGCGAGAGAGCTAGATAAGATTGGGCGGAACAGTTATAGGATGTCTCCTCTGTGACCTTCTGCAGGGAGGGGGGGGGTTGGGGGGCGGGGTTAGGGAAGAATGATAGTAATATGATGCATGATGTTAATGAAATTTGTAATTTTTACCCGAGGGATTTGGTTTTGTATGGATAAAATATTAAATAAAGTATTGAAAAAAAAAAAAAGAAGAATGCATATCAGCCTAAACTGAGGATGACATTTTTTTTCTTTATATTTTTATGGGGGATATTTATTATAGCAAAAAAGTAAAATATATTTCTTTTTTTTTCAAAATTGTTGCACTTTTTTGTTTATAGCTCAGAAAATAAAAAACGCAGAAGTGATCAAATACAACCAAAAGAAAGCTCTATTTGTGGGTAAAAAAGATATTAATCTTGTTTGGGTACAGTGTCGCACGACTGCGCAATTGTCATTTAAAGCGTCGCAGTGCCGTATCGAAAAAAATGGCCTGGTCATTAAGGGGCCATATCCTTCTGGGGCTGAAGTGGTTTAACACATTCTTTAAAAAATGTGTGTGATTACCTAAACCTAAGGAGTCTTTAAATAAAGTTAATTTTCCAGGCAATTTTTTTTTTTTTTACAGTATCTCTTGCCAACCTTAAATGCAGTGTAAAGACTCATCATAAAACTGTACTGATAGCATATTAAAATTTTATACATGCTGTTAATAAAATATATATAATCTTGTAATGAACATCATGTGTAGGCAAGAGTATTATCAATAATAGTTCAAACGAAGCAGATTGCAGCAAGAAAAAAATAAGGCAAAAATAAAATGGATGCATATATTGTTTTTTTTTCTGTGTGATAATATTTTTTTTTAGATAAGCTTGTATACCTATTGTATATTGGAAACTGAAAACAATTAAATTAACTAGGTGAAAGTGTTTTAATTTTTGGCCTCATAAAAGTTGGTTTTGAAATTATTTTCCCATTGTGTCCCATTAGGGTGCATTCAGACTTGCTGTCAGGACTCAGCAGCTGGGAGACCAGATATATAGTGCCTTGAATAAGTATTCATACCCCTTGAAATTTTCCACATTTTGTCATATTGCAACCAAAATAGTATTTTATTTGTAAGAAATTTTGAAAACCATTTATTATTTTCCTTCCACTTCACAATTATGTTCCACTTTGTGTTGGTCTATCACATAAAATCCCAATAAAATACATTTACGTTTGTGATTGTAACATGACAAAATGTGGAAAATTTCAAGGGGTATAAATAATTTTTCAAGGCCTTGTATGCAGCTACACACAGAAACTGGGACCAGACCATGTATGTATATGTTTGAAATGAGTTTTATTTACAGTGAACACTAATCACACACCAACAGCAATAAACATGAGAACACATGAAAATCAAAATTGAACAACCAAAATGCAGAAACTTAACAACTAATAAATATACAAATATATACGCAGGAAAAGTAAAGGGCAGGGAGACAAATGGGGGGAGCTGATGGGAAGAAGGAAAACAAGACCGGGATGAGCTTTGAGTTTCAGTCAAACTCATGTCGGCTGTTCGCCAGTTCGCCGAACAGCGAACAATTTGGGGTGTTCGCGGCAAATTCAAAAGCCTCGGAACACCCTTTAAAAGTCTATGAGAGAAATCAAAAGTGCTAATTTTAAAGGCTTACATGCATGGTATTATAAAAAGTGTTTGGGGACCTGGGTCCTGCCCCAGGGGACATGGATCAATGCAACAAAAAGTTTTAAAAACAGCCATTTTTTTTGGGAGCAGTGATTTTAATAATGCTTAAAGTAAAACAATAAAAGTGTAATATTCCTTTAAATTTCGTACCTGGGGGGTGTCTATAGTATGCCTGTAAAGGGGCACATGTTTCCCCTGTTTAGAACAGTCTGACAGCAAAATGATATTTCAAAGGAAAAAAAGTCATTTAAAAACTACTCGCGGCTATTAATGAATTGTCGGTCTGACAATACACATAGAAGTTCATTGATAAAAACAGCATGGGATTTCCCCACAGGGGAACCCCCGAACAAAAAATTAAAAAAAAAATGGCATGGGGTGTCCCCCTAAATTCCATACCAGACCCTTCAGGTCTGGTATGGATATTAAGGGGAACCCCCCGCGCCAAAATTTTTTTTAAAAATGGCATGGGGGTCCCCCTCAAAATCCATACCAGACCCTTATCCGAGCACGCAGCCTGGCAGGCCGCAGGAAAAGAGGGGGGACACGAGAGCACCCCCCCTCCTAAACCCTACCAGGCCACATGCCCTCAACATTGGGAGGGTGCTTTGGGGTCCATGTTGATGGGGACAAGGGCCTCATCCCCACAACCCTTGCCTGGTGGTTGTGGGGGTCTGCGGGCAGGGGGCTTATTAGAATCTGGAAGCCCCTTTTACAAGGGGACCCCCAGATCCTGCCCCCCCCTGTGTGAAATGGTAAGGGGGTACAAAAGTACCCCTACCATTTCACAAAAAAAAGTGTAAAAAAACTTAAAAATGACAAGAGACAATTGCGCATGCGCGAGAGCTCTAATATGGCTGCTTGAGCCAGGAGCTCCGCTCCACCCCGGACCACAGAGCCGCACTACAGCTGCTACAGCCCGCAGCGCGACATCCCGCCACTCAATCCGAGCCTGGGACCTCTGGGGGAACCAGCGGAGATGTCCGGTCCCTCGGTGAGATGAGACCTCGGCCCGCAATTCGAGACAGCGGAATGGGGTGTACCAAGATGGCCGCCAGCACGGACGTCTCACAGCCACATGCTGCACAGCTCACTAAGGCACCAGTACACAGGCTGGTATTAACCCAACCCCCCAGACGACGTCTATGAAGACGAAATGCGTCGGGTAGGACCCCACTGTCGCCACTCTCTCACAGCGCTGTTTTTATTTTGGATCTACATATGAGTGTATATCTTTATTTTTAATAAATTTTCATTTTCGGATTTACACTATGTGGCCATTCCTTTCTCTCCTCACTTATTACCATCATCTTCGGGCTCATGGAATATCACCTTGAGGGATTCAACAACGTGATACTTCATCCTTCCGTCATCCGTAGGACCATCCACACTCGTGAGACTACCTACACCCCTCAAGATCCTTGTAGCATTTAGAGGGATACAGCAATTTGTGGGACCAGTCACAAACATCACCTCTTCGGGCCAGGCACAGCCACTCACCACCCAAGCCTATCCAGCCCAACCCTGCGTATGCCCCTTTGGGTCCACCTCATATGGTAAGCCTTTTCATCTCTCGGTGGGAGTGTGCTTGTCTACATTCTGGACGCCGGATGTCCTTGTTTTGAAATGCTTGTCTGAGGACTACCTAGTTTCATAGATACGGTTGATTCCTTTTACTGTACATTTTTAGAACTGATTGGCCAAATGGCGTTCATGTTGGACATTGTATAGCGCTACACTTATTTTCTATTTTTTCCAATTTACACCTTGTTGGTCGTGTTAGCTGCTTTTGTTCCCTTTCTTTTTCGTGCAGCACAGAATTATTTTGTATACAACGGTATTAACCCCCCCAACATTAACTTATGCCCAGGCAGCACAGGGGCCCCCAATCCTTCCCCAGAATCCCCATCACGGCTCCCTGAAGCACCAGGCCTCTGTTAAGGCCTCCGCAGTCCCCTTGAGCCATACACACCAGGAGGTATCTCCCCAGGCCTTATCAGTTCAGGCCCAACTCTCAGGGGCTGCAAACCATTCCTCAAGCTTCTCAGTCACTGACTTTACACTGATGCAGGAAGATATGTTTGCTAAATTCTCCTCTTTATTGGAGAAAGGTCTGGCCAGCACAGTACAACAGATCACCAATACCATTAAAGCAGATCTGTCGAGTTTAGGCTCGAGAATAGAAGCCATAGAGCATAAAGTCGAGAACACAGTCTCCAGAACAAACCAAAATGCAGCCCACCTCCAGACTATTCAAGAACAGCTGGACGTGGCCCTTTCCAGGATTGACAAACTCGAGAACAGGTCCAGGAGGTATAATTTTAGAATCAGAGGCCTCCCGGAAACCTTCACAGATATCCCCTCCATGGTACAGGACATTATTTCTGAACTTATACCTACTATCCCCCCTCAACGCCTCGAATTAGACAGGGCACACAGAGCTCTCGGACCACCCAGACAAGACAGCTCACCCAGAGACATAATTGTGAAACCACACTTTTTTGCGGTCAAAGAGGAGGTCATGCGACAATCCTGTCAGAACCCCAAGGTGCAACACAGGGGGCACCAGATCCAGATATTTGCTGATTTAGCTCCTTCAACCATTCAAAGACGCAGAACTCTAAAACCCCTCCTCACGGTTCTTTTACAACGGGACATCAAATACCGCTGGTCCTTTCCTTTTGCTGTAAAATTTACATATCAGGGCAAATCCCATTCATTCTCCAGTCTCCCAGAAGGTGAAAGATTGTTACTGTCCCTCAAGTTTATTTCCCAGGAGGCGCCAATGGACTTTTCTGCATCTTCATCAGGCTCGACCAAGCGTCCCCCTCCGGGCAGCTCTGTGTCCCCCCTATGGAATAAGAGCACTTCCAAGAGGAGCAAGGATGGTAGACCACCGTAAGGGTCGGCTAGTAACTCCACTTTTCTCTGTCCCCTCAGGGACTCCTTTTTGGGGCAGTTGTCCCTACAGTTGTCGGAGCTGGAGCTCCAAACCCCCTTGTACACAAATGGCTTGCTGAGCCCACTACCCGGGACACACTTCTCCACACACGTTTTCACGACAGTTTCCCCTGACGAAAACCCCTGATATGGGTGGAGGGAAGAAACCGTCTAGGACCTGAGTATTCACATTCCTCCATATACTGGAACTGTTCAGCGGATTCAGATGCCCTCCCGCAGAAGACTGCATTCTCACGACAATAACCCTTTTTGCTTGTTTAGAATTTTTCCCATTTAGGAGGGCTGAACTTTGTCTAGATTTCTTGGGACTACTATATTAGGCCCCGCTCTGGTATATGTGGGGGTCACCTGTGTTTCTAGCTACCAATGACCCACTTTGTTTTAGAATGCGATTGGCTTTTAGGGACCCCATCTCCCTAATCCTTTGGAGCCTGGGCCGTTTTGGAGGCCCACCCAGCCAGAATGTGGGTAGGGTGAGGGGGAAGTAAGGCAGGAGGGGAGTATTGTTTAACGTTTACAGTATAATTTACATTGTTAGCTTGGCATGAAGAGCCGTGAGTATAGGGCTGTTTGAATCTTTCTAGACTTTTTCACATTAGTGTGTCAGTTTTACTGAATTTTCTTGACATAGCTAGGGTCCGGGGTGGATCCCTTGCACCTCCACTCATTTCCGAAGAACCGTTAGTGTCCTTTGGATTTGGGACTTCAGTCGGCCTCTCGGGTTGACTGAAGGTTGAAATTGGGTCTATTGCGGACATTACTCCGCAATACCCCAAGGGTCATACTAGGAGACCCATGTCGCTATTTTCGTTTTTGTATGTTTGTTTGTCCTTTTCTACTTTCTTTTCCCACTCATCCCTCTTCTTTTTTCTAGCCGTCCAGCAGGGGGGGCCCTGCACTTCTCCGGGATAGACTCAGAAGATCTCCGCTACTTACTTTGACAGGCAATCTATAGAAGACTTCGAATGGTAGGTGACTGCTTGATCGTTGGCCTCCCTCCCCTCTGTTCTTATGACTGACTCAAATATGCATGGAAATGATCTTAAGGTGGCATCTCATAATGTTCAGGGCCTGAACTCCCCTAGGAAAAGGAGACTAGCTCTTGACCACTACAAATCTTTAAGACTTGATGTAGTGCTTCTTCAGGAGACACACTTTCCGGTCCGGTACACCCCCAAGTTCCTCCACTCTTACTACCCATCCTTTTTCTTAGTGAATGCCCCTAACAAAACTAAGGGGGTGGCAATTCTATTCTCCAAAAACAGCAAATTCTCCCATATCTCTGACTATAAAGACCCAGAGGGTAGATTCATTTTGGTGAAGGGTACCCTGGAAGGAGTCTTATACACGATTGTTTCGTATTATGCCCCGAATAAGGGCCAAGCTTCCTTTTTCCAGGGACTCTTTACTACATTAGAGCCGCTAATGGAAGGGAAGGTCATTATGGGAGGTGTATCAAACGTGGCGTTTGATCAAGGTTTGGACAAAACGAAGCCCCTCAAGGATCAACTCACACGCCCCTCGAAATTAAGCACCAGAATAGCTAAACTTATCCACTCCCATGGACTTATTGACATCTGGAGGGAACTGAACCCCAAAAGTAGGGACTACACACACTTCTCCTCCCCCCACCAATCATATGTTAGAATCGACCACATACTCATTCCGTCTTCTCTCATTCCCCTGTCCAAAAAAGCCGCAATAATGGATACAGCATGGTCAGACCACTCACTGGTCTTCCTCACCCTGAGAAATCTGCTATCGGGGAGAGGTGGCTCCTTTTGGCGATTAAATGAGTCCCTTCTCTCTGATCCAAGCCATATTAAGGAGATAGCAGACTCCATTAAAGAATACTTTCTCCTAAATGACATCGATAACATCTCCCCAGAGACCCTATGGGCCGCCCATAAGGCTACCATTAGAGGCGTTCTAATCAGGATTGCGACACAGTATAAAAAGGAGCGCACGATCGATATTCAACGTTTTGAAAAATCCTTCCTTTCCCTAAAAGCAGAACACAAAAAACATCCAGATAGGACTATTTTAGAAAGGATAGACGCGACTAGACTAGAGCTGAATCTAGCTTTAACGGCCAAAGCAGAGAAAAACATTAGGTGGAGTGGAGCCAAATTTTATTGTCACAAAGATAGATTCGGCTCAATGTTAGCCTCTAAACTTACCCCTAAGTTCCGCTCTCTTTCCTTCCCTAAACTAAGGATAGCGGGACAACCCCCAACAGCTAACCTGAACAAAATAATGTCCGCCTTTCACGACTTTTATGCAAATCTATATCAACCTCCCCAAACAGAGAAAGGCCCCGTAACCAATGCATTTCTGCAGAACTTGCAGCTTCCCTCTATATCCAAAGATTGCAAAGATTTAATGGAAGGAGCAATTACAGCAGAAGAGGTCAGGGAGGTTATCAAAGGCCTGAAGTCCGGCTCAGCCCCAGGGCCAGATGGTCTTTCCTTCCCCTCTTACAAAGAATTCAGTGAAATTTTAGCTCCTTATTTAGCTAAATTTTTTAATTTCATAAAATCAGGCTCCCCACTGGACACTCAACTGAATACTGCTTTTATCTCTGTAATCCCCAAACCCAACAAAAATCACGAGGAAGTGGAAAATTATAGGCCTATCTCTCTGATTAATAATGACCCTTAAAATTCTTACCAAAATCCTTGCCAACCGTCTCTCATCATTTATTAATTGTTACGTACACAAGGACCAGGTCAGTTTTATACCGGGCAGACAAGGCCCAGACCAAATCAGGAGAGCAATAGATATAGTTTCCATTCTCCAATCAAACTGGGAAGGTGGACCGAAACAGGAAGGAATGCTCCTTTCGCTTGACCTTCACAAGGCCTTTGACTCCATCGAATGGCCCTACCTTTTTTCCTTACTGGAGAAGTGGGGATTTGGGCCTAATTTTCTAGGGACCCTCAGATCACTATATTCCATCCACGAGCGGTAATTCATTTACAAGGCCAATATTCTAAACCTCTTCCTATTGCAAGAGGAACCAGGCAGGGTTGCCCTCTCTCCCCTTAATTTTTGCTATCGCGATCGAAACCCTAGCAATTGCAGTCAGATCAGATCCCAACATTCTAGGGGTGACATGCGGCGACCAAGTCCACAAATGCGGACTTTTTGCTGATGATTTGCTCCTATTTATCACTTCCCCAACTACCTACCTCCCAAACCTGTGTAGACTCCTGAAGGAGTTTTCATGGATCTCAGGATTAAAGGTAAACTATTCAAAATTGTCAGCCTTGAACATCTCCCTTAAATCAAACATGGTGTCCTCCCTCCAGAGTGCCTTTGAATTTAAATGGAGTGACACTTCTATAGACTATTTAGGAATCAAGCTCACAGCTAAAACGGAGCTACTTTATTTGGCCAACTTCCCTCACACATACCGTAAGCTTGAGGCAGACTTAGGCAACTGGGCTAAGGGCGGAATTTCATGGCTAGGGAGAATTCACACAGTCAAGATGACATTGCTCCCTAGACTCCTCTACCTCTTCAGAGCCCTCCCTATACATATTGTAAAAGAACACCTGTCAGCTTTTCAAAGAAAGGTTATCAAATTCATTTGGGGGGGGTAAGGGACACAGAATCCAGCAAAACACCTTATTCTTATCCAGGTCACAGGGGGGTTTGGGTCTCCCTCAGCTCTTCTGGTACTATCAAGCTGCCAGATTTGCCCAGATATCGGCAGTGTACGTGAAGGCTGAGAAGCCAGATTGGATCCAAATAGAGAGACAGGCTGTACCCTCTCACACTATAGACTTCCTCTTGTGGGTCCCCCCCAGAAAACGCCCCCCAATTCTTTCACCTACTCTCTCACAATCCTTCAAAATATGGGACACATTGCAAAACAATCAGGCTTTAACTTCCAATTGCCACCCACTTGCACACATTTTTAACAATCCGGACTTTGCTCCAGGGCTAGACATCAAAGCATTTCGATGGTGGTTGGACAAGGGGATGTACCGGATCGGACACTTCTATATTAATGTAGGCCCTATTACCCTGGCCTTTTGTGTAAGCCACTTGGAGATGCCTAGCTCTGAACGTTTCAGATTTCATCAGATACGTCATTTCCTCTCCCACATTGGGGAGGAAAAATCCGCTCACCACACATTCACGCCATACGAACTATGGTGTGGATGATCTACAGAACAGAGGGGAGGCATCTCCATCATCTACCAGTCACTCGCTAACCAGTCTTCCCAGACTCCATACATGCTCGCATGGGAGTCGGACCTGTCCATACAGTGGGACCTAGATAAATGAAGGGTCGCCTTTTTTAGGGCCTACAGGGGCATTAGGAATATATTCATGATAGAGTCCAGTCTCAAGGTTATTACCAGGTGGTATCTCTCCCCGGACAGATTAGCCAAAATGTTCACCTCAGCAGACCCTAGGTGTTATAGGGGTTGTTCACTTAGGGGCTCGCTGGCCCACATTTTTTGGGAATGCCCGAGATTGAGGACATTCTGGAACAGGATTTTTCTCCTGATCAGGAAAATCACCAAGGTCCAAATTCCAAAAACCCCTGCATTGGCGCTCCTTAATGATAATTTGCCCAAGGCTCCAAAACTTTCCCGTAAACTAATTCACTTTATTTTTTTGGGTGCTAAGCTTACCATTGCCAAGGCCTGGAAACAACCCAAAGTGTCCCTTAAGGCGGCGATCTGCAAAATTTCCTGGATCATAGCCCAAAGAGAAGCTCGCCAGTATTCTTAACAGCTCAAAAGAGCAATTTGAAGCTATATGGGAGCCCTGGGCAAAATTCATTGGTATTTCCTTGATTCCTGGAATGCAGACATAATACTTCTGACTGTCTTGGGGGTGCTGGGGTTCCCTCCTGTGGGAAGGCTCTTCTCTCTATACCCCTCTCCTCCTTTCTTCTCTCCCCCCTCTCAACTTCTCTCTCTCACCTACTTATTTGGTTACTTTTCTTCTCTAGACGCAGGTAGTTTGTTGTTTTACTTGCATTTGGGATTCCAGAGGGTAGATATCCTCAGGGGTGAATATTACTCAGGTAATGGTTCCTTCTTATGAATACCTACATTTCCAGCCATAATTTTAGGGGGGTTGGGGGGAGCTGATTGAGAGTTCGCCGATCACAGTGTGTTCCCTCTTGGGGTGCCGGCGGACTCTCTCGGGTCTTCTCCAATTACTCCAAGGATGGTCAAGGGTCATCCCCTTTTAGGCCAAAGGTCATAATCTCTATGTAATTTTGTTAGGGTCACAGATCGGAACCAGATCCCTAACAATTGTTGTATATTGAGTTGCTTAGCCGCATTGGGGTCTGACTGTATTTGATATGTCTAAACTATCTTTATGACTCATGCTTTGTTTGATCTTTTTATTGGAAAATCAATAAATATTTTGAAATAAAAATGACAAGAGACAGTTTTTGACAATTCCTTTATTGTAAGTCTTCTTCTTTCCATCTTCTTTCTTCTATCTTCTTTCTTCTATCTTCCTTCGGTTTCTTCCTCCATCTCCTTCTTCCTCTGATTCTTCCTCCAATCCTCTGCTTCTTGCTCTGGTGTTCTTGTCCGGCATCTACCTCCGCGGCGTCTTCTTCCCTTCTTCGTTCTCGGGCTGCTCCGCATCCATGATGGGAGGCTCCCGCTATGTGACGCTTCTCCTCTTCTGACACTTCTTAAATAACAGAGGGCGGTGCCACCCGGTGATCCCACCCCCTCTGACGCACGGGGACTTGACGGGGACTTCCCTATGGGTTTCCCGTGACATCAGAGGGGGCGGGGTCACCCGGTTACGTAACAGGTGACAATTCATTAATAGCCGCGAGTAGTTTTAAATGACTTTTTTTCCTTTGAAATGTCATTTTGCTGTCAGACTGTTCTAAACACGGGAAACATGCGCCCCTTTACAGGCATACTATAGACACCCCCCAGGTACGAAATTTAAAGAAATATTACACTTTTATTGTTTCACATTAAGCATTATTAAAATCACTGCTCCCGAAAAAACGGCCCTTTTTAAAACTTTTTTTTGCATTGATCCATGTCCCCTGGGGCAGGACCCAGGTCCCCAAACACTTTTTATGACAATAACTTGCATATAAGCCTTTAAAATTAGCACTTTTGATTATTCATGTTCGAGTCCCATAGACTTTAACGGTGTTCGCGTGTTCGAACAAATTTTTTGCCAGTTCGCATGTTCTGGTGCGAACCGAACAGGGGGGTGGCTCGGCTTCGGCTCATCCCTACTGAGAAAGGAACAAGGCAACAGGGTACTGGATACAGGGCAAGATCAAGGGTAAATTGCAACAGAGTCTGGCAGCAACACAGCAAACAGGGAACAAGGCAGGAGTAGCCAAAGCACTTATGCCGTGTACAGAGGCGTAGCTTGAAGCTTGTGGGCCCCGATTCAAAAGTTGACCTGGGCCCCCCCCCACTACCACCCACCACTTCCACCGTGTGTGCAGATACACCCACTGCACGCCAAGATACTCAAAGTGGCTTAAGAGTTTAGAGTTCCCAGAGTTCCTCCTTACATTAGAGGACAGAGATCACCCCTGGAGAATCAGAGGACGGGATCACTGCTGGGGAATCAGAGGACAGGGACCCCCAGCGGGTCATTTGGCAGAGCTTCTTTCCCATTCCAGCACTGTATACAGCCCCCCCCCCCATAATACACAGGGCTGAAATCACATTCTTTTACACACAGTCATTCAGACTTCACAGGGTGTATCTGGCTTTTATGTTGCCGTTCTGACCTGTGAAATCCCCTGGTCGGAACGGCAGTGTAGTTGCAGTAGGCAAATACACCCTGTGCAGATCATGACTGACTGGCTGTGTTGTAAAGGAATTTGATTTCAGTCCTGCGAAGGAGGAGCAGCATAGAGTGTTGTAATGGGAAAGAAGCTCAGCAGTGGGCATAGCATCCAGGGCAGAGGGGAAAACTTAGATCGGGGGGGGGGCAAAGCCACGTGACATGAACTCTGGAGCCTGCAGCACCTCAGGGGCCCCTCAGGAGGTGTTAAGGGATTTTTTTTAGCAATTTCTGAGGGTTTTTTTGTCAGTGTTGGCAGGTGTTGGGGAAAGGTCTTTTCCCCAGTTGTCAGGGAAGTGTGGTAAGCGGACATCCCCAGGTGGGTGGGGTACAGAGAATCCAAGCTAGTGACTAGAAGACACTGAGCGGTGTCTTACCTCACCAGTGACATCAGTCCCATTGTGGCTACAGGGCGGTACTCTCCTTCTCTTAACTTGCTGAGCGCCGGTTACCATTCCATGTTGCCAGCACACAGCACAGACACTTTCCCATCCTGGGCTGTTCTCACCCCATGCTCCACTCAATTCAGGAAATGACTCACAGCTTTTCCCCAACCAATGAGAACAGAGGGGTGTGGACTGTGGAAGGCAAAGTGGAAGCCCAGTACTGGAGCATGGCTGTGGGGCTCTAGGGCAGATTTGAGCTGGACTTTGTGGAGGATATGATAATATGACAAGGAGGCTGCAGGGGCTAGGGGCAGGGTTGCGATTGTGACCCCTGCAAACCCTTATGCTACACATGGCCATGTACACATGATCGGAAAAGCCACCAGCAAAACTCAGATGAGAACTTTTTGTCGGAAAATGCAACCGTGTGTATGCTCCATCGGTCTTTTGCTGATGGAATTCCAGCTAGCAAAAGATTGAGAGCATGTTCTCTATTTTTCGGTCGGGAAAAGTTCCTATCCGAAAATGAAATCATCAGTATGCAATTCGGACGCGCAAAAAACGACGCATTCTCGGAAACAATTTGACGCATGCTCGGAAGCATTGAACTTCATTTTCTCGGCTCGGCGTAGTGTTGTACGTCACCACGTTCTTGACGGTCGAAAGTTCAGAGCACTTTTGTGTGACCGTGTGTATGCAAGGCAAGCTTGAGCAGAATTCCATCGGAAAAAAGATCCAAGTTTTTTCTGACGGAAATTCCGATCGCATGTATGCAGCATTAGTCAAGAAGCTATAGAGAAAGTGAAATTTAAGTACCCTCCCAGCAGGTGTGGCCAGGTGGAGCTGATTGCTGACTGCTGACTCTCACATCTAATTGCAGCCACTCCCATGCAATCGATCATGCAGCGATCACATGTGAGTGATTAGTTCCGGATGCAGGCAGTCATGTGATCACTCCATGAGCCATTACATGTGAGTGGTCATGATTAGCTACTGTATGTGCACATTTTTTCATCATAAGTGGCTGCAGATCTGTCAGGAAAGGTCCCCTCCGCTGGTAATATCGATCATCAGCAGGTATTATCCTTTGCAGACAGGCGTCACCTGACTTTAATTAGCAGCTGCAGTATAAATACCCGGCAAGTGCACACACATCTTGGCTTGATGTTGTCCTTGAGCCCTGACCTGCATCCTGCATCCTGTTACTATGATCCTGTAACCTGACCCCTGGAACCTGTTTATCCTGTTCCCTGTCTGTTACCTGGACCCTGAGCCTTGTATGTGACCCGTCCCTCCTGTGATCCATCCATCCTCTCATTGTCCTATTTGTTTCCCTTCCCCAGCTGCTGACCTCCCATTGACGACCCTGGCTTGGCTCTGTTTATGATCTTAGTATTTCCCTTTACTTGTATATATATTTATCTGTTACTATTATTGTTTGTGGGTTTCTGTTTGGTATTGTTTGTTGTGTACTGAGTGATATAGGAGGTGGTTGTATTTATATTTATTAATTTATCTTTAATAAATCCCATATTTCCACCTTACCTGTGTTTGTTCCTCTGTTGCTGTCCACACAGCTCTGGTCACACCTGTTACATGACAGAATACCAAGGCCATTCCTGACCAGAAGTGGCTGCACAGAGGAACCATCTCGGTTCTGTTTACTTCAGGTAAAATGAATTTGGATGTGATAAGTTACTATGCTCTGCTGGCGCCTAAGAGTGGGGAATATCTCCGCCAGACACTTAAGGAGTGGACGAGTGACCAGTTGTTTGAAATCATGCATTTAGCTCACTCTCTGGTGGATCAGGGTTGCTTGCTGTTTGGGGATGTGCAGCCTTTAATTCACATATGTACAGAGCTGGCCCTGCCCAGTATTCCCAAAGGCCGTGATGACTTTTCTCCACCTTTTAATATTAATCAAGTTGTATCCCTGGTATGGCTTTTGGAGGATGATCCCACATACTTTTGTGAACACTATTCAGCCTGCTCACAACAAATGATCACAGAGTGCGTTGAGTCTGTTCAGTCTCTAATCAGACAGGCAGAATGTAAACTACAATTTGTGCTACCAATACTTCTAGCATGGTCTGTTATGCTGCAATCAGCCCCAGCCAATCCACTACCAACCACCTCTGCCATCAGACACCTGTCAGCCCAAATGCCTTCTTCCCCTTCACCCATGACAACCTCAGTACGCAGCTCAGTACACCTTGCTTCCAACCAAATATCAATACCCAGTTTCTACTCCCTGCACCTATCCTGCTTTTAACCCACCTGCCTCTTCTCGGCTGCCTGCAATCCCTCAAGAACTTCTCCCAGCTACTGTTACCTCCCCCTTGCCATATTCCAACCCTCCTCTCCAGTCTGCTTAATTCCCTACCTACAGTCCTGCAGTTACCTATAGGACTCCAGTAACTAAATCTAAAAAGAGATGGAAGTTCTTTCCTACCCATTTGATCCTGCCAGTAACCCAACCTGCCTCCGCACCAGCTAATCCAATCCATTCTGACGTCCAAGTGCTTGCTACTAAGTCTGACGTCTCAGTGCTTGCTACTCAGTCTGACGTCCCAGTGCTTTCTACCCAGTCTGATGTCCCAGTGCCTGTTATCCAGTCCGATGTCCTGATGTCCGCTTTCCAGCCTGATGTCCTGATACCCGCCTTCCAGCCTGAAGTGCCAGAGTTCCAGCCTGAAGCACCAGAGTTCCAGCCTGAGGTGCCATAGTTCCAGCCTGAGGTGCCATAGTTCCAGCCTGAGGTGCCAGGGTTCCAGCCGGAGGTGCCAGGGTTCCAGCCGGAGGTGCCAGTGTTCCAGCCTGAAGAGCCAGTGCCTACCTTCCAGTCTGATGTGCCCGCCTTCCAGCCTGATGTGCCCGCTTTCCAGCCTGATGTGCCCGCCTTTCAGTCTGATGTGCCCGCCTTCCAGCCTGATGTGCCTGCTTTCCAGCCTGATGTGCCTCCTTCCCAGCCTGATGTGCTCACTTTCCAATCTGATGTCTCATTGCCTGCTGCTCAGCTCGATGACCTGGAATCTGCTGTCCAGCCTGATGTGTTCCTGTCCGCTGCCCAGCCTGATGTGTTCCTGTCCGCGGCCAAGCTTGATGTGTTCCTGTCTGCTGCCCAGCCTGATGTGTTCCTGTCCGCTGCCCAGCCTGATGTGTTCCTGTCTGCTGCCCAGCTTGATGTGTTTCTGTCCGCTGCCCAGCCTGACGTGTTCCTGTCCGCTGCCCAGCCTGACATGTTCCTGTCTGCTGCCCCGCCTGACGTGTTCCTGTCCGCTGCCCAGCCTGACCTGTTCCTGTCCGCTGCCCAGCCTGATGTGTTCCTGTCCGCTGCCCAGCCTGATGTGTTCCTGTCCGCTGCCCAGCTTGGTGTGTTCCTGTCCGCTGCCCAGCCTGACATGTTCCTGTCCGCTGCCCAGCCTGACGTGTTCCTGTCTGCTGCCCAGCCTGATGTGTTCCTGTCTGCTGCCCAGCCTGACGTGTTCCTGTCTGCTGCCCAGCCTGACGTGTTCCTGTCCACTGCCCAGCCTGATGTGTTCCTGTCCGCTGCCCAGCTTGGTGTGCTCCTGTCCGCAGCCCAGCTTGGTGTGTTCCTGTCCACTGCCCAGCTTGGTGTGTTCCTGTCCACTGCCCAGCCTAATGTGTTCCTGTCTGCTGCCCAGCCTGATGTGTTCCTGTCCGCTGCCCAGCCTGATTTGTTCCTGTCTGATGCCCAGCCTGACGTGTTCCTGTCCGCTGCCCAGCCTGACGTGTTCCTGTCCGCTGCCCAGCCTGATGTGTTCCTGTCTGCTGCCCAGCCTGATGTGTTCCTGTCCACTGCCCAGCTTGGTGTGTTCCTGTCCCCTGCCCAGCTTGGTGTGTTCCTGTCCGCTGCCCAGCTTGGTGTGTTCCTGTCCGCTGCCCAGCTTGGTGTGTTCCTGTCCACTGCCCAACCTGATGTGTTCCTGTCCGCTGCCCAGCCTGATGTGTTCCTGTCTGCTGCCCAGCCTGATGTGTTCCTGTCCGCTGCCCAGCCTGGTGTGTTCCTGTCCGCTACCCAGCCTGATGTGCCACTAATTGCTGCCCAGCTTGAAGTGCCCGCTGCCCAGCTTGAAGTGCCCGCTGCCCCGCTGGACGCCATGGACTTTTCCCAGCAAAGGCTAGTTGGAGTGTACGGAGGTCGCTCCTTCGAGGGGGGGCACTGCCAGGAAAGGCAGTAGCGATCATTTGGCGTGCAGTACTGAGGTCCACCAGCAGGTGTCTCCTGGCAGTTTGAAGCTGTCGGGAGAGCTTTTTGCTGCTGGTATTTTGTCACCTTTGGGCCGCAGTACTGGCGTCCACCAGCGGAGGGATCCTGGCAGTATGGAGCAGGTATTACCCTTTGCAGACAGGCGTCACCTGACTTTAATTAGCAGCTGCAGTATAAATACCCAGCAAGTGCACACACATCTTGCCTTGGTGGTTTCCTTGAGCCCTGACCTGCAGCCTGCATCCTGTTACTCTGATCCTGAAACCTGATTCCTGAACCTGTAACCTGATCCCTGGAACCTGTTTATCCTGTTCCCTGTCTGTTACCTGAACCCTGGACCCTGAGCCTTGTATCTGACCCGTCCCTCCTGTGATCCATCCATCCTCTCATTGTCTTGTTTGTTTCCCTTCCCCAGCTGCTGACCTCCCGTTGACGACCCTGGCTTAGCTCTGTTTATGATCTTGGTATTCCCCTTTACTTGTGTGTGTATATATATTTATCTGTTACTATTATTGTTTGTGGGTTTCTGTTTGGTATTGTTTGTTGTGCACTGAGTGATATAGGAGGTAGTTGTATTTATATTTATTCATTTATCTTTAATAAATCACATATTTCCACCTTACCTGTGTTTGTTCCTCTGTTGCTGTCCACACAGCTCTGGTAACACCTGTTACATGACAAGATCATTGCCACATTGTGTGTAGCCTGACCTATGTAATCCATGAATATATAAACATTAGAAATATATAAGGCTTACCTTTTCATCAAATAAGATGAGACAAAGAGAAAAAAATAGTATAACTAACAAACTGAAAATAACAGAAATGTCAGATAATTTCTTGCAAAGGTTTTACAGCAAACATTTCAAGAAGAATGAACAAAACAATTATGGGTTATTGATTTAATTTCATTTTTTTTTACTACTATTTCTTAAAAAACCTTGTTTACAAAGCACTATAAGTTAATAAACCAGACAGTACAGCGGAGACAGCCTGGAAGCTACTTCCAAATTTAACCGCAAACTGAACTATCTGAGGATAGGTTACTACTGATGAGTTTTAAACATGTGTGTGTGTGTAAAATGCAGCTTAAGCTTTTGAATTCAGTAAATGGGCATTATCATCAGAGATCAAACAGAGAGCCTGGAAAACATGAAAAGGAAACAAAATGTTCACACACTGGTTGCAAAATATGCAAATTAAAATACTATTATGCAATTTTTCATATTGGCAGCACTGGAGGGCACTTATTAGCAGCACTGGTGGGCACTAAGGGGACCGATGTTCCTCTAACAGAAGACGGTCAATGGCTTTCTTCTTTTCTTTACGCTGACAGTGTGAAAAAAAAAAAAGCTGATAACGGAATTCTGTTTATTTCTGCGATCAGCTGTCATTGGCCCTTTAACTCAATCGAGGATCAGCCGAGTTCCAAGGACTTGGCGATCACAGAGTGCATCGGCCACATGCACCCTCTGGGCAGCGCAAGAACAGGAAGACGTCCATGTATGCCTTCCCAGCATTTTAAGCCTGCGCTGTACCCGTCTTTCGGCTATAGCGTAGGCGCCAAGTGGTTAATACTAAGGAAGGAAACTTCACAATGAGACAAGGTTGAATTACACGGCGAAATGTTTGCAAGGATGTTAAAACTCAAAAAAGGCAGAATTGCTTCAAAATCTTGGCAAAAAGACGTTTTAGTTTAAAAAATGGTTGACCGATCTGTCTTGCAGCTGGGGATATACATTGTAGGTTAAATCATGTTTGATTTCCCAATCTACAGATTTTTTGACTTTTCTAATGTTTTAGTCATAAATGCAAGCTCCCCTCCCTATTGATGCCAGCTCAACATGATAAGTGCAGAGGGTGATACAATTGCATGAGACCCCTTATTGATATGTTAATGCTATTTTATGTGCCATCTAGCATCAAGCAGATGATTTAAGAGGATTGGGGGGGGGGGGTAAAAAACTGTGTGCCCCCTCACAAAACACTAGTTTGCTGCTTGCCCTGGACTCTTCCAAACTAACGATGCCCCAATAGATGGTTTGGGAATTTGGGGGGTTATGGGAAGGTGAGTTTCTACTCTCTTAATAGACTATTGAAACTTTCGTTCAACAAACAATGCCAATGTTTCTTTTACACAGTCACTAGCATTGGGTTAAAACTAAGGTAATGGGTTCAAAGGGGAACCACCTTTTATATGTGCTGGCCCGATATCAACATTAAATTACTAGAGCAGATGGAAAAACAGCAGAGCTCACTTGCAAGTATTCGTTCATTTCTAGAAAGGATTAATGTCTCAAAGATGAGTAAACCTGCTATTTTCAATCATCTAATTAGACGCAATTCTTTTTCTTCTTTATCCCTAAAGCTGCAATGAGTGTTGAAAGATGAACATAAGGTTATTATGACATGTTAACAAGGGCATCCTCTTCTACTGAAATGTATATACACCATATGCAGTATATAGTCTTAAGCTATTTTTTGACAAAAAACTGATAAGATAAGGCAGGGGTGCCCAACCGCTGGCCCACGGGCCACATGTGGCCCGCGGCATCCTCCGATGTGACCCACCATGTCTTGCTCTGAGATGGCGGGTCGGCAAACCCAGATCGCGTGTTCCCGACCTGTCATCTCCGAACATTATGCGAAGAACGGTGCCGCCGCTAGAGAAAGCAGAGCTGATGCTTCCTGTATAGCGCCTGGTCCATCACAAGCGGAGTGATACTAAATGTACTCCGCCTGTGACAGGAAGCATTGGCTCTGCTCTCTACTGCAGCTGCATGCTTCTGTCACAATTATGCTCGGGGATGGCGGGTCGGGACACAGGAACCCGCAATCTGGGACAGCAGTCACCAGTACCAGCCACCAGTATTAGTACCAGCCACCAGTATCAGTACCAGTACCAGCCAGCAGTACCAGTACCAGCCAACAGTACCAGTACCAACCAGCAGTACCAGTACCAGCCAGTAGTAACAGTCATCAGTACCAGTACCCACCAGAATTACCCGCCAGCAGTACCAGTACTCATCATCCATACCAGTCATCAGTACCAGCCAGCAGTATAAACCAGCAGTACCAGTACCAGCCAGAAGTACCAGCCAGCAGTACCAGTACCCACCATCTGTACCAGTCATCAGTACCAACCAGCAGTATAAACCAGTAGTACCAGCCAGAAGTACCTGCCAGCAGTACCAGTACCCACCATCCATACCAGTCATCAGTACCAGACAGCAGTATAAACCAGCAGTACCAGTACCAGCCAGCAGTACCCGCCAGCAGTACCAGTACCCACCAGCAGTACCAGTCATCAGTACCAGTACCAGCCAGCAGTACCAGTACCAACCAGCAGTACCAGTTAGCAGTACCCACCAGCAGTACCAGTACCAGCCAGCAGTACCAGTACCCACCAGCAGTACCAGTCAGCAGTACCCACCAGCAGTACCAGTACCAGCCAGCAGTACCAGTACCCGCCAGCAGTACTAGCCAGCAGTACCAGTCAGCAGTACTAGTACCAGTACCAGCCAACAGTACCCGCTAGCAGTACCAGCCAGCAGTACCAGCACCTGTCAGCAGTAACCACCAGCAGTACCAGCCAGCTGCAGGAATCCTGAGGAAGAAGTGAAGATTGAGGTCAGTTGAGGAGCAGGTAAACCGCTGTGCATCAGTGTTAAAGCAAAAAAATTTAAAAAGGGGGTAATATCTGTGCTTGGTAAAAAAACAGCATGCAGCAGCTGAACACTATAACCCAGATATGAAGCACAGAATAAATGTGTAGAAAAAAGTGCAACGCTAAAATATATGAAGAAAGATGTTGGGAACAACTTAAAAAAAGGTGCAAATTAGTGACCATATAATGTGAAAAGTGTTGCCATAAATAACATATATACAAGAAAATGCTAAATACTGCCAAAAACATGCATTAATCGCATATAAAATCACATATGAAACAAGAAAATGCTAAATACATAAAAACTTGCATAAATCAAGCAAAACTGAAAAATATATACAGTACAAGGCCATGTATATATTTTTCAGTTTTGCTTGATTTATGCTTTCTACCTACTCTGCCTCCTCAATGCCTCACCCTTTCCTACAGGGTCACATTGCCTTTCCTTTCACTTAAGAAATGCTACACCTCACATAGCACACATAAAAAATGGCATATAGAATCCTACATTAAATCTTTGCATATAGCAAATTACTTTGACAAGATTGGAACACGTTTATAAATTGCTGATCTGAAAAAAGTTTAGGTGAAGGACAAAGGAGAATTAAAACACCTACGATTTATTGTGGGTTTGGATTTTTATGCTAAAATCCATACCCACAATGATGTCCTTATTGAGCGCACAACCCTTATTCACCATCACTATTCTAGCAGGATGATTCCTAGAACAGAAACTGTAGAAACATGATTAGAATCAGACGTCTGCCTGAAGCCACAGAAAAGAAATACTTAGTGGTAAGCTAGTTATTCAACCAATTGTGTACGAAACTCAAAGATGACTCTATCAAACTTGAAAAAGCGCACAAAGGTCTAGGCCCCAGGAACTCTAATCCACTAACTCAAGAGATGTTATTTGTAGCATCCATTATTACGGGTTGAAAGAGGAAATTATCCAGGCAGATAAAACATAAGATGACATTTTGTTTTATTATGTTCAAATTTCTATTTAACTCTATTTAAGCCCTATTGCAAATAAAGTATAGATGGAGGATCTCCTTTCAACTTATAGCTTACAGTTAATGGCAAGAACCCCATCTTCCGCAAATTGACTGAATTGCTTGCCTTTTTAGGAACTTTTGAGCTTTCTCACATCTCAAATCTCAGATCTCAGTTGTAACCAGAATGTGATGTATTACACACTCTACCTCAATCTGCACAGAGATGTGTCCAGTTTGCAGGACAATCTTAGCAAAAGTATACTGAGACTAATCATCACTGTTGTAAGTAAACTGAGCATATAATCTTTACATACACACCTGGTAGAGGCAACTAACTTTTTTTTACAAAAAAATAGGGCTGGTGCTACCACTAGGCAAACTAGGCAACTGCCTAGGGTGCACTGCCACCTAGGGCGCAACCACGGCTGCTGTGTACACAGCTCTCTGGTGTGGAGAAGACAACAGCATTGTGGGTGGAGCCGGGAGTCTCGTTCTGACAGGACAGGCAAACACGAAGGAGGGGGAGGAGTGTGGAGACGGCATGGCTCGGTCACTGGAGCATTTTAATAAGCGGCAAACTTTTGGTAGAAGCTCTTCGATTGTGGCTAAACTGAGAACACTGTAACCCTAGGAAGACACAACAGGGCCCTATTTATACATTGAACAGAGATGTATCTGGCACCCAGAGCTGTGCTGGGGTGTATGGGAATGAGCCGACACTGTGCTCCCCTCCTACAAAAAATACAGGGACCAGCCTGGCCTGGAACTAGCTTCTGCCCAGCTCCCGACACTCATCCTGGGCACTGACGCACACACTGATAAAGTCCTAGCTGGGGAGCCACAGATCCCATGAAAAAGTGGGCATTAATTAAGTGCCCGCGGCATGGGGACTGTGGCTGGCAAAAGAAATAATTAAAAAAAAAAAAAAAAAAAAAATATATATAATTTATTGGTTACTGTTCCTTTAAGAAACAAAATATGAGAGGCATAAAAAAAAAAAAAAAAAAAATCAACGTGATCTATGGGCGGGAAAAACACGTGTACTGTGGAATAGTACACGTGTTCCGGGGGCTATATAAGACCCCCGCACTCAGGTTTCCAGTCACTTGACCCCACAGCGGCTTGACGAGCTCAGCTCCGTAGGTGTTAGGTTACAGGAGCTCGTCTGCCGTTCAGGTCATGAAGACGCTGGTGAGGAGGGTCCTTGAGAGGGCGGCGTCTGAAGGGGGCGAGGAATGGCTCATGAAATGCCTGGCGGAATTTGAAGCGGACCCGGCGGAGGAAGCGGGCATGAGAGACCCAGAAGAGTGTACGCCGGCCCCAGCCGCAATTGAAATGCAGAGCCTATCACCACCAGCGAGCAGTCCAGCGACTCACCTGAGAGCGGCAAGCAGGCAGCGACGAAGCCGCCCGCCAGAGCGTCCGTCTATGGCAGCTTCTGAAGGAAGAGCGGAGTCCCGCCCAGCTGAAGAGGTCACTGCGGATGATGTCATGCCGCCTCAGCGCTGTGGAGGCCGTGCCCGCAAGAAGAAGAGGAATTTCTCTCCGTCGCCTCTTCGTAAAGGGGGGCGGGGTAATACTCATCTATCCCCGCCTCGCAGGGATAATCTCTCTTTTTCTCCACAGGTTACTAGGCAAGCTGTTGCCATGGCGACGGGTTCGAGAGCGTCCAGGCTTGATCAGCTGGACGAAAGGATGACAGAAGCCCGTGTTGAAACAGCTGCAGCAGACAGACAGTTTCAACAGACACCTGATTTTCAAGCTACTACAGGAACACCCCCTGCTGGTGAGTCAGCACAACAACTTTTCATAACTCAACTTCTTGATTCTTTGTCTAAATTTACAGCTTCTTTAGGTAATACAAATTTATCTACACCTGTTATTTCACCAGTTAATGTTTGGTCACATAATACTTCATCATCTGTCAATTCACAGGATATGGTTAACACGAATGTGGTTAATAATACCCAAAGTGTTACTAAGGCACATATATTGTCCCCTGTGCCAGAAACATGTTTTAAGGAAGTATTACCTTGCGAGATGTCTCCGTTAGGTTGTCATTTAACTTCTAATATAAAAGAAAAAATATGGAAAGGTGATTTTATTGACCTTTTGACATTATTACCTAGCAACAAGGAGTTACCTTTTAAATCTGATAAACGGAACGATGATGAGGATAGACGCCGTACAGCTCCAAAATCTTTTCATAATTGGTTACAGGCTTTCTGTATTTTTTCAGCAATAATGGGCGAAAAGTTCCCGGAAAAATGTAGTGGTTTATTCCAACATCTAGAAAACATTTTGGAAGCTTATAGAAATTTTGGCGGTTTTGGTTGGTACAACTATGATGAATCATTCCGCCAAAAAATGGCTGTCTTCCCTTCTTTGAAGTGGGGAATGAAGGATGTTGGCTTATGGTTAAACTTAATTCTTCCTCAGAAACAAGCATTTAACAAACAGCCTCTTGTCAATCAAAACACGTCGTCAGTCTATAAGAAGGGCATTTGCTATGCATATAACGAGTCACAGTGTAAATGGTCAGCCTCGTGTCGTTATAAGCATGAATGTTCCTTTTGTTTCGGGACTCATCCTTTAGTGAAATGTTTTAAAAGAAGTTATTCCAATGTGCAATCCCGGGACAATTCAAAAAGCTCACACGCCAGTGAGGCTGGAAAACATGTACCCATGGCTACTTCTGTACCCAGACAAGGAGAAAGCGGGAATTTTAATTAATGGTTTTACTTTCGGTTTTAAACTCCCTGTTTTTTCTGGTAATGGGTGCCATGTAGTGGATAATCTGAAATCAGTCTTTCTTCATAGACAGGTGGTTAGGAAAAAGTTGATCAAAGAGATCATAGCTGGTCGGGTAGCCGGTCCTTTCGTTTCTCCACCTTTCGAAAATTTTCGTATATCCCCATTAGGTTTAGTGCCAAAAAAAAGAACCAAACTCTTATCGTCTTATTCATCATCTTTCCTTTCCGAAAGGTAACTCTTTAAATGATGAAATTGACGATTCTTTATCATCGGTTAAATATGCTAGTTTTGACGATGCTGTTTCATTAATAAAAAAATTTGGGATTGGAGCCTTGTTAGCTAAATCAGATATCAAGGCTGCTTTTAGATTATTACCCATTGCACCGGAGTCCTTTAATTCTTTAGGTTTTTGTTTCGAAGGTTATTTTTTCTATGACATGTGTCTACCAATGGGTTGCTCTTTGTCATGTCAGTATTTTGAGACGTTTGCTACCTTTTTGCAATGGGTTATTTTGCATGTTTCAGGTTCAGAAGGAATAATCCATTACTTGGATGATTTCCTGTTTATAGGACCGCCTGATTCCCCAATTTGCGCTTTGCTGTTGCAATTATTTTTAGCTATCTCTAACAATTTTGGAATTCCTATTGCTGATGAAAAAACGGTTCTTCCTTCTCCGGTTATCGAATTTTTAGGTATTACAATCGATACTGTTTTATTTCAGTTTCAACTTCCCGTGTTAAAGATTGATAGGATTCAGGAGTTGATCTGTCTCTTTTTGCGTAGGAAAAAGGTTTTGCTAAAAGAACTTCAATCCTTTTTAGGATTGTTGGCTTTTGCGTCTCGAGTTATGCCAGTGGGCAGAATATTTTCAAGAAGACTGTCTATGGCTATGTCGGGGTTTAAATCTCCTTTTTCACATATTCGGCTTACCAATGATCTTAAAGATGATCTATTGGTATGGTCTCAATTTCTTTTAGATTACAATGGTCGTACGTTTTTTCAGGAAGAACTCGTTTTTTCAGCTGATATGGAGTTGTTTACTGATTCTGCAGGATCATTGGGTTTCGCAGCAATATGGCGCACTCATTGGTGCTCTGGTTCTTGGCCTCCTTTTTGGGTTTACACAAAGGCCACGAAGAATATTGTGTTACTGGAGCTTTTTCCGATTGTTGTGGCTTTTGAGCTATGGGGTGAATTTTTCACAAACAAGCGAATTCTGATTCATTCTGATAACAAAGGAGTACTTTTTGCAATAAACTGCCTATCTTCTAAATCCATTTCTGTCATAAAACTTTTGCGTTACTTTGTATTTTTATGTTTAAAATGGAATATTTGGGTTAAGGCAAAATATGTTCCTGGTAAGCAGAATGAGATAGCAGATGCATTATCTCGTTTTCAGATGGCTCGTTTCAGGCAGCTTTTTCCCGAAGCGGACCTAGTTGGTTACACATGCCCAAATCATCTATGGGATTTGATTTAACCCCTGTCTGTTCAGCTATTCAGCATTCTTTAGCTCCTAGAACATGGACCGAATATTTGGTTGCATGGAAAAAATGGCTATTGTTTAATGATGCAATGGGCTTCTCCGGTTGTTCACCAACGGAACAAACAGTTTTAGCATATTTTTGTTTTCTTATGCAAAAGAATTTTTCTTATAATCATATTAACAAAAGCTTGGCTGGAATTTCCTTTTTCTTAAAACTTCATAATTTGCCAGTTTGCACGAGTTTCTTTTCGGTTCGCCAAGCTCTTAAAGGTTATAAGAAAAAAACGTTCACACCGGATATGCGTAGACCTATTTCATTGGATATATTACGGGATATTTGTTTAGTGACGCCTAAAGTATGCAATTCAGAATATGAAGCGATATTACTTCATCCAGCCTTTGTTTTAATTTTCTTTGCTGCGCTTCGAATTTCAGAGATGGTCCCGGCTAACAAAAAAGGTAATTCTGGGTTATTCTTTAACGAAGTATTAATTTCACCAGGTAAAGTACAAGTTTTTATAAGTCGATCTAAGACGGACGTGCATGGTAGAGGTAATTGGCTCAGTCTATATGCCTGTGGTGACTCTATTATTTGTCCCTATGTAACCCTTTCTACATATATCTCTATTCGTCCTTCATGTTCGGGAAATTTTTTAGTCCACTTGGATCATTCCCCTCTTACTAAATTTCAATTTTCCGTTTTATTACGTCGTTGTTTATCTCATTTAGGTCTCTCTCATCTTAAATTTTCGTCACACTCTTTTCGCATAGGAGCCGCCACAGAAGCAGCTAGATTGGGTCTTGAGGATACAGTCATTATGAAATTAGGGAGATGGGAGTCCAAGAGGTTTAATTTGTATGTTCGCCCTAATTTATGTATTTGATTTCATAGGTCGCAAGTCCTTCATTTGGATCATTGGACACTCGTTTGTTTATTGGGCTCACAAAAGAGCAGGTCAACGTTGTTATACTTCCAATTTATCTTTACCCCATGCTTCTTTTAAAGTTCTTTGGAAAGGAATTCGTGGGCTTCAATGGAACAATCTTTTCTGTCATCTCTCTGCATTATCTCAGCGATGGCCCTCTCCTGATATATTAATAATTCATTTAGGGGGTAATGATGTAGGTAAACAATCCACTTTGGATTTAATTTTTATGATGAAACAGGATTTACATCGCATTCATCTTTCTTTTCCGGGTACTCGGGTACTATTTTCAGAAATGGTACCGCGTCTTGTATGGTTGTCTTCCCCAGAGACAAAGCCTTTGGAGAAGATTAGAAGACGTGTGAACCATTCTATTGCAAAATTTATGCCTTTTTTAGATAGTTTTTCTTTCAGACATGTCGATTTGGAAGGAGGTTTTTCAGGCCTTTACCGACAAGACGGAGTTCACTTGTCGGATGTAGGCTTGGATATATTTAATTTAGATTTGCAAAACATGATTGAGATGGCCGCGGTGGTGGGGTAGGCCGTTTTTTGTTTTTTTTGCTAAAAACACAAACGGCTGGTGGGGACTTTGAAGAAGGTTTTATTTATGGTACTCGCTCGAGTTCTATAACTGAGTGAGATATTGATATATGTTTTATTGAAAATATTAATTAAATGAATAAATAAATAAATAAATATAAGAAAAAGAAAATTTAAAAGAATTTATTTATGTTTTAATTATAAAGTTTATTTATACCAATAAAGGTGCCGCGGCCATTTATCACCATTATATAAGTCTGAGTGTGGTTTATTCTTTATTTAAGATTCTTTTGTACAGCCTACATTCCCATGAAAAAGTGGGCATTAATTAAGTGCCCGCGGCATGGGGACTGTGGCTGGCAAAAGAAATAATTAAAAAAAAAAAAAAAAAAAAAAAATATATATAATTTATTGGTTACTGTTCCTTTAAGAAACAAAATATGAGAGGCATGAAAAAAAAAAAAAAAAAAAATCAACGTGATCTACGGGCGGGAAAAACACGTGTACTGTGGAATAGTACACGTGTTCCGGGGGCTATATAAGACCCCCGCACTCAGGTTTCCAGTCACTTGACCCCACAGCGGCTTGACGAGCTCCCCATCCCTCCCACCCTTGTCGCAGCACCTTTTATGTGGTTTGTCACCCTTGGATCAAGGGGGGACTTTGAAGAAGGTTTTATTTATGGTACTCGCTCGAGTTCTATAACTGAGTGAGATATTGATATATGTTTTATTGAAAATATTAATTAAATGAATAAATAAATAAATAAATATAAGAAAAAGAAAATTTAAAAGAATTTATTTATGTTTTAATTATAAAGTTTATTTATACCAATAAAGGTGCCGCGGCCATTTATCACCATTATATAAGTCTGAGTGTGGTTTATTCTTTATTTAAGATTCTTTTGTACAGCCTACATTCCCATGTAAAGGGAGACATCAGAGGCTCCTTTCCCTCCCTCCTCCGGACACCTGCAGCCCGACATCTCGTTGACGGAAGAGGTGACCGCAGGGAAGGACCGGAACACCAGCAATCATCCCAGAGAGGCCCTTTTGAGTAAACATTAGATGATGGCTTATGAGTCCCTGCGCTCCATCTATTGATTGCTGTCTATTGATCCATTGTGTTCCAACACATCGCTGTTTGTTTGCACACTTCTGGGTTCCCTGCCACTCAGGGAAGCTACCCAATGTGCAGCCTGCCAGAGATCGCTCCAAAAACTTCACTCCATCCTCTGCAACTTTGGATGAAAGTATCTCTCGCTGTCACTACTACAGTTTACAGTCTTATAACTTTTCATCTCTGCAAGACTCATCTGCTGCCAGACTCATTACTCTCTTACAATCTTCCACTGGCTTCTGCTCACCTAACTCATAAAATTCAAAATAATAACTACAACATACCAAGCAATCCACAACTCTGCCCAAGCTACATCACTAGTCTCATCTCAAAATATTACCCAAACAGTCCTCTTCGCTCCACCCAATACTTCTTTACGTAGAAAACATTTCCAAAATAGACATAAGCAACATTACAATAAAAGGAATTAAGTGTGAAAAATAATTAAAGCGGAGTTCCAGCCACAAATATTTTTTTTAAAAGTCAGCAGCTACAAACACTGTAGCTTCTGAATTTTAATAAGCACACTTACCTGTCCAGGAAGCCGATCCATACATAGGATCAGGTGCAGGCGCCAGCATTCTAACTAAGAGAAACTGGCAGTGGAGCATTGCGGCTTCACTGCCGGTTTCCTACTGCGCATGCGCGAGTCACGTGATGCTTTATGAATGGCCAGCTTGTCTTCTAGGTCAAACACAGGTCCCAGAAGAAAGCGGGGGGGCTCGCTGCACAAGAGGACATGACATCCGGCTGGAACGGAAATATCTTTATTATGATAACCACATCCAAATCCTTAATCAGTTGACTCAAATGAGACCCTTGCTCTTAATAACCATTTTTTCTTAATCAAATTCATTTGCACCTGGATCAGACAAATTCCTTATCTAACCCTTATGTACCCTTCCCTACCTATCTTCTCATGTTTATTCAATTTCACTGCAATCCCTTTGCAGGTTTAACTGCCAATTACACTGTTCCTAGTGTGCTCCATTTGTTGCTCCTGGTTGCTGGCATTGTTGCTGGTATGCCCCACCTGTCACTAATAGCTGCAGAGACTGTTGGTGCATTTTGTTTGCCAAACTTTACTCCTCTATGCTCTTGCAGCTGGGCACAGATACACCTGTATACTCCATTTGCCAAACCCTGCTCCTCTGAGCTCTTACAGCTGGGCACAGCAACTCCTTGTATGCTATGTTTGCCAAACTCTGCTTCTCCAAACCCTTGCAGCCAGGCACAATTAAGCATTTCTTGTTGGTGCTCCCACCAGCTCTTCTGTTTCCACACAAATATCATGCTCATTTTTGATAGTGGAAATATCACTAGCTACATCTAGAATATCTGGGGAAACAACCTGATGGTAGGAGCAGCCGAATACAAACCCTGACCCCTGATGAACATTGCCTGTCCGTTAGACTCTGCTACTCAATAAACTCAGTCATACCCAGGATAAGGTCTGGTTCACTCCATTTCACCCAGTTCCTGACAGTAGCCCGATATCAAGTTAATCTTTGATCATTCAATTCCCTCAATAAACTCTTGCATGCTTATAAAGTTTAATGCAGCAGGAAAAAAAACATGATCAATAAATTGAAAGCCGATACCAACAACGTAATCATAGAAAAGCCCATACGATTAAATGATAATAAGAGTCACATGAGTTCAGTGAATATCCCTTACAGTTTTATCTACTTCATAATTCTGGCCTCCACAGAGAGTGTTTCCAGCAGTAAATTAAAAAATAAGAATGAATTAGGAAACCAGTAGGCATAATTGAATCTACTGTTATCAATTACAGTAGGGAAAATTGCTGCATTTGCATTTGATTAGGCTGCAATAAAAGAATATGCAGAGAAGTTTAACATGTTGCCAAGGCTGCAAAGTGTATACTTGTTAATACTACTTGAAGAAAGTATAAATGCTTATCAAACCATTTAGTTATTATGCTTTGTAATCATCATTATCATTTCCTAATGACTAATAAAATATGCAGTTGATAAAGTATAGATTGATATACATATTACAAGGGAATTGTTTGGCCTAATTTGCATAATGAATATAGTATAAAATAAGGATAATTTATTCCTTATTTTCTTAAAGCGATATGAAGGGATGCACATACAGTAGGTGAACTAGTAGCTCTTAAAGCATGGCTTATAGCCCTTGAGATGATTTACTAAATAAGTTACCCAATCAAGTGAAGATTAGGGATGAGCTTCGTGTTCGAGTCGAACCCATGTTCGACTCGAACATTGTGTGTTCGGTCGTTCGCCGAATTACAAACGATATGGGCCGTTAGCGCCAAATTCGAGTGGCGCGTCACCGCCCATAATTCACTGCGGCATCGCAGTGCATTGCTGGCTGATGATTGGCCAAGCATGCACTATGACCTGCTTGCTTGGCCAATCACAGCGCCGTCTGAACAGAGAGCCGTAATTGGCTAAAGCCAAGGAAGCTTTGGCCAATTATGGCTCAGGGGGTTTAGTACACGCCCCACACTACATAAGGCTGCCTGCACGGCGGCCCTGTGTAGTGTGTTCAGGCGTTCAGTGAGATAGAGAGAGAGAGACAGACAGTGTTATTTGATTTAAGTTAGATAGAGTAGGTAGGTCGAGTCAGTTAGCTGCAGTTACAGTGTATTGTGTATATATATGCATCCCAGGTGTTGTGTATATATATATATATATATATATATATATATATATATATATATATATATATGTATATATGTATATATATACACTGTATTCAGTTTAGCTAGATCCTGTTCTTCTCTTCCTAATATACTGACAGGCAGGCAGGTGTTTTTACAGTATTCCCAGATACTGTACTGTGTACCCTGCACAGTCTCACCTACAGTATAGCAACCTGCAGCCAGGTGCTTGTGTAGGCTCATTGAAGTATTTCCAGCTACTGTACTGTGTACCCTTCATAGTCTCACCTACATTATAGCAACCTGCAGCCAGATGTTTGTGTAGGCTCATTGAAGTATTTCAGCTACTGTACTGTGTACTCTGCACAGTCTCACCTATAGTATAGCAACCTGCAGCCAGGTGCTTGTGTAGGCTCATTGAAGTATTTCCAGCTACTGTACTGTGTACCCTTCACAGTCTCACCTACATTATAGCAGCCTGCAGCCAGATGTTTGTGTAGGCTCATTGAAGTATTTCAGCTACTGTACTGTGTACCCTGCACAGTTTCACCTACAGTATAGCAACCTGCAGCCAGGTGCTTGTGCAGGCTCATTAAAGTATTTCCATCTACTGTACTGTGTACCCTGCACAGTCTCACCTACAGTATAGCAGCCTGCAGCCAGGTGCTTATGTAGGCTCATTGAAGTATTTCTAGCTACTGCACTGTGTACCCTGCACAGTCTCACCTACAGTATAGCAACCTGCAGCCAGGTGCTTGTGTAGGCTCATTGAAGTATTTCCAGCTACTGTACTGTGTACCCTGCACAGGCTCACCTACAGTATATCAACCTGCAGCCAGGTGCTTCTGTAGGCTCATTGAAGGATTTGCAGCTACTGTACTGTGTACCCTGCACAGTCTTACCCATAGCATAGCAACCTGCAGCCAGGTGCTTGTGTAGGCTCATTGAAATATTTCTAGCTACTGTACTGTGTACCCTGCACAGTCTCAGCTACAGTATAGCAACCTGCAGCCAGGTGCTTGTGTAGGCTCATTGAAGTATTTCCAGCTACTGTACTGTGTACCCTGCACAGTCTTACCTACAGTAAAGCTACCTGCAGCCAGGTGCTTGTGTAGGCTCATTGAAGTATTTCCAGCTACTGTACTGTGTACCCTGCACAGTCTCTCCTACAATATAGCAACCTGCAGCCAGGTGCTTGTGTAGGCTCATTGAAGTATTTCCAGCTACTGTACTGTGTACCCTGCACAGTCTCGCCTACAGTATAGCAACCTGCAGCCAGGTGCTTATGTAGGCTCATTGAAGTATTTCTAGCTACTGCACTGTGTACCCTGCACAGTCTCACCTACAGTATAGCAACCTGCAGCCAGGTGCTTGTGTAGGCTCATTGAAGTATTTCCAGCTACTGTACTGTGTACCCTGCACAGGCTCACCTACAGTATATCAACCTGCAGCCAGGTGCTTGTGTAGGCTCATTGAAGGATTTGCAGCTACTGTACTGTGTACCCTGCACAGTCTTACCCATAGCATAGCAACCTGCAGCCAGGTGCTTGTGTAGGCTCATTGAAATATTTCTAGCTACTGTACTGTGTACCCTGCACAGTCTCAGCTACAGTATAGCAACCTGCAGCCAGGTGCTTGTGTAGGCTCATTGAAGTATTTCCAGCTACTGTACTGTGTACCCTGCACAGTCTTACCTACAGTAAAGCTACCTGCAGCCAGGTGCTTGTGTAGGCTCATTGAAGTATTTCCAGCTACTGTACTGTGTACCCTGCACAGTCTCTCCTACAATATAGCAACCTGCAGCCAGGTGCTTGTGTAGGCTCATTGAAGTATTTCCAGCTACTGTACTGTGTACCCTGCACAGTCTCGCCTACAGTATAGCAACCTGCAGCCAGGTGCTTGTGTAGGCTCATTGAAGTATTTCCAGCTACTGTACTGTGTACCCTGCACAGTCTTACCTACAGTATAGCAACCTGCAGCCGGGTGCTTGTGTAGGCTCATTGAAATATTTCCAGCTACTGTACTGTGTACCCTGCACAGTCTCAGCTACAGTATAGCAACCTGCAGCCAGGTGCTTGTGTAGGCTCATTGAAGTATTTCCAGCTACTGTACTGTGTACCCTGCACAGTCTCACCTACAGTAAAGCTACCTGCAGCCAGGTGCTTGTGTAGGCTCATTGAAGTATTTCCAGCTACTGTACTGTGTACCCTGCACAGTCTCTCCTACAGTATAGCAACCTGCAGCCAGGTGCTTGTGTAGGCTCATTGAAGTATTTCCAGCTACTGTACGGTGTACTTTGCACAGTTTTACCTACAGTATAGGAACCTGCAGCCAGGTTCTTGTGTAGGCTCATTGAAGTATTTCCAGCTACATTACTGTGTACCCTTCACAGTCTCACCTACATTATAGCAACCCGCAGCCAGGTGTTTGTGTAGGCTCATTGAAGTATTTCCGCTCCTGTACTGTGTACCCTGCACAGTCTCGCCTACAGTATAGCAACCTGCAGCCAGGTGCTTGTGCAGGCTCATTGAAGTATTTCCAGCTACTGTACTGTGTACCCTGCACAGTCTCACCTACAGTATAGCAATCTGCAGCCAGGTGCTTGTGTAGACTCATTGAAGTATTTCAAGCTACTGTACTGTGTACCCTGCACAGTCTCACCTACAGTATAGCAACCTGCAGCCAGGGGATTGTGTAGGCTCATTGAAGTATTTCCAGCTACTGTACTGTGTACCCTGCACAGTCTCACCTACAGCATAGCAACCTGCAGCCAGGTGCTTGTGTAGGCTCATTGAAGTATTTCCAGCTACTATACTGTGTACCCTGCACAGTCTTACCCATAGTATAGCAACCTGCAGCCAGGTGCTTGTGTAGGCTCATTGAAATATTTCTAGCTACTGTACTGTGTACCCTGCACAGTCTCAGCTACAGTATAGCAACCTGCAGCCAGGTGCTTGTGTAGGCTCAATGAAGTATTTCCAGCTACTGTACTGTGTGTACCCTGCGCAGTCTCACCTACAGTAAAGCTACCTGCAGCCAGGTGCTTGTGTAGGCTCATTGAAGTATTTCCAGCTACTGTACTGTGTACCCTGCACAGTCTTACCTACAGTAAAGCTACCTGCAGCCAGGTGCTTGTGTAGGCTCATTGAAGTATTTCCAGCTACTGTACTGTGTACCCTGCACAGTCTCTCCTACAATATAGCAACCTGCAGCCAGGTGCTTGTGTAGGCTCATTGAAGTATTTCCAGCTACTGTACTGTGTACCCTGCACAGTCTCCCCGACAGTATAGCAACCTGCAGCCAGGTGCTTGTGTAGGCTCATTGAAGTATTTCCAGCTACTGTACTGTGTATCCTGCACAGTCTTAAATACAGTATAGCAACCTGCAGCCAGGTGAAATATTTCCAGCTACTGTACTGTGTACCCTGCACAGTCTCAGCTACAGTATAGCAACCTGCAGCCAGGTGCTTGTGTAGGCTCATTGAAGTATTTCCAGCTACTGTACTGTGTACCCTGCACAGTCTCACCTACAGTAAAACTACCTGCAGCCAGGTGCTTGTGTAGGCTCATTGAAGTATTTCCAGCTACTGTACTGTGTACCCTGCACAGTCTCTCCTACAGTATAGCAACCTGCAGCTAGGTGCTTGTGTAGGCTCATTGAAGTATTTCCAGCTACTGTACTGTTTACCCTGCACAGTCTCTTCTACAGTATAGCAACCTGCAGCCAGGTGCTTGTGTAGGCTCATTGAAGTATTTCCAGCTACTGTTGTGTGTACCCTGCACAGTCTCAGCTACAGTATAGCAACCTGCAGCCAGGTGCTTGTGTAGGCTCATTGAAGTATTTCCAGCTACTGTACTGTGTACCCTGCACAGTCTCAGCTACAGTATAGCAACCTGCAGCCGGGTGCTTGTGTAGGCTCATTGAAGTATTTCCAGCTACTGTACTGTGTATCCTGCACAGTCTCTCCTACAGTATAGCAACCTGCAGCCAGGTGCTTGTGTAGGCTCATTGAAATATTTCCAGCTACTGTACTGTGTACCCTGCACAGTCTCACCTACAGTATAGCAACCTGCAGCCATGTGCTTGTGTAGGCTCGTTGAAGTATTTCCAGCTACTGTACTGTGTACCCTGCACAGTCTCACCTACAGTAAAGCTACCCGAAGCCAGGTAATTGTGTAGGCTCATTGAAGTATTTCCAGCTACTGTACTGTGTACCTTGCACAGTCTCACCTACAGTATAGCAACCTCCAGCCAGGTGCTTGTGTAGGCTCATTGAAGTATTTCCAGCTACTGTACTGTGTACCCTGCACTGTCTCACCTACAGTATAGCTACCTGCAGCCAGATGCTTGTTTAGGCTCATTGAAGTATTTCCAGCTACTGTACTATTTACCCTGCACAGTCTAACCTACAGTATAGCTACCTGCAGCCAGGTGCTTGTGTAGGCTCATTGAAGTATTTCCAGCTACTGTACTGTGTACCCTGCACAGTCTCACCTACAGTATAGCTACCTGCAGCCAGGTGCTTGTGTAGGCTCATTGAAGTATTTCCAGCTACTGTACTGTGTACCCTGCACAGTCTCTCCTACAGTATAGCAACCTGCTGCCAGGTGCTTGTGTAGGCTCATTGAAGTATTTCCAGCTACTGTACTGTGTACCCTGCACAGTCTCACCTACAGTATAGCTACATGCAGCCAGGTGCTTCTGTAGGCTCATTGAAGTATTTCCAGCTACTGTACTGTGTACCCTGCACAGTCTCACCTACAGTAAAGCTACCTGCAGCCAGGTGCTTGTGTAGGCTCATTGAAGTATTTCCAGCTACTGTACTGTATACCCTGCACAGTCTCACCTACAGTATAGCTACCTGAAGATATATATATATATCCCAGTTTTGTGCAGCTCACTGCGGGCCAATAGTATGTCTGGAAGGCCAACAAGGAAAGGCAGACAGTCACAAGCCAATAAAAGGGGACAAGTAGGCTCTGTGTCTAGAAACAACAGTGCTAGTCGTGGATAAGGTGCATCCTCATCAGCACGTGGCCGTGGGACACGCTTGGCCTTTTTTTCGGCAGCTGGTCGTGTTGAGCCGCAACATGCGGAACACTTGGTCGAGTGGATGACCAAGCCATCCTCATCCTCCTCATCCTCTCTCACCCAGGCTCAGGGTACTTTGTCTGGCAAAGCAGCTGCCAATGCGGCCTCTTCCCTCGCCTCAATGGCATCAGTGACTCCTTCCCTAGCCCCACCATGTCCTCCTGAGGAGTCCCTCGAACTGTTTGACCACAGTGTTGGGTACATGCTCCAGGAGGATGCCCAGCGTTTTGAAGGCTCTGATGATGATACTGAGCTAGATGAAGGCAGTAGCGTGAGCACAGAAAGAGGGGTTGCTCCAGTGATGAGGAGGGAGGGAATGATGAGGTCACTGACTCAACGTGGTTGCCTGATAGGAGAGAGGAAGAGGAGGCACATCACCAACAAGGCAGGATGCCCTCCAGGGGCCTGCCTAAGAGCAGCACACTGACTGCATCACACCTCAGAGCTCCGCATGTGCAGGGCGCTGCTGTCTCTGCCTGTTATTCCAATAGTTATTTGGTGTGGGCCTTTTTTGAGAGGAGTGCATCAGATCGCACCACTGCTATTTGCAACATATGTCTCAAGGGTATCTAACGTGGCCAAAACATCTCCTGCTTGGGCACCACATGCTTGACCAGACATATGTTGACCTGCCATGCAGTTCGTTGGCAAGCGTACCTAAAAGACCCACACCAAAGAACAAAGAGGACCTCTTCTTGCTCTTCATCAGCTGGGATCTCCAACCCCACTATACCTTCAGTTCTCTCTGAGACCTGCACTGACCAGACCAGGCAAACCAGGCAAATTTCCCTGCCCCAGCTGCTGCACCACAGAAAGAAGTTCGCTCCCAGCCATCCACATGCTCAGCGGTTGAATTCTAGCTTGGCAAAATTGCTAGCACTTCAACTGCTACCTTTTCAGTTGGTAGACTCTGCCCCCTTCCGTGAGTTTGTGGAATGTGCGGTTCCTCAGTGGCAGGTTCCCAAACGCCACTTTTTCTCATGGAAGGAGATTCCGGCTCTCTACCGGCATGTGGAAGGAAATGTCTTGGCCCCGCTGGACAGAGCGGTCAGCAGTAAGGTGCATATTACCGCTGACTCATGGTCCAGCAGGCATGGACAGGGATATTACCTAAGTTTCACGGGGCATTGGGTGACTCTGCTGGCAGCTGGAAAGGATGCAGGACAAGGTGCAGTAGTGTTGGAGGTTGTTCCGCCACCACGCCTCCAAAATGCCACTACTGGTGATTCTGACACACCTCTCTCCTCCACCCCCTCCTCTTCTTCTTCCTCCATGGCCTCTTCCTGTGCTTTGTCCTCGGAACCAGCGGTGCTTCGTAGGCGTTCAAGGGGCTATGCAACTATGCAGGCCAAAAGATGCCATGCGGTGCGTGAGCTGGTGTGCTTGGGGACAGGAGCCACACTGGGGCAGAGGTTCTGTCAGCTCTGCAGGGGCAGGTTCAGAGGTGGTTGATGCCACACCAACTTAAGGCAGGAATGGTGGTTTGCGACAATGGCACCAACCTCCCCTCTGCCCTCCGATATGGACATATGACTCATGTGCCCTGTTTGGCTCACATCCTTAACTTGGTGGTGCAGCGGTTCTTGGGCAGGTACCCGGGCTTACAGGATGTCCTGAGGCAGGCCAGGAAAGTCTATATGCATTTCCTCCGGTCATATAATGCCAGTGCTTGGCTGGCAGACCTCCAAAAGGAATTTAACCTGCCCAAGAACCACCTAATCTGTGACATGCCCACCAGGTTGAACTCAACGTTGGCCATACTGCAGCGGCTGCACACGCAGCAGAGGGCCATCAATGAGTACCTGTGTGACTATGGCACCAGGACAGGGTCAGGGGAGCTTGTTTTTTTTCCCCATGCCAGTGGGCCATGATCAGAGATGCATGCACTGTCCTGTCACCATTTGAGGAGGCCACGAGTATGGTGAGCAGTGACAGTGCATGCATCAGTGACACTGTCCCCCTTGTCCAGCTGTTGGAGCACACGCTGCATGGAATAATGGACAGGGCACTTGAGGCAGAACAGAGGCAGAAGGAGGAGGACTTCCTTAACTCTCAAGGCCCCCTTTATCCAGACAGTGTTAATGCGTGCCCACCGATCACACAAGAAGAGGACAAGGAGGAGGATTGTGTCAGCATGAAGGTGGAGCCTGGCACTCAGCATCAGCAGCAGTCTTTAAGGGATCATTTACAGTCCCAAGAAACCCATGGACTTGTACGTGGCTGGGAGGAGGTGGCTGCGGATCATGTCGTCCTTAGTGACCCAGAGGACTCCGGACCGAATGCCTCAGCAAACCTATGCTGCATGGCCTCCCTAATCCTGCAAAGGCTGCGGAAGGATCCTCGTATTCGTGGTATCAAGGAGAGGGATCAATACTGGCTGGCAACCCTCCTTGATCCATGTTACAAGGGTAAGGTTGCGGACCTTATCTTGCCATCGCAGAGGGAGCAGAGGATGAAACATCTTCAGGAGGCCTTGTAGAAAGGTCTGTGCAATGTGTTCCCAGAGACTGGGAGGTTACAAACTCCTGTTCCTGGACAACGTGTCGCTGAGGCTTCGGTCAGTCAAAGAAGGAGCGGTGGATCAGGTGGCCGTCTGACCGATGCGTTCAGACAATTTTTTAGTCCGCAGCCCCAAGGTATGATCGGTTCCAGCAACCATCGCCAGCGTCTGTTTTACATGGTGCAGGAATATCTAGGGGCAAGATCTGACTTGGACACCTTTCCCATCGAAAATCCTCTGGGTTACTGGGTCTTGAGAATGGATCACTGGCCAGAGCTTGCACAGTATGCAATTGAGCTACTGGCCTGTCCTGCACCCAGCGTTCTTTCGGAACGCACATTCAGTGCTGCTGGAGGCTCACATGGTGCGTCTGTCCACCGACTCGGTCGATCGACCGACCTTCATAAAAGTGAATCAGTCTTGGCTCACCACCAGCTACCAAGCACCTGATGCTGATGTAACGAATAATTTTTTTTTTACATGTCAGATCCCTTCAAAGACTGCCTATGCTGATGCTAAGTGACTATCCTGTTATGCTGAGTAATTATCCTCTTCCTCCTCAATGATCATGCTGATAGCTTGTAAGAACATTTTTGGTTCTGAGCGCCGCCACCAGTGCCTAAGGCCCAATTTTTCAGCCCCTATTTAACAGGGGCGTGTAATTACAATTTTTGATGCAATTCTTTGCAGCAGGGCTCGTTCCTGCTCTACAACTAGAGTATCTGTAAGGGGTTGCAGTGTTGTGGCACCAGCACCAGTGCCTAAGGCCCAATTTTTCGGCCCCTGTTCAACAGGGACATGTAATTAGAATTCTTGATCTAATATTTCACAGCAGGGCCCATTTCTGCGCCCACCAAGAGTAACTGTGAGGACTTACAATGTTGTGGCACCAGCACCACCACCACCATCACCAAAGGCCAAATTTTTCTGCCCCTGTTCAAAAGGGGCATGCAATTACAATTCTTGATCTAATATTTCACAGCAGGGCCCTGTGAGGGCTTACAGTGTTGTGGCAACACCAACACCTAAGGTCCAAATTTCTGCTGAGTATATAGGGCCCCTACTTTCAAACATCCAACTTACAAACAACTCCTACTTGCAAACGGAAGGAGACAACAGGAAGTGAGATGAAATCTACCCCTAGGAAGGGACATTCTCTGATGTAAGAGTTAATGTGGGAAAAACTTTTCTCCTTTCCACTGATGCTTTATCACCAATCCTTTTTTCACTAAAACCCCCAAATTTTCAAAAAACATTTGTCATTGGGACAAAAAGTGAGGTGAAATCTTCTGAAGAAGAGCACACACAGCAAAACAAATGTCACAGGGGTTATAACCTTTCCCTATGTTTTCCAAAAAGCTTAAAATAGATTTTTTTGCTGGAGCTAAACACGTTAAAAATGTGCCAGTTCAAAATTACAAACAGATTCTACTTAACAACAAACCTACAGTCCCTGTCTTGTTTGCACTGATTGTATACTGCTGTTCAGAGTATATAGGGCCTGGTGGCCCCACACCTTTCCTTTTTTTAATTTGGGTGCGGGGTTCCCCTTAATATCCATACAAGACCCAAAGGGCCTGGTAATGGACTGGGGGGTACCCATGCCATTTGTCTCACTGATTTTCATCCATATTGCCCGACATTACATTAAAGCCGCAAGCAGTTTTAAATGACTTTTATTCCTTTAAAAATATAATTTTGTGCAGGGACTGTTCTAAGCAAGGGAAACACGCGCCACTTTACAGGCATACTATAGACACCCCCCAGGTACGATATTTAAAGGAATATTTAACTTTTTTTTTTTTTTTTACTTTAAGCATCATTAAAATCACTGAAACGGCTGTTTTTAAAACTTTTTTTTGCATTGATATATGTCCACTAGGCCAGGACCCGGGTCCCCAAACCCTTTTTAGGACAATACCATGCAAATTAGCCTTTAAAATTAGCACTTTTGATTTCAACCGTTCGAGTCCCATAGACATCAATGGAATTCTAATGTTCGTGCGAATTTTCGGTCCGTTCGCAGGTTCTGGTGCGAACCGAACCGGGGGGTGTTCGGCTCATCCCTAGTGAAGATTACATAGAGACAAACACAACCCCATAAAAAAGGAGAACACACAATCTTAAATTTGTATGAATGAGATTTGGTTTATGTGTTGGAATGTGTGCTGATTGATTTATTTTTTGTGGCTGTAGGCTGGGCAGATGTTGTTGGTTTCGCTGTGGTGTCTATGGGTGGATGTTTGATGGCACGCATCCCATGTATCACTTCCAGTTTAAGCTGGTTTAGCTTGCTTGTATGCCACTGTGTCTTGACCCCACCCCTCCACCTTTGGGCATGCGCAGCTCCTATCGCCGCGCATGCTCAGGGGCATACCCACTTGCTACCCGCTGATGCTGGAAGTTGGCATCAGCAGTCGTAAGGTGGAGCCTTGTTTTGGTGGCCATCTTGTTGGCATATAAGGGGGCTTGGTATGAGGTAATGTCTAAACTGCTCTGATTGTTGGCGGGACTGCATTTTGGCATATGTACCAGCTTTTACTTTTACCTATTTTGCCACATACTTAGGCAGTATCATTGTTCCCTTTCTTGTTAGTATTTATGCTATGTCTGTTACTCTTGAGCTGCCTGGGATGTAGGATTGAGGATATTTGTTATTATGGTCTGGGCAATTTTTGGGTCGGCTTTATGCGGCTGATGTTCATCTAGGAAGGGGGCCTACCCCTTTTGGCATGTGACTTCTAAATCTTTGATACAGTTTATGTAAGTCATACACCCCTTCTGGTTTACTAGTGGCTTGTCCTCATTTCCACCTCAAATCTTTACTATATTTCTTTGCTTATACTTTTGCAATACTAAGTATTGCTGTTTATAATTTGTTAGGTTTAAGGCCGCCCATCAAGAGGCTCCTTTCCAATAACATTTTTGCCTTCTTCCCTCTCTTTGGTGGTTCTGGGGATTCCCCTATTGGTTGCAGCGCTAAACATTTGGGGTTATATATACACTTATCTGTACACAACCCTTATATACCAGTTTCTGTTCAGAATGTATGGTCTATTGCAGGGGGTCAGCAACCTGTTGATTACGATCTACCTGTCGACCTCCGGCAGGTGACAGGTAGATCACCAATGAGTCTGTGCCCCGCTGATCCACAAGTGCTCCTGCGATTTGTAATGCGTTTTGTTCATAGCGATATGGATGACTTTTGGGAACTGTTCTGTGGGGTGATATGTGCAGCTGATTCGCAGTGTGAGTCTAGTGCTTCTTTTGGACAGTGGGATGCAAATCAAATTTGTGCTCTATAGAGATCAATGGGGAACTGTCAGAAGGCAATATGTTTTTGGTTTCCGCTCTGCTATAGAGATGGATGCAGCCTCCCTCTTACACCGTGTCACTGAGCAGAGCATGCCTGTATGAAAAAAAAAACAGAAAAAGATAAGGAGCAACCTGAATCAAAATTACTTTCTGATGGAACTGCCTTACATCAGGCGAATGCTCCTTGAGTATTTGTAAACTATGCCACCATGATTTACACCATTTTCCTGCCTTGTGAACGTGTTCCGACATTGTTGAGTTCCCCATAATCTTTAGCATCTGACTGAGGAAACAGCCATCCTAACATTAAGGGAAGCCAATAAGCAAGTCAATAGGGCACTACTGAACATAAAATCGCATTAGCAAGCTAACATTTAATGTGATGTGCCATTTAGGAACTTTGTTCAAACTTGCATTAGCAACAGTACAGGAAAGTAGGAGTTATACTGCACTAAGTACTTTCAGTATCATTTAAACTTTTACATTTACAGACTGAAATGCATACATGATAGTCAAATCTCTGAGCCAATATCCCAGTCCAGGAAGTAGATGCTGACTCTGATTAATGCCCGAACAAAGATTGCGTCTTTCTTCTGGAAAGAAAAACAGATGTTTGACGACATTGTTAACTGGAGTACTGTCATCTCTGAGAGGTAACAGCCACCTGTAAGTGTGACACTTACAAAATAATTCTGAAAAATAATTTTATCTCCTTTTCACAGAAAAAAATCAACACAATTGTCTGAGTTCACACAGCTTTAACACAAACATAAGGGTCTGTAACTTCTTAATGTGACTGTAATGTTCATACTTCACTAGACTAAAAATAACTGCCATTTTTTTCTTTTAATATGTATATTTATCCTTGTGCATTAACTTTGTGAATTGACCCTTTAGACGAGAGTGATAATTTACTTCAATTATCCAGTCATGTACAGGTGAAATATATTTAAAGGAATTTGATTTTCACATGATTGGATAATTGAAGCTAGTCTACACTCTTGTTTTGACTGAACGTTCTCACCTCTCTTAGTAAATCGCCCTACTCATGTCAATTAAAGGGTACGGTAAAGTAATGTAAAGTTTCCAAAATGTGGATAAGACTTTAAAATGACACTAAACACATACTGTTTAATTTACATTATCCCTACTTTTTCTGTATGTGGATGGTGGCACTGTAACTGTTTTAATAAGAAAAATGTAAGTACCTTCTCAATATACAGCTGTTACATGACCCAACTCTTCTCTAGCCTGTCTGTCTGGAAACAGTGGCAAGAGAAGCTTCCAGTCCTCTTCAACTCGTCACATGTTAAAAAAAAACGCCTTTGGAATACAGAGTAAAAATAAATAATGAATCACAATAAACTGTTTTAAATTGTCACAAATATATATTTGAAATCAATTATTTATTATTTATTTTTTAACAATACATGGTGCTGGCGGATTTCTGCCAGTCACAGGCTGTGTCACTCCCCTTCAGCCTGTGTCTTAGACAGGGAGGTTAAATTGGGATATAATATCCCAACTCGATTGTGTTTACCTGGTTAGCGGGTATGGAGGAAGAGAGAGGGAGTGGGTTGTAATTTACCACTGTGTATACACCCACATGTGTGACTCTATATTCACATAGGCTGCTCCAATGTGAAAAGGGAGGAAATGCTCAGGGTACAATACACTGAAAACTGAGCATGTGAACTAGCTGCCAACACTGCTCTACAAAATCCCCAACTGCAGTGGAGACATGGACAGGAGGGGAGACAAAGAACAGCAGGATAAACTATTTTTTTGCAGAATACAGAAAACAAAGCCCATAGTGACTGAGTAAGTATGAACAGAATGTAATACACCATTTATTGATAGCTTTTTAGGAGCCTGAAAAACATTGCACCAGCGAACAGTAGATCGCTGATGCCATGCAGGTCTCCTGCAGAATGTCAGTGGGAGCTATCTGCCCCATACATCTCACAGTCAGGCAGTTTCACACTGACAGGAAGACAGCACCGTGGTAGCTCATTGAAAACTACAAGCCTACAGCCGCAAAGAATGTTGGCACTTCTAGTTCATTCATACACAGTGCTCTGTGAATGAATAATGCTGCGTGTGGCTGGAGCCCCATGTGGCCCCACTGTTTTCAAAAAGTTCCAGCTAGTAGGGGAAACTCCTCCCCGTATTGCTAACACAGGGAGAGAGAGCAGCAGGGAGAGGCTGCAGCAGTGGGAACATGTTTCACCCTAAAAACGGGTGGAACATGTAACAAGTTCGTAAAAGTAAACTTATCCTTTAAGCATCAAAATTTTTCCCAGCCGGTGCCAGAATTATTTTTAGTACCTGGTGCACTAGTTTAAAGTAACTGTCACTATCTAAAAAAAAAAAATAAAAAAAAATGTATATATATATATATATATATATATATATATATATATATATACTGTAAAGCAGACTTTTAGTGCTTGCTTACACTGTTTCTCTGCAGTAATGATTGCGTTAACATGCACATTAGCACAATGGGGGTTATTTACTAATGGCAAATCCACTTTCCACTACAAGTGCAAACCAAAAGTGGAAAGTGCACCTGAAATTGCACTAAAAGTGCACTTGGAAGTGCAGTCGCTGTAGATCCGAGGGGGACATGCAAGGACAATAAAAAACAGCATTTTAGCTTGCACATGATTGGATAATAAAATCAGCAGAGCTTTCCCTCATTTCAGATCTACCCCTCAGATTTACAGCGACTGCACTTCCAAATGCACTTTCAGTGCAATTTCAAGTGCACATTGCACTTGTAGTTTGCACTTGTAGTGCAAAGTAGATTTGCCTTTCGTTAATAACCCCCAATGTGTGAAAGTGTGCATTTTGATTGCTGGTGAGCTACAGTGCTTTTCATTCTTACTAGACATGCATTGTCAACAGTTTTGCATTGCAGCACACTGCTATGCATGGTAATGCACTACCATGAAACCATTGTGCACAGTGAGGGACCACTGATCTAACACACCTGCAAATGGCTCAGATGCAGAAAATTGCAAGTAACAACAATAACGCTTCAAGAAAGTGAATATTTGTGGCACAGATGGTGGGACAATAAGTAATAAAAGTGCTGTTTTATAGCAAGTCTATTTAACATTTTTTCAAAGTTATCAACAGAGTCACAGACCTGTGACAAGTCCACAAACAGCCTATACTGCAATGTAAATGGAATGATCCACTTAAGAATGAAATATAATTGAATATCAAATATATATATATAAAACATCAGTAAACATAAACTAAACAAGGCAAAGCAATAAAAACAGAAAAATAGGTTGCAAAGGGTTGAGCATTTTCCGCACGTTACATAAAATAAACCAATACTTTCCCTACATTTTCATTAGCCACACATAACACACATCACTTCCTATCTCAACATACCAGAAAGACTGTAATTACTTGAGATACCTCTGCAGGAAAATGAATACAGTACAGGTAATTGGCATTGCTGTTTCAGTGCTAGTGCTTTTCTGCAGGGTGATTTATTACTGGCCATTTTTGTAATGAACTTAATAGCATTGCATATTCTGCTGCTTCTTTTGATAGGTGGGTGAACAATGGCATAATTAGGGCCCAGAAAGGAAAAATAGAAGAAAAAATCAAAATAGATTTTGGCAGGCACAGTGTTTATGTGACGAATGAAATGGTCTGAGAACTGACAGCTAAACCAAGGCGATGCTTGAAATTATGCATTTTATGTTTTCAGACTTAAACAATTGACGCTTAGGCACTTCTATTATGAATTGCTTAAAAACACATTTTTATGGACAGCTTATATGTAGCATTATAAACAGATAAAATAAAGGGTATGTTTTAATATCATTTTTATGTATTTAACCACTTGCCTACCAGGCCAATTCTGACATTTCTCTCCTACGTGTAAAAATCATAATTTTTTTGCTAGACATAGAACCCCCAAACGTTATATATGTTTTTTTAGCAAAGAACCTAGAGAATAAGATGGTAGTCATTGCAACTTTATATCTTGCACGGTATTTGCGCAGCAATTTTTCAAACTTAAAAAAAAAAAAAGTACAGTAAAGTTAGCCAATATTTTTGCATAATGTGAAAGATGATGTTACGCTGAGTAAATAGATACCTAACATGCCATGCTTTAAAATTGCACACGCTCGTGGAATGGCGCCAAACTTCGGTACTTAAAAATCTCCATAGGCGACGCTTTAAATTTTTTTTGCTGGTTACATGTTTTGAGTTACAGAGAAGGTCTATGGCTAGAGATATTGCTATCGCTCTAACGTTCGTGGTGATACCTCACATGTGTGATTTGAACACCGTTTACATATATGGGCACGACTTATTTATGCGTTCGCTTCTGTGTGCGAGCACACGAGGACAGGGGCACTTTACATTTTTGGGGTTTTTTTTGGTAATTTTACTTTTATTTTTCTAGTTTGACACTTCTTTTTTTTATCACTTTTATTCTTATTACAAAGAATGTAAACATCCCTTGTAATAGGAATAAGCATGAAAGGTCCTCTTTACAGTATGATATGGGGTCAATAAGTCCCCACATCTCACCTCTAGGCTTGGGAGCCTAGGCTGGGGAGCCTAGGCTGGGAAGCCTGAAATAAAAAAAAGAAAAAAAAAAATGATCTCAGCCCCCCAGCCGAGGTGGCGCCATTTTTTTAAATGCAGAGGCCTCCGAACGATCATAGAGACTCTGGGGACCATCTGATCCACCAGAAATCTCTAGCATCCGGTGCCGGCGGATCCATTCTCTTGTTCGCCGATGGCAGCGGCGATCCCGGAGAAGCACCGGAGGGCGGCAGGAGGGGGGGATGTCCACTCTCAGCGCCCGTAAGAATGATCAAGCAGCTGAACAGCTGCTATGATAATTCTTATAGTATAGGGAATCGCTGGCTGAAAAAGAAGATATCTGAATGATGTCTGTAACTGCAGGTATCATTCAGATATCACCGCTCAAAATAAAGGACATCACATGACGTACAGTGGGTGGGAAGCAGTTAAATTAGTATATGTCAGGCATACTTCTCACGTGCCTCCTTCTGAACACTTCTTAGTGGGAGCACATGCATGACTTGGCTCTTTTTATAAACTCAGCTTGCTCCTAAATTTTCACAGCTCCTTTGAAAGGGAACTCTCCCATTGTTAGCAATTGCCCAATATAGAGTTTAGTTTCTGACTCATGGGTGTTCTGTTCTGCCTGAAGGGATGAGCAAATCTATCCTGAAATTAGCCTACTGAAGTCTATTTTGGGGGGGGGGGGTGAATACTGTTAGTAAATTCTGTCCATTTCAGGGCTAATAGTCAAACTGCTGTCAAAATAAAGGTATGGGAACCTGGACACTACTATGGGGAACAGCTACAATGAAAAAGAAAAAGAATGAACATTTTCAAAATGCCCTACAACAAAGACGGGCCCTTTTCATGTGGCTTTGAGAACAACATTGGAAACACAGTAACGCTTTAAATAAAATGCTTGGGAAATGTCTTAAACTTGCACGTGGGTTTTACAGAACAGTTTTCATTAACACTAGCACTAGCAGCACATAATTATCAGTGCAGTTGTTTTCTTTTTCCTTATACAACTAGTTTGGCTTACATACAGTACATCAGCAGAATCCCGAATCAATTAATTTTGATTTGAAAAAAAAAATGCCTTTTTTTCAAGAAGTTTAGGCAGTGACCCATGAGTTCTTTTCAAATAGTAATAGACGTGCTTTAAAGAGCTTTGAAGAGCAAATAGAAATTGGATGCACAAAGAATTAAGAGATCACAGATTTTAATGCAGTGTAAAGCTAAAACAACAGGACATTTTGTATATAAAACATGCAGCGCTAGATATAAATCTGTAAAAAAGAATAAAGCAAAGTCCTCAAAAAAGGAAGCGGGAGGAGAGAGTATCCCAGGACCAGTCTCAGTGTGACAGATTGAACCATACACCACCACAGTGATCAAGCAATTCTCCTTACTGGAAGGAGTGGACCCTCATAATATAGAGTAAGAACAATTTCCTCAGAGAAGTGGGACTTTGAATGGATCACAGACAGAGAGAGTATAGAAAAATAATTGGATTTTTATTACATGAATAGACAACTCATGGTGAAAAACACAATACAAAGCATTGGATAAAACCAAGACATATACATGAAAAACACAAAATTAAAAGACCAACTATGAACCAAAGCCCAGAGGCTGTCAGGATGACAGACTACCCAATGCGTTTTGAAAAACAAACATGGTTTTTATGTTCTTCAGGTGCTAAACCGAGCTTATTATTTTCAAAGTTGTAAGTTGGATCTATAGTGATAAAATAAATATCATCACAAACATGTACATAATGATTGAAACATGGTCATGTGAAACAACATGACCTACAACAGGTTTACATACAGTAATACTGACCGCTGCTAGTTTCACCATCAAAGTTTGGTTCACAGGATGTTCGCTAAACCCAGAGAGAAATCTATAAACCATCAGACACAGTGAATGACAGATCAGTGTACCGGCCTGTGACCGGTACCGCGTGATCTCTATGACCAATCACAACAGATCACATGACAATTGTACAAAATGAATGGCTTTGATTCATGTCATTTATTGTGTACTATTGTGTTGATCACTTCTGATTTGTCACAGTAATCACATGGTACAGACAGGGCCAATCACAGCCTATCTGTACCATGTTTTTACAGTAGATATGTTTTTACCCCTGGCAAAAAAGTATGGAATTACAACTCTTGGAAAATGTTCATTCAATTGTTTAATTGTGTAGAATAAAAATGAATCGCAGACATGCCTCAAAACTATTTTTTGTGTAACATTCCAACCTTCTGGCTTTAAGAAACACCTAAAGAAAGAAAGAGAAAGAAAATTGTAGTCAATTGCAACTGTTTTTGCAGATCAAGCAGAAAAAAAATGGAATCACTCAATTTTGAAGAAAATATTATGGAATCATGAAAAAATAACACTACAGTATACCACTAGTACTTTGTTGCACCACCTCTGGCTTTTATAACATCTTGGATTTAACTATCCACAAACAGTATTGGTCAATCCCACTCCAACTTTCAATTCTGTTGTACTGACAGTCTCATTTCTTGAGGCCCTTAAAATGTTAGGACAGTACAAGTTCCCCAAATGACCACTTTTTGGAAAGTGGATAGTCTGTGGTATTTAGTAAGAGGCATGGTGAGTTTTTTTGAAGTTTAAATTTTTGTCACAATTTTTTTGAAAATTAAGAAATTAAGTTATTTTTTTCAATTTTTTTTTACATACTGTCGACATTGCAGTACAACATCATCATATCACTGGTGTGGTGGTGATTAGGGATACTGACTAGTGACTGTATGTACAAAAAATATATATATTTTTACATTTTTTAAACTTTTTTTGATATTTTATTTTTTTTTAACTTTTTTATATTTTTTTCTTTTTTTTTACATAATCTTATCAGAGTAGTTCAATCACTTGCTCACGCCGATATACGTTGGCAAAGTGGCACGGGTGCGCAAAACAACATACCCGTACGCCGCTGCATCTCCCATGGCTAGCGGGCGCGCACACACTGCCGATGGCATGCGCGCCGCGGGAGCGTGCCCGCGGGTCCTGCACACTCGATGTCCTCGATGGCCAGCGATGTGGCACGGAGAAAGGGCAGAAGCGGGAGATGCCTATGTAAACAAGGCAATTCCCTGTTCTGCCTAGCAACATGACATGGATCTACTGCTCCCAGTGATCGGGAGCAGTGATCTCTGTCATGTTCTAGTGAGCCCATCCCCCTACAGTTAAAACTTGCTGAGGGAACACAGTTAAACCCTTGATCACCCCTTAGTGTTTCCCCCCTTCTCTGCCAGTGACATTTACACAGTAATCAGTGCATTTTTATATCACTGATCGCTGTATAAGTGCCAATGGTCCCAAAATAGTGTCAAAAGTGTTCGATTTGTCCGACGCATTGTCGCGGTCACGCTAAAAATCGCATATCACTGTCATTACTAATGAAAAAAAAATATTAATAAAAATGCCATAAATCTATCCCCTATTTTGTAGATGCAAACCAATCAATATACGCTTATTGCGATTTTTTTTACCAAAAATATGTTGAAGAATACATATTGGCCTAAACTGTGGAAGAAATGTGTTTTTTTATATATTTTTAAGGGATATTTATTATAGCAAAAAGTAAAACATATTGCTTTTTTTTAAAAATCATTTCAAAATTTGTTTATAGCGCAAAAAATAAAAACCGCAGAGGTGATCAAATACCACCAAAATAAAGCTCTATTTGTGGGAAAAAAAGGATGTTAATTTTGTTTGGGTACAACGTCGCATGGCCGTGCAATTGTCAGTTAAAGCAATGCAGTGCCGTATCACAAAAAAGGGCTTGGTCAGGAAGGGGGTAAATCCTTCCTGGGCTGAAGTGGTTAATGTCACCATAGTAACACTGTACTACTCTGGGGGGGTCAGGGATTTTTCTTTTTGTACTTTTTACTGTTACTGGGATGATCATTGTGACAGCAATGTTTTGAACTGTCTTGATACTGTCTTCCTAACAGCTTAGATTTACTAGTGATCTGTGATTGGTTACAGCTAAGCACATGGTACAGGGTGCTGGTATTGGCCCAAGTACCATGTAATAGCTGTGGGCCAATCACAGCATCACTCTATAGGAAACACAGCTGTTAGGAATGAAATAAACAGCATTGTTGACATAGTGATCATGTGATCGCATAGCGATCACATGATCCCCCAGCTGCCGAAAGCAGCCAGGTATCGGGATCCACAATCACAGCTGCATGCCCCTAACCTAGAACAGGCTGAATGATGTACATTATCCAGCCTGCCCATGCAGGTCACCCACAGGTTAAAAAAACAACATAAATAAACAATACTCCTCAATATAAATCCAATTTCAATTATGTCATCCAGTGATGTAGATCCAACATCAATCATGATGAATGGTGCCAACCTGAGAAAAGGCAATATTTTCCCTCGTTACTCCCATCACATGTCAACAAATTATTTGGGGATCTAGAGTGATGTCATAGAGCATATCTAGTCATGACCATATTTGTTCAATGATGTCACCCGAGTCCTGGACAATTTGTTGACATTCAGTAGCAAGCTATGGACTGTCATTTGTGATGGGAGTAGTAATAGAAGAAGTAGCAGTACTCCCCGAACCATTAAACAATCTGATTCAGGATAACCTAAAACATATCACTGAAAACGCATTAACTACCTAACTATCTTTCCACGTTACTTCCAAATACACTGGGCCCCGGAAACCACCTGATGCCCATAATGCTATGCAGCACACATGGTCCTTGTGGGGATCCCCTGCAGAGGAGGGAGGCAAGAGATGGCTACTGCTGCAATTGCAAAATCACAAAATCTCTCCCAATTCAAATATTCCAGACATTACCCTCCCCTCCATCCTGGTCTCCCCTATATCCACTCCACATTCATATACACTCAGGTCACCAGCCCCTTCACCATGCCTAAGAGAACCCATTTAGGAATTTATAACTCATAATTTCCCCCACCTACTCCCTGTCTACCCCCCCTCCTGATAAACCTACTATCAGCAAATTGAACAGGATACCAATGACAAAACACCCCATATATGCAATAACCCAAGCTATTATTCCACTATCAACACATCCCTTGCTACACAGGACAACCTTCTAAGTGGAGAAAATCCCCGAATATCGCCAGGGGGGTTATACATAATCACATACCATGACTCGTGACAGACACACCTCTGAACACAGTTTACTCACTAGACAAGACGAATAGGACATGGAAACCCTTACAGATCCACAACCCCAACAGGTCTAACCTTGAAACATGTAAAAGATCTGTTCAAGCACACATAGATCACCCCAACATATGGGGATGCAATGTAACTTTGAATTTATAAATGACTGTTCTCCCTGTTATAGATCATAATGCTCTGTTCAATGTGTATGTTCAATGGTTTATGTAACCTTACATATATAAACAATAAAACTTTTTTGGAAAAAATAAAAAATAAATAAATAAAGAAGTAGCAGTAGTAGCACTGTGTCATCTGTCATTGTGATTGATGTTGAATCTACATTGATAAATAACATGATTGACACTGGATTTACATCAGGGAACATTAGTTATTACCTTTTTAAATAAAGGACTTTTTATGGTGTCAGTGTTTTATTTACTAAATAACTTTTTGTGAATCAGTAGCAAGGGTTTTCCAGATCCTGACAAGTCCTCCCTGCATATGTCACCCTTTCACCTCCCTTTCCTTGCCAGCTGGGCTGTATGCCTGGATGAGGGTCTGGTGTATGCATTTCGGGAAAGACCCCACACTTGTTTTTTTGCCTAGGTCCTCCTAAAAGTTCATACTATACACATATGGAGTTTGAGTGGGACCCTATGCTGTATTTGCTTTTTGCCTGAGATTCTAATCAAAATCAAGGATAAAGGTCTGGATAGATTTTGAGGGCGACCCCATGGCATTTTCTTTTCAGGCCATGTATCCTCACTGGCCTGGTATGGTTGAGAAATGTGGGGCGTCATGCCTGATGTACCCCCATTTCCTGGCCACCCAGGCTGCGTTTCTGGATACAGATCAGACATGAATTTTGAGGGTGACCCCTGGTGAAAAAACAAAAGTTGTAGGTCGCTGGAGGTTTTATCACTTGCAAAAATTATACTTTCCCTATACTAGAATTACCATTGAGGAATTTGTATATCACTATATCTACTCTCCAGCGTCTCATTTCCAGGGAGAATACGTTTAATGTTTGTAGTTGTTCCTCATAATTGAGGTCCTCTAGCCCGGTGGTTCTCAACCTCAGTCCTCAAATACCCCCAACAGCTGGCAGTCTCAATGTCAGACCCTGCCAAGATGGCACCGACCTGCCTTGTGAGTCTCGCCGTGGCTACAGCCACAGATAATACAGAGTGGGCTGCACTACAGGAGGACAATAATCAGATGCCACGTTCACGCCGCCAAGCAATCTCTCCCATGCTTGCCCAGATCGCTGACTCTCACACCTGACGAGGAGGTCTGCACACATAGCCAGGCTCTGTGTGACTCTTCAGCTGTTTTTGCTTCTCATGGTGACCTCCACCTCAGCTGTGCCTCTGGATCTGCCTGGATTGAATCTTAACTGTCTTCCCAGGGCACAGTGAATACTTTTCTGCCTCCCATATTTAATGCAGGGCCCATGATGGTCTTACCTACAGAGCAGACATTATGCTCCTTCCTCCAGCAATTGCGCACAAGAGCCAATTTTGAGGTGCTGGCAAATAGAGTGGAGACCCCCTTGAGGGGAGACATGCAGGGACTTAAACAAGAAGTGTCGGCAGTTGACGCCCAGCTGTCTGTTGTGGAACAAGAATGTGGCACTACATCCCAATCTATCCAGACCCTACAGTCATCACAGACAGGTCTTTCGGAACAAATCATTCACCTTCTATTGTTACTTGATGACTTGGAGAACCACAGCCGCCGACAAAATATCCGGTTCCGAGGGATTCTAGAGTCAATTCCGCCGGTGGAACTCCAAGCTAAAGTAACGCCTATGTTCAGCAGATACTTAGATCATCCTCCGGATATGGAGATCGTTATCGACCGAGTGCACCGGACCCTTGATTTCCAGTCCCCTTGCTGACAGAGATGTGTTTTTCCATTTATATTCCTATACCCTCAAGGAGGAAGTTTTTCAGTGGGCCTGGCTTGGAATTTGACCGTGCTGCTATTCATCTTTTGCCTGATGTCTCCCAGGGGATACTGTTAATGCTCAAGACCCTTAATCCTCTGCTTGAATGGCTTGGTGAATTGGGTGTAACCTATAAATGGGGTATTGTACAGAAGGAAAACCTTGCCTTGCCTTCCCCCTATGCCACTATTCTGAGATACTAGAACCCTTTGCATTTGCAGAAATAGAGCCAATACATTTACCAAAATGGCTGACCATAGCTGTGACATCAGATTCACAGCCAAGAGCACTGAAGGGTAGACCACAAAGAGAAAAATTCAAACAACGCCCTTAGAGAGGCTGCCTCATATATCAAAGTTTCCTGTGTGATTCATTTGTGACCATGGTACTGGTACTCCCTTGCATTCCTAGTTTCTTGATGCTATTAATGTTAAACAATAGTGTTACTCCTTTGGTTGGTTTGGAGATGACAATTTGGAGCTGTCGTCATGGACCTGGGGACCCCGAGTAGATCTCCCTTGGTCTTTCCCTGGACCCAGACACAGGACCAACTTAGTTTCATTATACCACAGAGATTAGAACAGGGGTCCCCCTCTTACTGTTTGAACACTAATATTTGTTACATTTTGCCTTATAACAGGATCTGCATGTTTAGTTATTGTGGGTTCATTTTAATTACTAATTGTTGTTTTTTTACTTGCCTCACTGTTGGCTTGTGGCCTTCCTTGATGGGATTTTGGATGAATGCTTCTTTGGAAGCTGGGGGGGTGGAGTGCTTCTTCCAATGGGACAAGGCCTGATTTGAGGTGGAGAGTGCAACCTACTGTGTGTGCTTTAGCCGGTGCAAAACAAATAATTGTTCCTAGAGCGACGCCCTGGGAATTCCATTTTCGCTGCGGGGGAGGCCATTGCGGTAGTGATGCATTTATATGCTACTGGCCATCCTCAATGGCCTGGTGCCTTTTGACTATCATTTATACTAGTTTTGGGTTTATTTTACTTAGGGAAGGTTCACGGCTGGCTTACCTTCTTACTCCTTCCTTGTTTCCCCCTTCCCTTCCTCCACCCGCACCCCCTTTCTACTCACCTTATACCCATTTTCACCCCTACCTTTTTTGGAGTTGTTTCATAGCTATGCTTAGGCCACCTGTGAATTACGCCCTGTATTGATTCGCTTATTTTTATTTTACTTGATCTGTTATGTTTACGATATCTACAGTTGACACTTACTTACTCAGATACATCCATATCAATTTTCATACCAGGTTAGCCTTGCCTGGATCAAAGGCGCATTGCATTTGAGCTGTGGGGACCCTTGTGGCTGGGGGTCTGTGCTTAGTAGTGCCTTACCACCACCCCTAATAGGCTTTCTCTGCCCTGGTGGTAGTAGAATTTCTCTATGGAGACCCTACTGTAGGTTGTTTCTCCCCCAATAATCTACTTTTTTTTTCTCTTTTCTGTCTGACTCTCCCTCTCCTCTCTCCCCCCTCATCCTCTAGACCTGTTTCCCCGACCTTCCATTGTTTTCACCTCTTTCTTTCCTTCCCCCCCGCCTCTTTTTTCCTCCCCACCCCCCTTTTTTTTCTTTTCTCACCCTGAAGGAGTAGAGACAGCTTCCTGTTGCTGTGTCACCATGTTGCTGAAAATTCTCTCCTGGAACATTAACCTCTTGCCGACCAGCCGCCGTCATTTTATGGCGGCAGGTTGGCACGATCCCGTGAATCGTCGTAGTTATATGTTGGCTCGCGGGATCGGGATAGCAGGCACGTGCCCACTGCAGAGCGAGGGTGCCGATGCTTATGGCCGACGGTCGTGGTGACCACTGGCCACGAGCGATTGTGAGCAGGAGACGCAGAACAGGGGCGAGTGTGTGTAAACACACTTCCCTGTCCTGTTATGAGAGAAGTGACAGATCATGTGTTCCTATTAGCTAGGAACTACGATTTGTCACTTCATCTAGTAAGTCCCCTCCCCCTTCAGTTAGAATCACCTCCCAGGGAACACAATTAACCCCTTGAGTGCCCCCTAGTGTTATCCCTTCACTGCTAGTGATATTTATACAGTAATCAATGCATTTTTATGCCAATGGTCCCAAAAATGTGTCAAAATTGTCTGATGTGTCCACCATAATGTCACAGTCATGATAAAAATTGCAGACAGCTGCCATTACTAGCAAAAATAAATAATAATAAAAATGCTATAAATCTATGCCCTATTTTGTAGACGCTATAACTTTTGCGCAAACCAATCAATATACGCTCAGCCTAAACTGAAAAAAAATGTGCTTAACCACTTCCCGCCCGCCCACGTCATATGACGTCCTGGGCTTTGAGCGGGTATATCTGAATGATGCCTGTAGTTACAGACATCATTCAGATATTGCCGGTTTCAGCCGGCGAATCTCTACACCATAGGAATGATCATAGCGGTTGTTCCACCACTTGATCGTTCCTATGGGAGGCGAGAGGGGACGTCCCCCCTCCCGCCGCCCTCCGGTGCTTGCTCCGACTCATCGTTACGATCGGTGAGGCAGGGAGTGGATCCGCCAGAGCCGGATGTAGATCATAGAGTTTTCCGGTGGACCAGATGGTCGCCGGAGTCTCTATGATCGTCGGAGGCCGGGCGCGATGTTATGACGTAACACCCGGCCTCTCCATTAAAATAAAAGGCGCTGCTTCGGCTGGGAAGCGGCGGTCGTTTTATTTATTTTTTTATTTCAGGCTTCCCAGCCTAGTGGTGAGATATGGGATCTTAATGACCCCATATCTCACTATTAAGAGCACCTGACATGTCATATTGCTATTACAAGAGATGTTTACATTCCTTGTAATAGGAATAAAAGTGATCAAATTTTTTTTTTTTTTTCAAAAAAGTGTCAAAATAAAAAAATATATATATAATTAACAATAAAAAAAAAAAAAATTTAAAGCGCTGTTGTCCCCATGTGCTCGCTCACATATGAAAACAGTGTTCAAACCATACATGTGAGGTATCGCCGCGAACGTTGGAGCGAGAGCAATAATTTTGGCTCTAGACCTCCTCTGTAACTCAAAACATGTAACCAGTAAAAAAATTTCAAGCGTCGCCTATGGGGATTTTTTAGTACCGAACATTGGCGCCATTCCACGAGCGTGTGCAATTTTGAAGCGTGACATGTTAGGTATCTATTTACTCGGCGTAACTTCATCTTTCACAAAATGCAAAAACATTGGGCTAACTTTAGTGTTTTGGTTTTTTTTTAAACACAAAACTGTTTTTTTCCCCAAAAAAACGCGTTCGAAAAATTCCTGCGCAAATACTGTGTGAGATAAAATGTTGCAACAACCACCATTGTATTCTCTAGGGTCTTTGCTAAAAAAAACATATATAATGCTATGCAAAAAAGTGCTAATTTTAAAGGCTTATATGCAAGTTATTGTCATAAAACGTGTTTGGGGACCTGGGTCCTGCCCCAGGGGACATGGATCAATGCAAAAAAAAGTTTTAAAAATGGCCATTTTTTCGGGAGCAGTGATTTTAATAATGCTTAAAGTGAAACAATAAAAGTGTAATATTCCTTTAAATTTCGTACCTGGGGGGTGTCTAAAGTATGCCTATAAAGGGGCTCAGGTTTCCCGTGTTTAGAACAGTCTGACAGCAAAATGAAATTTCAAAGGAAAAAAAGTAATTTAAAAGTACTCACGGCTATATGAATTGTCGGTCCGACAATACACATAAAAGTTCATTGATAAAAACGGCATGGGATTTCCCCACAGGGGAACCCGAACCAAAATTAAAAATAAAAAAGGCATGGGGGTCCCCCTCAAAATCCGTACCAGACCCTTTAGATCTGGTATTAAGGGGAACCCTGTGCCAGAATTAAAAAAATGGTGTGGGGTCCCCCCAAAAATCCATACCAGACCATTATCCAAGCACACAACCTGGCAGGCTGCAGGAAAAGACTAAATGACTTTTATTACTTTTTTTCTTTTGAAATGTCATTTTGCTGTCAGACTGTTCTAAACACGGGAAACATGCGCCCCTTTACAGGCATACTATAGACATCCCCAGATACGAAATTTAAAGGAATATTACACTTTTATTGTTTCACTTTAAGCATTATTAAAATCACGGCTCCCGAAAAAACGGCCCTTTTTAAAACTTTTTTTTGCATTGATCCATGTCCCCTGGGCTGGACCCAGGTCCTCAAACACTTTTTATGACAATACCATGAATATAAGCCTTTAAAATTAGCACTTTTGATTTCTCCCATAGACTTTTAAAGGGTGTTCTGCGGCTTTCGAATTTGCCGCGAACAACCCAAATTGTTCGCTGGTCGACGAACTTGCGAACAGCCGATGTTCAAGTCGAACATGAGTTCGACTCGAACTCGAAGCTCATCCCTAGTACTGATTCCTGTCTTTATGACTCCCCCAGTGGTGACCTCCTTTTCCCTCCCCATACAATCCCCCCCCCCTTTTTTTTTCTCTTCTCGCTCTTTATTGCCTTCTCCCTTTTTCATTCTACCGTCTTTCTGTAATATGTTTAAAATTCATTGGATGTGCAGGCAGGCTTGAGTATATTTGAACAAAAAATACAAAATTACTGCGCTTCCCTATACCCCAAGCTGCAGTTCTAATTTGTAGGTACCAAAATCACATAAATTAGAATAATTAACAGAACCGCGGTTCTGTTAATTATTCTAATCTTGAGTATATTTGACTTTTGTACATTTGTGCTTACTATGTTCTGAAGTTTTCTGGGCATGGGTTTCTATCCTGAGGCCAATCTCAGAATCCCAGAGGTCTTTCTATACCCATTGAACCCAGTCCTCTCACCTTATTTGGATCTCCTTTTGACACCTCTACACATGGATTCTTGTTGATCAATGTGGTTTTTTTGTATGTTATACTGTACACCTCTGTGGATATTTTTGTAAATGTACCTTGCAGTAAAGTGAAATATACGTTAGACTCATGTATGGAGTCAATATTTTTCTTGTTATCTGTTTCAATCCTCTAAATAAAAAAAAAAAATATATATATATATATATTTGATAAAATTGTCTACCAAGGGGCAAATTGAACCACTAGGAATAGGTAGTGGCTATGTACACAAATGTATGACTATACCAGCTGTTTTTTCTACCTAAAATGTTTAAATATGTATTAGAACCCAAAAACAAAAATGTAATATATTGCATCGTATCATTTCTCAGATGTAGTTGCTGCAGTTGTTTTAATTTTTCAGGCTAAGAACATTTTCAGCAATGACCTTGATTTTACCAAAAATGTATTGTTTTTGTCCTTGTTATTTCCAGTGAGCTGACCTAAAAGTTATCTTCTTTGTATAAACGACTTTCATGTTAAACAAAGTAAATGACTTACTACTCTGTGAGAAAAAAATGTACTTAAAAGGTCCAGAAACCCACCTAACCTTTTCTGTTTAGACTCCATTTAATCTGCACTTACAGCATTTGATAGTATCTTAAGGGATGTGTACATATGTGTTTGAATTATTTATGCCACAAAAGAGTTTTTTTTCACAGTGAACTCATGAGGAAAAAATATAAAAACAGGTGCCATAAAAACTCTGATTCAAAAAATGTACAGAAAAAAATAACTGAATGTTTCCAAATCAATGGATAAAAAGGGCTCGGGTACATGTTTATACAAAAATTTCAAAGTAGAACTGTTCGGCTGGATATATATTTTAATGTGTTAATGTTCTGAAAGCCTTTTTATGTGAACTTTGGCATTAAATGCTCCATATTTTGCAGTAATTCGCAATCAGTGTGCTTCAGGTTAGCCACTACAATGATTCTACCTAACTGCTTTATGGTGGTTGAGCTTACTAAATATGTTGATGCTATGTTCACTGCAATATGCAAGAACAAAAATCTTTTTTCCCCATGCACTTCACTAGATATTCAAATTTAACACAGCTTTATTGAAAACAATGTACTATTTATATGACTAATATTTTATCTCATTCTTACCTCACAACCTCATAAGATGGGAAAAAGCCACTTTAACTTAGAAAATGTATGCAAAAGCAAACCCTTCTACACCCCTGATCATGTGAGCCATGATAGATTGAAGTGCAAGAATAATCACTTAAACCCAATAGGCTTTTTCACAAATCAAACATTCAAATTATCATTTGACCACTTTCTCGACCGCCTTCCACATATACTCTGCGCAAACCAACGTACCTGTATGTCGGTCTGTGCATGCGGTAGTGTGCTAGTGATCAGTAACAGCAATTTCTGTTTTATCCCAATATGCCCATCCCCCACACAATTAGAGCACACCCAGGGAACACAGTTAACCCCTTGATCACCCCCTAGTGTTAACCACTTCCTTGCCAGTGTCATTTTGATCAGTGCATTTTTTTAGCACTGATCACTGTAATAATGTCACTGGTCCCCAAAAAGTGTCAATTGGGGTCAGATTTGTCCGCCACAATATCACAGTCCCGCTAAAAATTGCAGATCACCATTATTACCAGTAAAAACAATAGAAAAATTTAAAAAAGTCCATAAATCTATCCCATAGTTTGTAGATGCTATAACTTGCGCAAACCAATCAATATACGCTTATTGCGATTTTCTTACCAAAAATATGTAGAAGAATACATATTGGCCTAAACTGATGAGTAAATTTTTTATATTTTTTTATTTTTTTTTTATATGTATTATAGCAAAAAGTAAAAAATCGTTTTTTTTTTTCAAAATTGTCAGACTTTTTTGTTTATAGCGCAAACAATGAAAAACTCAGAGGTAATCAAATACCACCAAAAGAAAGCTCTATTTGTGGGAAAAAAAGGACATCACTTTTGTTTGGGTACAACGTCGCACGACCGCGCAATTGTCAGTTAAATCGATGCAGTGCCGTATGGCAAAAAATGGCCTGGTCATTAAGGGGGTAAATCCTTCCGGGGCTGAAGTAGTTAAAGTAGAACCGTTAGCGAAACTTTGTTTCATTTTGGATAGAGCAAGGGAGGAATATTTTTTTTGCCATCTGTGTCCTATTGCAGAGATTTCCCTTCACTTCCTGTCCCATAGCCAAACAGGAAGTGAGAAGAAATCCCTGAAAATAAGGAGATCCCTTGGGGCCCCCAGGTCAACAGAACTAGTGTCCCTATCAGAGAATTTCCCCTCTCTTACTTTTCTGGGAACGACCCAAAATTTGGAATTTTCTTTTACTTTCACTTTCGATGATAATGGTAAACAGGACAAATATAGAGGATGAATCTCCTTAATGGGGACAGCAATAAAAACTGACAGGAATTCTAATCCCTATTCACTCTATCCAAAACTAACAAAAAAGTTTTGCCTTTAGGTATACTTTAAGTTTAACACTGACAAGAGCATGGCTAACTGCTGAATTCAAATTTGAATTCTGAGAAAGCTTTTTACCCACTCAATGAATTTGTCCAGTTATCTTTAGCTCTAAATCACAGAGTTAGCACTGATTTGCCTCTTTCTACACTACTACCTTCCCCTGATATCATCATAATTCCCAGTTAATGTTGATGGAGGAATTGAATTATTTTCTTTCCTGCAACCTGTAGTTGCAGGAAAGAAAATTGCATCATCTATGGCCTTAAATCTTGCTGATAGAACTAACTGAAGTCTTGCTGATAGAATGGCTAAATTTGCCAAGGAACACAAGCAAGATAGCACTGTTGCCTTCTCTACAGAAGACTTGGTATCGACAACTGCAAAACAGCTCTCTCTCCCACCCTCACGCGTGGCAATGCAGCCTCTAAACTCCAAAGACACTAAAGGAAACTGCATACTATATGCTTCCACAAACACAGAACCCTCCCTGTCACAAATAATTAAAGCGATTAAACGCTGTCAGACATCACTGACACAGCACGTGGTTACAGTGCAGGTGGACATTGTCTTTAAAAGCATGATCTCCATCAAGTAAGGGACATAGTTTATCAGGTAGAACAAAAAACTAGCACCTTGGAGAACACAGTTAATCCTCTGACTGCAAACCTCAGTTCTGCCATACGGGAACTGCATTGATAAACTGAGTGATTTGGGAGATTGCTCACTACAAAGCAATATTTGTCTATCGGGAATCCCAAAGGATGCAGAAGGCAGAATTCCTGAACCCTTTTCTGAAAATTAACTTAAAGACACTATGGATGAACAGTCCTTTTCTAAACTTTTTGCCATTGAAAATACGCATTAGATCCTAGCAAGGGTCTTTTCCACCTGGTGTGCCATTTAAAACTATTATTGCCCATATTCTCTATTTCAGAGATAAAATTACTATTCTTCCAAAGGCCAGAACACAACCCACGTGTTATAATGGGAACATCATCATGATATATCCAAACTTTTCAGAAAATTAAAGCCGCCGTTACTGCTATTAAGAAAAAGCTACATATTCGGAATGTGAGCTATAATATGCAATATCTTGTTAAACTGTGCATTGTAGATGGGGGAAAAGCCTACTTTGTCACTTCACAGGAAGCAACTAACTGGCTTAAATCCAGACCCCACAAAATGAATCATGAGCCACACCATCACTAGTATCATATCTTCTGTTAACACTATTTCTATCTGCTAATATTTGCAGTCATCTCAATCTGACATTCCCAGGGCTGAACGACAGATCCAGATTTATTATATTACATTCTCAAAATCTAATCAGGGTTATGTTATTCTTCAACTTGACCAGCATTAGGCTCTTACCATGGTTCAAGTGAATACCAGTCTCTCAGTGTCAGTTTGCACCTAGGAAAAATCTTTGTTTAAGCACAAAACTTTGATCTCTTGGATATTCTCAAAGCGATCCATATGGAACAGCAGAGTTAAACTTAACCTTTTTTTAAATATTTCACTCTCCTTTTGTGAAGGTCATTTGTTTTACTTTATTTAGCAATTAGGGGGGCAGAAGGAGGTGCACTTGGACACTGCATATCCACATACCATGTGGACACATGCTTCCCGTTCACAAAAAAGTACTGAGTTTAAAGCTCACAGTAAGTTGGGACAGTGAGACAAGTAGGAAGAGTTGGGTTGTTGTGTTTATATTTCCTTTGTTATACATATGTTGCTATTTTTGGATCTGGTTCTACACAAGATTGCTATGAAGTTCCCTCAGTTCCCTGTCCCTGGGCACTCAACTTGTACTATTCACTTCTTGCTGATACCCCACTTGCCAGCTCCTTTTGACTTCACAAATTACTTCTATCATCATCTAACTGATCCCAGGGGGGCGTGACCGGATGTTGGAGTGAGAGGTGGTGTTAGAGATCTCTCCCTGGCCCGATGCCTCCGTGACCATCCATACTAGCCTGCCTGATTAAGCCCAGCTAGATGCGCTCTCTCTCCCTGCAGAATTTGGTGCTCGTTCGGCCGTCTGGCTCCCCCTAACCCTGCCTGCACTGGTGTGTGCCGCCGGAACATTAACTCTACTCAGCGACGTTAGCGGCCCCCTCCTTGGAGCGGCGAGGAGGAGCGTGGGACATCGGCCGTGCTCGAGAGGGTTGCCGGGGCAACGGTTCCGACGCTGGCGGGAGGAGGCGGCGGGGACAGCGTTTGCTGTTTGCAGAGGAAGCGATCACTGGGAACGTCCCTGCACTGCCAAGGTAGTCTGGCAGTACCAAGGTACAAATTATTTTGGCCATTTAAGAAGCGGACTGTTTTTCTTTTTTTTTTTCTCCCTCTAAGGGCTGGATTGCTGCCTCTGAAGTGCAAGGGCTGAGGCTTAGGCAGCCTGTTTTATGACTGCATAGAGGCTTGCCCCTGCGAGGGAGAGAGGCATCCTGTTGGCTGGTGATGAGATGTGCAATTAAAGCAGATGCTGTTTTTACAAATAATCTAATAACACTGAACTACTTGTCATATTGGGCTGGGAGCTAGTCCTGGTGGCAGTTGAATGTTAGAAAGTCATTAGTGGGACTGTGTTAACATTTGATTTGAGGGGGAAAGAAAAAGAGAAAAAAAAAGGGAAAGGAAGGGAAAGGCCAACCTGTCGAGCTGTTAAATTCCTATAACTGTTCGCCCCGGATTATACAATAAGCTATGACTAAAAAAAGGGAGAGGAGCTGCAGCAGCAGGAGAATACTAGTTCTCAAACGACTCGCTCATCAAAAGAAAAGGGGAACCTAGCAGCAGCAGCAGCAGCAGCGGCCAAACTGGAAAAATTTGCGCACCCCTCTACCTCATCACCATCTAAAAGCACCCAACAACAGCAGGAGAAATCTTATGTGGGGGGCTCTGGGGATAGGAAGAGCCTAGGAAAAGGGCTGACGGCTATACACACTACAAAAACTGCGAGTAGTAAAAGCTCAGCAGGTGAGCCCTCAGGAATGGCAACTAGCAATACTGCCGAGCAAGACACATCACTAATAGCGGAGCCTACACTGAAAGACGTTTTATGTGCTGTCAATTCCTGCAAAGCCTCCCTAAGTGATCTGTGCGACCAGCTGAAGGGGTTAAAGGAAGAACTAATTACAGTAAGCCAAGAACTGCAAAGGACTGTTGCTAGAACAACCTTATTAGAGGAGAGGATGAGCCAGGCTGAGGATGATTTGACCCCATTGAAGCAAGAGCTCAAAGCAATGAAAACGCAGATTGGCTTGCATAAAGCCAAAATGGAGGAAATGGAAAATAGGTCTCGCAGGAACAACGTGAGGGTGGTGGGCCTACCGGAGCGGACCGAGGGTCCCCACCCCGAGGAGTTCTTGGAGAACTGGCTTAGGGGAATATTTGGGACGGAAACTTTTTCTCACCTCTTTGCTATTGAAAGAGCCCACAGAGTACCAACTAGGGCCCCGCCACCAGGGGGGTATCCCAGGCCAATAATTTTGAAACTTTTTAATTATAGAGATAAGGTAACATTGATGCGCAGGGCCAGAGAGAAGGGGGATATTTTGCACAACGGGGCTAAAATTTTATTTTTCCCCGACTACTCTCCAGACCTGCAGAAACGAAGGGCCGAATTTAGGGACATCAAAAGCAATTTACGGAATTACAAAATTGAATACGCCCTGCTGTATCCGGCACGTTTACGTATAACTGCCCTAGGGGCTACTCATTATTTTGATACAACGTCAGGGGCAACAAAATGGCTCGAAGACAACAAAATGAACCTGCAGAGTTAGGGGCTATATAAGGCTGGTTGAATTGCCTTGACTTTTTTTTTTTGGTTTGTTTCTCCTGTATACAGCATATAGTGGATGGCACGGGGGAGGGGGGGAGGGGGGGGTGTGTTGGATGGAAGTACGGATGAAGGATGTGGTTGCACTAGGTATATATGTTTTAAGTATCATTTTGGTGTTTTGGAACTGGGCTGCGGGAAGGGGGGAGGGGAGGAGGAGTTTGAAAGTGCGTCACAAAGCACTTGGTCAGTATATGAGTGGGGAGTTTTTTCTTAAATGGCTGGGAGGGAGGAAAAAGGTCACAAGCACAAATTACTTCTATCATGACAAATCGTAAAATCATTTTATGGAATGTCAGGGGACTAAATTCTAAGAAAAAACATTTCCTAGTTGTCACCTATCCTAAAAAATATTAAACCACACTGTACTCTACTTCAGAAGACCCTTGCAATTGAGGCCAGAGAGATCCAAAGTTATGGCATGAAAAAGAGACTTGCTCTGTAAATGCTAGAGAGGTGTCCATCTTACTCTCCAAGTCTTTAAATATCAGTGTTTTTGAGGTCTAACAGGACAGGATAGTGTTTTAATATTTTGCTAAGCTTTATACTATTTGTGATGTACGGTATCTATCTCTCCTCCATGTGATATTACTAAACTTAAACCCTGCTTGGCAAAAACTCTAAAAATTGCAAAAGCCCAAATCCTACTAGCAGGTGATTTTAACACAATACTAGATCTCCAACTCCCCCCTCCTGGAAAAACGGTGCCTTGGCTTTAATTTGATAGATCCTTGGAAATGAAAACATCCTTAGGAAAGAGAATACTCATGCCACTCAGAAACACACTATATCCTCTCCAGGCTTGATATGGTTCTCTCCACCGCAGACATTTTCTCACAAGTCACTCAGATTTGTTATCTCCCCAGAGCAATCTTAAACAACTCCCCAAAAGAGCTTTTTCTAAAAATGATATAACAAGAGGGCTTACATTTGTGGAAGATGGGGATCCCTATGGTTGCTCATGGCTTATGACTGAAGTACTGTATACCTGTATGGATAACATTATGAAAAGCTGCATAGAAAACGCTGAGGGCGTTTGTTTTGTTGCGTTTTTGGGATTGTGTTCGATATGTGCAAAGAGAGATCGCACAAATACCTAAAAGTATAACATTTATTGAAAGTAATGACAGATACAGATAAAGAAAATATGACAAGAATACTTTACTAAAGGTGCTTTTTTTTGCCATGGAGTCCTGTTTGCTCTTATACAACATGGCATAGATAATTAGGACCAGACATTTTCCTCATGGCCGTTCTGGGTGAGACTAAACCCCTATAGGATTTGTCTGTGGTAATATAGAACTTGAAAAGCCCACACCCCAGCCAACTTCCTTGGCCAATACCCCTCAAGGACTTGACCAGTTAACAATAATATTCCTTTGGTATAGAGTAAAGCTATGCTTATATCCTTATATGGCTCCTTGACCACGATTTGGAGGCCTAAAATTCTTTAGTGAGCCACAATATGAACCAACAATAATATAAAATTTACAGTTTCCCCATCAACGTTTCTAAAGCCAATAAATGGGAGGCCTTTAAAGTCACCCTTAGGGGATCCTTGATATCTGTGGTCAATTTGGTAAAAAAAAGCTTTCAAAACAAAAAAATGGGGACTTGGAACACCAAAGTGTAGAGGCGGAGAGGAAATATGCCACTTCCCCTGCTCCTGATGATTATAAATATTGAAGACACCATAGCAGACTGTATGAACTAGCATTAGTAGAGGGCACACAAAAGAAGCTACTATACCAAAGCCAACACATTTTTGACAAAAATGGGGGTCTGTTGACAGGCCTAGCTAGATAGGATTACCTCCCATGAGCTATACCTAGAATTTATAGCACACATCAACATATTCAACATACTATAGACAATATTGTGGAAGCTTTTATATATTTTATCGTAATTTATACAAATCCCACACTTAGTATGTCGATGACAAAGTGGAAAGTTACCTCTCAAAAAAAACCCTACCTTCTTTGAACAGACAACAAAAGGAGTTGTTGGGCTCCCCCTTCATGTCAGAGGAGATGGAAATCCTTGTTTCCCCAGTGTAATACACCTCACCTTCTCTCATGTTTGGCAATCAAGTATACTCCTACCCTTCATGCATAGGGCCCTGATTTTTTAATACCGAAGCCTAGAAAGGACCCACTTGTTTGTAAATTGTACAGACTCATTTTGTTTATTAACATTTACATCAAAATATTGGCTTAGTTGTTGGCCAATGGACGTAATTAAGACATTTTTAGACGTTGGACCAAACTGGATATATATTTAGTTGTACAATAAATAGTAATATTCAGAGACTTTTTACCAACATGACTCTCCTGGGCCATGCACCATTTTAACCATTGATACAGACAAGGTATATCAGGAACTGGATCACCAGCTGGTGGCAGCGTGGTTCTTGGACCTGAAGTTTGTAGTTCTGGTGTCCTTCAGCGGTGTCTCCCAGCAGCCAGCAGATCCCAGCAGTTAGTCTTCAATTGATGCTGGCTGCTGGGAAGGTATTTAGTTCCTCCTCTTCCTTGCCATTTTGCTTTCTGACTGTTCCTTGCACCCTTTACCTGTTGATTGGTGTCCCCCATTTTGTCTATAAAGTGCATCTGGAAAGTATTTACAGCGATTCACTTTTTCCACATTTTGTTATGTTATAGCCTTATTTCAAAATGGATGTAAATTCATTATTTTCCTCAAAATCCTACAATACCCCATAATAACAATGTAAAAGAAGTTGGTTGAAATATTTGCAAACTTAATAAAAATAAAAAATGCATAAATCACATGCACATAAATATACACAGCCTTTGCCATGACACTCAAAATTGAGCTCAGGTGCATCCTGTTTCTGATCATCCTTGAGATGTTTCTACAACTTTAGTGGAGCCCATCTGTGATAAATTCATTTGATTGGACATGATTTGCAAAGGCACACACCTGTCTATGCAAGGTCCCCCAGTTAACAGTGCATGTCAGAGCACAAACCAAGCCATGGGTTCCAAGGAAGTGTCTGTAGACCTCAGGCACCTGAAGGGCTCTCAAACCATAAGAAACAAAACTCTCTGGTCTGATGAAACAAAGATTGAACTCTCTGGCCTAAATGGCAAGCATCATGTCTGGAGGAAATGAGGCGCTGCTCATCACCTGGCCAATACCATCCCTACAGTGAAGCATGGTGGTGGCAGCATCATGCTGTGGGGGTGTTTTTCAACAGCAGAAACTGGGAGACTAGTCAGAATCGAGAGAAAGATGAATACAGCAATATACAATGACATGCTTGATGAAAACCTACTCCAGAGTGCGTTGGATCTCAGACTGCAGGGCAAAGGTTCGTCTTCCAACATAACAACAACCCTAAGCACATAGCCAAGATAACAAAGTAGTGGCTACGGGACAATTCTGTGAATGTCCTTGAGTGGCCCAGCCAGGGCACGGACTTGAACTCGACTGAACATCTCTGGAGAGATCTGAAAATTGCCGACGCTCCCCATCCAACCTGATGGAGCTTGAGAGGTACTGCAGAGAAGAATGGAAGAAACTGTGCCAATGGCTCCCACTGCTGCCTTGGCCAATGAGAAATGAGAGTCCCCAGAGAGCCTAGGCTGTCGTGCACATCACTGGATCATGATGGGTCTCAGGTAAGTATTAGGGGGGCTGCTGCACAGAGAAGGTTTTTCTACCTTCATGTAGTGAAAATTTCTTGAGTCTTTAGAACTACTTTAACCACTTCCTGACTGGCTCCTGTATATATACGGCGGCAGGGTGGCTCACCTGCAGGAATTGCCGTATATGTAAGGTGGCACCTTTAAGAGCCATAGCAAGTGCATGCCGCTGCATGGCCGGGGGACCCGATGTGCATGGCCGACGGGAGCGATCGCCCCCCCCCCCCCCGCCACCTGCAATCGCAGGCACGAGAGCCAGAACGAGGATTTGTGTGTGTTTAAAAAACACACAAATCCCTGTTCTGACAGGGGTAAAGAAACAGATTGTCTGTTCCTACTAAGTTGTAACAATGACCTGGCTCCTCCTCTAGTCAGTGACATCCCATCACAGTTAGAAACACACCTAGGGAACACACATAACCCCTTCCCTGCCAGTGATATTTATACAGTAATCAGTGGCTATTTTTAGCTCCGATCGCTGTATAAATGTCAATGGTCCCAAAAAAGTGTCAAAAGTGTCCAATCTGTGCACCGCAATGTGCAGTCCCGATAACTGTCATTGATCTCCGCCATTACTAGTAAAAAAAACAAACCACTCAATATACGCTTATTACAATTTTTTTACCAAAAATATGTAGAAGAATACATATTGGCCTACACTGATGAAGAAATTAGTTTTTTTTTTAATTTTTGGGGTTGATTTACTAAAGGCAAATCTACTTTGCACTACAAGTGCACTTGGAAGTGCACTTGGAAGTGCAGTCGCTTTAGATCTGAGGGGAAGATCTGAAATGAGGGGAAGCTCTGCTGATTTTATCATTAAATCATGTACAAGCAAAAATGCAGTTTTTATTTTCCTTGCATGTCCCCTTCAGATCTACAGCAACTGCACTTCCAAGTGTACTTGCAGTGCACTTGTAGTGCAAAGTGGATTTGCCCCATTGTGTTTTTTTCAAAATTGTCACTCTTCTTTTGTTTATAGTGCAAAAAACAAAATCGCAGAGGTGATCAAATACTACCAAAAGAAAGCTCTATTTGTGCGAAAAAAAGAACATAAATTTTGTTTGGGTACAATGTTGCACGACCGCACATGTGTCAGTTAAAATGATGCAGTGCCATATCGCAAAAAATGGGCTGGTCAGGAAGGGGGTAAATTCTTCCGGAGCTGAAGTTGTTAATCCATGAACAATTGCTACATGAAAAAATACTTTAAAAAAATTAACACTGACAAATAACTCAAAATATGTGCTCAGTGAAAATACACTATTTTTTCCCTTTACGCAATGCAAATCATCTGTCCGGCCAAAGTTAATTTATATGGTCATTTCCAGATTGTGAATAAATAAAAATAAGTCATGTTGCAGCCTTTTGTAATGATAATGGATTTCAGTTCCACTGAGTGCTCATTATACAGAAAACCTATTTTTCTCCCAAGAGTAGTTAGTCTTCATTGCAAGATAGTTGTTTTTCCTCTTTCACACCAAACCCAATTAGAAAATGCTGCATGTATTATTTACAAAGTTAACCACATTTTGTAGAAACATGTAAAAAGATTTACACCAAGAGAGAATTTAAACCCTGTTTAAGCATTGAAGTATTCAAAGTGGTTAGGATAGGTTAATAGTTTTCAGTTATTTTGTTAAAGAACATTGGTTAAATGTCTTATATTCAGTTTTAATGTCACTACTAAATGTATTTGGAAGCAGATGCAGAATATCTGAAATGTAAGTTGCATTTACCATGCTTTTAAAGAGAATCCCAGTAGTAATGGTCATACCTAGGCATATATTTAATTAGATGATAAATCTACACAACTTCAAACACTTGGAAATGCATTCTACAGTTTAGATCTCAGATAGGTGTTATTAATATACAGAAAATATGTTTTTTTTTTTTTTTTTTATTAAAGTGGTTGTTAAGCCACTTTCACATCTTCATATCCTCTGTGTACTAATTCTGTGTGCCCCTGTGTGAGTGATTTATTAAAAAAAAAGCCTGCTATACCTCATTTCAGAGCTCTTCTCAGCGATCACATGATCGGCTGGCTTTCTTCTCTTCCTGTCTGATAGATGCAGCGGGTGGGGCCAAGATTCCCCCGCTGACATCACTCGGTAGAGGAGAGGGAGAGCCAGCCAATCATGTGATCGCTGAGAAGAGCTGTGAAATAAGGTGTAGCAGACTTTTTTTTTATATAAATCACTCACACAGGGGCACACAGGATTATAGAACACAGAGAGGATGGTATGAAGATGTGAAAGTTATTTGAGCAGCAAGAGTTGAGGGGGCAGGCAAAGTCACAAGCTCACAGGAAGAGAAGGGAGGGGGAGAGAGTACAGAGGAGACAGATAGCAGGCTGCGGATGATGGAGGCATGTAAAGATGACTACGGTGTCAGGGCTCAGCAGCCCTGATATATTGAAGTCAGCATACAGGGGGGAGGGTATAGCCAGGCAGGATCCGCCAGGTATTACAGGTGTTACAGGGGAGCCAAATTAGCGGACCTCCAGCTGTTGCAGAACTACAAGTCCCATGAGGCATAGCAAGACTCTAACAGTCACAAGCATGACACCCAGAGGCAGGGGATGATGGGACTTGTAGTTTTGCAAAAGCGGGAGGTCTGCTTATTGCATATCCCTGCTTTAAAGGAACAGGATCTTTTTTTGGGGTGGGGGTTAACAAATGCTTTAAGTGCTTTCACTGTTCCAGTATGTGCTTGTTGTGAATAGCATACAGCATACTGTAAATTAAACCACTTCTACCCCGTATTCTTTTGTATGAACATTAGCAATAAGCTCTGCAAGGTTTGAGATTACTTATACCCCCACTGAGAGTCTTGTTCTCACTCTGGCCTTTCTCCTTACACATGCACATCATGTCTCAGAGCATGTCTCCAGGTAACTATTCCTGTGATTTCCTCTCTATCAACAAGACTGCACACCTCTTTGTTTTTCTTCACCCTTTCCCCTTTGGGGTATTGCATGATTTTCATGCGATTTTTCACTTTTTTTTTTCTTTTTCTTCTTTTTTTTTTCTTTTCTTTTTTGTGATATATGATTCAATTTACTTTGTATCTACTACGCTTTTCAGTTTTTCAGGCAATAATTCCCCAGGTTTTGTTGTTATCTGTTTGTGGCCTTCCAATGCCTCTTACTGCAATAGCCAGCTATAAGTGAGGGTGGTGGCAAGTTTTTTGCAATCACGTGGGTGTGTGTATTGGTCCAGCAACGCACCAGCACCTTTGCAGCCATTGTGCTACCTGCTGGGTGTTTGGTGTGCCCTGTACCTTTAAGAAGGGGTGGGCTCCCTTCAGTCCACCTGCCCTCACTTATCCATTAGAATGCATGTGCCTCCACTGTGGGGACACCCAAATTTTAGTGTTAGGACCACAGATTACAGGGTGCCGTGACGTGGCTCTGTGGCTTACGCATGCGTTTGCAAATGCGTGCGGACTGAACCCCTGTTTTTAACGCACTGTTAGACAGGTCAATTGGTTGTCTGCGAGCTGGTGGTAAGTAGGCTTGGAATTTTTTCCTGGGCATTCCCCAGGTTTTGTTGTTATCTGTTTGTGGCCTTCCAATGCCTCTTACTGCAATAGCCAGCTATAAGTGAGGGTGGTGGCAAGTTTTTTGCAATCACGTGGGTGTGTGTATTGGTCCAGCAACGCACCAGCACCTTTGCAGCCATTGTGCTACCTGCTGGGTGTTTGGTGTGCCCTGTACCTTTAAGAAGGGGTGGGCTCCCTTCAGTCCACCTGCCCTCACTTATCCATTAGAATGCATGTGCCTCCACTGTGGGGACACCCAAATTTTAGTGTTAGGACCACAGATTACAGGGTGCCGTGACGTGGCTCTGTGGCTTACGCATGCGTTTGCAAATGCGTGCGGACTGAACCCCTGTTTTTAACGCACTGTTAGACAGGTCAATTGGTTGTCTGCGAGCTGGTGGTAAGTAGGCTTGGAATTTTTTCCTGGGCATTCCCCAGGTTTTGTTGTTATCTGTTTGTGGCCTTCCAATGCCTCTTACTGCAATAGCCAGCTATAAGTGAGGGTGGTGGCAAGTTTTTTGCAATCACGTGGGTGTGTGTATTGGTCCAGCAACGCACCAGCACCTTTGCAGCCATTGTGCTACCTGCTGGGTGTTTGGTGTGCCCTGTACCTTTAAGAAGGGGTGGGCTCCCTTCAGTCCACCTGCCCTCACTTATCCATTAGAATGCATGTGCCTCCACTGTGGGGACACCCAAATTTTAGTGTTAGGACCACAGATTACAGGGTGCCGTGACGTGGCTCTGTGGCTTACGCATGCGTTTGCAAATGCGTGCGGACTGAACTCCTGTTTTTAACGCACTGTTAGACAGGTCAATTGGTTGTCTGCGAGCTGGTGGTAAGTAGGCTTGGAATTTTTTCCTGGGCATTCCCCAGGTTTTGTTGTTATCTGTTTGTGGCCTTCCAATGCCTCTTACTGCAATAGCCAGCTATAAGTGAGGGTGGTGGCAAGTTTTTTGCAATCACATGGGTGTGTGTATTGGTCCAGCAACGCACCAGCACCTTTGCAGCCATTGTGCTACCTGCTGGGTGTTTGGTGTGCCCTGTACCTTTAAGAAGGGGTGGGCTCCCTTCAGTCCACCTGCCCTCACTTATCCATTAGAATGCATGTGCCTCCACTGTGGGGACACCCAAATTTTAGTGTTAGGACCACAGATTACAGGGTGCCGTGACGTGGCTCTGTGGCTTACGCATGCGTTTGCAAATGCGTGCGGACTGAACCCCTGTTTTTAACGCACTGTTAGACAGGTCAATTGGTTGTCTGCGAGCTGGTGGTAAGTAGGCTTGGAATTTTTTCCTGGGCATTCCCCAGGTTTTGTTGTTATCTGTTTGTGGCCTTCCAATGCCTCTTACTGCAATAGCCAGCTATAAGTGAGGGTGGTGGCAAGTTTTTTGCAATCACGTGGGTGTGTGTATTGGTCCAGCAACGCACCAGCACCTTTGCAGCCATTGTGCTACCTGCTGGGTGTTTGGTGTGCCCTGTACCTTTAAGAAGGGGTGGGCTCCCTTCAGTCCACCTGCCCTCACTTATCCATTAGAATGCATGTGCCTCCACTGTGGGGACACCCAAATTTTAGTGTTAGGACCACAGATTACAGGGTGCCGTGACGTGGCTCTGTGGCTTACGCATGCGTTTGCAAATGCGTGCGGACTGAACCCCTGTTTTTAACGCACTGTTAGACAGGTCAATTGGTTGTCTGCGAGCTGGTGGTAAGTAGGCTTGGAATTTTTTCCTGGGCATTCCCCAGGTTTTGTTGTTATCCAATAATGGCTGTTGGTTTATACTTCATGAATACTGTATGTATATACTATTCACACATATTGGTCCAATATCATTTACTCTACAGACATATCTGAATTTTTTCAGCTTTGCATATTACGTTTGGAGGGTGCTCCTGGTGTGTGTTGGTGCGCTTGTTTCCTCCTTGGGTAATTGCCTCAGCTCCCAGGATAGACTTGTCTCACAGATCCTGACTTGCAACACTGCTTATTTAGAACTATTTATATTTAAGTAATCCAGGGTGATACACATCTTGTTTCCCCTTGCCCCTACCTTCTTTCTCACTATCTGGGCAAAACATTAGATCCTACTTGGTACCGTTTTTCATTTTTTTCAGATATGCTATGCGTTTTCTCCTGATGAGTGGCAACTGGCCACGAAACGCGTCGAGCCTATCAATGTCCTCATGTTCCCAACACGTAGCTTGACTTCAACTGTGATTTATTTTCATCCTATAACCCATCTGTATCCATTACTCAATAAGCATTGGCTTTTTATACTAGTTACTTCCATAGGATACTATGCAATTTTAGATGTGTGCATGTACATACATGAATTCTTCTTTTTTGTATGCCATCGCCTTGTGTATATAGATAAAAATACTCATGTTCAATGCTTTGTTTATATGCCAATTAAACAATTTTACAATTTCTCCTACCGTGTGTCTTATGCCTCACTCAAAGTCCCAAAAAACCCTTTCTTATTTACAAGGTTTGAGATTACCAGGCCCAGCAGATCAAGATTACTAGTTGGGGCTTCTATAAATTGTACTCTGAAATTATGTTGTAATAGGTTGAAAAGTTTCAGCCTTTTTTACTGTCTCAGCCCCTGTCATTTTCTGAGGAAGTTTTAAATCAATTGCTTAATGATAGAATCTTTTTGGCAGTGGTATTTTTAAATCAGGCTTGCTGTATGTGATGGACAGCAAGGAGCTTGCAGTGCGTGATCCAGCATCAGATGCAGATATGTTCCAGGTTCACTGAGGTCCTATGATGCAAAATAGAAGTCTCTGAATGAAAAACTGTAATAAGCAGAAAGTCTATATACCCAACAAAATGTGACCTCAGAGTACTTTTTTTTTCAACATTAAATCTTTATTGGGTAAAAAGACAGAAAAACAAAACAGGATAAAGGTTACATAAACAATAAAATACATGTGAGCCATTAGTTCATCATATAAGGCTGCATTTCAGCCCTAAAAATTTACATCATAATGACATGTGGATAGTATAAAGACAAAATGGTACAGCAGTACACTTGTGGCAACTATATGTAATACATAATAACAGGAAGAAAACAGCAGAATCCAGGGATTCGATGACTTAGTGAGATTGGAATAAGAATTAGTTCTGAGAGACTGTTCATATTAGAAGATAAGGTATATGTGACAAATAAGTTCAGATACATTGGATACCAGTTTAGTCCACCATAAACTGGTCAGCAGCCACGAGTACAAGGACAATAATAGTGCAAAATTCTATGGGGAAGTGCTCGATGGCTAAAGCTTGGGGTCAGGTTTAACAAGTACCCCAGTTATTTGTGAGATAAGCTGAAAAACCTTGTTCTATTAGTCCAGAATGTGTGGATGAGGGTACCAGTCTGCCCACATCCCCTCCAGCAAAGGGGATAGTTATGTGGGGAAAATGACCTCAGAGTACTTTTAATAAAGACCTGAATACTATACACCGGAAGGCTGGATGAGATTGGATATGCACATTAATCTTGTGAAACAACTCTATCTCCTACAGCAAATATGCAATATGTAAAAATACTTGTGTAACAAGTTCATTCATTGATAGTTGCTACAGTCTGCTTGTAAAGAACAAAGTGCTTAGGTAAAATTTTACAAATTCCTTAATGGTTATTAAGCCACTATCTCATCTTTATATCCCTCTATCAGATAAAAGGCTGTATCCTAGCGCCTGTTCTTTATTAAAAAAAGCAGATTTCTACCCATTTTAACAGCATCTCCCAGTGATCACATGACTCCAGGCTCTCTGCTCTCCCCATCTGATAGCACCAGTGGGTGGGGCCGAGACTCCCCTGCTGACGTCAGCCGGGGAGGAGGGGATGATATAAAGGTCAGATAGTTTTGAAGCAGCAGGGAGAAGAGCAGAGCAGTGCTAGTGAGAGCTGACAGGCAGGGAGGGGAGGAGGACAGAGGGAGATACAAAAGAGCTGCAGATAGCAGCGGATGGTGGATGCACATAAACGGATCATGGAGTCAGGGTTTCGCAGCCCTGATATATCATGGTCAGTTTACAGGGGGGAGGGTAGAAACTGTCAGGGTCAGCCAGGTGTTACAGGGGGCCAAATGACATAGCACAAGAATTGTGCTGTATAACATGCTTTACGAGAACAGGATCCATTTTTTGGGGGGTTAATAAATGCTTTAAACTCATAAGTCAATGGAAAAGTTGCAATGATAGAGCTTTTATGCTCCCTAACCCTAACCACTGTTTCCCACAGAGTGTCAGTCTCTTCTCCACATTGTCATTAGTAGCTGTACTCCAGTTTTGCAGCGGAGAAGATAGAAGAAAAGCAACATTAATTATACTACTCCATTTATGATCTAGTACAAATTATTTCTACAACATGATGATTGATAAGATGGATAATTCTGTGAATGGAGAGTGCATAGAAGTGGTGAGCAGAGCAGCTGCTGTCTAGAAGAGAGCAAGAGCGAGTGCCATCTGAGTGTAGTATTAGGTGCTATCATTTATTCATAGCACTAAATAGCATTTAAGTGTAGCAGTTATTGTGCTAGAATAAGGATAACTTACAAGAAAGACTGAGGAAGAAGTATGTAATCTCCGCAAATGCACCGCCACCCCTTTACTGCATTATGAGTGACGTCACACCCACTCCTATGCTGTACCCCGAAGCCTTTGACTATCAGGCTGAGGACGCTGAACAGAGATCTTCCCCCTCTTTCCATCCACATACAGCAGGACAAACGGGACTTCTGATGCCTCAGCAGCGGTATTTAATGAGCATTTTACATTGTCTTTCTTAAAAGTTATGTTTATTCTAGTGCAATAAATGTTTATTTAACCTAATATTACACTCAGATGGTGCTGGTTCTCATTGTTAGTTTTTCTGCGCTGGGTATAAGTGCAACTGTAGTGCATACAAAATTAAGTGCAAAATTAATAAAAAAACAAAAACAAAAAATATATTAAGCATGTAGCCAGTGAAAGCTTAAAAAACACGTGCAAATATGTATAAACTTCTAGTTGGAAGGTTCCTTTCACAGGTGCCTTCCACAGGTGCTGCTGTGCTAGAAATAGTGCAAATCAACATTAAGCATATGGCCAGTGATAGTCCAAAAAAGACGTGCACATAAACATATAGCAGTTCTTAGTTGATAAGTTCCTTTCCTGAGTTCCTTTCAAAAGTGTTGCTATGCTAAAAAAAATATGATGCTGTAAACAGGTACATACGAGATCCACACCCCCCCTTATGGTTGAACTCACCAGATTCAATGGACCCCCAAGCAGTACTGCGTTGCAGGTCAGGTAGGCTTAGTATGGTGAGTGGGGTGATGAAAGCGCCAACTCTTGGGTGTGAAGTACGTCTGACATATGGAGAAAGAGCCCACATAGTGAAGTACGTCTTGTTTAATTAACTAAAATCAATCTTTACAAAGTTCCAATCATAAAATCAATCTTTACAAGGCTCCAAGGTGGAGGGCAAACGGATAAACATCAATTACCAGTCCATTAATCATCAGGTTCTCTCACAACCTAACTGCAATTGAACGAGCATCAGACGTGATGTCACTGCGGTGCCGCAAGCTGCGTCTGATGCTGCGTTTCTCCCTTCCCACAGGGCGTTATCAAAGACAAGAGACTCACGGCATTGCTGTGATATTTATAGCCAGGTGCGGGCTTTGAATACACCCGACAGGAAACATTACGCTCACATGACCATACCTCACTTCCCTTGGGTGTACTCGACCTCAAGTACACCCATAAAGGGAACTTCCTCTTATCAAACAGAAGACAATCCTAAGCATGACTGTCTTACATTACCTATATAAAAACCCTGACAGGTCAGTCAAAAATAATCCTTACCACATGGGTATATACTCAATGACAAAAATAGGGAAAATAAACATAAATTAAAAAAACAAAAAATAAATAAATAAAAATAAAAATATAAAAAATAAAAATTTCCATAAATTAAAAAAATGAAAAAAAATTATATAATGAAAAAATACATAATGAAAAAAATACATAAAATAAATAAAAATAAAAAATAAAAATAAACACAACAAATAATTAGTAAAAATAAAAATAAAATAAAAAATAAATAAAAAGTGAAAAAAATATATAGAAATAAAAATAAACCAATGAACAAATACTAAACCACATAATTAAATCACCAGTTGGATAAAAAACAATTGAGGTTCAACTCTATGTTCAACCCCTTAGGATTCATTGTATTAAGCAAATAAATCCATTTTGTTTCCTTTTGTGAAATACCTTTAGTAAGATTGCCCCCCCTCCAATGGGGGAGCACCCTGTCTATACCACAAAACTTCAAAGATGTGGGGTCTCAATTGTGAACCAATCTATAATGCCAGGCTACGCTTAACAAACCCATTTTTTATATTGTTGACATGTTTGCATAACCTTACCCCAAGCTTCCTAGTAGTTCTCCCAACATATTGGAGCTTGCATGGGCATTCCAATAGGTAGGTCACATGCGTACTATCACATGAGATGAACTTTTCTATCTCGAACGATGTACCTCTGAACATAGACTCGAAATGTGTAATTTTCTGCGGTTTGTGTTTAATGGTCCTACATGCCACACATCTCCCACATGTGAAAAAACCCCACCTTGTCCAGAAAAGTCCCCACCCTTCGAGGAAGGTCGACAACATTCCTGGCAAGTTTATTCCTCAAAGAAGAAGGCTTGGTGTAAATGAATTGAGGTTTGCTTGGTAAAATTGTATTTAATACTTGGTCCTGCAGGACTAATGGCCAATGTTTTGACATTATTCTCTCAACCTGCTTATATTGTCTCGTAAAACCCGTAAAAGCTAACCCATACTGTAATTGTTACTTCTATGTTCCTTATCTTGTAACGTTACATTTCAATCCAATTGTAAGACTTCCTGTTATGCCTTAACTAATTCTTTGGGCGCATACCCCTTCTCTTGGAATCTACTTATAATTACTTGTGTTTGGCTATAATAATCCTCAGTGTTGTCACAATTCCTGTGTACTCTCATTAGGGATGGGCTGGCTGTTCATGAGTTCGATTCGAACATTGGCTGTTCGCCCATTTGCCGAATAGCGAACAATTTGGGGTGTTCACGGCAAATTCGAATGCCCCGGAACACCCTTTAAAAGTCTATGGGAGAAATCAAAAGTGCTAATTTTAAAGGTTAATAAGCAAGTTATTGTCATAAAAAGTGTTTGGGGACCTGGGTCCTGCCCCAGGGGACGTGTATCAATGCAAAAAAAAGTTTTAAAAATGGCCGTTTTTCGGGAGTAGTGATTTTATTAATGCTTAAAACGAAACAATAAATGTGAAATATTCCTTTAAATTTCATACCTGGGGGGTGTCTATAGTATGCCTGTAAAGTAGCGCATGTTTCCCGTGTTTACAAAGTCATTTAAAACTACTTGCGGCTAAAATGAATTGTCGGGTCTCTGCAATACACATAAAAGTCATTGAAAAAAATGGCAGGGGATTCCCCACAGTCAATTACCAGGCCCTTTGGGTCTGGTATGGATATTAAGGGGAACCCCGCGCCAAAATTTAAAAAAAATGGTGTGGGGGTCCCCCCAAAAATCCATACCAGACCCTTATCCGAGCATGCAACCTGGGACAAGGGCCCACCCTCTGACACACGGGACATCCCTATGGCTTTCCCGGGGTATCAGAGGGGCAGGATCACCCGTTTACGTAAACGGGTGACCCTGCCCCCCTCTGACACATGGGGAAAGCCATAGGGAAGTCCCAGTGCGTCAGAGGGGTCACCGGGTGGCCCCTCCCTCAGTTATATAAGAGCTGTCAGAAGAAACGAAGTGTCAAACAGCGGGAGACTCCCATTGAGGCGGATCGTCCGGAGAGCAAAGCGGGGAAGAAGAAGCCAAGGAAGATGCCGGAGGAGAAGACCGGAGAAAGATGCCAGAGGAGAAGACCGGAGGAACAAGCTGAGGAAGATAGAGGAAGAAGTGGGGGAAGAACAAGAAGAAAACCGGAGGAAGACCAGACGAGGATGTAAGAGGAAACAGGGAAAAAAAAGACATTAATAAAGGAATTGTCAAAAACTGGCTATTGTCTTTTTTAACATTTTTGACACTTTTTTTGTGAAATGGTAGGGGTACATTTGTACCCCATTACTGTTTCACACAGGGGGGGGCGGGATCTGGGGGTCCCCTTGTTAAGGGGGCTTCCAGATTCCGATAAGCCCCCCGCCCACATACCCCCACAACCACCGGGGAAGGGTTGTGGGGATGAGGCCCTTGTCCCCATCAACATGGGGACAGTCTCCCCATGTTGAGGGCATGTGGCCTGGTACGGCGCTCTCTCATCCCCCCTCTTTTCCTGCAGCCTGCCAGGTTGCATGCTCGGATAAGGGTCTGGTACGGATTTTGAGGGGGACCCCCATGCCATTTTTTTAATTTTGGTGCGGAGTTCCCCTTAATATCCATACCAGACCTGAAGGGCCTGGTATGGAATTTAGGGGGACCCCTACAGATTTTTTTAAATTTTGGTTTGGGGTTCCCCTTAATATTCATACCAGACCCAAAGGGCGTGGTAATTGACTGTGCGGGAATCCCATGCTGTTTTTTTCAATGACTTTTATGTGTATCGCAGAGACCCGACAATTCATTTTAGACGCGAGTAGTTTTAAATTACTTTTTTTCCTTTAGAAATGTCATTTTGCTCTGGGACTGTTCTAAACATGGGAAACATGCGCTACTTTACAGGCATACTATACACACCCCCAGGTATGAAATTTAAAGGAATATTTCACTTTTATTGTTTCACTTTAAGCATTATTAAATTCACTGCTCTCATTTATTTTATTTTTATTCTCACTTTTTATTTATTTTTTTTTTATTATTATTTTTATTTTTACTATTTATTTGTTGTTTTTATTTATTTGTATTTTTATTTTATTTTTATCTTTATTTTTATTTTTATTTTATGTATTTTTTTTCATTATGTATTTTTCAATACAGTATATATATTTTAATTTTTTTAATTAATGGGAATTTTTATTTTTTATTTTTATATATTTTTATGTAATTTTTTTAAATTTAAATTTATGTTTATTTTCATTATTTTTGTTATCGAGTTAATGTTGCTCTCAATACCCATGTGGTTTAATATAGATTATTTTTGACTGACCTTTTAGGCTTTTTATATAGGTAATGTAAGACAGTGATGCTTAGGATTGTCTTCTGTTTGATGAGAGGAAGTTCCCTTTTTGGGTGTACTTGAGGTCGAGTACACCCAAGGGAAGTGAGGTATGGTCATGTCAGCGTAGCATTTCCTGTTGGGTGTATTCGAAGCTGGGTGCACCCGGGGGAAATAGTGTCATGGTCTTGCGATTAGGCGGAGCCGACACCTGGCAATAAATATCACAGTGATGCCATGAGTCTCTTGTTTTTGATAATGCCCTGTGGGAAGGGAGAAACGCAGCGTCAGATGCAGCTTTCGGCACCGTGGTGACATCACGTCTGATGCCCGTTCAATTGCAGTTAGGTTGTAAGAGAACCTATTGATTAATGGACTGGTAATTGATGTTCATCCATTTGCCCTCCACCTTGGAACCTTGTAAAGATTGATTTTATGATTTGAACTTTGTAAAGATTGATTTTAATGAATTAAACAAAATGTACTTTTGGTCTTTGGTCTTTCTCCATATGTCAGACGTACTTCACACCCAAGAGTTGGCGCTTTCATCACCCCACTCACCATACTAAGCCTACCTGACCTGCAATGCAGTACTGCTTGGGGGTCCATTGAATCTGGTGAGTTCAACCATAAGGGGGGGTGTGGATCCCGTATGTACCTGTTTACAGCATCATATGTTTTTTTAGCATAGCAACACTTTTGAAAGGAACTCAGGAAAGGAACTTATCAACTAAGAACTGCTATATGTTTATGTGCACGTCTTTTTTGGACTATCACTGGCCATATGCTTAATGTTGTACCTGAAAACATCCCAGGAAGGATTGCACCCAAGAGTTGGCGTTTTCATCTCCTTGCTCACCATACTAAGCCTACCTGACCCGCAACGCAGTACTGCTTGGGGATCCATTGGATCTGGTGAGTTCAACCATAAGGGGGGGGGGGTGGATCCCGTATGTACCTGTTTACAGCATCATATTTTTTTTAGGACAGCAGCACTTTTAAAAGGAACTTATCAACTGAGGACTGCTATATGTTTATGTGTTCGTCTTTTTTAGACTTTCACTGGCCACATGCTTAATATTGATTTGCACTAATACGAACACAGCAGCACCTGAGAAAGGAACCTTCCTACTAGAAGTTTATACATATTTGCATGTGTTTTTTAAGCTTTCACTGGCTACATGCTTGGTATATTTTTTGTTTTTGTTTTTTTATTCATTTTGCACTTAATTTTGTATGCACTACAGTTGCACTTTATTGTATTTATTCAGTTTTTCAGCACTGTGGTTCTTATACCTTTTTTCTCATGTTTTGACTTATGTCATGTACAGTAGCGGCAGGCCTAATCACTAATTAGTATCTTTAGCGCAGGGGATTGTTTTTTCACATTTTTCATTTTAGAGTTGTCTTCTAGCGCTAAAACAGGCTGCCTGGAGTATTTATTACCTATTCTACAGTAACTGGAACTTTTTCATTGGACAATTTTGGACTTTCTATGGACATTGTCAATTCCCTATAGGTTTTTTCCCGTCACCTGCGCCATTTTTATTGTTTTTCGTCTAGCAGAGAGCACCTCTCCTGTTAGAGTGTTGTGAGTATAGTAGTAGCGCTGGCATTTATTATTACTACTGAATATAGTGCCCACAATTTAAGCAGCAATTTATGTCTATGTTGTACATTCACATCAGTCCCTGCCCTCCATAAGCTTACAATCTAAAGTCCCTAAACTTACATTCATACATACAAAAACTAGGGTCAATTTAGGAGCGGATTAACCTATTTACATGTCTTTGGAGTGTTGGAGGAAACCATAGTACCTGAAGAAAACCCTTGCAGGTGCAGGAATAACATAAAACTCCAGGCATGTAGTACTGTGGCTGGAATTTGAACCTACAACCTTGAAGCTGCCAGCCAGTGCTAACCACTTAGCCCCTGTGCTGTAGTAAAAATTTAAGTAATATTTAAAAAATATAAGTAAACGAGGTGACATACACCTTGTTGGACTCAACCAATACAACTTTTAAATAGAATGCTCTTTTGTAGGTGTGTTTTGCATGGAGTTGGAAAGTCTCTGTCAGGTTTTTATTACTGTCTGTGTCCCTTTTGAGATGATTTCTCTTCTGTGCTGGTCCTCTCCAAGAAGGACTACAAACAGCAATAACAGTTGGCAGGTACTTGTGTCCACCACTTTAATGGGAAAATAATAATAATTAGGGATGAGCCCTAGTTCGGTCTGAACCCATGTTCAGACTAATTTTTGAATGTTTGGAGGTTTACTGCTGTTAAATGTGACAGCTTTCTACACTGGATTATCAGGGAGCCGATGGTCACTGGCATCCTAACAACCAGTTACTCTTCATCACCCAGCTGCCAACCGGGGTTCTCTGAACTGTGTATTCAGTCTGATAGGCCAGGAAGGGGGGAAATGAATGTGTGCCCCACCCCCCGAGCCATACCAGACCACATGCCTCAACATGAGGAGGACATCTTTTTTCTAGGGATTACCCCCAGACAAGCATCTTGTCGCAATTTTGATGACGACAATGGCCTCTTCCCCACAACCCTTGCTCGGTGACTGTGGTAGTTTCTGGATGAGAGATTATCAGAATCTAGAAGCCAACAAGGCCCCTCAAATACTGTCCCCTTTTGTAAATGAGTGGAGTTGTACACAGTACCCCAAATATTTTTCAAGAAATGTAAATAGTAAATAATGACAACCAACTTCTTGACAAATCATTTATTGAAAAAAAAAAAGCCTAATAATTGTCAATTATAATTGTCATTTACCGGCAATTTAGTAGGCTGTTTTTTCTTTGTAAATGCTAGTTTTGTAGCAGTAGGTTGTATACATTGTACATATGCACCACTTCTTGGGTAGGTTAAGAGCATCCCCTTAGCATTTAGTTAAAGGAATTTTGCATTATTAATTTTGATTTGCTTTGGTACATGTCCCACGGGGCAGTGCCCAGCTCCCATGCAATTTTTAGCCTAGAAAATTTCTATTACTGATTTCTAAGATTCATTTCTCAATGATTTCTGCAATTAAAAATATTAAAGAGGAGGTCCACCTAAAAAAATATATATTAAAAGCCAGCAGCTACAAATAGTGAAGCTGCTGACTTTAAATAAATGGACACCTACCTTTCCCAGGGTCCAGCGATGTCGGCAGCTGAAGCCAATCAATTGCTCAGCTCTCGGCTGCTGCCGCCGCCATCCTTGGTGAGGGAATCAGGAAGTGAAACATTGCGGCTTCACTTCCCATTCCCTACTGCGCATGCGCGAGTCACGCTGCGCATCCTAACTGGTCCCTGCTATCTCCTGGGACTTGTGTGTTTCCCTGAAGACAGCAGGGGGGGGCGGGAAGGGGTGTGACTCCCGCGGGAGTCTATTCCAGGAAGTGGGTGCAAATACCTGTATTATACAGCTATCTGCACCCCCTCCCCCCTAAAAGGTGCCAAATGTGGCACCAGGGGGGGGGGGGAGGGTACCGAAAAGCGGAGGTTCCATTTTTGTGTGAAACTCCGCTTTAAGCGTCATAAATATAGTAAATTTAATAAAATGCTAGAAAAAGAGAAAAATAAAAACTTGTGAAGAATTGATACATTCCTCTGATCAACAAAAGTAGATAAAACAATTGTAAAGGACATACCAAAAACAGACAAATAATTTCTGGAAAAGTGTAGAACAGAAGCTATTCAAGATTTTGACATTTATAGTGGTCCATTCTTTGACTGTTGTAACTTTATCCTGCTGAAGTGTCCTAAATGGTTTTCTTAGCCTTGCTTTATAGTTAATCTGTCATCATTTCCCAAGGGTGCTAACACAAATATAAGAACCCTTATAAAGAACAATTTTGGTTTCTCTAAGCTATCAGTGCCCAAACTACCTGTCTGTTCAGAAGCATTATAATTCCTTTTTCATTTTTGCTCTTTTCCTTCCCTTAGCTGTCAAGTGTAATTATAATAACATTTTTTATCTCTCATGATACCAAAGCAAAAGAAAGCCAGTATTAATTTAAGAGAAACACTTGATGTACATTTTTTTGAATCATTGCATAAATAGTTTCAAGCCAAAGAAAGTCTGGCTGATTTAATCTTAGACTGAATTTGAAGTGCCTAATTTAAAAGCTCAAGTGATTTCTAAGAATGTTTACATAACAAAAACGTATATGAATAATAGGACTTCAGGTCTCCTACACATACAGTGCCTTGCAAAAGTATTCGCCCCTCTTGGCATTTTTTCATGTTTTGTTTTTGTTTTTTTGTTTTATTGTGAAGCAAACAACAAATAGGACAAAATAACAGAAAAAGTCAATGTGCATAACTATTCACCCCCCTAAAGTCAATAATTTGTAGAGCCACCTTTTGCGGGTATCACAGCTCCAAGTCGCTTTGGATAAGTCTCTATGAGCTTGCCACATCTTACCACTGGGATTTTTGCCCATTCCTCCTTGCAACACTGCTCCAGCTCCTTCAAGTTGAATGGTTTGTGCTTGTGAACAGCAATCTTTATGTCTGACCACTAGGGGTGAGCCGAACACCCCCCTGTTCGGTTCGCACCAGAACTTGCGAACAGGCAAAAAATTTGTTCGAACACCCGAACACCGTTAAAGTGGGGCACGAACATAAATGGGAAACGAACATAAATAATCAAAAGTGCTAATTTTAAAGGCTTATATGCAAGTTATTGTCATAAAAAGTGTTTGGGGACCTGGGTCCTGCCCCAGGGGACAAGGATCAATGCAAAAAAAGTTTTAAAAATAGACGCGAGCAGTAATTTTAATAATGCTTAAAGTGAAACAATAAAAGTGTAATATCTCTTTAAATTTCGTACCTGGGGGGTGTCTATAGTATGCCTGTAAAGGGGCGCATGTTTCCCGTGTTTAGAACAGTCTGACAGCAAAATGGCATTTCAAAGGAAAAAAGGTCATTAAAAACTACTCGCGGCTATTAATGAATTGCCGGTCCGACAATACACATAAAAGTTCATTGATAAAAACGGCATGGGAATTCCCCACAGGGAAACTCCGAACCAAAATTAAAAAAAAAAAAAATGACGTGGGGGTCCCCCTAAATTCCATACCAGGCCCTTCAGGTCTGGTATGGATATTAAGGGGAACTACGGCTAAATTTTTTTTTTTTTAAATGGCGTGGGGTCCCCCTCAAAATCTATACCAGACCCTTCAGGTCTGGTATGGATTTTAAGGGGAACCCCGCGCCAAAATTTTTTAAAAAAATGGCGTAGGGTCCCCTAAAATTCCATACCAAACCCTTATCCGAGCACGCAACCTGGCAGGCCGCAGGAAAAGAGGGGGGATGAGAGAGCGCCCTCCCCCTGATGAACTGTACCAGGCTACATGCCCTCAACATTGGGAGGGTGCTTTGGGGTAGCCCCCCAAAACACCTTGTCCCCATGTTGATGAGGACAAGGGCCTCATCCCCACAACCCTGGCCAGTGGTTGTGGGGGTCTGTGGGCGGGGGGCTTAATTTTGGTTCGGGGTTCCCCTGTGGGGAATTCCCATGCCGTTTTTATCAATGAACTTTTATGTGTATTGTCGGACCGGCAATTCATTAATAGCCACGAGTAGTTTAAATAACTTGTTTTCCTTTGAAATGTCATTTTGCTGTCAGACTGTTCTAAACACGGGAAACATGTGCCCCTTTACAGGCATACTATAGACACCCCCCAGGTACAAAATTTAAAGGGATATTACACTTTTATTGTTTCACTTTAGGCATTATTAAAATCACTGCTCCCGAAAAAACGGCCGTTTTTATCCAAGTCCCCTGGGGCAGGACCCAGGTCCCCAAACACTTTTTATGACAATACCATGAATATAAGCCTTTAAAATTAGCACTTTTGATTTCTCCCATAGACTTTTAAAGGGTGTTCTGTGGCATTCGAATTTGCTGCGAACACCCCAAATTGTTTGCTGTTCGGCGAACATGAGTTCGACTTGAACTCGAAGCTCATCCCTACTGACCACAGATTTTCTATTGGATTGAGGTCTGGGCTTTGACTAGGCCATTCCAACACATTTACATGTTTCCCCTTAAACCACTCTAGTGTTACTTTAGCAGTGTGTTTGGAGTCAGCCTTCTGAATTACCTTCTGAAGGTAATTGGTTGCACAAGAGCTTTTTATGGGCTCTATAACAAAGGGGGTGAATACATACGCACATGACAATTATCAGTTTTCTTATTTTTGGAAAATAGTTTTATGTATATATTTTTCTAACTTTACTTTTCCAACTTAGACTATTGTGTTCTGATCCATCACATATAATTCAGATTAAAAAAGCAACAAAATGTAACAAAATAAGTAAAAAGCCAAGGGGGGTGAATACTTTTGCAAGGCACTGCAACTGTCTGCTAGTGACCAACAGAGTGGTTTCAACTAAATTAGTATTGCAGCAAAATTACTGATTTCCTTTCTGAAAGAAAAAACAAAAAACAAAACGTAAAATAATAGGGCTAATTTGGAGCTTTTTTGGTACAGTATTGGATCCAGAATGTTTGAATTACATTTCCTTAACTCTCAGGAGTCATTTACAGTCCATTAAACATTTAAAAATCACCCTAGTTTTGCTTTTCCCACCAATTCATCAACACATTTTGCACAAGTCCTTAAATTTCCACAAATTTCTGCAAAAACAGCCAATTTTCCTTGATATTTCATGGAAATGAAAACTCTTAACTTTGTCTATCATTACTCTTCATATGTCCCTCCAGGCTCACCTGCCCTCTGCCTATCCATTATAATGCATGTACTTGCACTGTGGAGGCTCTCAACATTTTTTGAGTTAGGACTACAGAAAAATCTGGGGGTGCCTTGACGGGGCTCTGTTGCTTACCCAAATGTGTGCAAACTGAACCCCTGTTTTTAACGCATACTGTTAGATAGGAAAATTTGGTTGGTTAGCAGGTTGATCAATAAGTTGAACTGGGAATTTCTTTGGTTTTGTTTTACTCTTCACATTGCCAGTTCACATTTTATTTATCTTAAACAGTGAGAAAAAATAATTAGATTTTGGTGGCAACTAGATTCATTAAATGGCAAATGTTTAGAGAAACAAACTATATCTACCAGGGATTGTTCATGTGTTATGCAGGCCATTCACTTTTTGATGGAAGAAATTGAGTTTATTGACTCTCACTCAATACTACTGGGAGATAGTGTTAGGGCACACAACACCCATGGACTAGGTAGATTCCAGATGAGGAAATCAAAAGCACACAGTCTGCAAAGACAAAGGTGCCAACCACACATCCTGCAAAATGAGCTACTGATCGCAAGACACTCATTGGTTCAGCTACTGACTTCTTGGGGAGAGGCTACTACAATTCAGAAAAAAATAAGCTTCTTCCGGCTTCCCAGGTACCTCAAACAGACTGATCTTGTTTCATGGTGCTATAATTGCATTATTCAACATACCAGACCTCTAGCCTAGGCCTCTATCCATACACTTCCATACACGTTCGCCCACCGCGGAGCACCCCATAATGCACTGCAAGATCGCAGTGGCCAAAGGCAGGGTGCCCCTCACTATACAAGGCTTCTTCCAATGGCGGCCATATGTAGTGTGTTAAAGTGAAGAGAGATTAGGCAGGGTAGTTAGTGGATTGAGCGAGTAGTGTATAGAATACAGTGTAGTGCAGAGTATATAATACAGTGCAGTGCAGAGAGTATATAATACAGTGCAGTGCGGTGTATTTAACACAGTGTAGTGTGGTGCTACCGAAGTGTTGGTGTGTAAAACACTTCTGTGTCACCACTGATCCCATTTTATTTCTCATTAATAATTGTTTTTTTCTTTTTTTCTTCCTGTATTAGGTTCTGTTGCTGCATTATTAGTACTCCCCTTTTTGTGTCCCAGGTGTTATTTCTTCTGCGTCAGCACAGTAGTGGTATTGTTTTTTGGGTTTTTGTGGTGGCACAGCAATACTAAAAATATTTAGGGCATAATTGCTGTCCCCTCTTCTGCTTCGCAGGTGTTCCTCTCTCTGTGTCAGCAGTGGTTCCCTTTTTTTTTTTTTGGGAGGGATGTTTGATTTTTTTTTCCAGCAGTAGCAAAGAAAATTTTCTCCATAATTGCTGTTCCTTCTTCTGAGTCACAGGTGGTCTTCCTTCTGCGTCACCACTGTTTTTTTTGGCCTTTCTTAATTTTTTTTACATTTATTTTATTTTTATTTATTTTTTTGCAGCAACAGTTGAAAAAAAAAATCTGCACAATTGTTGCACCCTTATTTTCTGTATTAAAAGAAAACTATAATAAAATGGTTAAAAGTGCACAAAGCACAAACATATTGCACTCAAGCACCATATTTCCATACCATGCTCTATAATAAAAAGTTATAAAAAATCCACCCCTCCCAAAAAAAACAAAAAAAAAAAAACAGTAAAAAAAATCCTCATCCTGTCCGAAAGACCAACAAGGAGAGGCAGACGCTCTCCGGCCACTAAAAGAGGGCAAAGCTGTGTGGAGATACAGTGTTCAGGCACCACCAACACACAAGGCCCAATTTTTCTGCACCTGTATGTGAATTTTAAAAAATTGGGGAAAAAACTACATGGGGGACCCTTTGGGTCTGGTATGGATTTTAACCACTTCCCTACTGGCGCATTGTAGCAGCAGGAACACTCCCTGTAATGTATTGTCTGGTCCCAGAAATATAGATGAAAATCTTTGAAAAAAACAGCATGGGTCCCCCTCCCCCAGTCCATTACCAGGCCTTTTGGGTTTGGTATGAATATTAAGGAGAACCCCACACCCAAATGTAAATAAAATGGCACGGAGGTCCCCTAGGCCCCCAGGCACTATATACTTTAAACAGCAGTATATATACTATACGGCCTGCTCTATATACTCTGCAGAAAATTGGGCCTTAGGTGTTGGTGGTACCAGAACACTGCAAGCCCTCACAGTTACTTTTGATGGGTGCAGGAACGGGCCCTGCATTCAGAAAGCACGCTGGATGCAGGACAGGCCAGTAGCTCAATTGCATATTGAGCTAGTTCAGGCCTGTGGTCCATCCTCAAGACCCAGTAACCCAGTGGATGCTCTGTTGGAAAGGTCTCCAAGTCTACTCTTGCCCCTAGATATTCCTGCACCATGTAATGCAGACGCTGGCGATGGTTACTTGAACCGATCATACCTTGGCGCTGAGGACTGAAAAATTGTTTAAAGGCGGTCAGCTGACCGCCTTCTCCACCGCTCTTCCTCTGACTGAATGAAGCCTCAGCAATACGTTGTCCAGCACCAGGAAATTGTAACCTCCCAGGGTCTGGAAATGCATTGCACAAACCTTTCTTCAAGGCCTCCTGAAGATGTTTCATCCTCTGGTCCCTCTGAGAAGTCAGGATGAGTTCTGCAACCTTACCCATGTAACGTGGATCAAGAAGGGTTGCCAGCCAGTAATGATCCCTCTCCTTGATACCACAAATCCTAGGGTCCTTTTGTAGGCTTTGCAGAATCAGGCAGGCCATGCAGTGTAAGTTTGCAGAAGTATTCAATTCTGAGTCCTCTGGGTAACTACCTCCTCCCAGCCACGTGCAACTCCTTGGGTTTCTGGGGACTGAAAACCATCCCTTGAAGACTGCTGCTGAGTGTTATCCTCTACATCCATGCTGACACAATCCTCCTCCTCCTCTTCTTCCTGTGTGTTTCGTGGGCCCGCAGGAATGCTATCTGGATAAAGGGGGCCTTGAGAGGTAAGGAAGTCCTCCTCTTCCTCCCGCTGTTCTGTTTCCAGTGCCCTACCCATGATTCCATGAAGCATGTGCTCCAACAGGAAGACTAGAGGGACAGTGTCACTGATGCATGTATTGTTGCTGCTTACCATCCTTGTGGCCTCCTCAAATGGAGACAGGACAGTGCATGCATCCTTGGTCAGAAGCCACTGGCGTGGCGAAAAGAAGCCAAGCTCCCCTGAGCCTGTCCTGGTGCCATACTCGCTCAGATACTCATTGATGCCCCACTGCTGTGTGTGCAGCCACTGCAGCATTGCCAACGTTGAGTTCCTCTTGGTGGGCATGTCGTGGTTGGTGGGTAGGTTGCATTCCCTTTGAATGTCAGCCAGCCGAGCACTGGCATTGTATGACCGGCAGAAATGACCACAGACTTTTCTGGCCTGCCTCAGGAGATCCTGTAAGCTAGCTACCCCTCAAGCCCGGTGGTCCTCCGAGGGGGAGGGCTCGTTGAGGAGGGGGGTACTGTCAGGGCTGGTTCAGCCCTTCCTTCTCTGAGTTGGCCGTTCAGCTGTCGGCTAATTGCCAGCTCTCATCTCTCTCCACAGTTAACCAGATGTTGTGGATCTGCTTTTCAGTCCCGCCTACTTAAAGATCTCCAGCTCACTTAATTCCTGCCTTCACCTTGGTCACATCACAAGAAACCATCTCCTGCATTCCTGTTTAAAGACTGGCTTTGCTGACATCCCTTCTTGCTCCTTATCCTGCTTGCTGTTCCTCTACTTGGATCCCTGACTTCTGGTCTGGCTGATTACCCGATCTGGTTACTGAACTCTGGCTTGGCTGATTACCCGATCTGGTTACTGAGCTCTGGCTTGGCTGACTACCCGATCCAGTTACTGGACTCTGGCTTTGCTTTGACTACGCTTACTCTATTTACCTTTTTATTTTTATTAATAAACAAGTGTGATTTTTACTGTACTTCTGTCTCGGTCTGGTTCATGGTTTCTGACAGTAGGCAAAGGCCATGAATTCAGAAAATACAGTCAATCCACTTGTTGGTAATATTTTTTCCAGATTGGATGAGCAAGTTGCAGGCCGTCCCTGCTGCTGCGCCAGTCTCTGTGCAGGCACCCGCCTTGAGTATTACCTCTATAAGAGGTATGTCTGGTTCCGCCCCGCTTCCCCAGCAATTTGGGGGCGATCCAGTTCAATGCAGAGGTTTTCTTAACCAAGTTGAGATATACTTTGAGATGCTGCCCCAGGCGTTTCCCATGGACAGAAGCAAAAGTAGGGTTTGTGATATCTTTGCTTTCTGAGAGAGCCTAGGCCTGGGCTAACCCTCTATGGGAGACGCAAAAACCTGTTGTCTTGAGTTACCCTGAGTTTGTGGCCTCCTTTAAAAGGGTATTTGACATTCCCGCATGCTCTACTGTTGCCAACTACACCATTGAGTTCCGTATTCTAGCAGCAGAGGTTGCTTGGAACAATGAGGCCCTCGTGGCTGCTTTTTCTCATGGTCTCTCAGATTCCACCAAGGATGAGATAGCAGCCCGAGATATACCCACTGAGCTGGAGAGCTTGATCTCATTTGCCATCCTCATCCGCGTGAAGCCCAAGTTACCTTTTATCCTTGAGGTTGATGCTTCTGAGACTGGTGTTGGGCCGTTCTGTCTCAACGTCCTACCTCTGAGAGTGCTATGCATCCTTGTGGCTACTTTTCCAAGAAATTGTGACCTGCCGAGTGCAATTACGAGATTGGTGACAGAGAGCTGTTGGCTATCATTTTAGCTCTGAAAGAATGGAGACATCTCCTCTAAGGTGCCAGTTCTCATTCTTGCTGACCATAAGAATCTCACATTCTTGTCTGAGGCTAAATGCCTCTCTCCCAGAAGGGCAATGGGCTCTTTTCTTGTCAAGTTTCAATTACATTGCCTCATTCTCACCCGGTACTAAGAATGTAAGGGCTGACGCCTTGTCACGACAATTTTCCTCCACTTCCAAGTTGTAGTCGGTTCCGGTTCCTATGATTCCTCCTGATTGTATTCTGTCTACGGTTCACACCAGTCTTACTTCTCTTTTGAGTGACAAAATTCTTGATGCTCAGGTTGATGCTCCTCCTGAGAAACCTTATGACCGCTGCTTTGTCCCAGAGTGTCTCCGTACTGCCGTGCTCCAGACTTGCCATTCTACCAAGGCAGCTGGCCACCCTGGTAAGAATCAACTAGTTTGGGCCATTTCCCAACAATTCTGGTGGCCTAGTCTACGTGCAGTAACTGCCTTCGTAGCTGCCTGTTCCATGTGTGCTCAGAGTAAGACTCCACAACACCTTCCAGTAGGCCTCCTACAACCCATACCCAATAGAGAGAGGCCCTGGACTCACCTGTCTATGGATTTCATTGTGGAGTTGCCCAACTCCCAAGGCAACACAGTTATCCTTATGGTGGTTGACCGGTTCTCAAAGATGCGTCATTGTATTCCACTTAAGAAGTTGCCCACTTCTAAGGAACTGGCTTCGATTTTTGCTCGGGAGATCTTTCGCTTACATGGGCTACAGAAGGTGATTGTCTCGGACATGGGTAGTCAGTTTGTGTCCCGATTCTGGCGAGCCTTTTGTGCACAGCTGGGAATTCAGCTTGCTTTCTCCTCTGCGTATCACCCGCAGTCTAATGGGGCCACAGAACAAGCCAATCAGTCCTTGGAGCAATTCCTACGTTGCTATATTTCTGACCACCACAACAACAGGTCAGACCTATTATCATGGGCAGAGTTTGCTCACAACAGAGCCTTTGAATTCTGCTTCCCGATTGTCTCAGGTTATGGTGAATTATGGTTTCCAACCTTCCATGTTGCCTGACTCATTTGTTCCGCAGAGTATTCCTGCGCTAGAGGAGCATCTCTGTGGTCTTCGTTCCAGTTGGGCACAAGTCCAGGAGGCTTTGCATCATGCTAATGAAAGGTACAGACTCCATGCTGACCGAAGAAGTCTGCCTGCGCCTTTCTACCAGTTGGAGACAGGGTCTGGCTGTCATCTCGCAACCTCTGACTTCGTGTTCCCTCACTGAAGTTCGCACCTCGGTTTATTGGGCCTTTCCGCATTCTTCGCAGGATTAACCCAGTGGCTTATGCGTTGGACCTTCCTCCTAGTATGCGCATCTCAAATGTGTTTCATGTCTCCTTATTGAAATCATTGGTCTGCAACCGCTTTACCACCTCGGTGCCACGTCCTCACCCTATACAGGTTGAGAACCATGAGGAGTATGAGGTACAATCCATTGTTGACTCCCATAGGTTCCGTGGTCGCATGCAGTAGCTGGTGCATTGGAAGAGTTATGGTCTGGAGGAACGCTCCTGGGTCTCATCCTTGGACGTACATGCTCCTGCCCTCCTCCGTGATTTACATAGACGTTTTCCCCTCAAGCCCGTTGGTCCTCCGAGAGGGGGAGGGTTCGTTGAGGAGGAGGGTACTGTCAGGGCAGGCTCAGCCCTTCCTTCTCTGAGTTGGCCGCTCAGCTGTCGGCTAATTGCCAGCTCTCATCTCTCTCCACAGTTAACCAGCTGTTGTGGATCTGCTCGTCAGTCCCACCTACTTAAAGATCTCCAGCTCACTTCATTCCTGCCTTCGCCTTGGTCACATCACAAGAAACCATCTCCTGCGTTCCTGTTTAAAGACTGGCTTTGCTGACATCCCTTCTTGCTCCTTATCCTGCTTGCTGTTCCTCTACTTGGATCCCTGACTTCTGGCCTGGCTGATTACCCGATCTGGTTACTGAACTTTGGCTTGGCTGATTACCCGATCTGGTTACTGAACTCTGGCTTGGCTGACTACCCAATCTGGTTACTGGACTCTGGCTATGCTTTGACTACACTTACTCTATTTACCTTTTTATTTTTATTAATAAACAAGTGTGATTTTACTGTACTTCTGTCCCAGTCTGGTTCATGGTTTCTGACACAGAGTTACCCAGTGTGCCAAGAACGAAAGGTAACGTCCCTGCTAGGGATGAGCTTCGAGTTCGAGTCGAACTCATGTTCTACTCGAACATTGGCTGTTCGCAAGTTCGCCGAACAGCGAACAATTTGGGGTGTTCGCGGCAAATTCGAATGCCGCGGAACACCCTTTAAAAGTCTATGGGAGAAATCAAAAGTGCTAATTTTAAAGGCTTATATGCAAGTTATTGTCATAAAAAGTGTTTGGGGACCCGGGTCCTGCCCCAGGGGACATGGATCAATGCAAAAAAAAGTTTTAAAAACGGACGTTTTTTCAGGAACAGTGATTTTATTAATGCTTAAAGTCAAACAATAAAAGTGTAATATCCCTTTAAATTTCGTACCTGGGGGGTGTCTATAGTATGCCTGTAAAGGGGCGCATGTTTCCTGTGTTTAGAACAGTCTGACAGCAAAATGACATTTGGAAGGAAAAAACTCATTTAAAACTACCCGCGGCTATTGCATTGCCGACAATACACATAGAAGTTCATTAATAAAAACGGCATGGGAATTCCCCACAGGGCAACCCCGAACCAAAAAAAAAAAAAAAAAAATGATGTGGGGGTCCCCCTAAATTCCATACAAGGCCCTTCAGGTCTGGTATGGATATTAAGGGGAACCCCAGCCAAAATTTAAAAAAAAAATTGACGTGGGGTTCCCCCTAAATTCCATACCAGACCCTTCAGGTCTGGTATGGATTTTAAGGGGAACCCCGCGCCAAAAAAAAAAAAAACGGCGTGGGGTCCCCCTAAAAATCCATACCAGACCCTTATCCGAGCACGCAACCTGGCAGGCCGCAGGAAAAGAGGGGGGGACGAGAGTGCGGCCCCCAACCCTCCTGAACCGTACCAGGCCACATGCCCTCAACATTGGGAGGGTGCTTTGGGGTAGCCCCCCAAAACACCTTGTCCCCATGTTGATGAAGACAAGGGCCTCATCCCCACAACCCTGGCCGGTGGTTGTGGGGGTCTGCGGGCGGGGGGCTTATCGGAATCTGGAAGCCCCCTTTAACAAGGGGACCCCCAGATCCCGGCCCTCCCCCTGTGTGAAATGGTAAGGGGGTACTTACCCCTACCATTTCACTAAAAAACTGTCAAAAATGTTAAAAATGACAAGAGACAGTTTTTGACAATTCCTTTATTTAAATGCTTCTTCTTTCTCCTTCATCTTCTTCTGGTTCTTCTGGCTCTTTTGGTTCTTCCTCCGGCGTTCTCGTCCAGCATCTCCTCCGTGGCGTCTTCTATCTTCTTCTCCTCGGGCCGCTCCGCACCCATGGCATGGGTGTTTTGGGGGGCTACCCCAAAGCACCCTCCCAATGTTGAGGGCATGTGGCCTGGTACGGTTCAGGAGGGGGGGGCCGCACTCTCGTCCCCCCCTCTTTTCCTGCGGCCTGCCAGGTTGCGTGCTCGGATAAGGGTCTGGTATGGATTTTTAGGGGGACCCCACGCCGTTTTTTTTTTTTTTTGGCGCGGGGTTCCCCTTAAAATCCATACCAGACCTGAAGGGTCTGGTATGGAATTTAGGGGGAACCCCACGTCAATTTTTTTTTTAAATTTTGGCTGGGGTTCCCCTTAATATCCATACCAGACCTGAAGGGCCTTGTATGGAATTTAGGGGGACTCCCACATCATTTTTTTTTTTAAATTTTGGTTCGGGGTTGCCCTGTGGGGAATTCCCATGCCGTTTTTATCAATGAACTTCTATGTGTATTGTCGGCAATGCAATAGCCGCGGTAGTTTTAAATGTGTTTTTTCCTTCAAAATGTCATTTTGCTGTCAGACTGTTCTAAACACGGGAAACATGCGCCCCTTTACAGGCATACTATAGACACCCCCCAGGTATGAAATTTAAAGGGATATTACACTTTTATTGTTTGACTTTAAGCATTATTAAAATCACTGCTCCTGAAAAAACGGCCGTTTTTAAAACTTTTTTTTGCATTGATTCATGTCCCCTGGGGCAGGACCCAGGTCCCCAAACACTTTTATTGACAATAACTTGCATATTAGCCTTTAAAATTAGCACTTTTGATTATTCATGTTCGTGTCCCATAGACTTTAACGGTGTTCGCGTGTTCGAACAAATTTTTTTCCTGTTCGCATGTTCTGGTGCGAACCGAACAGGGGGGTGTTCGGCTCATCCCTAGTCCCTGCCCATGCCTGCTAGACCATGAGTCAATGGTAATATGAACCTTACTGCTGACCGCCCTGTCCATTGAGGCCAAAACATTGCCTTTCACATACTGATAAAGAGCTAGACTGGCCTTCTGTGAAAAGAAATGGCATTTTGGAACCTGCCACTGAGGTACAGCATATTAAACAAATTCATGAAAGGGGGCAGAGTCTGCTAGCTGAAAAGTCAGCAGTTGAAGTGCTAGCAATTTGGCCAAGCTAGCATTTAGACTCTGAGCATGTGGTTGGCTGGGACCGAATTTCATTTTACAGATCAGCATCTGGGGTAGGTAAATTTGCCTTCTAAAATCAGATGGTAATGTACTGATAGCAAGTACTTGGGACACCTATTGCTATACCTTCATTCCTCTCAGTGCAGGTTTTTGAGAGGACTGGGGGTATAGTAGGGTTGGAGATCCCAGATGAGGAGCAAGGAGAAGTCTGCCTTTTTCTTTGATGTGGGTCTTTCAAGTGCTGTTGCCAAGGGACTGCATGGCAGGTCGTCATATGTCTGGTCAAGAATGTGGTGCCCAAGCAGCTGCTGTTCTGGCCAAGCTTGATTCGCTTCAGACATACAGTACCTGACTGTGAGAATGTGTTTCCAGTGCGATCCGATCACGCTGGTTCTCGGTGACAGGGTACTGTGCATCTCGCGCTGGCTCGCTCATCAGGAAAGGAAAACAGTTTTTTCCTTTTGCGATGAGCAACAGGCTGGTGTCTGGTATGAATCATTAGGGAGAACGCTGCACCAAATTTTAAATAAAAAACCGGCAATGGTTCCCCCCAGGGGCATACCAGGCCCTTAAGTCTGGTATGGATCTTAAGGGGGAACCCCCTGCGCCGAAAAAATGGCATGGGGATCCCCTCAAATATCCATACCAGACCCTTATCTGAGCATGCAGCCCGGCCGGTCAGGAAAGGGGGTGGGGATGAGCGAGCACCCCCCTCCTGAACTGTACCAGGCCGCATGCCCTCAACATGGGGAGTGGGCGCTTTGGGGCAAGGGGCGCCCTGCGGCGCCCCACCCCAAAGCACCTTGTCCCCATGTTGATGAGGACAAGGGCCTCTTCCCTACAACCCTGGCCGTTGGTTGTTGGGGTCTGCGGGCGGAGGGCTTATCGGAATCCGGGATCCCCCTTTAATAAGAGGGCCCCCAGATCCCAGCCCCCACCCTATGGGAATGAGTATGGGGTACATCATACCCCTTCTTATTCACCTGGGGGAAAAAGTGTCAATAAAAAAACACACTACACAGGTTTTTAAAGTAATTTATTAGGCAGCTCCGGGGGTCTTCTTCCGACTTCGGGGGTCTTCTTCCAACTTCTCCGCTCTCTCCGGCCTCTTCTCCTGGTGTCCGGTTCTTCTCCCGCTCTCTGGCCTCTTCTCCCGGTGTCCGGTTCTTCTCCCGCTCTCCGGATCTTCTGTCGGGCTCCTCTGCTATCTTCTGCTCTTTTGCCGCTCCTTTGCTAGCGGTGGCCCGGTCTTCTCCACCGTCTTGTTCCCTCTTCTCTTCTTACGATGTTGACACAACGCTCTCTCCCCCTGTAATGCTGTGTGAGCGGTGCACGATGACTTATATAGGCATGGGGCATGGTCACCAGGTGATGTCACCCGGTGTCCCTGCCCCTTATGATGTCACAGTCCCATCATGCCCCGGGGGCCCCAGGGAACCCATGCCGGTTTTTTATTTAAAATTTGGCACGGCGTTCCCCCTCATGATTCATACCAGACACCTGTCAGCACTGCCTGTCGCTCATCGCGAAAGGAAAAAACAGTTTTCCTTTCCAGATGAGCAAGCTAGCTCGGCGCTGGCTCCCGCGACGGGGCTTACAGGTGTCAAATCTCGCCGATAACAGCGGCGAGATTGACACAATATCGCGGTCACCTACTGTAGGTTGCAAACAGCAATGGTACGATCTGATGCAAACGTGTCAAAAAAGGCCCACACCAATGTGACAACACTGAAGAAGAAAAAGGAAGGGCAATTGGGTCCAATATGGACATTTTTACCTAGGGGTGTACTCACTTTTGTTGCCAGCGGTTTAGACATTAATTACTGTGTGTTGAGTTATTTTGAGGGGACAGCAAATTTACACTGTTATATAAGCTGTAAACTCACTACTTTACATTGTAGCAAAGTGTAATTTCTTCAGTGTTGTCACATGAAAAGATAAGAAAGAAAAGATTGCTTATTTGGGAGGAAACTGGCTTTTCAGTTTCCTCATTATTTACTAAAGTCCACTTTGGGACCTGGAGCCCGGGGATTTTGTAGCGATCCGGGTGGGATGAAATCCCCAGTCCTGGGTCTAGGTTTTGAGATCCACCAGCATACTGACTGGTCAGATGTGTGCTGGGCTATTTGTAGACACCTGACCATGGTTCTGCGCTCCACCCTCCCGAGGAGTCCAGGCAAGCAAGGGAGAAGTGTGCATGTCTGCACAGTTCCGTCTGTCAGAGCAGACAGAGGGTCCAAGCCTGTGGGCTGGAACAGCAAGGAAGCTGAAAATATAGTGCTGAGGTACAGGGTGTACAGGAACTCTGTTATATAGCCAAGAGGACTGAAGCATAAGCCTGAGCAGCAGTGCTGCTAAAGAGAGCCAGGTGACTTGGTATTTTCTGTTTAACTTGCATTGTTGTTGTGGAAAGCTGAAACCCTTGTGTGGGCAACTCTTCTGTCATTGGACTTAAATGGCTCAACTGGCGTGGACTCCGCTCACTGGTAAATGCTACACTTGAGCTACACAACCCCCAATGTTACAATATATACTGTATGTATATGTATATATGTATATATATATATATATATATATATATATATATATATATATATATATATATATATATATATATATATATATATATATATATATATGTAGCGCTGGGATTTTTGTCATCTAATGCTATGCAAGTATGTAATGCTATTAGATTAGTGTTTGGTTCCCTTTAGTGGCCAGCTCATCTCTGTGCAATAAGACTTTGTTTACACATCAGAACATGCTGTAAAGCATGTGCAGGAAGTTACTTAAAGGTTTATATAGAAAAGACGTACATACCCACAGTGCCTCACTTACCTACCCATGAGGCAAAGTGTAAGAACTGCATGCTGGGTAGTGAAATAAAAGGCCCAGCACGGCCATGTTTTCTCTCTTCTTCCCTGGATCTGAGACCTGCCTGCAGGGACCTGTGTGGGAGTGTTCAGAAAAGCACGGCCTGCTTGCCGCGGAATGGAGTTGATGCCACCGGAGAGGTGTTGGACACAGTGTGCTGGAGGCACGTGTGATCCGGTCGGAGGATCCAGGAAGCCTGAAGGAGCCTAACTACAGCCATCGTTTAACGGACGGAGCAGTGCGGTGTACCGGAGTCCACTGGAAGTTGGACTGAGATTGCAGAGACGTTGCAGTAAAACTGTCCGGGCCTGGTGTGGTCAGAGGGCTGTTGCCCAAGATTTATATAAAGCACTTATCACCTACCTGTAGTTCTACCGAACAGTCTCAGTCAAATAGAATGTGTTTAACCAGGCCTCAAAGCCTGTACTCCACTAGACATTGACTGATGGTACGGTTGCATTCTCACAGAAGAAAGTTACAAGTGTGTTGCATAATTGAGTTCACCGTTATCTACCACTTTATATTACTTTGTCATCTGCTAACTCACTGGAATACAATTACTGCAGTATAATATGGCTAGCTGAAGAAAGAAGATAAGAGACTATACCATTCATCGTAAGGCCTTGTGTTTCCGTAACATGCTCTAGGAGCTGCATTGCACTGCAGGGGGAGCTCTTGAGCATTTATACTGTATTGTATTGTGTTTTCTAGCACTGGATAGTGTGCTGCAAGTGTGTGTGTTTGTGTGGTCGCACTGGAAATGGGATGGTGCCCAGTGTCAAGGTCTTACCACCCTAAGCACTAGTCCCACTTGGAGGTGCGCCCGCATGCATCATTCAGGTAATTTTTGAGTGACAATTATTTATGTGCACCTACTTTATTATTGTTCTAAATTTGTGTACCAGAATTGTTATTGTTATTACTGTCTTAAACCAGCCTTCAGTAAACTTACAGTCTGGTTAAAATATAACTGGCGTGAGGCTTTGTTTATTCTTTAAGCAGGTGGAGCAATGGATACCCAGATAGTAATAGAGGTACAATATATGGTTATTCCTTGTTATTGGGTTTCACCCCAACCCTGTTACACAGCTGTGTCAAGTGGGTTGAGCCAATTCATTGGGGGTGGAAAAGCAGAGTACAGGCCTGATTAATTACCAGCAGCTCCTTAGGGGGTAAGTGCTACATATACATATTTATTAATACACTGCCTGCACTGACTGAATATAGAGTAAACACTGAATATATAGTCTATGCTTAATTCAGAGTATATATATATATACACAGACACGCACACTCAGTCAGTCTAGTGTGTGTGTGTATGTATATATGTATATATGTGTATATATGTGTATATATATATATACCGTATTTATCGGCGTATAACACGCATTTTTTTCCCCTTAAAACCAGGGGAAAATCGCAGGTGCGTGTTATACGCCGATCCCCTGCGATCCCGACCTGTCACATTTTCAAAATCGCCGACCGCGATTTGAAAATGGTGCCGCCGGCGCCGAAATACACAGAGCCGGTCCTCGGCTCTTTCCGGCGGCTCTCGTTCATTTTCGGCTCCACTCGTTGTCCCGAGCGGAGCTATCCGAACCTACTCGTCTAGGTTCGGATAGCTCCGCTCGGGACTACGAGTGGAGCCGAAAGTGAACGAGAGCCGCCGGAAAGAGCCGAGGACCAGCACTGTGTATTTCGGCGCCGGCAGCGCCATTTTCAAATCGCGGTCGGTGATTTTGCAGCCCAGAATGGCTGGGATCACTGGGGAAGGCTGCACTAGGGAAGGCTGCACTAGGGAAAGCTGCACTGGGGAAGTCTGCACTGACAAGGCTGCACTGGGGAAGTCTGCACTGACAAGGCTGCACTGGGGAAGTCTGCACTGACAAGGCTGCACTGGGGAAGTCTGCACTGACAAGGCTGCACTGGGGAAGTCTGCACTGACAAGGCTGCACTGACAAGGCTGCACTGGGGAAGGCTGCACTGACATGGCTGCACTGACAAGGCTGCACTGACAAGGCTGCACTGAGGCAAGGCTGCACTGAGAAGGCTGCAATGATGGACATTTAAATGTAAGTTTTTTTTCCCTTCAACTTCCCTCCTAAAAGTTTTTTTTTCCTTAAAATTCCCTCCTAAATTGGGGTGCGTGTTATACGCCGGTGCGTTTTATACGCCGATAAATACGGGTATATATATATATATATATATATATATATATATATATATATATATATATATACAGTCAGATCCATAAATATTGGGACATCGACACAATTCTAATCTTTTTTGCTCTATACACCACCACAATGGATTTAAAATTAAACAGACAAGATGTGCTTTAACTGCAGACCATCAGCTTTAATTTGAGGGTATTTACATCCAAATCAGGTGAACGGTGTAGGAATTACAACAGTTTGTATTTTCACCTCCCACTTTTTAAGGGACCAAAAGTAATGGGACAGATTAACAATCATCCATCAAACTTTCACTTTTTAATACTTGGTTGCAAATCCTTTGCAGTCAATTACAGCCTGAAGTCTAGAACGCATAGACATCACCAGACGCTGGGTTTCATCCCTGGTAATGCTCTGCTAGGCCTCTACTGCAACTGTCTTCAGTTCCTGCTTGTTCTTGGGGCATTTTCCCTTCAGTTTTGTTTTCAGCAAGTGAAATGCATGCTTAATCAGATTCAGGTCAGGTGATTGACTTGGCCATTTCATAACATTACACTTCTTTCCCTTAAACTCTTTGGTTGCTTTCGCAGTATGCTTCGGGTCATTGTCCATCTGCACTATGAAGCGCGAGTTCTGAAGCATTTTGCTGAATATGAGCAGATAATATTGCCCGAAACACTTCAGAATTCATCCTGCTGCTTTTGTCAGCAGTCACATTATCAATAAATACAAGAGAACCAGTTCCATTGGCAGCCATACCTGCCCACACCATGACATTACCACCACCATGCTTCACTGATGAGGTGGTATGCTTTGGATCATGAGCAGTTCCTTTCCTTCTCCATACTCTTCTCTTCCCATCACTCTGGTACAAGTTGATCTTGGTCTAATCCGTCTATAGGATGTTGTTCCAGAACTTTGAAGGCTTTTTGAGATGTTGTTTGGCAAACTTTAATCTGGCCTTCCTGTTTTTGAGGCTCACCAATGGTTTACATCTTGTGGTAAACCCTCTGTATTCACTCTGGTAAAGTCTTCTCTTGATTGTTGACTTTGACACACATACACCTACCTCCTGGAGAATGTTCTTGATCTGGCCAACTGTTGTGAAGGGTGTTTTCTTCACCAGGGAAAGAATTTTTCGGTCATCCACCACAGTTGTTTTCCGTGGTCTTCCGGGTCTTTTGGTGTTGCTGATTTCACCGGTGCGTTCTTTTCAAGGATGCTCCAAACAGTTGATTTGGCCACACCTAATGTTTTTGCTATCTCTCTGATGGGTTTGTTTTGTTTTTTTAGCCTAATGATGACTTGCTTCACTGATAGTGACAGCTCTTTGGATCTCATATTGAGAGTTGATTATAAATAAAATAAAGTCAGCGCAAAAAATCCAATATTTAAAAATACAAGCAGCTGAACACTGAAGATAAACATAAAAAAACCTCAAAGTACATAGGATAAATAAAGCAGTGCAGCGCTATACCCAGAAGTTCAAATATTACTAATAAAAGTCCCTTTAAATTTAAATCCAAAAGTTGATAGAGAAAAGGTCCCCTCTGTAGTGGTCTAATAGCTCATGACAGTCCATGCAGTGCTATACATCCGTGATTCCACCACGAGCTAGCCAACCCGCTCACCTCAGCATATGAACCCTTGAGCTAACAGACGGGTCAAAACAGCATTTACCACTCTCAGTGGATAAAGATGGAGACTTGCATGGGCAGATGGTCACACGATATAAAGGCAGCACTCAGTAATTGATGATCATGTTCACATGCAATAAAAATAAGAGTACATAGTGCACACTGTGTGGCTAAGAAGATCACATTTATTAAAAGTCAAGTACTCACATACACAGCACTACACCCTAGTGCTGGGATAAAGGTAAAATGGCATCAAAGGATAACGTCAAGTAGTAATGGTGGCTGCAGTGATGTCCAAGGAACTCCCGCACGCGTATCGTCCACATCTGGACTTCATCAGGCTGAAAATCAAATACACTGCCACTAACTGAATAGCCCGCTTAATCCAAATCAAGCTATCTCTCTGTCCACACCAACAACACTATACACGGCCACCATGTAAGCAGCCTTATATAGTATGGAGCGTGGACTTAGTCCCCCTGAGCTATGATCGGCCAGAGGGCACTGTGATTGGCCAAAGCATGCAGGTCAGGTGCATGCTTTGACCAATCATCATACAGCAATGCACTGCAATCTCGCAGTGCATTGTGGGACGTTCCGCTGCGCTCGAATTTTCAGCAAACGCCTCATAATGTTCACTTTGGCGAACGGCGAACACATGTTCGAGTCAAACTTATGTTCGACCTGAACAATAAGCTCATCCCTAATTTGCACCATAGCTTGTAGACTCTATAACTTTCACACAGACTAAATACTATCCAGTAATTTGGATTATTTTTAACAAATGTATGTAGCAGTATAAATTTTGGCCCAAATTTCTGAACAAAAATGACTTATTTGCAAAAATTTATAATAGAAACTAAAAGAAAGTGTTTTTTTTTTTCAAATTTTAGCTCTTTTTTTAAATTTTATATTGAAATAAATAAACCTAATGGTGATTAAATACCACCAAAAGAAAGCTCTATTCATTTGAAAAAATGTTAAAAATGTTTTTTTGGGTACAGTGTTGCATGACTGAGTAATTGTCATTCAAACTGTGAGAGCACTAAAAACTGAAAATTGGTCTGGGCAGGAAGAGGGTGAAAGTACCTTGTATTGAAGTAGTTAAGGGGAACCCTATGACAGAATTAAGAAAAAAACGGTGTGTGGTTCCCTTCATAATCCATACCAGGCCCATTGGGTCTGGTATAGATTTTAAGGGGAACTCCACCCTAAAAATAAAAACCGGTGTAGCGTCCTAACAAAATCCATACCACGCCCTTTGGGTCTGGTATAGATTTTAAGGGAACTCCATGCCAAAATTTAAAAAAAAATGGTGCGGAGTCCTCTAAACTGCATACCAGACCCTTATGCGAGCATTCAGCCTGGCAGGCCAGGAAAGGGGGGACTAGCGAGCACCCCCCCTCCTGAACCATACCAGGTTACTTGCCCTCAACATGGGGAGGGTGCTTTGGGGTGCCCCCCAAAGCACCTTGTCCCCATGTTGACGTGGACAAGGGCCTCTTCCCAACACCCTAGGCTGTGGTTGTCGGGATTTGCTGACAGGGGGCTTATCAGAATCTGGAAGCCCCCTTTAACAAGGGGGCCCCCAGATCCTGGCCCCCTCATGTGAATGGGTATCGGGTACATCGTACCCCTACCCATGCATCAAAAAAGTGTCAAAATGTAAAAAACCATGAGAGAGTTTTTGTCAAATCCTTTATTAAACATTTTTAAAAAGTGTACCTTGATGTAAATCCACCATCAATTATGCTGCCCGTCGGACCCACCAAAAAAATTAAAAATTAAAGACGCTTCTGCCCCCTGGGAGGCTACCTGCCATATGTGCTCTCTTCACTTTGACAGCTCTTATATAGGCAAGGGGCAGGGCCACCTGGTTACATCACCTGGTGACCCCACCCCCTTCTGGCATTACGTGATTTTTTTTTATTTGGTGTGGGGTTCCCCATAAAATTCATACCAGGCCCAAAGGGCCTGGTATGGGCTTGGGGGGGGGGGACACGAGCAAGTTTAAATTACATTTCTTACTGTAGAAATGTCATTATTGCCATGGCTTTTTCTATACATCATACAGATGTAATTTATGTCATCTTTCCATGTCACCTTATACATTCTTTCAAGTCCTTTGATGGTCCCAAGTGTGTACACCTTGGCGTGAGCCTGGCTGCTGCCTTTAAGGTGGTGTTGCCGGCTGTCTGACCGCCAGGCAGTGAGTGAAATTTAAATCAAATGACACACTTGATGTAATCGTGTATATATGATGACTTCCTGCTTATACTGACTGAGCATTGATAAGTGTGATGTACATGCATGGTCTTATTTGACTTGTTTGTTATTCAGAGTCTCGGAGAGGGTTTTTGCTTTATATACTTTGAAACTGTGAGGTGGGGCTTGGAGACTCTCGTACATTATAGTGTCTGACAGACAGTTGTCTTGTTAGTTTTTGTAGATGGTGTTAAAGTGGAGTTCCACCCACTTTTACAACCCTTCAGCATCCCTCACTAAACTGTGCACTGTATACGAATTGGATATATATTTTTTTTTTTCTCAGCACCTACTCTATATCTGCTGTATTCATTTTTCACTTCCTCCTCCCTGGCCGTGGCCCATCGCAACATTTCCTGTTTGCAATACCTTCTGGGAAGGGGTGGCAACTTCCGCTGACACTGCCGTTGCTATGGAAACCTGACCTGAAACCTATTACACTGCTTGTGCTGCACTGAGCATGTGCGAGATCTGCAAGGATGAGATGCAGGAGGAAATACAGTCTGGCTTCAGATGCCCACACTTAAGATGGCCACGGCCTGCTGTAAGTTTATAAAATAACAAACTACTGCTATAAACTAACAAAACAGACCTTAGTTTACAGACTAACTTTACTAGAATACATTAAGCTTGTGTATTATAGGGGTATTTTTATTTAAAAATATAATTTCGGCCGGAACACCACTTTAAGCTAGTCATATGGAGTGAACACACCGACGCCTCTAGTGGCTGCCCTGCCCGTATGAGCTCCGAGCATGTACATCATTATATTTACAGAGATATGGGAGTGTGGTGAGTACGGTTCATTCATAACTGCTTATGAACTGGTGCTCCCTTCACCCCTAAAATGATTTATCTTTACTTTGATGTATAATTCATTGCATACACTGCTGTACCTTTATCTGCTTGACCAAATTGAAAATTACATCCCTCCCTACAGGAAGTCTGACACTTTAAGGACAAGTTTGGGGTCTAGGCAAGCAGGGTTGCCCTGATCCCCCCCAGTTGCACTCAGGACCTACCATCAAGGTATGGGGGTTGGGCTCTGGGTTTTGTGTTTTTTTTTCTTTGGGTGGGCTGGGGGTATTCTTTCTCTTGGTACACCAATATGAATGCTGGGAGATAATTGGGGACATTCTCACTATCCATCACTGTAAAGGAACCTTTAATTAATTGGGATTGGAAGGGGGTCTTTCCAAAGGCACTCCAATTTTAAAAGGTTGTTTTAGCCCAATTTACAAATTATATTTTTTGCAAGGAAGTTTTCATGACTTGTGGTGTGATTTAGTACATTTTAGGATATTTTTTCTGAATTTAAAAGTGTAGAAATACACACATTGAAATGAAATGAAATTCATTAAATTGCATAACACAATAAAGGAAACCAAAATAAATCAAAATGTTTGTGGAGAAAAAAAAGCATATTTAAAATGTGGGTCTTCTGGGTTCACAGCTCCAGCGCTGTAAGTGGCCGGAGCCGCGATATCGTCACTCCCGCGCATGCGTGTGGGATACTTCTTACCGGCAAGGTCCAGCAGCTGCTGACGCCAGCCCATGTGCCGCTGATGTCCAGCAGCTGCATGCCAATTAATTATCTCCTAAACCGTACAGGTTTAGGAGATATTCATTTTAGCCTTATTATAGGCTTACCAGTAGGTAAAAATATAAAAAGGGGTATACAACCACTTTAACACCCACTGTATGCACTTCCTCTAGTGGATTTTCTGGAATTATTCACACATGTCCAGACTAGGGATGAGCCGAACACCTCCCGGTTTGGTTCGCACCAGAACTTGCGAACGGACTGAAAATTTGCAAGAACGTTAGAACACCATTGACGTCTATGGGACTCAAACGTTCAAAATCAAAAGTGCTCACTTTGAAGGCTAATTTGCATGGTATTGTCCTAAAAAGGGTTTGGGGACCCGGGTCCAGCCCCAGGGGACATGTATCAATACAAAAAAAACTTTTAAAAATGGCCGTTTTTTCGGGAGCAGTGATTTTAATGATGCTTAAAGTAAAAAAAAAAAAAGTGAAATATTCCTTTAAATATCGTACCTGGGGGGTGTCTATAGTATGCCTGTAAAGTGGCACATGTTTCCCGTGCTTAGAACAGTCCCTGCACAAAATGTAATTGTTAAAGGAAAAAAAGTCATTTAAAACGGCTTGTGGCTTTAATGTAATGTCGGGTCCTGGCAATATGGATGAAAATCAGTGAGACAAACGGCATGGGTACCCCCCAGTCCATTACCAGGCCCTTTGGGTCTTGTATGGATATTAAGGGGAACCCCGCACCCAAATTAAAAAAGGAAACAGCAGTATACAGGCTCTGTACTCTGAACAGCAGTATACTGTACAGGCAGTGCAAACAAGACAGGGACTGTAGGTTTGTTGTTAAGTAGAATCTGTTTGGAATTTTGAACTGGTACATTTTTAATGTGTTTAGATCCAGCCAAAAAATCTATTTTAAGCTTTTTGGAAAACATAGGGAAGGGTTATCACCCCTGTGACATTTGTTTTGCTGTCTGTGCTCCTCTTCAGAAGATTTCACCTCACTTTTTGTCCCAATGACAAATGTTTTTTGAAAATGTGGGTTTTTTTGTGAAACAAGGATTGGTGATAAAGCATCAGTAGAAAGGAGAAATGTTTTTCCCATATTAACTCTTACAGGAGAGAATTTCCCTTCCTAGGGGTAGATTTCATCTCACTTCCTGTTGTCTCCTTCCGTTTGCAAGTAGGAGTTGTTTGTAAGTTGGATGTTTGAAAGTAGGGGCCTGCCATATATACTCAGCAGAAATTTGGGCCTTAGGTGTTGTTGTGGCCACAACACTGTAAGCCCTCACAGGGCCCTGCTGTGAAATATTAGATCAAGAATTGTAATTACATGTCCCTGTTGAACAGGGTCATTAAAATTGGGCCTTTGGTGGTGGTGGTGCTGGTGCCACAACACTGTAAGTCCTCACTCGCTCTTGGTGGGCGCAGAAACGGGCCCTGCTGTGAAATATTAGATCAAGAATTGTAATTACATGCCCCTGTTAAACAGGGGCTAAAAAATCGGGCCTTAGGCACTGGTGCTGGTGCCACAACACTTCAATCCCTCACAGATACTCTAGTTGGAACACAGGAACGAGCCTGCTGCAAAGTATTGCATCAAAAATTGTAATTACACGCCCCTGTTAAACAGGGGCTGAAAAATTGGGCCTTAAGCACTGGTGGCGGCACCCAGAACCAAAAATATTCTTACAAGCTATCAGCGTGTTCATTGAGGAAGAAGAGGATAATTACTCAGGATAGTCACTCAGCATCAGCATAGGCAGTCTTTAAAGGGATCTGAGATTTCCAAAAAAATTATTCGGTTACATCAGCATTAGGTGCTTGGTAGCTGGTGGTGATCCAAGACTGATTCATTTTTATGAAGGTCAGTCGACGAGTCGGTGGACAGACGCACCCTGTGATCGGTTACAAAGCCTCCAGCAGCACTGAATGTGCGTTCTGAAAGAACGCTGGATGCAGGACAGGCCAGTAGCTCAATTGCATACTGTGCAAGCTCTGGTCAGTGATCCATCCTCAAGACCCAGTAACCCAGAGGATTTTCAGTGGGAAAGGTGTCCAAGTCAGATCTTGCCCCATAGGTATTCCTGCATCATGTAAAACAGACTCTGGCGATGGTTGCTGGAACCGATCATATCTTGGGGTTGCGGACTAAAAAATTGTCTGAACGCATCAGTCAGACGGCCACCTTCTCCACCGCTCCTTCTTTGACTGACCGAAGCCTCAGCAACACGTTGTCCAGAAACAGGAGTTTGTAACCTCCCAGTCTCTGGGAACGCATTGCACAGACCTTTCTGCAAGGCCTCCCTTTCTGCAAGGCCTGCGACGGCAAGATAAGGTCCGCAACCTTACGCTTGTAACGTGGATCAAGGAGGGTTGCCAGCCAGTATTGGTCCTTCTGCTTGATTCCACAAATACGAGGATCCTTACGCAGGCTTTGCAGGATCAGGGAGGCCATGCAGCGTAGGTTTGCTGAGGCATTCGGTCTGGAGTCCTCTGGGTCACTAAGGATGACATGGTCCGCAGCCACCTCCTCCCAGCCACGTATAAGTCCATGTGTTTCTTGGGACTGATCCCTTAAAGACTGCTGCTGATGCTGAGTGCCAGGCTCCATCTCCATACTGACACAGTCCTCCTCCTCCTCCTCTTCCTGTGTGATCAGTGGGCACGCAGGAACACTGTCTGGATAAAGGGGGCCTAAGCTAAGGAAGTCCTCTTCTTCCTGCCTCTGTTCTGCCTCAAGTGCCCTGTCCATTATTCCACGCAGTGTGTGCTCCAACAGGTGGACAAGGGGGACAGTGTCACTGATGCATGCACTGTCACTGCTCACCATCCTCGTGGCCTCCTCAAATGGTGACAGGACAGTGCATGCATCCCTGATCATGACCCACTGGCGTGGGGAAAAAAAACAAGCTCCCCTGACCCTGTCCTGGTGCCTTAGTAGCAAAGGTAATTATTGATGGCCCTCTGCTGCATGTGCAGCCGCTGCAGCATTGCCAACGTTGAGTTCCACCTGGTGGGCATGTCACAGATTAGGCGGTTCTTGGGCAGGTTAAACTGCTTTTGGAGGTCTGCCAGCCGAGCACTGGCATTATATGACCGGCGGAAATGCACACAGACTTTCCTGGCCTGCCTCAGGACATCCTGTAAGCCCGGGTACCTGCCCAAGAACCGCTGCACCACCAAGTTAAGGACGTGAGCCAAACAGGGCACATTGGTCATTTGTCCCTGTCGGAGGGCAGAGAGGAGGTTGGTGCCATTGTCGCAAACCACCATTCCTGCCTTAAGTTGGCATGGCGTCAACCACCTCTGAACCTGCCCCTGCAGAGCTGACAGAACCTCATCCCCAGTGTGGCTCCTGTCCCCCAAGCACACCAGCTTAAGCACCGCATGGAATCTTTTGGCCTGCATACTTGCGTAGCCCCTTGAACGCCTATGGAGCACCGCTGGTTCAGAGGAAAAAGCACAGGAAGAGGACATGGAGGAAAAAGAAGAGGAGGGGGTGGAGAAGAGAGGTCAGTCACAATCATTAGTAGTGGCATTTTGGAGGCGTGGTGGCGGAACAACCTCCAACACTACTGCACCTTGTCCTGCATCCTTTCCATCTGCCAGCAGAATCACCCAATGCGCGGTGAAACTTAGGTGTGTCCATGCCTGCTGGACCATGAGTTAGCGGTAATATGCACCTTAGCGCTGACCGCCCTATCCAGCGAGGCATGGACATTGCCTTCCACATGCCGGTAGAGAGCTGGAATCGCCTCCCGTGAGAAAAAGTGGCGTTTGGTACCTGCCACTGAGGAACCGCACATTCCACAAACTCAAGGAAGGGGGCAGAGTCTACCAACTGAAAAGGCAGCAGTTGAAGTGCTAGAAATTTTGCTAAGCTAGCATTCAACCGCTGGGCATGTGGATGGCTGGGAGCGAACTTCTTTCAGCGGTGCAGCAGCCGGGGCAGGGAAATTTGCCTGGTACAATCTGACGTCGGTGTACCGAAAGCAGATTGCCCACAAGTACTTGTCTGTGACACACCTAATTCTACACCTTCATTCCTCTCAGTGCAGGTCTCAGAGAGGAATGAAGGTATAGTGGGGTTGGAGATCTCAGCTGATGAGGAGCAAGGAGAGGTCCTCTTTGTTCTTTGGTGTGGGTCTTTTAGATACGCTTGCCAACGAACTGCATGGCAGGTCAACATATGTCTGGTCAAGCATGTGGTGCCCAAGCGGGAGATGTTTTGGCCACGCAAGATACGCTTGAGACATATGTTGCAAACAGCAGCGGTGCAATCTGATGCACTCAGGCCCACACCAAAGAACTTTTGGAATAACACGCAGAGACAGCACATGCAGAGCTTTGGGGTATGATGCAGTCAGTGTGCTGCCCTTAGGCTGGCCCCTGGAGGGCATCCTGCCTCGTTGGTGATGTGCCTACTCCTCCTCCTCCTCTCTCCTATCAGGCACCCACCTCATCATCCCCTCCCTCCTCATCACTGGAGCAAACCTGGCAGTATGCTGCAGCAGGTGGAGCATGACTGCCAGATTGCTGTCCTTCTTGGGCACCCCCTCTGTCCGTACTCACGTTACTGCCTTCATCTAGCTCAGTATCATCATCAGAGCCTTCTAAATGCTGGGGCATCCTCCTGGAGCATGTACCCAACACTGGGGTCAAACAGTTCGAAGGACTCCTCAGGAGGACATGGTGGGGCTAGGGAAGGAGTCACTGATGCCATTGAGCCGAGGGAAGAGGCCGTGTTGGCAGCTGCTTTGCCAGACAAAGTACCCTGAGCATGGGTGAGAGAGGATGGGGAAGATGAGGACAGCTTGGTCATCCACTTGACCAAGTCTTCCGCATGTTGCGGCTCAACACGGCCAGCTGCCGAAAAAAAGGCCAAGCGTGTCCCATGGCCACGTGCTGATGAGGATGCACCGTCTCCACGACCAGCACTGTTGCATCTAGACACAGAGCCTGCTTGCCCTCTTTTATTGGCTTGTGACTGTCTGCCTCTCCTTGTTGGCCTTCCAGACATACTAATAGCCTGTAGCTGTACTAAACTGGGATATATATATATATATATATATATATATATATATATATATATATATATATATATTGATACTGCAGCTAGCAAAATCAACTGCCTGCCTTCTACAGGTAGCTTTAGCTGAACACTGTGCAGAGCTCGCAAAAAATGAACTTGTAGCTTATTTAGCTGCCTGCGGTAGTGATAGGATCAGGAAAACACCACCAACCTTCTACAGGTAGCTTTAGGTGAACACTGTGCAGAGCTCGAAAAAAACTAACTTGTAGCTTATTTAGCTGCCTGCGGTAGTGATAGGATCAGGAAAACACCACCAACCTTCTACAGGTAGCTTTAGGTGAACACTGTGCAGAGCTCGCAAAAAACTAACTTGTAGCTTATTTAGCTGCCTGCGGTAGTGATAGGATCAGGAAAACACCACCAACCTTCTACAGGTAGCTTTAGCTGAACACTGTGCAAAGCTCACACTACACTAACTTGTAGCTTATTTAGCTGCCTGCGATAGTGATAGGATCAGGAAAACATCACCAACCTTCTACAGGAAGCTTTAGGTGAACACTGTGCAGAGCTCACACTATACTAATTTGTAATTTTAGCTGAACACTGTGCAGAGCTCACAAAAAACAAACTTGTAGCTTATTTAGCTGCCTGCGGTAGTGATAGGATCAGGAAAACACCACTAACCTTCTACAGGTAGCTTTAGCTGAACACTGTGCAGAGCTCGCAAAAAAATAGTTTTAGCTGAACACTGTGAGGAGGACGCACTACACTAACTTGTAGCTTTAGCTGAACACTGTTCAGAGGACGCACTACACTAACTTGTAGTTTTAGCTGAACACTGGGAGGAGGACGCACTACACTAACTTGTAGCTTTAGCTGAACACTGTGAGGAGGGCGCACTACCCTAACTTGTAGCTTTAGCTGAACACTGTGCAGAGGTCACACTAAACTAACTTGTAGCTTTAGCTGAACACTGTGAGGAGGACGCACTACACTAACTTGTAGCTTTAGCTGAACACTGTGCAGAGGTCACACTACACTAACTTGTAGTTTTAGCTGAACACTGTTCAGAGGACGCACTACACTAACTTGTAGCTTTAGCTGAACACTGTGCAGAGGTCACACTACACTAACTTGTAGTTTTAGCTGAACACTGTGAGGAGGACGCACTACATTAACTTGTAGCTTTAGCTGAACACTGTGAGGAGGACGCACTACCTTAACTTGTAGCTTTAGCTGAACACTGTGCTAAGGTCACACTAAACTAACTTGTAGCTTTAGCTGAACACTGTGAGTAGGACGCACTACCCTAACTTGTAGCTTTAGCTGAACACTGTGCAGAGGTCACACTAAACTAACTTGTAGCTTTAGCTGAACACTGTGAGGAGGACGCACTACACTAACTTGTAGTTTTAGCTGAACACTGTGCAGAGGTCACACTAAACTAACTTGTAGCTTTAACTGAACACTGTGAGGAGGACGCACTACACTAATTGTAAATAGTCTAGCTGCCTGACTGTGGTACTAATAAGATCAAAAGAACACCAGCAATTTTCTTCAGGTAGCTGTAAGTGCTGCTAACTCACTGGCTGTCCTGCCTAATCTAGCTAACTCAAATGAAATGACGCTGTCTCTCTCTCTAAGCATGCCAGAACACACTACACAGGGCCGCCGTGTAGGCGGCCTTATATAGTGTGGGGTGTGTTCTAAACCCCCTGAGCCATAATTGGCCAAAGCCACCCTGGCTTTGGCCAATTATAGCTCTCTCTACTGATGGCATTGTGATTGGCCAAGCATGCGGGTCATAGTGCATGCTTGGCCAATCATCAGCCAGCAATGCACTGTAATGCAATGCATGCCGCAGTGAGTTATGGGCCGTGACGCACCACACGAATTTGAAGCGAACGGCCCATATCGTTCGCAATTCGGCGAACAGAGGATGTTCGAGTCGAACATGGGTTCGACTCGAACACGAAGCTCATTCCTAGTCCCGACTAGGGATGAGCTTCGTGTTCGAGTCGAACCCAAGTTCAACTCGAACATCCTCTGTTCGCCCGTTCGCCGAATTGCGAACGATATGGGCCATTCGCGCCAAATTCGTGTGGCGCGTCACGGCCCATAATTCACTGCGGCATCGCAGTGCATTGCTGGCTGATGATTGGCCAAGCATGCACTATGACCCGCATGCTTGGCCAATCACAGCGCCGTCTGAACAGAGAGCCATAATTGGCCAAAGCCAAGGAGGCTTTGGCCAATTATGGCTCAGGGGATTTAGTACACGCCCCACACTATATAAGGCTGCCTGCATGGCGGCCCTGTGTAGTGTGTGTTCCGGTGTTGAAAGAGATAGACAGAGAGACAGTGTCATTTGATTTGAGTTAGATAGATTAGGCAGAACAGTCAGTCAGTTAGCTGCACTTACAGTGTATTGTGTATATATATGCATCCCAGGTGTTGCATATATATATATACACTGTGTTCAGTTTAGCTAGATCCGTTCCTGTTATCTTCCTACTGACAGGCAGGCTTGTCTTGTTACAGTATTTACAGCTACCTGAAGAAAATTGCTGGTGTTCTTTCGATCCTATTAGTACCACAGTCAGGCAGCTAGACTATTTACAGTTAGTGCAGTGCGTCCTGCTCCCAGTGTTCAGCTAAAACTACAAGTTAGTGGGGTGCGTCCTGCTCACAGTGTTCAGCTAAACCTACAAGTTAGTGTTGTGCGTCCTGCTCACAGTGTTCAGCTAAAAATACAAGTTAATGGGGTGCGTCCTGCTCACAGTGTTCAGCTAAACCTACAAGTTAGTGGGGTGCGTCCTGCTCACAGTGTTCAGCTAAACCTAAAAGTTAGTGTGGTGCGTCCACCTCACAGTGTTCAGCTAAACCTACAAGTTAGTGCGGTGCATCCTGCTCACAGTGTTCAGCTAAAACTACAAGTTAGTGCTGTGCGTCCTGCTCAAAGTGTTCAGCTAAACCTACAAGTTAGTGTAGTGAGACCTCTGCACAGTGTTCATCTAAAGCTACAAGTTAGTGCAGTGCATCCTGCTCACAGTGTTCAGCTAGATCCGTTCCTGTTATCTTCTTACTGACAGGCAGGCTTGTCTTGTTACAGTATTTACAGCTACCTGAAGAAAATTACTGGTGTTCTTTTGATCCTATTAGTACCACAGTCAGGCAGCTAGACTATTTACAGTTAGTGCAGTGCGTCCTGCTCACAGTGTTCAGCTAAAACTACAAGTTAGTGGGGTGCGTCCTGCTCACAGTGTTCAGCTAAACCTACAAGTTAATGGGGTGTGTCCTGCTCACAGTGTTCAGCTAAAACTACAAGTTAGTGTGGTGCGTCCACCTCACAGTGTTCAGCTAAACCTACAAGTTATTTTTTTGCGAGCTCTGCACAGTGTTCACCTAAAGCTACCTGTACAAGGTTGGTGGTGTTTTACTGGTCATATCACTACTGCAGGCAGCTAAAAAACCTACAAGTTAGTTTTTTGCGAGCTCTGCACAGTGTTCAGCTAAAGCTACTTATAGAAGGTTGGTGGTGTTCTCATACTACAGGCAGGTAGTTGATTTTGCTAGCTGCAGTATCAGTACATATATATATATACATATATATATCCCAGCTTAGTGCAGCTACAGGCCATTAGTATGTCTGGAAGGCCAAGAAGGAGAGGCAGACAGTCACAAGCCAATAAGAGAGGGCAAGCAGGCTCTGTGTCTAGTGCTGGTCATGGAGACGGTGCATCCTCATCAACACGTGGCCGTGGGACACGCTTGGCCTTTTTTTCGGCAGCTGGCCGTGTTGAGCCGCAACATGCGGAAGACTTGGTCAAGTGGATGACCAAGCCGTCCTCATCCTCCTCATCCTCTCTCACCCATATCCAGGGTACTTTGTCTGGCAAAGCAGCGGCCTCTTCCCTCGGCTCAATGTCATCAGTGACTCCTTCCCTAGCCCTACCATGTCCTCCTGAGGAGTCCCTCGAACTGTTTGAGCACAGTGTTGGGTACATGCTCCAGGAGGATGCCCAGCGTTTGGAAGGCTCTGATGATGATACTGAGCTCGATGAAGGCAGTAACATGAGCATGGACAGAGGGGGTGCCCAAGAAGGACAGCAATCTGGCAGTCATGCTCCCCCTGCTGCAGCATACTGCCAGGTTTGCTCCAGTGATGAGGAGGGAGGGGATGATGAGGTCACTGACTCAACGTGGGTGCCTGATAGGAGAGAGGAAGAGGAGGAGGAGGCGGCACATCACCAACGAGGCAGGATGCCCTCCAGGGGCCAGCCTAAGGGCAGCACATTGACTGCATCACACCCCAAATCTCCACATGTGCAGGGCGCTGCAGTCTCCGCGCGTTATTCAAAAAGTTCTTTGGTGTGGGCCTTTTTTGAGACGAGTGCATCAGATCGCACCGCTGCTATTTGCAACATATGTCTCAAGCGTATGGCCAAAACATCTCCCGCTTGGGTACCACATGCTTGACCAGACATATGTTGACCTGCCATGCAGTTCGTTGGCAAGCGTATCTAAAAGACCCACACCAAAGAACAAAGAGGACCTCTCCTTGCTCCTCATCAGCTGAGATCTCCAACCTGACTATACCTTCAGTCCTCTCTGAGACCTGCACTGAGAGGAATGAAGGTGTAGAATTAGGTGTGTCACAGCCAAGTACTTGTGGGCAATCTGCTTTTGGTACACTGACGTCAGATTGTACCAGGCAAATTTCCCTGCCCCAGCTGCTGCACCGCCGAAAGAAGTTTGCTCCCAGCCATCCACATGCGCAGCGGTTGAATGCTAGCTTGGCAAAATTGCTAGCACTTCAACTGCTGCCTTTTCAGTTGGTAGACTCTGCCCCCTTCCGTGAGTTTGTGGAATGTGCAGTTCCTCAGTGGCAGGTACCCAAACGCCACTTTTTCTCACGGAAGGCGATTCCGGCTCTCTACCGGCATGTGGAAGGCAATGTCCATGCCTCGCTGGACAGGGCGGTCAGCGGTAAGGTGCATATTACCGCTGACTCATGGTCCAGCAGGCATGGACAGGGACGTTACCTAAGTTTAACGGCGCATTGGGTGACTCTTCTGGCAGCTGGGAAGGATGCAGGACAAGGTGCAGTAGTGTTGGAGGTTGTTCCGCCACCGCGCCTCCAAAATGCTAATGATTGTGACACACCTCTCTCCTCCACCCCCTCCTCTTCTTCTTCCTCCATGGCCTCTTCCTGTGCTTTGTCCTCGGAACCAGCGGTGCTCCGTAGCCGTTCAAGGGGCTACGCAAGTACGCAGGCCAAAAGATGCCATGCGGTGCTTGAGCTGGTGTGCTTGGGGAACAGGAGTCACACTGGGGCAGAGGTTCTGTCAGCTCTTCAGGGGCAGGTTCAGAGGTGGTTGATGCCACACCAACTTAAGGCAGGAATGGTGGTTTGCGACAATGGCACCAACCTCCTCTCTGCCCTCCGACAGGGACAAATGACCCACGTGCCCTGTTTGGCTCACGTCCTTAACTTGGTGGTGCAGCGGTTCTTGGGCAGGTACCCTGAGGCAGGGTAGGATGTCCTGAGGCAGGCCAGGAAAGTCTGTGTGCATTTCTGCCAGTCATATAATGCCAGTGCTCGGCTGACGGACCTCCAAAAGGAGTTTAACCTGCCCAAGAACCGCCTAATCTGTGACATGCCCACCAGGTGGAACTCAACGTCGGCCATGCTGCAGCGGCTGCACACGCAGCAGAGGGCCATCAATGAGTACCTGTGCGACTATGGCACCAGGACACGGTCAGGGGAGCTTGTTTTTTTTTCCTCACGCCAGTGGGCCATGATCAGGGATGCATGCACTGTCCTGACACCATTTGAGGAGGCCACAAGGATGGTGAGCAGTGACAGTGCATGCATCAGTGACACTGTCCCCCTTGTCCACCTGTTGGAGCACACACTGCGTGGAATAATGGACAGGGCACTTGAGGCAGAACAGAGGCAGGAAGAGGAGGACTTCCTTAGCTCTCAAGGCCCCCTTTATCCAGACAGTGTTCCTGCGTGCCCGCCGATCACACAGGAAGAGGACGAGGAGGAGGAGGAGGAGGAGGAGGAAGATTGTGTCAGTATGGAGGTGGAGCCTGGCACTCAGGATCAGCAGCAGTCTTTAAGGGATCAGTCCCAAGAAACACATGGACTTGTACGTGGCTGGGAGGAGGTGGCTGCGGACCATGTCGTCCTTAGTGACCCAGAGGACTCCGGACCGAATGCCTCAGCAAACCTACGCTGCATGGCCTCCCTGATCCTGCAAAGCCTGCGTAAGGATCCTCGTATTCGTGGTATCAAGGAGAAGGACCAATACTGGCTGGCAACCCTCCTTGATCCACGTTACAAGGGTAAGGTTGCGGACCTTATCTTGCCATCGCAGAGGGAGCAGAGGATGAAACATCTTCGGGAGGCCTTGCAGAAAGGTCTGTGCAACGCGTTCCCAGAGACTGGGAGGTTACAAACTCCTGTTTCTGGACAACGTGTTGCTGAGGCTTCGGTCAGTCAAAGAAGGAGTGGTGGAGAAGGACACCTTTCCCACCGAAAATCCTCTGGGTTACTGGGTCTTGAGGATGGATCACTGGCCAGAGCTTGCACAGTATGCAATTGAGCTACTGGCCTGTCCTTCATTCAGCGTTCTTTCGGAACGCACATTCAGTGCTGCTGGAGGCGTGGTAACCGATCACAGGGTGCGTCTGTCCACTGACTCGGTTGATCGACTGACCTTCATAAAAATGAATCAGTCTTGGATCACCACCGGCTACCAAGCACCTGATGCTGATGTAACCGAATAATTTTTTTTGAAATCTCGGTCCCTTCAAAGACTGCCTATGCTGATGCTGAGTGACTATCCCTGAGTAATTATCCTCTTCCTCCTCAATGATCATGCTGATAGCTTGTAAGAACATTTTTGGTTCTGGGCGCCACCACCAGTGCCTAAGGCACAATTTTTCAGCCCCTGTTTAACAGGGGCGTGTAATTACAATTTTTGATGCAATACTTTGCAGCAGGGCTCATTTCAGCATTCCAACTAGAGTATCAGTGAGGGGTTGCAGTGTTGTGGCACCAGCACCAGTGCCTAAGGCCCAATTTTTCAGCCCTTGTTAAACAGGGGCGTGTAATTACAATTTTTGATGCAATACTTTGCAGCAGGGCGCGTTCCTGCGTTCCAACTAGAGTGTCTGTGAGGGGTTGCAGTGTTGTGGCACCAGCACCACCACCACCAAAGGCCCAATTTTTCTGCCCTTGTTCAACAGGGGCATGTAATTACAATTCTTGATCTAATATTTCACAGCAGGGCCCATTTCTGCACCCACCAAGAGCGAGTGAGGACTTACAGTGTTGTGGCACCAGCACCACCACCACCAAAGGCCCAGTTTTTCTGCCCCTGTTCAACAGGGGCATGTAATTACAATTCTTGATCTAATATTTCACAGCAGGGCCCTGTGAGGGCCTACAGTGTTGTGGCCACAACAACACCTAAGGCCCAAATTTCTGCTGAGTATATAGGGCAGGCCCCTACTTTGAAACATCTAACTTATGCCGCGTACACACGGTCGGACTTTTCATCTACAAAAGTCCGACAGCCGTCCGACAGACTTTCGGCGGACTTGCGGCGGACTTGCCGCGGACTTGTTGCAGACTTTCTAACGAACGGACTTGCCTACACACGACCACACAAAAGTCCGACGGATTCGTACGTGATGACGTACACCGGACTAAAATAAGGAAGTTGATAGCCAGTAGCCAATAGCTGCCCTAGCGTGGCTTTTTGTCCGTCGGACTAGCACACAGACGAGCGGATTTCGGGGTCCGTCGTAGTTACGACGTAAAGATTTGAAGCATGTTTCAAATCTAAAGTACGTCGGATTTGAGGCTAAAAAAGTACGTTGAAAGTCCGGAGAAGCCCACACACGATCGGATTACCAGCCAGCTTTAGTCCGTCAGCGTCCGTTGGACTTTTGTAGCTGAAAAGTCCGACCGTGTGTACGCGGCTTTACAAATGACTCCTACTTGCAAACGGAAGGAGACAACAGGAAGTAAGATGAAATCTACCCCTAGGAAGGTAAATTCTCTCCTGTAAGAGTTAATATGGGAAAAACATTTCTCCTTTCCACTGATGCTTTCCAATCCTTGTTCCACAAAAAACCCCAAATTTTCAAAAAACATTTGTCATTGGGACAAAAAGTGAGGTGAAATCTTCTGAAGAGGAGGAAAGACAGCAAAACAAATGTCACAGGGGTGATAACTCTTCCCTATGTTTTCCAAAAAGCTTAAAAAAGCTTAAAAATGTACCCGTTCAAAATTACAAACAGATTCTACTTAACAACAAACCTACAGTCCCTGTCTTGTTTTCACCGCCTGTATACTGCTGTTCAGAGTATATAGGGCCTGGTGGCCCCACACCTTTCCTTATTTTAATTTGGGTGAGGGTTTCCCCTTAATATCCATACAAGACCCAAAGGGCCTGGTAATGGACTGGGGGGTACCCATGCCGTTTGTCTCACTGATTTTCATCCATATTGCTAGGACCCGACATTACATTAAACCCGCAAGCAGTTTTAAATGAGATTTTTTACTTTAAAAATGACATTTGGTGCAGGGACTGTTCTAAACACGGGAAACACGTGCCACTTTACAGGCATACTATAGACACCCTCTAGGTACGATATTTAAAGGAATATTTCACTTTTTTTTTTTACTTTAAGCATCATTAAAATCACTGCTCCCGAAAAAACGTCCATTTCTAAAAGTTTTTTTTGCATTGATACATGTCCCCTGGGGTAGGACCCGGGTCCCCAAACCCTTTTTAGGACAATACCATGCAAATTAGCCTTTAAAATGAGCACTTTTGATTTCGAACTTTCGAGTCCCATAGACGTCAATGGGGTTCTAACGTTCATGCAAATTTTCGGTCCGTTCGCAGGTTCTGGTGTGAACCGAACCGGGGGGTGTTCGGCTCATCCCTAGTCCCGACATAACAAGAAGAAAAAAAAAAGTAAACTACTATATTTTACTACTGTAAATTTAGAGGCTTGGTTCTTTTTTCTTGCCTAGTTTTATAAGATCTTTCTGCTGAAATGTGCATTGTATACAGTACAATTATGCAATATTATCAATCTATCTAATCTATCTAATCTATCTAAATTAGTAAAGCATAAAAGCCATTTTGTATGCAATAACATTGGAAAACCAAAACAAATGTGTTCCATGAAAAGAAGTCATAATGATTGACTGACTCATCCACTAATAAATATTTTTTTTATATCCATATTACGTATTCTGTGTGTGCATCACCATTTTTAAAGGATGTTTATTCTAAAAGTACAGATGAAATACTGTTTGCAGCAATATTTAGATGCTCGGATGTGCCTCTAGGTTCATATACCATAATTATTATTTGTCAGTTCCATTATTATTTTTGTGACTCACTTTTGACTCATTACTTGATTGTTCACATCTCTATTTCTGGGCATGAAGATGGCAAAGTGACAAATCAGCAAGAAATATTTTAAGCACAGCTTTGGATTTGTTCCTGTTTAAAGAAAATTTTAATTTGGAGAAACAAAGTTTACAAATGTTCTTCTTCCACTGATTTTGAGCTTTGTACTAGGGATGCACTGATACCATTTTTTTTTTTAACACCGAGTACGAGTACCGATACCTATCACCAATATACACTTATTGGGATTTTTTTGTACCAAAGACATGTAGCAGAATACATTTTGGCCTAAAAATGCAAGAATGATCAAAAACCACCAAAAGAAAGCTCTATTTGTTTAAAAAAAAATTATTTTAATTTGTCTCAAAACTTAAAAACCATGTGCAAAAAAAATAAGGACTGGCCATGAGTGTGTGCGGACTTCTGCGGGGCACTGCATAGCCCAAAGTGAAAGGAAAGCCTTCAGTGAAGGTCTGCAGGTGACAACCCCTATCTGTCAGGGACAATCAAATGCTGGCATCAGATCTGATTTGCTGCTCCAGAGAGCCCCTAGAAGAAATGTGTTGTGATTGCACAACCGTGATTGTTTCATGCCCAGCACTTGTCTATGGGAAAGTTTGTGTGTGCGGAGCCTGCAGGATTCGCACAGCTGCAATGACAGGCAGTGATGGAAGTTTCTCCTGAAGAGTGCAGGGCAGAGATGAGTGCACGGTCCTGTCTTAAACCCTGGTAATACAGTACTGGCTCAGGGCATGTAGGCTGCACATGGCTGTAGGCAGTTGGGTAAGAAGAACATGCACGGAGAGCAATGACCCCCACCACCGGGCACCCAACCCACACATGCAGCCAGCTCCCTCTGAAGCAGGGCTGTGCACCGCCCGCAAATACTTTCCACTCACCACACCAAATTGTAACCCCCGGAGCCCATGGGACTCAGGTTCTGGCATCTCTTGGGCACCTCCCACAGGGTCTTATTCAGTTCCTGCAAGTAGAATCTTGGGGGCGTGTTGGTGGACATTACTGCTGCAAACCCCGGCTCTCACGAACACTCAGACAGATAAAATGTCATTGGTTATTTAGGATGGTCATGTTTACTGCTGTCAAGTGAAAGTAAAAGAAAATCCTACATTTTGGGTTGTTCCTAGAACATTAATAGAGGGTATACTGTATCTTCCAATGGGGAAGATCAGCAAGCTCTGGAGAACCTGATTACAACCAGGAATTCCCTCACTTTGGAGGCATTTCTTCTTACTTTCTGTTTTGGCTATGGTACAGGAAGTGAAAGGAAATCTCCCCAATGTAATACAGATGGCAAAAAAACATGATAGCAATTATAACTTTTCCTTAATCTTTCCAAAATGAAAAAAAAAACAGAAAATTGTATCCCACTTAATGTATTTTTCTTTTCCTGGTGCCTATCCATAGCAGCATACGTATGATAGTAGCCCCACCTACTTCCACCCACAGGACCAGTGCATAGCTATAAAAAGTTAACACCCACAAAACAACCCATTCCCTGTACATCACTAGTAACGAACTGGGTGGGTTTGGTATGCTGCCATGGATAGGCACCAGGAAAAGAAAATGACAATAAGTAGGATTCAATTTTCTGTTTTCCTGGTGCCTCCATGGCAGCATACATATGATAGATCAATAACTAGCTAATCAGGGTGGGAAGCTTCAGCAAATTAGATCATAAGAAAGTGAGAAAGCTACTGGCTGCCTGTCAAAGACAGGTGTAGCGAGTACTATGCCCATTAGTAGTGCTGAAAGACTGCGCCATACCGAATTGGCTCCCCTGCCTCCCATGTTGGTTGACATCTCACTATGGGATGGGCAAGCAAATGCCCACAGGCTCTTGATGCAATGACAATAGTAAGGCTGTGAACTTCCTGCAGATCAAAGAGCTTCCTCAATAATTCTTATATGAGAAGCTGGCTTCAGATAAGGGTGAAGGTCTGCCTGGTAGAAAACAAATTGAGCACCATCTGCGATACCCCCTCCATCTGCACCAACATTCAAATTCCCAGGACAGACCCCCCGGAGCGCACCCCCTTCTCAAGGGGACACGCACCCAAAGCCTGCTCCAAAAATGACAGCGCAGACAGGAATAGGACAACAGACAGCACCCAAATGCTCCTGCAACAAGTGTGTTTATCCGGCCACAATCACCCCAAGCCCCTAATAGAACACAGGGAAAGGGAGGATAGAAGCCTAGGTGATAGCCTTGCCAATCTGTTAAACCGTAGTCTGTAGCTAAAAGCTAGATTCAAGTGCATCTTGTCAGTACAGGGTGAAACCTGAACCCTAGACCATGGAGTCGGTTGATGGTCTGCTGAGTCGACTTGACATGATGGAGCTAGAAATCAAAGCATCAGTACAGGATCCATCTTGAAATACAAAAGAGGAAAGTAAAGGCCGAGAGAAAAAACTTAAAGAAAAGAAGGAAGAGAGGGCGCACCGACCTAGTGCATTACCACTGATAGCGTTTATTAAAAAAGGTAAAATAGTAAATGAATACTCACAAACGAGCATGAATGACAAGCATGAACATTAGCTGCAGGTACGCAGTAACAGACATCAGAAAGAAACCGGGACTGGACATCAGCTGGATACGGCAATGGCTTTAACTTAGCCATTGTCGTATCCGCCCTCTCTTCCTTCTTTTCTTTTTGTAGCCTATGAATACCCAATATTCTGAAGAGAGCTGCAAGATGGCAGATACCACTGAAGCATTTTGGCCTTATCACACATTGAGAATTCAGATACCCGAGCGCAGGAGAGAATTTTTTTTTCGGTTATGTTTTGAGAGATAAAACTTACCATCCCGACCACATCCAACCAAGAGATGGAAACTTCCTTTGGGAGAACTGGATGCAGATCAAAGAACTGAATAAGGATGTCCTGTTTGAGGAGATAGATAGAAACTAACCGTAGCAAAATGGAGAAATGGTTTCTAATAATCCTATCTTATGTTAAACCTGTGAAAGGTTCCATACCAGACACCAGCCTTAACCACTTGCCGACCGTGTCATGTACATTTACTGCGGCACAATGGCACCGCTGCGCGAAATCCCGTACTTGTACGAGGTGCACTCTCGCCACCAGAGGGCGTGCACCCGCGACCATCGGATTCATTTTAAAACCGATCAATCTTCGGGTCCAGACCAATGATTTATGGCCTGGACCTGCTGATCGGTTCTGGCAAATGAAATCCTTCCCCTGCCTGTAAATGTAAACACAGGCATGGGAAGTGATGTAATCTCCCCTCATGGAACTCTTTTCATTCCAGAGAGAGGAGAGAGAACATCTCACAGTAAGTTGCACCAACACTACACTATACCAGTATTTGTCACCCCCCCAATTGCCCCCCCAGTTAACCCCTTTACTCCCTGTAACAGTGTCACCCAGGGCAGTTGTCAGATTTTTCACTGATCACTGTACTGGTGTAATTTGTGACACTAATCAGCGTTTAGGGCAGTTAGTGGTAGGCCCAGGTAGCTTTAGGGTACCCCTCCTAACCACCCCAATAAAGGTTTAACCCCTTGATCACCCCCTGTCACCAGTGATCACTGTATTAATGTTACGGGTGATGCTGGTTAGTTATTTTTTATAGTGTCAAGTTACCTGCCGTATATTACCTAAATAAAGGTATAACCCCCTGATCACCCGGGCGGGTGACATCAGTTAGGTTTTAGCATCAGTCAGGGTCTGCGTCGCCCCAGGCAGCGTCAGATTAGTACCAGTAGCGCTAACACCCATGCACGCACCATACATCTCCCTTAGTAGTACAGTGTCCTGAACGGATCAAGATCTGATCAGATCTATACTAGCATCCCCAGTAGTTTAGGGTTCCCAAAAATGCAGTGTTAGCAGAATCAGCCCAGATATCTGCTAGCACCTGCGTTTAGCCCCTCCGCCCAGCCCAGCCCAGCCCACCCAAGTGCAGTATCAATCGATCACTGTTACTTACAAAACACTAAAAACATAACTGCAGGGTTTGCAGGGTCAGGCCTGATCCCTGCGAACGCTAGCAGTTTTTTTGGTAGCATTTGAAGCAGTCGCTGACAGTCAGGTGCTCTCTTTTCCTGTGAGTCGCACTAGTGTACCAGTACATTTAGAGGCCAAAATGTCCAATCGAAGGTACACTAGTGAAGAGGCCTACATGTTTCTGGGCATAACAGATGAGAGTGAAGAGTAAGTCACCCATCTGTCATATTCAGGCTCAGAATACCATTCGCTAGACAGCAACGGCACCCTGATAGATAACGCTGACGATGGAGTTGTGGTCCCTCCTGTTGTCGAGGTGCAAGAACCGCAGGGCTCTCGTATGGAGCAGAGAGCCAGTATGAGTGCCGCTCATCCTTCTGGTGAACTGGCAAGCACTAGCGGCCTAGTACATCCTGGTCGTAGTCAAACCAGCACTGCAGTATCACGTGGTGACGTGGTGAGTCCCATAAATGCAGTTCAAGCTGGTGAGGTGGCTAGCACAGCTAGTGTCTCGCTGCCACCAAGAAGACAAAGGCAGACCCGTCGACCTCATAGTGCCCTTCCTGCTGCATTTGCCAATCCGAATTGGGAGCCCACCACTTCTGCAGCAACCGTACTTCCCCCATTCACTGGCCAAACTGGTATTCAGGTGGAAACAGTTGATTTTACGTCACTTGATTTTTATGCACTGTTTTTCACAGAAGATCTCTATAGATCTATTGTGGACCAAAGCAATGTGTATGCTGGTCAATTAATCTCCGCTAATTCCCAGTTGACCCTTGCCAGAAATGGGAGACCTATCAGGGTCTCCAAATTTAGGACCTTCCTGGGCCTATACCTCCTCATGGGCATAACTAAAAAAAGTGAGCTGCGGTCATATTGGTCCACTGACCCAGTTCACCATATGCACGTGTTCTCTGCTTGCATGACCAGGACACGATACAAGCAGATCTTGCGGTTCATGCATTTCAATGACAATGAACTCTGTCGTCCTCGGGGTGACCCTGAATACGATCGGCTCTACAAAATTCGGCCCCTCATAAACCATTTCAAACAACAGTTTGCAGCCTTGTTTACTCCCGATCAAGCTGTCTGCGTTGTTGAGTCCCTGATTACGTTTTCTGGCCATTTGTCATTCAAACAGTATCTTCCCAGCAAGCATGCCAGATATGGGGTCAAGATATATAAGCTCTGTGACAGGGCAACAGGCTATACATATAGTTTTATGGTGTACGAGGGAAGAGGTAGTTACGTAGAGCAAGAGAGCTGCCCAGACTACATAGGGAGCACTGGTAAGATTGTGTGGGACTTGGTGTCACCCTTATTCGGAAAGGGGTACCACTTGTATGTGGGCAAATATTACACAAGCATGACACTTTTTAGTCACTTGTTTGATCATGGAATTGGCGCATGTGGCACTGTGCGATCAAATCTTTGGGGCTTACCCCAGCGGCTTGTAGATTCCCGTCTTAGGCTGGGGGAGAGAACCTGCTTGAGATGTAATAATTTGCTTGCTGTGAAGTGGAGAGATAATAAGAACGCTTTTGTTCTGTCCTCCCTTCACGCAGACACGATGGTCCAAATTCAAACGGAGACTGGTGTTGTGGAGAAACTCCTCTGTGTCCACAAATACAACCTTAATATGGGAGGGGTGGACCTCAATGATCAGTTGATGGCGTCGTACTTAATTACACATAAGGCCAGACGCTGGTACAAAAAAGTGTCTGTATACTTATTCCAATTGGCTCTGCTGAACGCTTATGTGCTATACAAAGCTTCAGGACGAACTGGATCCTTCCTTAAATTCCAGGAAGAGATCATCACAGCCCTTCTGTTTCCAGACGGTGCTGTGGCCCAACTTCCCAATGTAAATGCAGTGAGCTGGCTGCATGGGAGGCATTTTCCGTATGTCCTCCCTTGTACCCCTACCAATCGATCACCCCAAAGAAGATGTTGTGTCTGTAGCAAGAGTGGATTTAGGCGTGACACCCGCTATTGTTGTCCCTCCTGTCCTGACCAACCTGGTCTCTGCATCAGTGAATGTTTTGAACGCTACCACACACTAGTGGAGTATTAGGGTACAGCACTGCACAGACTTGGACACGCTTTCACAGGGTCTCCAAAGATGCCATCACATTTTTAGAAACCCAAACCTGGAACCATTACAGTTACAAATAAAAGTTTACAAAAATTTAAATAAAGAGGGCGCATGCGCGGTAGCTTCCAAGATGGTCACTAGCCTCTGAAGCTCCGCTCCACCCTGGCCCCTTTTGTTCCTCAGGAGTAGACAGAGTGCCCCACCAAGCTTGTGAATGGCACCCCCGGGTGTATGAAGCCCCTGGGAATCAACTGATGTTGGCGGGGGCTGCCAGGAGGAGCCTATCGAGCCAGATGACAGCCGCGAGCGGACCGATCAGCTATGCCAAGATGGCCGCCGCTTCTCCGAGACACAACGTGGCCTCCTATCCCTCCTATTCAGCCTGCACGCCGGCCTCCCATCCACCCCCATGATGGACCCACGTACAGGCCTATTGCTTTCAGTCAGCGAAGCACACAAAGCTTCCCCCATCCCTACTGACTTTCCATCCATGATGGAGGCCTTTGCTCAGCTGCTTTCTAAAAGCCTGGCACAAAACGCAACCCAGATCACATCCTCCATTCATGCTGACATGCAGCAGTTTGGGCTCAGACTGGACAATATGGAGAAAAAAGCAGACCAAGCAGGGGCAAGGATCAACCAGAATACTGCAAGACTACAAGACATGCAGGATAAACTCGAGATGGCTTTTGCAAAGATTGACGATCTTGAGAACAGATCGAGACGATATAACTTCAGAGTAAGGGGGCTCCCAGAATTGGAGAAAGAGGTACACTCTGTCATCAAAGTCCTCATCAAAGATCTTATCCCAGAGATCTCGGAGCACCGTTTGGAGCTGAATATTGCCCACAGAGCTCTACAACCTCCCCGTAAAGACGGCCTCCCAAGGGACATAATAGTTAAGCCCCATTTTTATTCCATTAAGGAGGAAGTTATGCGGAAAGCTAGAAATTTAAATGACTTAACCGTACATGGCCATAAAATTCTGATTTTTGCTGATCTGTCCCCTTACACAGTTCAGAAGAGAACAGCTCTGAAACCTCTACTGCAGCTCCTGCAAGAGAAAGAGATTCCCTACAGGTGGTCGTTCCCGCTGAGACTAAATTTCTCATACAAGAGCAGAAACTGTAGCTTCTCCACCTTTGCTGAGGGTGAATGTCTTCTCCTTCAGCTGGGCCTCATCCCTCAGGATCCTTCTTCATCACAGTCAAGCAGAGGAACTCCATCTTCCACTAAAAGACCGCCTCCAGCAAGCCCTCTACAACCTTCCTGGCTGAAACGAAGTTCCAAGAGGACGAAAGAAAATTTCCCCACGTGAATCATTACCTATCTTACTTGGCTCTAAGATCCACCATGGGTGGTTGGCGTCTGAACTTTGACCTTTAGAAGAATGTTTTTGTATTCTTTTGTTCTATCGGATCTGGGACTCTGACTCTCACAATTTGGTCTGGTATTCCCCCCCCCCCCCTTTTTTTTCTTTTCTCAATGCTGATTTATGGAATGTTTTGTTCACATGGCAAAGTTTAGTTAAGTGGGCTTATTCAGCAGGTTCTGGGGGATGGGGGGCTCTCCACAAATGGTCTCCAGAAGGGGGATTCATGTTCCCAGGGTTCCCTTGGGGGGGATGGCCCTGGCTTGGGGATACCCCCCTCCCCCGGGTTTTGGTATGCTACCACTCACGGGCTGCTCATAGCGAGTTTTGTTCTCCTATCCTCTGCTGACTCAGACCCCCTCATGCTACGGGGCCCCTGGGGCATTCTGATGGGCACTGGTTCCCTGGGAGGGATGGCTGCAGGGGGGAGCTCTCCCCTCTCGGGTTCTACTAGGTTCGGGGTTACTTTGCCTATTGTATGGGGATACCACATGTGTGGGACTTTTTGAGAGCCTAGCTGCGTACGGGGCCCCAAAAAACCAAGCACCGCCTTCAGGATTTCTAAGGGCATACATTTTTGATTTCACTCCTCACTACCTATCACAGTTTTGAAGGCCATAAAATGCCAAGATGGCACAAAACACCCCCAAATGACCCCATTTTGGAAAATAGACACCCCAAGCTATTTGTTGAGAGGCATGTTGAGTCCATGGAATATTTTATTTTTTGACACAAATTGCGGGAAAGTGACAATTTTTTTTTTTTTTTGCACAAAGTTGTCACTAAATGATATATTGCTCACACAGGCCATGGGCATATGTGGAATTGCACCCCAAAATACATTTAGCTGCTTCTCCTGAGTATGGGGATACCACATGTGTGGGACTTTTTGGGAGCCTAGCCGCGTACGGGGCCCCGAAAACCAAGCACCGCCTTCAGGATTTCTAAGGGCATAAATTTTTGATTTCACTCCTCACTACCTATCACAGTTTTGAAGGCCATAAAATGCCAAGATGGCACAAAACCCCCCCAAATGACCCCATTTTGGAAAGTAGACACCCCAAGCTATTTGCCGAGAGACATGTTGAGTCCATGGAATATTTTATATTTTGACACAAGCTGCGGGAAAGTGACAATTTTTTTTTTTTTGCACAAAGTTGTCACTAAATGATATATTGCTCAAACATGCCATGGGCATATGTGGAATTATACTCCAAAATACATTCTGCTGCTTCTCCTGAGTACGGGGATACCACATGTGTGGGACTTTTTGGGAGCCTAGCCACGTACGGGGCCCCGAAAACCAAGCAACGCCTTCAGGGTTTCTAAGGGCATAAATTTTTGATTTCACTCCTCACTACTTATCACAGTTTTGAAGGCCATAAAATGCCAAGATGGCACAAACCCCCCCAAATGACCCCATTTTGGAAAGTAGATACCCCAAGCTATTTGCTGAGAGGCATGTTGAGTCCATGGAATATTTTATTTTTTGACATAAGTTGCGGGAAAGTGACAATTTTTTTTTTTTTTTGCACAAAGTTGTCACTAAATGATATATTGCTCACACAGGCCATGGGCATATGTGGAATTGCACCCCAAAATACATTCTGCTGATTCTCCTGAGTACGGGGATACCACATGTGTGGGACTTTTTGGGAGCCTAGCCACGTACGGGGCCCCGAAAACCCAGCACCGCCTTCAGGATGTCTAAGGGCGTAAAGTTGTGATTTCACTCCTCACTACCTATCACATTTTTGAAGGCCATAAAATGCCAAGATGGCACAAAACCCCCCCAAATGACCCCATTTTGGAAAGTAGACACCCCAAGCTATTTGCTGAGAGACATGGTGAGTATTTTGCAGCTCTCATTTGTTTTTGAAAATGAAGACAAGAAAAACATTTTTTTTTTCTTTTTTCAATTTTCAAAAGTTTGTGACAAAAAGTGAGGTCTGAAAAATACTCACTATACCTCTCCGCAAATAGCTTTGGGTGTCTATTTTCCAAAATGGGGTCATTTGGGGGGGTTTGTGCCATCTGGGCATTCCATGACCTCCGAAACTGTGATAGGCAGTGAAGAGTGAAATCAAAAATTTACGCCCTTAGAAAGCCTGAAGGCGGTGCTTGGTTTTCGGGTCCCGTACACGGCTAGGCTCCCAAAAAGTCTCACACATGTGGTATCCCCGTACTCAGGAGAAGCAACAGAATGCATTTTGGGGTGTAATTTCACCTATTCCCATGGCATGATTGAGCAATATATCATTTAGTGACAACTTTGTGCAAAAAAAAAAAAAAATGTGTCTTTTTCCCACAACTTGTGTCACAATATAAAATATTCCATGGACTCGACATGCCTCTCAGCAAATAGCTTGGGGTGTCTACTTTCCAAAATGGGGTCATTTAGGGGGGTTTTGAACTGTCCTGGCATTTTATGCACAACATTTAGAAGCTTATGTCACACATCACCCACTCTTCTAACCACTTGAAGACAAAGCCCTTTCTGGCACTTTTTGTTTACATGAAAAAATTATTTTTTTTTGCAAGAAAATTACTTTGAACCCCAAACATTATATATTTTTTTAAAGCAAATGCCCTACAGATTAAAATGGTGGGTGTTTAATTTATTTTTTTCACACAGTATTTGCGCAGCAATTTTTCAAACGCATTTTTTGGGGAAAAAAACACACTTTTTAAAATTTTAATGCACTAAAACACACTATATTGCCCAAATGTTTGATGGAATAAAAAAGATGATCTTAGGCCGAGTACATGGATACCAAACATGACATGCTTTAAAATTGTGCACAAACGTGCAGTGGCGACAAACTAAATACATTTTAAAAGCCTTTAAAAGCCTTTACAGGTTACCACTTTAGATTTACAGAGGATGTCTACTGCTAAAATTACTGCCCTCGATCTGACCTTCGCGATGATACCTCACATGCATGGTGCAATTGCTGTTTACATTTGACGCCAGACCGACGCTTGCGTTCGCCTTTGTGCGAGAGCAGGGGGGGACAGGGGTGCTTTTTTTTTTTTTTCTTTATTATTTTTTGCTTTTTTATCTTATTTTTAAACTGTTCCTTTCATTTTTATTTTTTTTAATCATTTTTATTGTTATCTCAGGGAATGTAAATATCCCCTATGATAGCAATAGGTAGTGACAGGTACTCTTTTTTGAAAAAATTGGGGTCTATTAGATCCTAGATCTCTCCTTTGCCCTCAAAGCATCTGACCACACCAAGATCGGTGGGATAAAATGCTTTCCCAATTTCCCAATGGCGCTGCTTACATCCGGCGAAATCTAAGTCATGAAATGCTCGTAGCTTCCGGTTTCTTAGGCCATAGAGATGTTTGGAGCCATTCTGGTCTCTGATCAGCTCTATGGTCAGCTGGCTGAATCACGGCTGCATTCTCAGGTTCGCTGTTGGGACAGGAGAGCCAGAGAAAAACATGGAAGACGGTGGGGGGGATCATTCCCTCCCACTGCTTGTAAAAGCAGTCTAGAGGCTAATTAGCCACTAGGATTGCTTTTACATGAAAGCCGACCGCTGGCTGAAAAGAATGATACCAAGATGATACCTAAACCTGCAGGCATCATTCTGGTATAACCACTCAAAGTCCAGCAACATACCAGTATGTTGCTGGTCCTTGTGGGGCATATATTGTAAACTTTTTTTTCATGCAGCCTGTGGGCTGAACAAAAAAAAGATATTGATTGGTGGGTATGCCCACCATTAGAATACCTCCCTTCATCCACCCACTTCTAATGATGGGCATACATGCACCGTTTATATATGCCGAAGCATGGGGGCATCCTCCCGCAAAAGGCAGGAGCAAATCGCTCCTCCACCCACTGCTGCCCCCACGCTTCGGCATATATGCTGAAGTATGTAACTGTGGTGGTGAAATCACCTCCGACAGCGCTGGAGTCACGGCTTTATGTATCGTGGGAGCAAACGCTGTTGCTGTCAAGATGAATAAATCTGCACTGCAACTGAATGGCGTACCTGCTAAGCAAATGATGGTTAACAAAAAACAAAGTAACATTACAGTATAACAGTAATACTTACCATACCTGCAAAGCAAATACAAAAAAAAAACAGTAAAAAATAAAACATTTAACGCAACCTGTGCCTACCTAAAATATATATATGCCGAAGCATGGGGACATCCTCCCACAAAAGGCAGGAGCAAATCGCTCCTCCACCCACTGCTGCCCCCACGCTTCAGCATATATGCTGAAGTATGTTACTGTGGTGGTGAAATCACCTCCGACAGCGCTGGAGTCACGGCTTTATGTATCGTGGGAGCAAACGCTGTTGCTGTCAAGATAAAAAAATCCGCGCTGCAGCTGAATGGCGTACCTGAAAACCAAAAACACAGTAAACAAAAATATAAAAAAATTACATACCTGAAAAGCAAACATGATAAAACATAACAATAAAACATTGCAGAATAGAATACAGTAAAAAAGAGCAGAACAATAGAGAGAAAATAGAGAGAGAGAGAACAATAAAACGACAACTATTTTTCGTTTTTTATTTTATATTTTTTTGTATATATTTTTTTTTTTTTTTACATTTTTTTTTATAACTGTAACTTTTAAAACTGTAACGGTTCCAGGTTTGGGTCTCTCAAAATGCGATGGCATGTTGGGAGACCCTGTGAAAGTGTGTCCTAGTCTGTGCAGTGCTGTACCCTACGCTAAAACTCAACTAGTGTATGGTAGCGTTCAAAACATTCACCAATGCAAAGACCAGGATTGCCAGGACAGGAGGGACAATAATACCGGGTGTCACGCCTAAATCCGCGCTTTCTGCAGACACGACATTTTCTTTGGGGGGCTCGTTGGATAGGGGTACTCTGGAGGACATAAGGAAAATGCCTCTCATGCAGCCGGCCTACTGCATTTGGTTTGGGAAGGTGAGGTGGAGCACCGTCTGGAAAGAGAAGGGCTCTGAAGATCTCTTCCTGGAATTTAAGAAAGGATCCAGTCCATCCTGAAGCTCTGTATAGCACATGAGCGTTCAGCAAAGCCAATTGAAATAAGTATACAGACACTTTTTTGTACCAGCGTCTGGCCTTACGGGCAATTAGGTACGGCACCAACAACTGGTCGTTGAGGTCCACCCCTCCCATATTAAGGTTATATTCGTGGACACAGAGGGGTTTCTCCACAGCACCAGTCGCCGTAGTAATTTGGGTCGTCGTGTCTGCATGAAGGGAGGTGAGAACGAAAACATTCTTCTTATCCCTCCACTTCAAAGCGAGCAAGTTATTATACTTCAAGCAGGCTCTCTCCCCAGCCTAAGACGGGAATCTACAAGCCGCTGAGGAAAGCCCCGGAGATTTGGTCGCACGGTGCCACATGCTCCAATTTGATGATCAAAAAGGTGACTAAAAATTGGCACGCTCGTATAATAATTGTCCACGTACAAGTGGTACCCCTTTCCAAATAAGGGTGACACCAAGTTCCACACTATCTTGCCAGCACTTCCTAAGTAGTCAGGGCAGTTTGTCGGCTCTACGTGACTATCTTTGCCCTCGTAAACCATAAAACTACATGTATAGCCTGTGGCCCTGTCACAGAGCTTATACATCTTGACCCCGTATCTGGCACGCTTGCTGGGAAGGTACTGTTTGAATGACAAGCGGCCAGAAAATTTAATCAGGGACTCATCAACGCAGACAACTTGATGGGGAGTAAACAAGTCTGCAAAACGCTGGTTGAAGTGGTTTACGAGGGGCCGAATTTTGTAGAGCCGATCGTATTCAGGGTCTCCACGAGGACAACAGAGTTCATTGTCGTTGAAGTGCATGAACCGCAAAATCTGCTCGTATCGTGCCCTGGCCATTGAAGCAGAGAACACGGGCATATGGTGAATTGGGTCAGTGGACCAATATGACCGCAACTCACTCTTTTTGGTTATGCCCATGTTGAGGGAAAGGCCCAGAAAGATCTTAAATTCGGAGACCGTAATTGGTCTCCAATCTCTGGCAAGGGAGGACTGGGGAATAGTGACCAGCGTAAATTGCTTTGGTCCACAATAGATCTATAGAGATCTTCGGTGAAAAACAGTGAATAAAAATCCAGTGGCGTAAAATCAACTGTTTCCACCTGAATTCCGGGTTGGTCAGTGAATGGGGGCAATACGGGTGCTGCAGAAGTGGTGGGTACCCAATTTGGATTGGCGAATGCAGCAGGAAGGGCACTATGGGCACGACGGGCCTGTGTTCGTCTTCTTGGTGGCAGCGGGACCCTACTAGTGCTTGCCACCTCACCAGCTTGAACTGCACTTATGGGACTCGCCACGTCACCACGTGATACTGCAGTGCTGGATGTACGATCAGGGTGTACTAGGCCGCTGGTGCTTGCCAGTTCACCAGAAGGAATAGCAGCGCTAGTACTGCTCTGCTCCATACGAGGGACCTGCGGTTCTTGCACTTCAAGGACAGAAGAAGTTCGGGGTCTGGTACGCCTGACCCTAGCAGGGACCACAACTCCGATGTCAGAGCTATCTGTCATGGAGCCGCTGTCCTCTACAGGATCGTATTCTAAGCCTGAACTTGACAGATGAATGACTTCCTCTTCACTATCTGTCATGCTCAGAAACGTATAGGCCTCTTCACTAGTGTACCTTCGATTTGCCATTTTGGGCTCTAAATTTAGGGGTACACTAGTGAGACTCACAGGCAAAAAAGCTCCTGACTGTCAGCGACTGATTCAAAACGCTACCAAAAAACTGTTACCGATCGCAGGGATCAGGCCTGACTCTGCAAACGCTGCAGTTATGTGTGCTTAGTTATCGATCTATACTGCACTTGGGTGGGCTGGGCTGGGCTGGGCCGAGGGGCAAAATGCAGGTGCTAGTAGGTATCTGGGCTGATCCCGCTAACACTGCGTTTTTTTGGGGGACCCTAAACTGCTGGGGAGTATAGATTTGATCGGATGAGATATCGATCCGTTCAGATACTATAGCACTAAGGGAGGTGTATGCTGCGTGCGTGGGTGTTAGCGGTAACCTGACGCTGCCTGGGGCGATGCAGACCTTATCTGACCCTAAAAACTTAACTTATATCACCGCCGGGCAATTAGGGGGTTAAACGTTTATAAGGTAATAAACGGCGGGTGCCCTAAAACTATAATATACTATAATAAACAAACCAACTAACCAGCGTCACCCTTAACAATTATATGGTGATCACTGGTGAAAGGGTTAACTAGGGGGCAATCAAGGGGTTAAAACCTTTAGTAGGTAGTATATGGGGGTCCCTGTCGCTATAAAACACTGACAGCGAACCTACTGTATATACTTACCTCCCTAACTAGCGTCACCTGTGTCACTAATACAGCGATCAGAAAAACGATTGCTTAGTGACACTGGCGACGGGGGGTTATCACAGGGTTAAAACTTTATTAGGGGGGGTTAGGGGGGTACCCTAGACCTAAAGGGGGGTACTCCAGACCTAAAGGGGGCTAACCTAACTGCCCTAACACTTATAACTGTCACAAACTGACACCAATGCAATAATCAGAAAAAAAAACTGCTATTGGTGTCAGTGTGACAGGGGGTACAGGGGGTGATCAGGGGGTGACTGGGGGGTGACAAGTGTGCCTGCGTGTTGTACTGTTAGTGTAGTGTTGGTGCAAACTTACTTGGATGTCTTCTCTCCTCGGCGCCGGAACGAAAAGACCGGCTCGAGGAGAGTGACATCACTTCCTCCGCTTCTGTTTACATTCACAGAAGCCGAGGAAGCCCGTCATTGGCCAGGAGCGATCGCGAGGGGGGAGCCACGAATGAGTGGCCTTCCCCTCACCTTTGATCGACCCTGACCTGAATCCGATCGCCGCTGGCACCGGGGGGGGGGGTCCGATTGGACCCCCCACCTGCGGGCAGGCAAGGACGTACCTGTAAGTCCTTTTGCCTGCCCGTGCCGATCTGCCGACGTGCATCGTCGTGCGATGGTCGGCAACTGGTTAACTAAAATTTTCAACTCCCTCAGGGATGGAGCCCCCCTGGGACCTGATCTTAATTCAGTATATATTTCGGTAATCCCGAAGCCGGGAAAACACTCAAGTGTGCTTGGTAACTATAGGCCTATTTCGCTTATTTACAATGATATCAAAATTCTGATAAAAATTCTAGCGAACAGGGTGGCGAGCTTCATATCCAAATATATTCATAAAGATCAGGTGGGCTTCATCCCTGGCAGACAGGGACCAGATCAAATATGTAGAACAATAGATGTCATCTCTCTGCTTAGGTCTGGATGGGATGGAGGCCCTCAGCAGAGGGGCTTCCTCCTTTCCATCAACCTACATAAAGCTTTTGACTCTGTTGACTGGGAATATTTATCTGACATATTACAAAGATGGGGATTTGGCTCCTTCTTTCTGAACTCCATTAAATCCCTTTATTCGACCCCGTCAGCCCAGGTTTGTCTCATGGGGAGGTACTCAGAACAGTTCCCTATCAGACGGGGGACCAGGCAGGGTTGCCCACTCTCCCCTCTCCTCTTCGCGTTTGCAATTGAGACACTGGCTGTAGCAATGAGAACCAATCCAGATATTAAGGGGGTAAAATGCGGAAATCAGCAGCATAAATGTGCGCTTTATGCAGACGACCTTCTCCTTTATATCACCTTCCCTCTCACCTTCACCCCTATGATCTATAAAATCCTCCAAGAATTTAGCACAGTTTCTGGCTTAAGGGTCAATATGTCCAAATCCATTGCGCTGAACATAACGGTCCAGCAAGATCTAATCACTCAACTCTCCACAAACTTTGAATTTCCCTGGGCGCTAACAGAGATTCCCTATTTAGGCATCAGAATAACTTCAGACATACAAAGCCTTTTTGGAGCTAATTACCCCCCCATGCTTCGAAAATTTAGAGAGGACTTGGATAGGTGGGCCAGATGTGGTCTATCCTGGTTGGGAAGAATTCATGCCGTAAAAATGACTCATCTCTCCCGCCTTTTATATCTTTTTCGCTCCCTCCCTATTCTGATTAAGAAAAAGATCCTTCTCAAATTCCAATCGGAGATCGTCCGCTTTATCTGGGGTCGAAGGGGGTACAGATGCCCCTCCAGTATCCTCTACCATCTAAAAAGTCAGGAAGGGCTCGGTTTGCCGGACTTATGGTGATACTAGCAGCCCAACTTTCCCAAATCTCAATGGTACTTGTGAAAGGCCCAAAGCCGAGCTGGCTTTCAACGGAAAGACAGGCTACCCCGCGGAACACTATCGACTACCTTCTCTGGTGTGAACCTGAGGCTAGGCCAGCAATCCTGTCACCCACCCTCATTCCATAGCCTTGAGCACATGTCTCTTTTCGCATCGTAATCTAATCTCACCTATTAGGCCGCTAGCTCACCTTTTTCACAATCCTGATTTCCCTCCAGGGATGGTCATTAAGGCTTTTAAATGGTGGACGGATAAAGGCCTATATAGGATAGGTCACTTTCTTTCCCCCAAAGGCCCGATCACACTAACTCACTGTCAGAATAACTTAGATATGCCTGACTCTGAGATCTTCAGATTCTCCCAAATTACCCACTACCTACACTCAATTTGGAAACACAATCAAGAAAACCCCTCCTTGACTCCCTTTGAACATTGGTGCTCCAATACAGAAGTCCAAAGGGGGGGGAATATCCATAATATACAATGCATTAAAATCTCTCTCGGACAAACCTGCATATGCATAGGCCTGGGAGGAGGACACAGACAGCTCCTGGACTTCGAAGGACTGGTCTATCAGGTTTGAAAGATCCTTCAAAGGTATACAAAACATCTCCTTGATAGAAGCCAGTGTCAAAGTCATAACACGGTGGTACTATGTACCTGCTCGCATTTTGGTCATTTTTCCAGGGACATCCCCCCCTATGTTTTTAGGGGTTGCGAGCTAGAAGGGTCTATGATACATATATGGTGGTCCTGCCCGCGAATCAGATCATATTGGGGTAAAGTTTTCTGCACAATCAGTACTATTTCGCAGCAAATAAATAACCCCTAATCCCTCCATTGCTCTGCTAAATGGGAGGATCAGGGCTCTTTCTAAATTTGCACAGAAGTTAATATTCTTTATCCTCTTAGGAGCTAAAGTTACCATAGCGAAGTTCAGCTGCAGCACTGATTTATTTATCTTGAAAGCAACAGCGTTTGCTCTTACGATATATAAATCAGCAACTCCAGCACTGTAGGAGGTGATTTCACCACTACAGTTAAAAAAAAGAGCATATATGCCAAAGCATGGGGGCAGGGGTGGAGGGACGATTTGCCCCTAACATTAGGGGCGGATTGCCCCCATGCTTCAGCATATATTGTTTACTCTTTTTTTGGCACAGATTGTTTTTGTTTTATTGAGTTAATATTTTATTGTTACCATTGTTTGCTTTTCAGGTACGCAATTCAGTTACAGCACTGATTTATTTATCTTGACAGCAACAGCGCTTGCTCTCACGATATGTAAATCAGCGACTCCAGCACTGTAGGAGGTGATTTCACCACCACAGTTAAAAAAAAATGGTGTATGCCCATCATTAAAAGTGGGTGGATGCAGGGTGGCATTCTAATGGTGGGCATACCGACCGATCAATCTCTTTTTTCGTTCAGCCCACAGGCTGCATGAAAAAAAGAACATTACAATATATACCCAACAAGGACCAGCAAAGTACTTTTATGTTGCTGGATTTTGAGTGGTTATACCATAATGATGCCTGCAGGTTTAGGAATCATCTTGGTATCGTTCTATTCAGCCAGCGGTCAGCTTTCATGTAAAAGCAATCCTAGCGGCTAATTATCCGCTAGACTGCTTTTACAAGCAGTGGGAGGGAACGCCCCCCCTCCCACCATCTTCCATGGTCTTCTCGGCTCTCCTGTCCTGAGAATGCAGCTGGGGGTCTGCCAGCTGACCATAGAGCTGATAGAAGACCAGAATGGCTCCAATCATCTCTATGAAGGAAGCTACGAGCATTTCATGACTTTCGGTTTCTCCGGATATAAACAGCGCCATTGGGAAATTGGGAAAGCATCTTATCACACCGATCTTGGTGTGGTCAGATGCTTTGAGGGCAGAGGAGAGATCCAGAGTCTAATAGATTCCAATTAAAAACAAAAAAAAGGACCTGTCACTACCTATCATAGGGGATATTTACATTCCCTGTGATAACAATAAAAACAATGAAAAGAACAGCGTAAAAATAAAATAAAGCAAAATAAATAATATTACAAAAAAAAGCACCTCTGCCCCCCCCCCCCCCGTGCGTGTGCGCAATGGCGATCGCAAGCATTGGTCTCGTGTTGTATGTAAACAGGAATTGCACCATGTGTGTGAGGTATCACCGCGAACATCAGATCAAGGGCAATAATTTTAGCAGTAGACCTCCTCCTGTAAATCTAAAGTGGTAACCTGTAAAGGCTTTTAAAAATGTATGTAGTTTATCGCTGCTGCAAACCCCCCCCAGATGACCCCTTTTTGGAAAGTAGACACCCCAAGCTATTTGCTGATAGGCATGTTGAGTCCATGGAATATTTTATATTTTGCCACAAGTTTCGGGACAATACATTTTTTGGGAGCCTAGCCGCGTACAGGACCCCGAAAACCAATCACCGCCTTCAGGATTTCTAAGGGTATAAAATGGTGATTTCACTTCTCGCTACCTATCACAGTTTTGGAGGCCCTGAAATGTCCGGATAGCACAAAACCCTCCCAAATAGCCCCATTTTGGAAGTTAGACACCCCAAGGTATTTGCTAAGAGGCATGGTGAGTATTTTGCAGCTCTCATTTGTTTTTGAAAATGAAGAAAGAAAAGCAAAATGTATTTTTGTCTTTTTTCAATTTTCAAAACTTTGTGACAAAAAGCGAGATCTGCAAAATACTCAACATGCCTCTCTGCAAATAATTTGGGGGGTTTTGTGCTATATGAGCATTTCATGGCCTCCGAAACTGTGTAAGGTAGTGAAGAGTGAAATCAAAAATTTATGCCATTAGAAAGCATGAAAACAAGCATGAAATCCTTTGCGGCTATGAATAATGGGATGGAAGAGCTTCTGTCATCCTCTTTAAAGCAAGCTTGACACATTATTTATGCTGTAAATGCAGCTTCACCCAGGATTCACAGCAATTCGTTGCAGCAAAGCATAATGGGCCAGAGAGCTTCTGTCTGCCTTTTTAAGGCGGACCTGACACACACTTCAGGCCATAGTGTTGGCATTTGCGGTATAGAAGAGAATTTTCTCTACCTTGGACTGGATTTCTGGTGCTCCTCTCACACACATATTCCTGTCAGTGGACTCCAAGCCTCCTCAGCCAAGGGAGAGGTCAGTTAGCACCTGAATGCACTCTTTTAGCCGCAAATACCTACCTAGTCTAATGACCCTTACCTATGGGAACCATGTGGATCTTTGTTATGCAGTGAGCCTATGCAGGGCAGCTGGAACACTCCTAGTCAGGTATAATAATAATTACACAATGAGACATGAGTAAGGACATATCTATTCACTAGGCAAGAAATGGCCCTTGATGCCGGGTTTGCGGCTATGGGCGTGCTGGGATGCAGTCTTAGCGTGTAAAGCGTGAGTGTTCCTTAACTCTTCTGCCTGCCTCCCACTCCTGGCAAACTTTTCCCCTTGTCCACTTCCAAGATGGCTTCCAGGTAGTTTTGCCCCACTCCAAGATGGCCACCAGGGGAGTTTTTGCCCAAACCAAAGATGGCCCCCATGTGAGCTCTATCCACTTCACCTGTTCAGCATAATGCATTATTCTCTTGAATGTAGACACTTAACTTTCTCTTCCACAATTGCCACTAGAATGCATACTGGAACACGGTGCAGCTGCAACCCATCCGAGAGGAGATGTAACACACAACTTATGCGTAGGGATGAGCTTCGAGTCGAACCCATCCGAATTGCGAACAATATGGGCCGTTCGCGTCAAATTCGAGTGGCACGTCACAGCCCATAATTCACTGCGGCATCGCAGTGCATTGCTGGCTGATGATTGGCCAAGCATGCACTATGACCCGCATGCTTGGCCAATCACAGCACTGTCTGTACAGAGAGCTGTAATTGGCCAAAGCCAGGGTGGCTTTGGCCAATTATGGCTCAGGGGGTTTAGTACACGCCCCACACTATATAAGGCCACCTGCCTATATATATACACTGTATTCAGTTTAGCTAGATCTGTTCTTGTTATTCTCTTCCTACTGACAGGCAGGCAGGTTTTGTTACAGTATTTACAGCTACCTGAAAATTGCTGGTGTTCTTCTGATCCTATTAGTACCACAGTCAGGCAGCTACAGTATTTACAGTTAGTGTAGTGCATCCTCTGCACAGTGTTCAGCTAAAGCTACCTGTAGAAGATTGGTGGTGTTTTTCTGATCCTATCACTACCGCAGGCAGCTACATTATTTACAAGTTAGTGTACTGCGGCCTCTGCACAGTGTTCAGCTAAAGCTACAAGTTAGTGTAGTGCGACCTCTGCACAGTGTTCAGCTAAAGCTACAAGTTAGTGTAGTGCGACCTCTGCACAGTGTTCAGCTAAAGCTACAAGTTAGTATAGTGCGACCTCTGCACAGTGTTCAGCTAAAGCTTCAAGTTAGTGTAGTGCGACCTCTGCACAGTGTTCAGCTAAAGCTACGAGTTAGTGTAGTGCGACCTCTGCACAGTGTTCATCTAAAGCTACAAGTTAGTGTAGTGCGACCTCTGAACAATGTTCAGCTAAAGCTACCTGTAGAAGATTGGTGGTGTTCTCATACTAATAATACTACAGGCAGGCAGTTGATTTTGCTAGCTGCAGTATCAGTATATATATATATATATATATATATATATATATATATATCCCAGCTTAGTGCAGCTACATCTCACTGCTGCAGGCCATTAGTATGTCTGGAAGGCCAACAAGGAGAGGCAGACAGTCACAAGCCAATAAAAGAGGGCAAGCAGGCTCTTTGTCTAGAGGCAACAGTGCTGGTCATGGACACGGTGCATCCTCATCAGCATGTGGGCGTGGGACACACTTGGCCTTTTTTTTGACAGCTGGCCATGTTGAGCCGCAACATGCGGAAGACTTGGTCGAGTGGATGACCAAGTCGTCCTCATCCTCCTCATCCTCTCTCACCCATGCTCAGGGTACTTTGTCTGGCAAAGCAGCTGCCAACCCGGCCTCTTCCCTCGGCTCAATGGAATCAGTCACTCCTTCCCTAGCCCCACCTGTCCTCCTGAGGAGTCCCCCGAACTGTTTGACCACAGTGTTGGGTACATGCTCCAGGAGGATTCCCAGCGTTTTGAAGGCTCGATGATGGTACTCAGCTAGAGGAAGGCAGTAACGTGAGCCCAGACAGAGGGGGTGCCCAAGAAGGACAGCAATCTGGCAGTCATGTTGCCCCTGTTGCAGCATACTGCCAGGTTTGCTACAGTGATGAGGAGGGAGGGGATGATGAGGTCACTGACTCCACGTGGGTGCCTGATAGGAGAGAGGAGGAGGAGGCACATCACCAACGAGGCAGGATGTCCTCCAGGGGCCAGCTTAAGGGCAGCACACTGACTGCATCACACCGCAAAGCTCAGCATGTGCAGGGCGCTGCTGTCTCTGTGCGTTATTCCAAAAGTTCTTTGGTGTGGGCCTTTTTTGAGACGAGTGCATCAGATCGCACCACTGCTATTTGCAACATATGTCTCAAGCGTATCTCGCGTGGCCAAAATATCTCCCCCTTGGGCACCACATGCTTGACCAGACATATGTTGACCTGCCATGCAGTTCGTTGGCAAGCGTACCTAAAAGACCCACACCAAAGAACAAAGAGGACCTCTCCTTGCTCCTCAACTGCTAACATCTCCAACCCCACTATACCTTCACTCCTCTCTGAGACCTGCACTGAGAGGAATGAAGATGTAGAATTAGGTGTGTCACAGCCAAGTACTTGTGGGCAATCGGCTATTGGTACACCAAGGTCAGATTGTACCAGGCAAATTTCCCTGCCCCAGCTGCTGCACCGCCGAAAGAAGTTCGCTCCCAGCCATCCACATGCTCAGCGGTTGAATGCTAGCTTGGCAAAACTGCTAGCACTTCAACTGCTACCTTTTCAGTTGGTAGACTCTGCCACCTTCCGTGAGTTTGTGGAATGTGCGGTTCCTCAGTGGCAGGTACCCAAACGCCACTTTTTCTCACGGAAGGCGATTCCGGCTCTCTACCGGCATGTGGATGCCTCACTGGACAGGGCAGTCAGCGGTAAGGTGCATATTACCACTGACTTATGGTCCAGCAGGCATGGACAGGGACGTTACCTAAGTTTCACGGCGCATTGTGTGACTCTGCTGGCAGCTGGGAAGGATGCAGGACAAGGTGCAGTAGTGTTGGAGGTTGTTCTGCCACCACACCTCCAAAATGCTACTACTGGTGATTCTAACACACCTCTCTCCTCCACCCCCTCCTCTTCTTCTTCCTCCATGGCCTCTTCCTGTGCTGATTTGTCCTCGGAACCAGCAGTGCTCCGTAGGCGTTCAAGGGGCTACGCAACTACGCAGGCCAAAAGATGCCATGCGGTGCTTGAGCTGGTGTGTTTGGGGGACAGGAGCCACACTGGGGCAGAGGTTCTGTCAGCAGGGGCAGGTTCAGAGGTGGTCAACTTAAGGCAGGAATGGTGGTTTGCGACAATGGCACCAACCTCCTCTTCGCCCTCTGACAGGGACAAATGACCCATGTGCCCTGTTTGGCTCACGTCCTTAACTTGGTGGTGCAGCGGTTCTTGGGCAGGTACCCGGGCTTACAGGATGTCCTGAGGCAGGCCAGGAAAGTCTGTGTGCATTTCCACATATCATGTCATATAATGCCAGTGCTCGGCTGGCTGACCTCCAAAAGGAATTTAACCTGCCCAAGAATCGCCTAATCTGTGACATGCCCACCAGGTGGAACTCAACGTTGGCCATGCTGCAGCTGCTGCACATACAGCAGAGGGTCATCAATGAGTACCTGTGCGACTATGGCACCAGAACAGGGTCAGGAGAGCTTGGTTTTTTTCCCCACGCCAGTGGGCCATGATCAGGGATGCATGCACTGTCCTGTCACCATTTGAGGATTCCAAGAGGATGGTGAGCAGTGACAGTGAATGCATCAGTGACACTGTCCCCCTTGTCCACCTATTGGAGCACAGGCTGCGTGAAATAATGGACAGGGCACTTGAGGCAGAACAGAGGCAGGAAGAGGAGATCTTCCTTAGCTCTCAAGGCCCCCTTTATCCAGATAGTGTTCCTGCGTGCCCGCCGTTCACAAAGGAAGAGGACGAGGAGGAGGAGGAGGAGGAAGAGGAGGAGGAAGAGGAGGATTTTGTCAGCATGGAGGTGGAGCCTGGCACTCAGCATCAGCAGCAGTCTTTAACCACTTCAATACCAGGCACTTAGACACCTTCCCGCCCAGCCCAATATTCACCTTTCAGTGCTGTCGCAATTTGAATGACAATTGCGTGGTCATGCTACACTGTATCCAAACTAAATTTTTATCATTTTGTTCCCACAAATAGAGCTTTCTTTTGGTGGTATTTGATCACCTCTGCGGTTTTTATTTTTTGCGCAACAAATAAAAAAAGACCGAAAATTTTGAAAAAAAACAAGTTTTTCTTTGTTTCTGTTTAAACTTTTTGTAAATAAGTACGTTTTCTTCTTCAATGACGGGCACTGATATGGCTGCACTGACGGGCACTGATACGGTGGCACTGATGGGCACCGATCAGGTGGCACCAATGAGGTGGCACTGATGAGGTGGCACTGACGGGCACTGATGATGGGCACTGATAGGCGGCACTGATGGGCACTGATAGGTGGCACTGATGGGCACTGATAGGTGGCACTGGTATGTGGCACTGATGGGCACTCATAGGTGGCACGGATGGGCACTTATAGGCGGCACTGATGGGCACTCATAGGTGGCATTGATGGGCACTCGTAGGTGGCATTGATGGTTACTTATGGGTGGCACTGATAGTTGGCACAGATGGGTACGGATGGGCACTGATATATGGGCACTGATGGGCACGGATGGGCACTGACAGGTGGCATGAAAGGACACTGATGGGTGGCACTGATGGCACTGCTTGTTTGCAGTGATGCCCCTAAGGATGGCATTGCTGGGCATCACTGCAATATGATGGTGCCAATCAGTGCCCATTTGTGGGCACTGATTGGCACAGATTTGGCACACTGGGCACATGTGAATGGCCATGGGGTACATACCTGGCCATCCACATGTTGCCCCTTCCCTGGTGGTCCTAGTGGCGATCCCTGGTGGTCCAGTGTGGTGATCTGAGGGGGGGCTGCGCTGATAAACAATCAGCGCAGACCCCCCCTGCCAGGAGAGCCGCCGATCGGCTCTCCTCTACTGGCGTCAGTCAGACGCGAGTGAGGAAGAGCCGATCAACGGCTCTTCCTATTGACAGCGTGATCAGCCGTGATTGAACATGGCTGATCACGTGGTAAAGAGCCTCCGCCGGAGGCTCTTTACCAAGATCGGTGGAGCGGTGTGTCAGACTGACACACCGCTCCACCGATCGCCGCGATGCGCGCCCCCGGGGGCGCGCTGCAGCATGTTATCCTGCTGGACGTCATATGACGCCCAGTCAGGATAACAGAACCACTTCCCGGACGTCAATCCGCCATAGGGCGGGCGGGAAGTGGTTAAGGGATCATTTACAGTCCTAAGAAACCTATGGACTTGTATGTGGCTGGGAGGAGGTGGCTGCGGATAATGTCATCCTTAGTGACCCAGAGGACTCCGGACCGAATGCCTCAGCAAACCTACGCTGCATGGCCTCCCTGATCCTGCAAAGCCTGCGGAAGGATCCTCGTATTCGTGGTATCAAGGAGAGGGATCAACACTGGCTGGCAACCCTCCTTGATCCACATTACAAGTTAAGGTGGCGGACCTTATCTTGCCGTCGCAGAGAGAGCAGAGAATGAAACATCTTCGGGAGGCCTTGCAGAAAGGTCTGTGCAAGTGAGATGAAATCTACCCCTAGGAAGGGAAATTCTCTCCTGTAAGAGTTAATATGGGAAAAATGTTTCTCCTTTCCACTGATGCTTTATCACCAATCCTTGTTTCACTAAAAACCCCAAATTGTCAAAAAACATTTGTCATTGGGACAGAATGTGAGGTAAAATGTTCTAAAGAGGTTCACAGACAGTAAAACAAATGTCTCAGGGGTGATAACCCTTCCCTATGTTTTCCAAAAAGCTTAAAAATAGATTTTTTGGCTGGAGCTACACTTTAAAAATGTACCAGTTCAAAATTACAAACAGATTCTACTTAACAACAAACCTACAGTTCCTGTCTTTGCATTACTGCTGTTAAGAGGGCCTGGGGCCCCCACGCCTTTCCTTTTTTTAATTTGGGTGCGGGGTTCCCCTTAATATCCATACAAGACCCAAAGGGCCTGTTAATGGACTGGGGGGTACCCATGCCATTTGTCTCACTGATTTTCATCCATATTACCGGGTCCGGACATTACATTAAAGCCGTAAGCAGTTTTATATGACTTTTATTCCTTTAAAAATGTCATTTTCTACAGGGACTGTTCTAAGCACGGGAAACACGTGCCACTTAACAGGCATACTATAGACACCCCCAGGTACGATATTTAAAGGAATATTTCACTTTTTTTTTTTTACTTTAAGCATCATTAAAATCACTGCTCCCGTTTTTAAACCTATTTTTTGTATTGATAAATTAGCCTTTAAAATTAGCACTTTTGATTTCGAACGGGGTTCTAAAGTTCGCACAGATTTTAGGACCGTTCGCAGGTTCTGGTGCGAACCGAACAGGGAGGGTGTTCGGCTCATCCCTACTTATGAGGCCATTCACAGAAAAATTCCAAAAAATTAGAAAACATACTTATCTTGAAAATGCAGTGTCACAGTTCAATGGATCCACTCACGTCTGGGAGGCAGGCTCCAGACACGGACAGATCTTCTGAGGAACAAAGCCCTGGCTGCACTGCTATATGTGGGGCTAGTTAGCACCCAATTTTCACCCCAAAAGATCCACAGAAGGGGCTCCCTGCCTTATCAGAGCATTTAGCACCCCAAGGTCAGGGACTGCGCTTACAGGAGAGGCCAAACCTGAGCAGAAAACCACCAAAGGTAGCAGGTAAGGGTTTCTTCTCTTCACACTGGCTGTGAGTTCCATGAGGACAAAAACGAGCATGGGCTGTTGTGTGGGTGTTAACTTTTTAAAGCTATGCATTGGTTCTGTGGGCGGAAGTAGGCGGGACTACTTCCATACGTATGATGACATGGAGGCACCAGGAAAAAAATGTTACCCATAGTTCTACATTAAGGGAACGGTAAACAGTTCTGGTGATGATGGTCTAAAGGGGATATCCCCTGCCATTAAAGAGATCTCATCTTACCTCCTGCTGTTTCTCAGGGACAAGAATTGAAGGGAAACTCAGATAGGAAAAAACCTGACAGGAGCCTTAAAGTGATTGTAAAGTCTCCTATTTTTATTCCTTTAAAAATAACAAACATGTTATACTTACCTGTGGTTTTGCACAGAGCAACCTGGATCCTCCCCTTCTCGGGTCCCTCTTCAGTGCTCCGGGCCCCTCCTTTCTGCCGAGTGCCCCCAAAGCAAGCAGCTTGCTATGGGGACACCCAAGCTGAGCCGCAGCTCCATGTGTCCATTCAGACACAGAGCCACAGTTCGGTCCTGCCCCCTGTCTCTCCTGATTGGCTAACTGACTTTGACAGCAGCGGAAGCCAATGGCGCCGCTGCTGTGTCATAGCCATTCAGGCAGGAGAGTCCCAGATGGCCGAAGCACTCATGCACATCCCTGGATAAAGATGGTGCTCAGGTAAGTATTGGTGGGCTGCTACACACAGAAGTGTAGGAAACACCGCACCAGCCTTCTTTAAATTTCCTCCTCCCCTGCTGGCTCCTCAGTTATTTGTGTTTCCTCCAGAGGGGAGATATCACTTGGAACCAGGCCAGAGGAGGCTCAGGCAAAAAAATCCCAAAAGGGGGCAGAGGTTCCTTGGACAGGCCAGGTAAAAAACATACCTGGTGAAGATCTCCATCCCCGCATCCCTGAGAGCAGATGGAGGTCGAGGGGGCTCTGTTTTCACTACCGAGCACAGTAGAAGGAAGATAGCCCAGTTAGCGGTCCTGCACCGGCACCGTAGCATGGTCCAGGCAGCATGGTTTTACAGAGCCATGCCAGGATCTGGGACCGCACAAAGCCCGGTGGTGGGTGATGTCACTTCCAGCGGAAAGGGCGGGCTCTTCCGGTTGACCAGCGGCTTCCGGTTCCGACCGTGGGACATTGAAAAGGAGCCAGGCATGGGCTGGAGAGGAGCTGTGATTGCTGTAGAGACAGTAAAAGAGCTTTCTAATATGTTCAAATCTTTTAAAACCTTTTTTGAGGGGTTTCAGATCTCGGAGCTTCAGACTGCTCCTTCTACAACACAGCAGGTAGCGTTACCAAAAATGCAAGTATTACCATCCACCAGTGCAGGCCCTCCAGTCATCTCCAAGGAAGGGGCTGAGGAGGAGCCAGGCAGTGCAGCCTCCGACTCCGAAGAATCTGAGGGAGAGGTTCTGGAGGGGGATTCCAGAAGGCCATCCTGGTACAAACTGTCATTATAAGAGGTGAACAGTCTCTTGGGGGCCATTTATACCACATTAGGTATGCAAATTGAAAAGAAACCCTTATCTATACATGACCAAATGTAAGGGGGTCTAGGGGAACAGGAAAAGAAAAATTTTCCGGTACATGAATTTTTAGTAGAGGCAATAAAAAAGAAATGGCAGGACCCAGAAAGGAAACATTTCTTTTCAAAAGCCTTAAAAAGAAGGTTTTCATTCACAGATGACCCGGTGTCAGTTTGGAATAAAACCCCAAAATTAGATGCAGCTTTTTCCCAAGTCTCGAGGCACACATACTTGGCCTTCAAAGACATGGGGGTTCTATCCAATGCAATGGACAAAAGGATGGACTACCTCTTAAATCTTGGGACTCTACAGTGGGAGGCCTAAAACCAGCTATGGTAGTAACAGTAGTAGCCAGAAATGTAGATTTTGGCTGACTCAGATACAGGCCCATATTGAGGAAGGAACTGCAAAAGAACAGATTCTATCCTCTTTTCCCATGCTCCAGTGAGGCATCACTTATATCGCAGATGCACCAGTGAAATTGGTACGGATGGCAGCCAGATCCTCCGCCTTATCCAATTCCGCAAGAAGAGCCCTGTGCTTAAAGACGTGGTAGGGGGATTGCACGTCTAAAGCCAAATTTTGCAAGATCCTATTCACAGGGGACTTGCTATTTGGACCAGGGTTGGAAAAAGTGCTGAATCGCACGGCAGATAAGAAAAAAGCATTTTCGCTCAAGCCTAAACCAGCCTGGGGTCAGCCACAGCAAAATAAAAAGAGGCAAAGAGGGGACACAAGGTCCCGCTTCAGAGCACCCAAGGCCGAAAACCAGAAAAGACCTTGAGTACAGAGAGGGAGAGGCAAAGGAGGGGCAATTTTTTGCCCTCCTGAACAAACACGCAATAAATAATGACAAGCTAGTCATAGTGGGGGGGAAGACTGGGAGCCTTCTTCTCACAATCGAAGAAGATATCCTCCAATCAGTTCACATTAAGAACGATAGGAAATGGGTATCATTTGGAGTTCTTAAGACCACCCCAAAACAAGTTTTACATCAACGAACTCCTGTAAAACAAGGAAAAGGCCAGAGGATTAATGAAAGCCATAAAAGAACTCAGAAAACAGAAGGTAATCTGAAAGAGGCCAGGGTTTCTACTCCCACATATTTGGGGTACAGAAACCCTCGAGAAAGGTCAGGCCAATACTCAACCTAAAACTTCTAAACCTATCTATAATTTACAAAAGATTCAGGATGGACTCCATATACTTTGTAAAGGCTTTGTTACCTCCATGTTGCTATATGGCTTCCCTAGATCTAAAGGATGCTTATTTATACAACCCGATAAAACAGAGTTGCCAAAAAATTTTAAGGTTAGCAATAAGAACAAAGAAGGGGGTCATGCACCTTCAGTTTCAGGCTTTACCCTTTGGCCTTTCCTCTTCACCTAGAATTTATATGAAAATTCTGTTAGAAGCTCCAGCGACACTTTGTATCAAGGGCATATCCATCATCGTCTATCTAGACGATCTTCTCCTCTTTGCAAACTCTCCTGAAAAAATTACTAGAGAATCTGAAGTATACACAGGCATTTCCTAGAAAATCTAGGTTGGTTGGTAAACAGAGAAAAATCCAACCCAAATCCCACTCAGCAAATAATATACTTGGGGTATACTTGGGGTACATACTAGATTCAGCCCAACAAAAAGTGTTTCTACCCAGAGAGAAAATACAAAAGATCCAGGAGGCGATAAAAGCATTACAGACCAATCAACTATGCTCAATAAGGCGAATAATGTCAAAACTAGGATTACTAACCTCGGCAATCCCAGCAGTTGGCGGGTTTACATTTTCGGCCCTTACAGATGTTTAGTATGGGATCGCAAACAAGAGTCTTTAGACACACGGGTTCTGATACCAACACAGGTAAAAAGATCTCTGTGTTGGTGGAGGAGGTCAGAAAATGTAAACAGAGGACGTATATGGGCCCAACCAATCACCCGAATAATAAATACTGACACAGGTGGCATAGGTTGGGGTGCACATATGGGTTCCCGGATAACACAGGGGACTTGGAAAGAAGAAGAGATGACAAGATCATCCAATTGGAAGAAGTTGAAGGCAGTAGTGGGTGAACACCTCAGGTAGACTTATTTGCCTCAAAAGAAAGCAGGAAAGTCCAGGCTTTCCTCTCCCTGAAAAGGGAAGATGGCACACTCGGAGTAGACGCACTAGCACAAAAGTGGGCATTCAACAAATGTTAAGCTTTTCCCCCACCAGTGATCATACCAGCAGTACTAAGAAAATTGCGTACAGAAAACACATTACTGATTCTCATTGCCCCACATTGACCCAGGAGACCGTGGTTCTCTTTGCTCAAAGAACTTGTGGTGGAAACCCCTTGGTTTTTACCAATCCAGAAGGATCTCCTCTCCCAGGGCCCAGTGTGTTGCCCCCAGGTGGAAAGGTGGAACACCTGGCTGCCTGGTGTCTGAGGAGCAGCTGCTGAAAGCGAAAGGATTCTCAAACCGCTTAATTAAGACACTGCTGAAAAGCAGGAAAATGGAGACTCGCACTATTTACCAGAGAGTGTGGAAATGTTTTAACAAATGGTGTACAGAGAACTCCTTTAAAACACAAAGTTTAGTGGCGGTTTTGGAGTTCCTACATAGTGGAGCAGATAAAGGACTAAGTCTCAGCACTCTGAAAAGTCAGGTTTCAGCGCTGTCCGTATATCAGGAGAGAAAACTACCATCCAATTCATGGATAATTAGACTCTTCAAATCATTGAGTAGACAGAGACTGATACAAAGTTCAGCCTTCCCAAAATGGGACCTGTCATTAGTGTTACAAACTATGACAGCGGACCCTTGAGCCACAGGAAAATTGCAGTTTAAAGATGCTGACACTTAAGGCAGTCTTCTTGGTAGCAATTACTAGAGCTAGACGGGTCTGTGAGATAGAGGCACTATCCATTAGACCCCCTTTTTTTCAGATTTTCCCGCACGGATCGCATAGTTTTTAAGATGGATACAGCATTTTTGCCTAAAGTGGCCTTGAGAGACCAAGATATTGTTTTACCTTCATTGAGTACAAACCCTTCCAGGGAACAAGAAATTAGGTTCCATGTGTTAGATCTCAGGAGATGCGTTCTATATTATTAAAATAAAAAAAAAGCCCTCAGAAAGACAGATTCTTTATTTATTCTAGTCTCAGGAGCCAGGAAAGGGCACAAGGCCTCAAAACGCACCAAAGCCAGGTGGCTAAGAAAGGCTATTGGTCAGGCTTATACACAAGGGGGCATGCAGATCCCAGGGGGTATCAGGGCACATTCCACAAGATCAGTGGCAGCGTCACAGGCAGAGAGAGCTGGAGCAATGCCAGAACAGATTTGTAAGGCGGCAACATGGTCAAGCTTTGCCATTTTTGTAAAACACTATAGAGTGGATCTGTGGTCTGCAAAGGATCAGACCTTTGGACGCAAGGTCTTACAAGCCGTAGTCCCACCCTAGTGGTAAGTGCTCGATTATCCTCTCAGGTGGCTGTCCTGAAAGGCGATTAGGGGAAAAATTAAGTTACTTACTGGTAACGTTCTTTCCCGGAGTCTTTCAGGACAGTACAGGTACCTATCCAAATGTATAAAATAACTGAAATTTCCTTACAGGAAATGTGATATAGTTTGACTATGTGTATCATATGTTCTTGTGTCTCCCCAGAGGACTAGAGGTGCTCTATTAAAAAAACTGAGGAGCTAGCAGGGGAGGAGTAAATTTAAAGAAGGCTGGCGCGGTGTTTCCTACAGAAGGGAGGAGCCAAGGTCTCTTAGGTGGCTGTCCTGAAAGACTCTGGGAAAGAACGTTGCCAGTTAGTAACTTTGTTTTTATTGTTGTTTGTGTCCCCACTGGAGATATTCACCCTCTCTATTTGTCGTGGTAGCCATTGGTATGAAAATCCAAAAGTTTTAGGAGCAAGTGCCAGTTTACACCAGATTCCTCTGCAATTCAGTGCATTTTGATTTCCAGCCCATTCATTTGCGATTTGTGCAATTTAGTGCAATGCATTTTTTCCCCTCCCCTGCCCTATCCCCTCTTTTTCTTTCTTTGCCTAGTCTTCCCCTTTTTCCTTTCACATTCATTTCTATTTTGTTTCTCCTCTCCACTCCAGTTTCTCCATTCAGTTTGTTTTTTCTTTATGAGCTCTTTCCAGCTGAGTCAGCTCCCTTTAAATAACCCTCCCTTCTTTTTTATTTTTTTATTTTTTTATTCTTCTTAAACTTCCTCTCCTATTTTTTAAAACTCATTTTAGTTATTTCTCTCTGACTTGAAAGTCTGAGGGTTTGCCCAGTGTTTGCTAATTCTACTGACCAAATTGAACGATTTCAATAATATCTTGCTTTGTGAGAGTGCGGTATTAAAAGTTGTTTATTAGTCTTGTTTTTTTGGAAAACCAGACAAAACTGTGGATTTCAGCTGTATCAAGCTGTATGTTATAAATCAATGCTTATTTCTATCTTGCTTTAATAAAAAAATTAACACAAAGGTATTTGGAGAGACACAATCAGTACCTACTGGCATAACCAGAAACACATCCATAAAGACAGTCAATTCCATACCAACACAACCAGGATAACATATTCAGTTATGTATTGATAAAACCAGAAATAAATTTTTAATCTACCATCTTTAGCTTGGCTTTTGTAGAAAAAAAACAAAAAACAAAACAAGGGTCTGTGACAGCAACTTATTAAAAACAATTCCTATTTTTTAGAAAACTTTTATGATAATATGTGATGAAATGCTATGTGCAGTGTACCTCTGAGACGAGTGGGCCAGATACACAAGGACTTGAAATCAAAGAAGCAATGACACGAAACAAGACGTCAATACGGTGAGCTGTATCTACTCCCATATATAAAGGGGATGGCCATTCAGTTTTAAAAAACGTTTGTTTCCTTGAATACTGTTACCTCTATACGTATCAGTCCGTGATTTACAGACCCATTTCTCTAATAGTCTTCACAAATATCCATGCAGACTTTCCATGCAATGAACTCTATTTTTTGTCTGTATAATGCATATGCATTTATTTAATCGGAGCAATGAAACAAACTCTCAACACAGATTATTCTTGTATCTTTTCATTTAGAATAATTTTTATTCTTTATATTTTTTTTCTTTGACCATACATTAAGATCTTTGACACTGTTTTGAGTAAAATTCATAGTTTGGGGTGGATGAGAGCTGTGTATGATTGGTTGTGGTGGCCAACTGTGTCCCATTAAGACATCTGTCTTAGTTTTAATCAAATGTTCTGGAAGTGGGTGTATACAATATTTTTTCAAATTTATAATGTGGTTATTCAGCAAAGATATTTACTTTCAACCGGTTTTTCCTTTTTAAAGAGTACCTTTGGGAACCTTTCCCGTTTTTTTTCTTATAGCAATGGAGAATGTAGATATTTGTGTGGGCCACCAGTGAATATGGGTACCGGATATGTACGTATAAGTGTGTATGAAAAGAGTAGGGTGGAGGTTTGCTTTATAGGCTCTGTAAGATGTGCTGCTCCTGGCAGTCATGGCACTCTAGGCCATAGCTCAAATTACCTGATGAGAAATTCAGCCCTGTGTAGCACTTAACCTTTGTTAGGGATGTGAGCAATTCCTACGTGGGGCACATCTACCAATAACTGTGTAGAACAATAATTAACGTGATTTAAATTTATTTTCTTTTAAATAGCAAACATGTCATAGATACCTGTATTGTGCAATGGCCATCTTCTGGGGTCCACCCACCAGCAATCTGGGCTTTTTTTTCTCTGTGGCCACCATAGGAAGCCACATACTATGTTGATTCAAGCATGGGCTCAATCCAGACATTGAGACACCCGATGCAGCCTGCCCCCTCGCTCCCTCATCACTGTATTTGATTAACAGAAGAAGGAGCCATTGGCTCCCACTGCTCTCCCTGAGTGCAGTGATGTGCTGCTCTCGGGCACAGCGCTGGATCGAGATTGAGCATGGATAAGTATTTGGGGGGGCTGAGGGGGAGCTGGCAATAGAAGGTTTTTTTTACCTTTATGCAGAGAATGCATTAAGGTAAAAAAAACCCTTTAACCGTTACAACTACTTAAAGCTTACTACCAATGGACATATTTCTCATTCAAGGTTTGTGGCTTGGGAAATGTGTAATTCTTACTGGGACCGCTGGATCCCAGAAGAATCTCAGTTCTTCTGGGGTATGGACATGGCTCATGCCCAGTAAGGGGTTTGGTTCCTTTTCTACAGACAACAAAAAAGATATTTAATTATTGATCAATTGGATTAACATTCTAACATTTTTGTGATATTAACAAGCACATTGGGGTTGCTGTACTCATTGGAACCTGTTCTTACTTTGAAAACACAAACATGTGAGAGGGAATTGTAAAAATCATGATTTTTGCTTGCGCGTAATTAAATGATAAACCCGAACCTACGCACTTTGCAAAGCAAAAAGGGCAAGAAGACAGAGGAACGGCTGATAGAACATGCAATGTGCAGTATGGATGAGACTAACACAATTCTGTTCATTTCCATGTTAGGCATTGTGGTAAGGTACAGTATCATCCAGATAAGATCCAGTTTTGCTCACCTCTGTTTGTGATCCACCCATTGAACAAAAAAGCCTTCATTTATATTGTTAAAAAATATATACACACTGCACTAAAAAATTATTATACTATATAACTATAAAGTGGTAATCGTGCAGTGCATGAACAAACCATGCAATATTGGAAATGAATAATGAATATGATAAAGTGACAATGTGCATTTACATGATAATAATCTGTAAATATAAAATCCAAAAAAAGCCCATAAAAAATTAAAAAGCAATTAATCAAAATCCACAAGGTAATACGAAAGTGCTTCAATGTGCAGTGCAAAATTCCCAAAAGTCAATTTATAAGTGCTCCAAAAAATTCCATGCGATTCGGTGGAAGCTGTGAGAATGATTTAAAAAAAATATAAAGTGCTGTATTCGCAATCAGGTGCTCCCCCCTAGGTATTGGATGCTCACCTTAGAGCGTGTGACCTTGCTGTTAAGCTTGGTCAATACACACTTTAGAACCACTTATGGGTTCAGCAGTATATCCGAATTGGATTGGTCCTCACTTATGCTTTGGTATATCAATAAGATGCCATTTGTGCCTCGGTATATTAATAGAGAGAAGAGGACTTCATGGTGTAGTATGTAAAACAATTAATTTCTAAAACACAGTAAAATCCCACACAGGGTACTCACAGTAGCATGGCGCATCAGAGCGCCACTCTAAAACAACATGACTGAGTGGGATAAACTGGCCGATATCGGGATGGTGTGCTGATCGTTCCCGGCAGATGATCTGTCTAGCATACCATCCTGTGACACTGTGGTGGTACTGCTCAAGGGTCTGGCTAGTCCTTTTTGTTTGCCCATTCGTCTGTGATGATAGGGCGAAGAAAAAGACAATTCGATGCCAAGGGAACTGCATAATGCTTTCCAGAACCGGGAGGTGAACTGTACTCCCCTATCCGAAATGATGTTGGCTGGAACTCCATGAAGTCTGACAATTTCCCTGATAAAAACTTGTGTAGTTTCGGGGGCCGAGGGTGTTCATTTTAAGGGAATGAAGTGTGCCATCTTGGACAGCCGGTCGACTACTACGAAGATGGCAGTATGGCCCTCTGCGGGGGGGAGCTCAACAATAAAGTCCATGGAGATTAGTTTCCAAGGCCTCTCTGGGACAGGTTTAAGCAAACCCCAAGCCTTGGTTCTACTACTCTTGCTGTGAGTACAAGTGGTACATGATTCCACATACTTTTTACAGTCCTTTGCTACTTGGGGCCACCAGAATGTGTGTTGTATCAGATCAGATGTTTTGGACATACTAAAGTGCCCAGCTAATGCATGATCATGGCAGAATTCAAGTATGGTGACCCGGAGACTCTCTGGAATGAAGATTTTGTCATTGAACCAGAACAAGCCATCTTTTGCTATCAACCTTGCTTCAGAGGGAGGAGGGACTTCAAGGGAGGTTAATCTAACCTAAAAGATCTTCCTGAACTAAGAGAAAATTTTCTGCAGGCAGGATGATATCTGGAGGTGCAGGTATTTTGGGGTCGTTAAACATACGTGACAAGGCGTCCGGCTTTGTATTTTTTGACCCAGGTCGATAAAATGAAAGGCAAATCTAGAGAAGGATAGTGCCCACCTGGCTTGACGTGGCTTTAACCTTTTTTTGCAGATCTCGGGTATTCCAGGTTTTTGTGGTCGGTACAAATCAGGATCGGATGAGCTGCTCCCGTCAAAAGGTATCGCCACTCCTCCAATGCCGCCTTCATAGCAAGCAGTTCACGGTCCCCCACATCATAATTACTTTCAGGAGCAGATAGCTTATGAGAGAAAAAAGCAATGGGGAACAGAAGAGCCTTGGGACCCTGTCATTGAGAGAGCACTGCCCTGACAGCGACTTCAGAAGCATCAACTTCCAGCACAAATGGAAGGGCAGAATCAGGATGTTTTAACACAGAAGCAGAAGTAAAAAGTCTTTTAAGGGTGTCAAAAGCAGTTTGGGCTTCGGGGGTCCAGCGGAACCGAACTCCCTGCTTGGTCAACTGGGTAATAGGGGAGATGATGAGGGTCGAGAATCCTTTAATAAACTTTCGGTCAAAGTTTGCAAAACCTACAAACCGTTGGATCCCTTTTTTGTCCGCAGGGACAGGCCATTCCAGAATAGCAGAGATCTTTTGGGGATCCATCTTGATGCCTTTGACTGAAATGATTAGTCCCAAAACCTGTATACTTTGTTGTTCAAATTCACATTTTACAGGTTTTGCATACAAGCTATGTTGTCGCCCTAACACGCATTTGACATGTCAGCGATGACTGTCAATGGAGAGAAGATCAAAATGTCATCCAGGTAGATGATGACAAACAGATCCAGGTAATCTCAGAAAATGTCATTTATGAAATGTTGGAAGGTGGCAGGGGCATTGCAAAGCCCGAATGGCATTACCAGGTATTCGAAGTGTTCAAATCGGGTGCCAAAATTCGTCTTCCATTCATCACCTTCCCTAATTCGAACCAGGTTATAGGCCCCTTGAAGATCTAGTTTGGTAAAGATGACTGCAGCCCCAAGTCTCTGGAGTAATTCGGGTACCAAAGGAAGAGGATAACGGGGATGTGGATGGGTGGATAAACCCCTTTTCGAAATTATCAATAATATATTCTATGAGCGCGACCAACTCCAGCTCGGTTAGAGGAAAGATTCTTCCCAAAGGCAGTTCGGCCCCAGGAAGGAGTTCAATGGGGCAGTCATAGACCCAGTGAGGAGGGAGAGTCTCTGTGCCCTTCTTGCTGAAGACATCCAGGAAGTTGTGGTATGCTTCTGGAACCGATTGGTGGGCTTCGGTATCCAGGCACATCAGAGCTGAAGATTTATCGGCAGTCTTTAGAAGGCAGTGTTGGAAGCAGTATGGAGAAGGAAAGGTAACTTCTCTGGTGGTCCCCTGATGCAGGGGTTGTGAGCCTGAAGCCAGGGCCTGACAAGGAAACGGTGCACCCAAGTCTGAGGCTCATTCTGGAGAAGGGAAATCATGAAGCCCAATTCCAAGGAGAAGGTGCGTGGCTGAAGGGCGAAGTAGAGCTCACAGGAGTTACGGAAGGCCCAGAATTTTCTGCGCTCACCCGAAAACCTTTTTGGCGTGGGTACACGAGGTTCAAGGGGTACCATCACTACTGCAGGCTGAGCAGGTGTGCTAGCAGAAGCGTGTGAAGACCGCAGGGCTGTAGCAGGAGGAGATAGGTCTTTGACTCATTCCTCCAGGCAGGTGTAGCTGTCTTGAAGACTTTTAACAGCCTGAGTCAGGCCTGCTAGGTGCAAACAAAGTTCATCCATCGGAGAGGCTCCCTGCTCTGGCTCAGACATGGCTGCCTGATACTGTCACATACCTAATGGATGTGCCCAGAACGCAGATGGAGACCTCTCTTGCGTCCCTGACTCGCGGCCCCTGATAGAGAAGACAGGAGACCTGGGAGTGCAAGGTAGCACGAGTGCCTGGAAGGATCAACAGCCGGTGGTGGATCAGGAGGTTTCCAGAGGAAGCTGTGGCTGGATCAGCAGACTTGACAGGAGACAGGAACTAGCTGGAACCAAGGATCACACACTGGAACAGGTAAGTAGCTCTGAGTACAGATGTGCAGAGAAGTCAGACAAGCCGGGTCAAACACAGACGGTTGGTACAAGAACAGGTGCAGGAGACAGAAACGGAGTCACAGGACAAGCTGGGTCAATAACAGGCAGGCACAGATGGATTAGAGGATAAGGCAGGTCCAGAGTCGTAGGCAGGCTGGGGGTCAGAGGCAGGCGGATAGCAGAGAAGGTCACAGGTCAAGCCGGGTATACACAAGATCAGATCAGGTCAACAGGTAATGCTCAGGAAAGCTGTAGAGCAGGCAGCAATGTTTGGGGGAAGCAGCTGTTTTCAAATAGCTCGCTTGGCACTGTTAACCGTGCGCGCGTACGCTCCCGTGCGCGCTTGTGCACCCGCGTGCAAGCGCATAGGTGCCCACAAGCGCTGACAGGTGAGGAACTACTGTCCCCAGCCAGCCTTTCCTGACAACTACAGAGGTTTTTACAATAAATAGAAACTTTTTTACGCTATGAGAAGCCTTTTCTTCTCTTTTTTCCTCCACCACTAAACCCTGCCACTGTACATTGAAGGATATTCCTTAGTCACGGGCAACCATTCAAGTGATATTTGACCCTTCTTGTCATAAGACAAGAGAGTCAACACCATTTAGTGAGTAGGGACCTTTACTTCACTTGTGGTGATTTGGTGACACTGAGTGATTATTACAGTTGCAGATACAGCACAGCACTCTTCCATATGTCAAAAGGATTTCCTAATCTGGATATCACTGAACTTAGTTGGGACTGAGCTTTTCTCACTCTAACTTTTTGGACTTTTATTTTTTTTATTTTTTTATTTTCTCTCCTATGGCCATGGATGGTATACATCGGGAGGTTCACAGCAACTCAGGATGCAATATGCAGTATAGGAAGCCTCAATATCAGAATGTTTAGGAAACAAACGGATTCCACATGTATCAATGCAAAAAAAGTTTTAAAAACGGACGTTTTTTCAGGCGCAGTGATTTTAATAATGCTTAAAGTGAAACAATAAAAGTGAAATATTCCTTTAAATTTCGTACCTGGGGGGTTGTCTATAGTATGCCTGTAAAATAGCGCTTGTTTCCCATGTTTAGAACAGTCTGAGAGTAAAATGACATTTCTAAAGGAAAAAAAAGTCATATAAAACTACTCGTGGCTAAAATGAATTGTCGGGTCTCTGCAATACACATAAAATTCATTGAAAAAAAAACGCATGGGATTCCCCCACAGTGAATTACCAGGCCCTTCAGGTCTGGTATGGATTTTAAGGGGAACCCCGTGCCAAAATTAAAAAAAAAATGGTGTGGGGCCCCCCCAAAAATCCATACCAGACCCTTATCTGAGCATGCAACCTGGCAGGCTGCAGGAAAAGAGGGAAGGACGAGAGAGCGCCCCCCTCCTGAACAATACCAGGCCACATGCCCTCAACATGGGGAGGATATCCCCATGTTGGTGGGGACAAGGGCCTCATCCCCATAACCCTTGCCCGGTGGTTGTGGGGGTATGCGGGTGGGGAGCTTATCGGAATCTGGAAGCCCCCTTTAACAAGGGGACCCCCAGATCCCAGCCCCCCCCTGTGTGAATCGGTAATGGGGTACAAATGTACCCCTACCATTTCACAAAAAAAGTGTCAAAAATGTTAAAAAGACAATAGCTGGTTTTTGACAATTCCTTTATTAATGTCTTCTTCTTTCACTGCTTTTTCTTCCATCCTCTTCTGGTATTCCTTCGGTTTTCTTCTTGTTCTTCCCCCGCTTCTTCCTCTATCTTCCTCTGCTTGTTCCTCTGGTCTTCTCCTCCAGCATCTTTCTCCGGTCCTCTCCTCCGGCCTCTTCCTCGGCTTCTTCTTCCCTGCTTCGCTTTCTGGACGATCCGCCTCAATGGGAGTGTCTCGCTGTGTGATGCTTCGGTTCTTCTGACAGCTCTTATATAACTGAGAGCGGCGCCACCCAGTGACCCCTCTGATGCACGGGGACTTTCCTATGGCTTTCCCCATGGTGTCAGAGGGGTCGGGGTCACCCGTTTACGTAAATGGGCGACCCCGCCCCCCTCTGATGCCCCGGGAAAGCCATAGGGATGTCTCCGTGCGTCAGAGGGGGCGGGGTCACCGGGTGGCCCCGCCCTCAGTTATATAAGAGCTGTCAGAAGAACAGAAGCGTCACACAGTGGGAGACTCCCATTGAGGCGGATCGTCAGGACAGCGAGGAAGAAATAGCCGAGGAAGATGCCGGAGGAAAAGGAAGACCAGAAGAAGATGGAAGAAGAAGCGGGGAAAGAAGACATTAATAAAGGAAATGTCAAAAAACGGCTATTGTCTTTTTTAACATTTTTGACACTTTTTTTGTGAAATGGTATGAGCACATTTGTACCCCATTACCAATTCACACAGGGGGGGCTGGGATCTGGGGGTCTTGTTAAAGGGGGCTTCCAGATTCTGATAAGCCCTCCGCCCCCATTCCTCCACAACCACCGGGCAAGGATTGTGGGGATGAGGCTGTTGTCCCCATCAACATGGGGCCATCCGCCCCATGTTGAGGGCATGTGGCCTGGTACGGTTCGGGAGGGCGCTTTCTCGTCCCCCCACTTTTCCTGCGGCCTGCCAGGCTGCGTGCTCAGATAAGGGTCTGGTATGGATTTTTGGGGGGACCCCACGCCATTTTTTTTTTCATTTTGGTGCGGGGTTCCCCTTAATATCCATACCAGACCTGAAGGGCCTGGTATGGAATTTAGGGGGACCCCCACGCAATTTTTTTTTTAAATTTTGGTTTGGGGTTCCCCTTAATATTCATACCAGACCCAAAGGGTCTGGTAATTCACTGTGGGGGAATCCCATGCCATTTTTTTCAATGACTTTTATGTGTATTGCAGAGCCCGACAATTCATTTTAGCCGCGAGTAGTTTTAAATTACTTTTTTTCTTTTAGAAATGTCATTTTGCTCTTGAACTTTTCTAAACATGGGAAACATGGGCTACTTTACAGGCATACTGTAGACACCCCCCAGGTACGGATTTTAAAGGAATATTTCACATTTATTGTTTCACTTTAAGCATTATAAAATCACTGCTACCGAAAAAACGGCCCTTTTTAAAACTTTTTTTTGCATTGATACATGTCCCCTGGGGCAGGATCCAGGTCCCCAAAGACTTTTAAAGGGTGTTCCGTGGCTTTCAAATTTTCTGCGAACACCCCAAATTGTTCGCTATTCGGCGAACGGGCGACCAGCCAATGTTCGAGTCGAACTCATGTTCGAGTCGAACAGCCAGCCCATCCCTAATCATCAGGGATACGTACATATGCCTAGTGCTGCTCTTTAAATAGTCCCATTGAGAGACAAGGAAGCATTGCCATAGGTCAGATAGAAATTACCTTTACACCCATTGGTAAACAAACAAAACATGTCCCACCATAGGTTAAATAAAAGAATGACCTGTGCAGCCATTGGTAAGTAAGTATGTCCATCAATCAAGGCAAACAGTTGTTCCTAATCAGCTGAAAAAGGAATTAAATGCACAGCGCCATCCTGTGGGTCATAACAAAATCCCCATAAGAATATAATTTTTTTTTTAATTTAAAATATATTAAGTGGACACGATTTCTCATCATCCCAAGTGATATATATATATATATATATATATATATATATATATATATATATATATATATATATATATATATATATATATATATATATATATATATATATATTTATATATGTATATATATATATATAACAATAAAATCAATGAAATATGATGCTAATTCGAAAATAATTTTAAATTATTAAAAATATAAGGTTTATAAACCACACATGCATACACAACATACAGTATGCATCGTATAAGGGTGAACCAATATAAAAAAATAAATGTAAATAAAATAGGATACACCACCCACTAATGCTAGTAGGTCCGTATAATGATCATTCAATATTTCCTTCCACTGATGGTGGGGACCTAGGTAACTTCATGTATAGTGTATACATTAATAGTGACAACAGTCCATACAAAATAAAAAATGAATGGAAATAAATGAAATAAGTGAAATAAAGTCCATGCAAAATATTCAGTGCCAAAAAAGTGAATAAAGCGACTTTTTTCATGCCATAAAACGTCTTCCACCACACCCTCCGTGACTATGAACCACACTTATGGAGCCGCACTCACCAGAAATATTTGCCTTGCATTCTCATGCTCGGCCAATAGGCAGAAATATAGCCTCCCATGGGCTAACCGAAGTGAATGGAATCGTATTCACAGCTGGTGAAATTCTTCAATAGGTAGCAATACTCATCAAATGTATACACATGCAAGAAATGATAATGTTGGCAATCCTAAGCTTTCCCACTTCACCTTTTCCTGTTGCCTTCGCCCACTGCTGTGCCAAGTACTTCGGAAGCAATTCCTAGATGTGGTGGCTGCATTTGTTTTGCTTTTTCAGGTTTTCTTTCCCTTATTTTTACCGGTCGAATCTGACAATTTTTCAGCAAAACAACCTGTCCTTCACCAACCACACGCCTGTGTTCTGCTTGGCTCCGTTCAGATCCAGCTCCCCCTTATCGGCAGACATGTCGGTGCTCGGTCTCCTCACAGCTGTACACCGCTACCACAACACGGATATCACACACACACACTGGGGAAGACCAAAAGCCGGTGCACACTAGAGTATGGAGCACGGCATGGGACACACTTCCGGCATCGCTCATGCAGCCCCTGCCGGATACCAGTGGTACTGCTCCTGGTCCACTGGTATCCGGCAGGGGCCGCATGAGCGATGCCGGAAGTGTGTCCCATGCCGCGCTCCGTACTCTAGTGTATACACTTTACATGAAGTTAACTAGGTCCTCACCATCAGTGGGAGGGAATATTTAATGATCATTATACGGACCACTAGCATTACTGCGTGGTGTATCCTATTTTAATTACATTTATTTTTTTATATTGGTTCACCCTTATACAGTATTTAGTATTTAGCGCCACTATTTCCATTGGGAACATTTATCTTATTCACTATTTACACTAGTTGGCAGCTTTAAAGAATAATTATTTTTATTTTGCACATAAGCGCAATGGGGGAGCTGTTTTGGTGCCTTGTTGTGTGGCACTTAAACACTGTGTTTTTCAGTATTTATACAGTATGTATCCCCAAGGGCATCTATCTACCGTAATTTAACCCCAAAATCGGACGGCATGTGATGAAAATGTGTCCCTAAGGTCATCTAACCATCCTATTTGACCACAAAATTAGAAGGACATATAATAATGAATGTATGATGGAAGGGACATCAACTGTTATTGATAAAACAATTGATGTCCCAGTCCACATTCAAACCATGGGGCACATGAGAGCCCAATTTATATATCCAATTGGTTTCGACTCTGGAAATATTCCACTTTCCATTACTGCCTCGCCAATGGGGAACATATTTTTCAAGGGCAATAAAAGTAGTGCCCTTGGGGTACCTGTTGTGTTTTAAATCATAATGTTTGGAAACATTATCTTTGTCGAAACCCTTTCGGATATTGGCTATATGTTCCGCCAGTCTAATATGTAACATTTGTACAGTATGCCCTACCACAGGGGCACCTAAGGAGATATATGACACATTTAGTCATACATGAGATGAAATACTTAATGGGATAAGTTACTTGTGTGCCTACTGAGGTGAATTCAGTTATTTTCCTCCCCCTATGTGTATTAATTCTACAGGTCTGACATTTTAGGTGCTCCCCTAAAGATAACCCGAGGTTGATCAGGTACTCGAGGGCCTAGAACACAGTCACTTTTTATGACTGGCCAGTGTCTCTTAATGATTTTTTTAATTGCTTAATGGTGGCTTGAAAAGGTAGTAAAAAAAGCTGAACTAAAGTCATCTGAATTACCATCCCGATGAGGATTATCACCTATTAATTGCTGACAATCCCTGCTACCAACTTCTTGTATAAGAGAATCTAAAGCTTTTTCATTATAACCTTTGGCCAGGAACCTAGTTTTAGGAATAGATGCTTCCTTAAATACTCATCCAGGTGGGTACAATTGCATTTTAAACACAAAAATTGTTCTTTGGGCACAGCTGTTATCCAGCAGGGATGGTGAAAAGAGTCTATTGGAATGTGCCCATCTGTCTGTTTAAAGAAAGTGGAGGTGATAATTTCACCCTCTTGTATTGAAATTCTCAAATCCAGGAAGTGGATATCAGTAGGGCTCACCTCATGACTAAGGACTATGCCCCTATTATTAGCGTTAGAAAAAAACACAAACACATTTACCGACTGAAGGTCACCACCCCATATAAAAAGGACATCGATAAATCTTTTCCATAGAATTAACTCTGGACGTTGTTACATAAAACAATGTCCTCTTCCCACTTTGACATGAAAAGGAATGCCATACTGGGAGCAAATTTTGCTCCCATGGCTACACCCTTTGTTTGTAAATAATATGCCCCATTGTGCCAAAAGTAATTTTGTGACATAGAAAATTCAAGCAACTTTAAAATAAAGTTACTTTGTACAGAGGGGATAGCAGAATCTTGGGAGAGGAAGCATTGAACTGCTTCATACCCTAATTTATGTGAGATGGCTGTGTACAAGGATGCAACATCCCCAGTCACTAGTAGATATGTGGTCTTCCTCTCAATAGATTTAAAAAATTGATGACATGTTTCGTGTCCTTGAGGAAAGGAGTGCCCATCACCAATGGTTGCAAATAATGATCAATATACTTGCCGACTTGAGATGTAATAGAGTCTATACCACTGATGATGTGTCATCCTGGAGGATTTACCAAAGTTTTGTGAATCTTTGGCAATGAATACATTGTGGGCAATCTAGGAGCCAAGGGTACCAAATGCTCCATCTCCTTTTTGTTTAAAATGCTCATATTAAATCCCTGCTCCACAAGTATTTTAAGTTATTTTTTAAATTTCAGCATGGGGTCCATAGATAAAGGCGTATAGGTGTCACTATCTAAAAAGAGTCTCTCCATTTCCTGTGAATATGCTTCTCTATCTAGAATTACAATGGCCCCTCCTTTATCCGCTGGTCAAACAACTATATCTTTTCTATTACACAAACTGTCTAATCCTATTCTGACATGTACCCCTCGCTAATTGTCTAGTGGGATTACTTATGGGATATCTTTTAATATTCAGCCTACGAGTATATTTCTGTATGCCTATGAAGGTCTGAAACTTGTTTAGATTAAGAGGGCGTTCAAATTTAAGTCCTTTACTAAGGGTTGCGACCTCTTCTTCCATGGTACTTAGATTAATTATACCACTATCACTTAGGTTCTCCTTCTTTTTGAGGTGAAGGTGCCTACCCCCTCTGGTCCCTCTCTTGCGTCTCCATTTCTTTTGTGTCCCCCACCTGGTGCCCCACTGAAAAACCTGTTGATTATGATTATCACTTAGGTAATTATCATAAGATGAAGGTGGAACTGGATGATTCCTAATTACTCAGGGTTCTGCTCCTCTATTCTCATTTGTAAGTGGTTCAAACCTATTATAGGTATCCACTCTATAGTGACTGGGGGGCCAACATTATTCTGAGCATCACATGAATCCCCATTCCCATAGTGTGTATATTGTTCCTCTCTGTTTCTCCATGGTGGGGGAGGCCTTCTACGAGGGGACTGATAATTAGAGTGGGTTGATGGCATTCTATATGGTGGTCTCCCCCTGCCACCCCGTCCCTGATTGACACTGAGATACTGTTGTTGACCCACCCCTCTCCTCTTACGGTTTGGGGAGGAATGATAGGAACTGTACACATGCTCGGAATTTAAGACAACAAATGTTCGATGGGAGCTTGTTGTCGGAAATTCCGACCGTGTGTAGGCTCCATCGGACATTTGTTGTTGGAATTTCCGACAATAAATTTTGAGAGCTGGATCTCAAATTTTCCAACAACAAAATCCGTTGTCAGAAATTCCGAGCGTGTGTAGACAATTCTGACACACAAAATTCCATGCATGCTCGGAATCAAGCAGAAGAGCCTCACTGGCTATTGAACTTAATTTTTCTCGGCTTGTCGTACATGTTGTACGTCAGCGCGTTCTTCACGTTCGTAATTTACGACAACATTTGTGCGACCGCGTGTATGCAAGACAAGTTTGAGCCAACATCCGTTGGAAAAAAATCCAGGATTTTGTTGTCGGAATGGCCAAGCGTGTGTAAGAATGATTTTGATTTACTCTACCATCACCAGAAACTGGGGGTATAACAGGTAAGGCTGCTGTGTTTTGCCGCCCTTGACCAGATTGTGGTACTGTATTAGTTACTGGTATACATTACCATTTAAAAACTACGTTGTTTTTACAGTCCTTGACATCTCTATTGTATTTCCTCTTTTTCTTAGTTTTTTGCTCTAGCCCCTCCTTGATAAGTATAGCTTTCAATGTTTCTGATTTTTGTATATACTCTGGCTCATTTTTAAAAGGCATGAGTTTGTATTTAATGAGTTTGGCATTTAACTCAGAATACAATAAAGTCAATTTTCTTGACCTTTTTTTTAATTAGAAACCTTTTTTTTAATTAGAAACCTGAGAATGTACTCCTGCCTCATTGAAGTACCTAAACCACTCTTCTAATCCACTGTCCTCTTTCTGGGGGTTGACTACCCATCTGAGGCTTCTGGGAACCATGTTCTCTTTTACATATTCTTCCAAATATTATATTATTTAACCCTTTCATGCCTAAGCCTATTTCTGACATTTGGTGTTTACAAGTTAAAATCCATATTTTTTGCTGTAAAATTACTTAGTATTCTAGAGAATAAAATGGCGATTGTTGCAATATTTTATGTCATATGGTATTTGTGCAGTTGTGTTTTAAACACAACTTTTTGAGAAAAGGGATACTTTCATGAATTTAAAAAAAAGAAACAGTAAAGTTAGTCCAATTTTTTGTATAATGTGAAAGATGATGTTATGCTGAGTAAATAGATACCAAACATGTCATGCTTTATAATTGCACGCACTCGTAGAATGGTGACAAACTACGGTACCTAAAAATCTCCATAGACGACACTTTAAATTTTTTTTACATTTACCAGGTTAGAGTTACAGAGGAGGTCTAGTGCTAGAATTATTGTTCTTGCTCTTACGATCGCAGCGATACCTCACATGTGTGATTTGAACACCGTTTACATATTTGGGCGCGACTTCCATATGCGCTTTCTTTGCTGCGCGAGCTTGTGGGGACGGCTTTAAAACTTTTTTTTTCTTATTCATTTTATTTATTTTTATATTATTAAATTGTATTTTAAAAGAAAAAAATGATCACTTTTATTGCTGTCACAAGAAATGTAAACATCCCTTGTGACAGTAATAGGTGGTGACAGGTACTCTTTATGGAGGGATCGGGGGTCTAAAAGACCTCCAATCCCCCCCTTTGCACTTCAAAGTATTCAGATCGCTGAAAACGGCGATTCTGAATACTGTATATTTTTTAAAATCCGGCGCCATTGGCAGCTCAGTAAACCGGAAGTGACGTTGTAACGTCGCTTCCGTGTTTACATTCAGGAGACTGGAATGAAGCCATTTACAGCTTTGTTCCAGTCTGTGGCTAGATGCCGAAAGTGCCGGATCGCAGATCGGGTCACCCGGTGGGACGGGAGGCCCGGTCAGAGTGGCGGGAGGAGGCAGGAGGGGGGATGTGCCCTCCCGCTCCCCTGGGATAACAATCGAGCGGCTTTTAGCCGCATTGGTTGTTATTCCTGGAAAGCCGATCGCCCGCTCTAAAAAATGGTACTGGGATGATGCCTGCAGCTGCGGGCATTATCCCGGTATAACCCCCAAAATCCGAGGCCACATATCTGCGTACACTCGAAGGGAAGGGGATATATGTCCCATTATATATATGTCCTATCTTGTGTGGACCTCTGTGGTGGTTACGTTTTTTAATCTCAAAAAACACCCAGCGAGATCATCTCTTGGGTCATTATTACCTTCAAAGGTATCTAATTTTATTTGGGATCTATATTCAAAAACATCCATTTCTGAAAATCCATCAGTAGATATTGTGTATCAAAATTTGTGAATAAATGTAAAGGGTATATCTGCTCTAGGAACTAAAGTTAATAAGCAACTGTGCACTATAATACAGACACCAGACACAGATAATATATGTAAAAAGAGTGCAGCACTAAACAATAAAGTGCATGCATGCGAATACAGACAAATATCAAAATATATGAATATGCAGATAATCAACATTATATAAACAATAATATCTGTGAATAAAGTTTGAAGACACATATGCTAAATTACATCACATGTGAATAAAGTGCAGTTGTGCAAACAAAAAGTTCATATAAAGCTGGATTCCATCAAAGAAAGTCTCATGGAAGAAGAGAGTGTTTGGAAATGATGATCATACACCTAAAGGCAGGACACCCATCACCATAACAAAAATGGAGGCTTACCGGAAAGCCAGCGACCCCTCTTACTCAGAGAGGTCACACAGTGCTTGGTTGGATCTCTGATCCACTGAGAAAGAAGTCCGGATGTTCCTCTCCTATGCCTATGGATGGCATACACCGGGAGGTTCACAGCAACTCAGGATGCAAGATGCACAGTAGGAAGCCTCGATATCAAAATGTTTAGGATACAAAAGGAGCTAGAGCAAAAAACAAAGAAAAAGAGGAAATACAATAGAAATGTCAAGGACTACAAAGACAACGTAGTTTTTAAATGGCAATGTATACCATCCAGAACCGCAAGCTGGTCAGGGTCTTATCAGATAGTGACACCTATACACCTTTATCTATGGACCCCATGCTGAAATTTAAAAAAGAACTTAAAATACTTCTGGAGGAGGGATTTAATATGGTAATTTTAAACAAAAAGGAGAAGGAGCATTTGGTACCTTTGGCTCCTAGATTGCCCACGATGTATTCATTACCAAAGATTCACAAAACTTTGGTAAACCCTACAGAACGACACATCATCAGTGGTATAGACTCTATTACATCTCGAGTCAGCACGTATATTGATCATTATTTGCAACCATTGGTGATGGGCACTCCTTTTTTCCTCAAGGACACGAAACATGTCATCAATATTTTAAATACTATTGAGTGGAAGCCCACATATCTACTAGTGACTGTGGATGCTGCATCCTTGTACACAGCCATCTCACATAAACTAGGGTATGAAGCAGTTCAATGCTTCCTCTCCCGAGATTCTGCTGTCCCCTCTGTACAAAGTAACTTTATTTTAACGTTGCTTGAATTTTCTATGTCACATAATTACTTTTGGCACAATGGGGCATATTATTTGTAAACAAAGGCTGTAGCCATGGTAGGAAAATTTGCTCCCAGTATAACAATCCTTTTCATGTCAAAGTGGGAAGAGGACATTGTATGGGATGGTGACCTTCAGTCGGTAAATGCGTTTATGTTTTTTTTGAGAGAATTTCAATACAAGAGGGTGAAATTGTCACCTTCACTTTCTTTAAACAGACAGACAGGAATGGGTACATTCCATTAGACTCTTGTCATCATCCCTCCTGGTTAACAGCTGTGCCCAAAGTACAATTTTTGCGTTTAAAACACAATTGTACCCACCTGGATGAGTATTTAAGGGAAGTATCTATTCTTAAAACTAGGTTCCTGGGCAAATGTTATAATGAAAAAGCTTTAGATTCTCTTATACAAGAAGTTGGTAGCAGGGATTGTCAGCAATTAATAGGTGATAATCCTCATCGTTATGGTAATTCAAATGACTTTGGTACAGCTTTTTTTTTGCTATGTTTTCAAGCCACCATTGAGCAATTAAAAGGATCATTAAGAGACACTGGCCAGTCATAAAAAGTGACCGTGTTCTTGACCCTCAAGTATCTGATCAACCTCGGGTTATCTTTAGGGGAGCACCTAATTTAAGAAATACAGTAGCCCCTAATGTCCTAAATCCCCCCACCAGACCTACTTTTTTTGGTGATTTGAAGGGTTATTACCTTTGTGGAAAATGTCAGGCCTGTAGAATTAATACACATAGGGGGAGGAAAATAACTGAATTCACCTCAGTAGGCACAGGAGTAACTTATCCCATGTAGTCTTTCAACTCATGTATGACTAAATGTGTCGTATAGGTGCCCCTGTGGTTTGAAATATGTAGGGCGTACTGTACGAATGCTACATATTAGACTGGCGGAACATGTAGCCAATATCCGAAAGGGTTTCGACAAACATAATGTTTCCAAACATTATGATTTAAAACACAACAGGGACCACAAGGGGGTTTTCGAATTAGCATCATATTTCATTGATTTTATTGTTATATGTATCATTTGGGATGACGAGGAATCGTGTTCACTTAATTTTAAATTTAAATTTACAATTTTAAAAAAATTCTATTTTTATGGGGATTTTGTTATGACCCACAAGATGGCGCTGTGCATTTAATTCCTTTTTTTAGCTTATTAGGAACAACTGTTTGCCTTGATTGATGGACATACTTTCTTACCAATGGCTGCACAGGTCATTCTTTTATTTAACCTATGGTGGGACATGTTTTGTTTACCAATGGGTGTAAAGGTAATTTTTTATGTGACCTATGGCAAACCTTCCTTGTCTCTCAATGGGACTATTTAAGGAGCAGCACTAGGCATGTGTATGTACTCCTGATAGGGTTGCCACCTCATCCCTTTAAACCCAAACACATATTATTTACACAGGTTCTGTGGCTGATTAAGTTTATAATTAAACTCAGTGCTTTACCTACATTCAATTAGCCACAGAACCTGTGTAATTAATATGTGTTCGGGGTTAAAGAGATGAGGTGGCTAACCCCTGATGATGTCATTTATGATGAAACGATCGTCGGGACAGCTATGTACACATGCTGCTACACTTGCACGATCGCTGCTTGAAACTCACAAGGATTTTATCTGTTTGATCTATTGCTTGTGACATGATCATAGCTTAGACTCTTATGTAAGTGTACTGCTTAATAAACCGGATGTTGAGACAGTATCACACTATGTGGAGTCCTTTTGTTTCCTAAACATTCTGATATTGAGGCTTCCTACACTGCATCTTGCATCCTGAGTTGCTGTGAACCTCCCGGAGTATACCACCCACTGCCATAGGAGAGGAACGTCCGGACTTCTTTCTCAGTGGATCAAAGATCCAGCCAAGTGCTGTGTGACCTCTCTGAGTAAGAGGGGGTCACTGGCTTTCCAGTAAGCCTCCATTTCTGTTATGGTGATGGGTGTCACGCCTTCAGGTGTATGATCGACATTTCCAAACACTTGTTTCTTCCATGAGACTTTCTTTGTTGGAATCCAGCTTTATATGAACTTTTTGTTTGCATAATGCAATTTATTTACATGTGATGTAATTTAGCATATGTGTCTTCAAACTTTATTCACAATTATTATTGTTTGCAGTATATACTGTTGATTATCTGCACATTTGTATATTTTGATATTTGTCTGTATTCGCACAAATGCACTTTATTGTTTAGCGCTGCACTCTTTTTACATATATTATCTGTGGCTGGTGTCTGGTTTATAGTGCACAGCTGCTTATTAACTTTATTTCCTAGCGTGGATATACCCTTTACATTTATTCACAAATTTAACTTTTTATGCTGATTTAGGATTTGTATATTATTATTTCACATGCAAGCGCTGTTAATACATAGAGCACAAACTCTTATGCCGCGTACACACGGTCGGACTTTTCATCTACAAAAGTCCGACGGATGCCGACGGACTAAAGCTGGCTGACAATCCGATCGTGTGTGGGCTTCCCCGGACTTTCAGCGGACTTTTCCAGCCTCAAATCTGACGGATTTTAGATTTGAAACATGCTTCAAATATTTATGTCGTAACTACACCGGACCCAGAAATCCGCTCGTCTGTATGCTAGTCTGACGGACAAAAAAACGACGCATGCTCATAAGCAAAAACTAAACGGAAGCACTCGGTCTAGTAAAACTAGTGTTCGTATTGTAGGTAGCACATTCCTCATGCTGCAAAATCTGTGATCGTTCAATGCAGCGCATTAATGTCTTCTTTACTAATGCTATAAAGAACGAAAATGTTTTGCTGTTCATATTCAAACAGAGTTCTCCCAAACTGATTTCTGGATTCTTTTTCTCTTTGATCTCATGAATGATATAGTATTCTTTTTAAAAACAATGTCTCCATACTAATAATAATTTTTACACTTGTTTTTTTTTGGTGGAATCATCTTTTATTTTAGATTTTCTCCAGATGTTTATTTTATGATTGTTGTCGAACTTATTTTATCTTTATCTAGCTTTTTTTTTTGTTTTTTTGGTGTTTGTAAAGTTACCACAAAGAACCATTTTTTTTTTTTTGGTGTTTGTAAAGTTACCACAAAGAACCATTTTGTTTTTTTTTTGTTTTTTTTGGTGTTTGTAAGGTTACCACAAAGAACCATTTTGTTTTTTGTTTTTTTGTTTTTTGGTGTTTGTAAAGTTACCACAAAGAACCATTTTGTTTTTGTTTTGTTTTTTTTGGTGTTTGTAAAGTTACCACAAAGAACCATTTTGTTTTTTTTGTTTTTTTTTTTGTGTTTGTAAAGTTACCACAAAAAAGAACCATTTTTTTGTTTATTGTGATTTTTTAACCGTTTTTGGTCATGTATCATTTTTTTTGTTAAAGTTACCACTAGAACATTATTAATGTATTTTTTGTGTGTTTTTGCAACCTCAAGGAGATTGTTGTCCCTTGTTAATTTGACATTGTGTCTAAATCAATGCTTTAAAATAAAACACATAAAGTCTTTTCATAAACTCAAATATCCATTTATTCATGGTCTAAATAAAATAAAGAGGAAGTCAACGCTGGAAAAAGTCTGTAGACAAGAAATTTGGGATCTTGAGGAGTCCATATAAGAGGGAGCACAATCTGGTCCAGGAATTCCAGAGATCAACAGCACCAGCAGATGATATAGATGTCCCCAGACTGTGGTACTACAACAGCCTGCGTCTTCTGTCAGACGGGACTGAACCCAGGTCCTCACTTTCTTTTCTTCCCTGCAGCCTTTCCTCCACGCTGCCCTGCACCCTTCCCTGCAGCCTTCCCTGCAGCCTTCTTTGGAGGCTGTGGCTCTGGTGTTTGAGTTGTGGCAGGAGGAGAAGGAGGAGGAGGAGGAGGGGGGCTGCCTCATGTAGTTGTGTGTTTCTAGTTAGCGTGCCCTGCAGCCCCTTCTGTATTGTTTCCCCAAACAGTCTCTCACAAATGAGATGTTGGTCCCACTCCATTTTAAGCAGCCTGCTGGCTAAGTAGCAGCCATAGGCCTCTTCAGCTTTGGGGGGGCTCCTTAAAAAATGGCTGGCCTCTCGCATGAGGCGCAGGGATGCCTCCAGTGTCACCGTCCCCTTCCTGGCCCTTTTTTTTGGAAGGCGGAGGGGAGGCACTTGGTATTGTGTCAGGCTCCTACTGGGCCCAGCCACCTCCTGCCTGACACTGGGCCCAGCCACCTCCTGTCTGACACTGGGTCCGGCCTCCTCCTGCCTGACACAGGGTCCTGCCACCTCCAGGATGATGCTGAATCTGGCCTCCTCCAGGCTGTCCATGGGCCCGGTCTCCTCCTGCCTGCCACATTCCCCACATTCCTCCTGGCTGGCCTCATCCTGTGTATAAAAAAGGACATAGTTTTAGTATTTTGTTTTGGGTTCATCAATGACACACAATTTGCTTCTCATGACTAGCAAATTCAATGTGAATACATCTCTTAATAAAAGAGTATAGAAATCAGACACCCTAATTTTTTGAAGCAGGTGACAAACATATTTAGCAACTACTGTCAATTGATATGTATACATCATTTTTAGGGGAAAATTTTTTGAATCAATTATAACATCCAGTTAACATCATTAATATTAGGACAGTAAATATTTGGAAAATTAATTTACCTGACTCCAGATGGTCATATCCGGTTCATCCAGGATGGAAGACCCAGCTTGGTCCTTATCAGCCTCTGCTGGGGTGGAGGGAAGGGTGCATGGAAGGGTGGAGGGAAGGGTGGAGGGAAGGGTTAAAAGTGATGCCCTGGCTTCAGTCTGGTCATCAAGAAACCGTAGTTTATTGTAGTACCACAGCCTGGGTACATAAACCTCATCTGCTGATGCTCCTGATCTCATGGATTCCTGGATCTTGTTATGCTCCCTCTTATACATGTTCCTCAAGATCCCAATTTTCTTTAACAATGTCTCCATTGTTGCTTCCGGGATGGTCGTCTGGACAAATGACAGAAGTCTCTCCGGCGTTGACTTCCTGACATGCTTTAAATAATATTGAGGGTGTTTCACCTCCCACAGATTCCTCATCTCTCTATACTTGTCTATAAAAGCTGACAAAAAATCAGGATCCTTAAATTGGGCATTCATAATGTCTGTAAAAGATAAAGACACAAGACAAAAAACACTTATTAGGTTTCTGCTAAACCCTCATCATCTTATCCCTATGTAGGCCTCATCAATCTGTCAAGCCATATAGGTTGCTTGCTACAAAGTCTTGACCACATTTATAAATTTAAAATTACCTTCGTTTAGTAGTGTCCCGGTCCACTATCACATACGCACAGAACGTACGTACGACACAATACGTAACAGCGTTTTATACACTGCACATGCGTAATACTCCGCCTACTTGGCCCGCCCCTGACGTTCTTTGTGTTTACGTATATACCCCGCCCTTGACTCTACGCACAGAACGTACGTACGTACGACACGTGCGCAAGAACCCTCTTTATACACTGCGCATGTGTGAAACTCCGCCTGCGTCGCCCGCCCCTGACGTTCAATTTTAACTCATGTTCTCCGCCCCTTAATTCTACGCACAGAACGTACGTATGACACGTGCACAAGGCCCCTCTTTATACACTGTGCATGTGTGAAACTCCGCCTGCGTCGCCCGCCCCTGACGTTCAATTTTAACTCATGTTCTCCGCCCCTTAATTCTACGCACAGAACGTACATACGACACGTGTGCAAGGCCCCTCTTTATACACTGCGCATGTGTGAAACTCCGCCTGCGTCGCCCGCCCCTGACGTTCGATTTTAACTCATATTCTACGCCCATTTTTTATATGGTGCGTAGTGGGGTGAATAATGGTGGAGACACATCAGGTGTGTACTACCTCAGGTAGCGACGAAAGCCCGGAGGCCGGAACGTCACGATCTGGGAAGCCGAGATTTAAGGCCTCCAATATGTCCTTTAAAGAGATGGTGGAAATGGTGGCCATTCTTAAAAAAAAGGACTATGATGGGAAGTATGGGCCGTACGCCCGGCCAAATTTGAGAAAAGCCAAAATAATGGCAAAGGTGGTGAAGACCTTACATGGTTCTTTTGGGGTACAGCGCTCAAAGGATCAAATTCTAAAAAGATGGTCCGACCTCAAACTCAGGGAGCCGGATCAGTACAGACGGATCCGTAAAGTGCTTAAAAAAAGTAAGTACTTGTCGTGTTTTCATCTTGTTTATTACCTTGTATTAACAAAAAGAAAACTGCGCTAAAAAGCAAAACTTAGTGTTGCACACATATAGTTTTAAGTCCATCCGTTGCATACACACAGGTATCAGATATCAGTCCTTGCAGGGTTCACAAAGGTATCTATCCACATCTTCAATCAAGGTGACAACACACTTATAACCACCGTAGAAACGAGTGTAGAAGATAGGACAGTCCTCCACCTATAAGCCAACTGCCCCTTACCAGCTCCCTTGATCTCTGGTAAGGAGATCACAAAACGCTTTTTAGCTTATGACCCAGCTACAGTCTTGGGGTGGAACATCAGATAGAGTATCCGTAGTTTCCTTAAATGAGTCTCCTCAGCATCTCCATGGGCCAGTCATAAGAGAAAAAGAAAGGCTTCCATAGTGTATAACGTCTAAAACTTTTATTAATAAAAAGGTAATGCACTTACATCAATCTCGAATAATAAGGCATCAAGCAGAAAACAAGCCGGCCGGCTCTCTAAAAACAATCGCCCGTATCTTCCGGGACTGCGTGGTGGTGTATAGTGTTAGTGGCGTCAGCACGCCGCTCTCCCTACGCCGTTTCGTCAAACCTGACGTCGTCCAGGGGCACGGGCGGCGTGCTGATCACCACCAGTTATATTCCTATTCAACGGAAGAAGGACCGCCCAATCCTGAGGTCCGAGCCGTCCGTGATGCAAGTGCCGCCATATTGCAATGGGGCAGATGCCAGTGAATTGCCAGGGAGATGTTCCGGTATTTGTTGGGTGTTCTCCCTTAGCCTAAAATGAAAATATATCTCCTCTACTTATACTTTATGGATAAAGGGGGGCAAAACTCAAGATATGCACCTCCCTTCCCCATAAATGTTAGTATCAGTGCCGATACTGAGAGATCAGTAAAACGGAGTGGTGGCATCTAGTGGTCAGATTCCAGATTGCATGTTTAATTACCCTGAATATGACTACTGGATCTGAACATAGGAATTTGAAACCATAACCACTAGCATACATAGAAAAATATATATACTATATTGCCCCACCTCTATAGAAAAAGAAAGAAACAAAGAAAACTACAAAAATAAAATAAAAAATAGTAGTAAACAATTAAAATATGGATGCTCTTTGGTTCCATAGATCATCTGTAGTCATGGCCACAGAAAATATTGAGCATTCTTCTAGATACTGGAAAAGGTAAAAATGGGCACAAAAACGACAATGGCATAACCCCTACTGAATGGGGATTACTTGTCATGTTTAGGGTTAGGTTTGTGAAAAACCATATTATAAAGTGTAACCTACCAGAAGAAATGCGAATAAAATAAAGAGATATAAATGAAAGTAAAGAAAAGAAAAGAAACAGTACAAGATGAACCTCAATATATACCTCCCCCCCACACGGTGCCACAGGGAACTCAGGACTGGTTCACATATATGTTCCCTAACTATTATCGATAAAAGAGTTGACATCTGTGTCTATATTGAGGCCATAAGGAGTGTAACATCGTACTCTATGGATCCACGCCATTTCCATCTTAGATAGTTCCCTGACCAAAGATCCGCCTCTCCAGTGTGCTTCATATTTATCTATTGCTAAAAAGATTGTGTTAGCCGGGTCCCGATTATGAACCATATCGTAATGTTTGGAAACGGAATGGAATTTGAAGCCTGTTTTGATGTTGGTTATGTGTTCCCCGAGACGGACCTGCATGGTGCGTTTGGTTCTGCCTATGTATTGAAAACCGCATGGGCATTGGAGCAGGTACACTACCCCAGTGGAACTACATGTTATGAATGGTTCTATTTTGTGTTCCCTAGAGGTACTAGTGGAAGCAAATGATACTGTTTTCTTGTTTTTAATTAGATTGAGCTTACAGACTTGGCACCTACGGCATTGGTGGTAGCCGGAAAGACCTTGGAAAAAGGATAGTCTTTTACCAGGAGGGTCAACCACATTTGGGGCAATATTGTTCCTCAACGAGGGAGCACCTCTATATATTATCTGGGGTTTTTTTGGCAAAAAAGTATTGATCAGTCCATCGTTGCCCAACAGGTGCCAATGTTTACTGATAATTTTCTTGATTTGGTAATGCTGAGTTGAATAGGAAGTGATGAAGGGAATGACAGGGCTCTCTTTCTTTCTCTTGGGGGCCATATCCAAAAGTTCCGATCTGTCCCGTCTTTCTACTTGCTCAATAAGAGTCTCCAGTGGCTCGCCCTCATACCCCTTCTCCAGGAACCTCTTTTTCAGAATGTTTGCTTGAACTCTAAAATCTTCCACATTAGAACAGTTACGCCTCATCCTGACAAACTGGCTCATAGGTACCGACTTAAGCCAGCTGTCCTTATGGCAACTGTCAAGGGGTATAAATGCATTTCGATCAGTCTTTTTTAAAAAAAGTGATCGTTTTGAAAGAGTCTACTTCCCTATAGATGGTCAAGTCTAAAAAATTGATCTTTTCTTGGCTGGCTTCATGCACAAACCTTATCCCCCTTTCATTGTTGTTAATATGGGAGAAAAACTCATCCAGCTCGGGAATAGAGCCTTCCCAGAGGAGGAGGACGTCATCTATATACCTGGCCCAAAAGACCAGGTGTGGACTACGGTCCTTATAGATGACGTCCTCCTCCCACTTGGCCATGAAAAGATTAGCCAAGCTTGGGGCGTACTTGGCGCCCATAGCAACCCCTCTTTGTTGGCGATAGTACTCCTGATTGTACCAAAAATAATTATGGTTTGCTGCAAAGTCCAATAGTTCCATGATATAATCCTGCTGTTTAATTGGAATTTTGGAAAGTGCATTAAGAAAATGCTTAACAGCTGCAAATCCCAACTGATGTGGAATTATGGTGTATAATGAAGTTACATCCGCTGTAACCAACCATGTTCGACTATTGGGTTTCAGCTGAGACAGTAAGTGTATCACGTGCTTAGTGTCCTTTATGTAAGAGGGCATTTGTTGTACTAGAGGTTGCAAAAAGAAGTCTATGTACTTGCCCACCCGGGACGTGACCGAATCGATGCCACTGACTATGGGTCGTCCCGGGGGGCAAGTCAGACTCTTATGGATTTTGGGCAGACAGTACAGTATCGGGACCCGTGGGGCCTTGGGGACCAAGAAGGTTCTCTCTTTATCATTGAGTATCCCTTCCTGGTATCCCTTGGTTACTAGTTTTTCTAAGTCACTCTTATACTTGATCACTGGGTTGCCCGGTAAGGGGATATAAGTATCTTGATCACCTACAATGTTAGACATTTCCTGTAAATAGTCTGTCCTATCAAGAATAACTATCCCCCCACCTTTATCTGCAGGCCGGATAACAATTCCCCTATTATTACACAGGGAATCCAATCCTTCCTTCAGTTTATTACTGATCTTATGGTTAACCACTTTAAGGGAATCTAGATCTCGCAGGACCACATCCCTAAATACCCTTAGAGAAGGTGCCAGAGAGCCAGGGGGATTAAAAGTGGAAGCATTGGCTAACCCAGTGTGTTGATACTCTTGCAGGACCGATGGTCTTGACCCTTCAGGAATGTTGGCGAAATGTCTTTTGATATTGATCCTTCTGACGTATTTATGAACGTCCATGTATGTTTGGAATTTATTTAATTTTTTTGGAGGCGCAAATTTTAGACCCTTATTTAGTAGCGCCAGTTCCGATTGGGTCAGGACCTGAGTGCTAAGATTAAAGATGCCATCCCCCGTTATACTTTTTTCTTTTTTGGATCTTGCTTTCCTCCCCCCTCTGGTTCCTCTTTGTTTTCTACGGGCCTTTTTAATCCCTGATTGGATCTGGGAAAACCCCAAGGATGTGATTCCTGATTCCTACCATAGGTATTACCAGGGTGGTCCCTTACTGACCTATAGTATCCTTGTTCGTAATTGGGATGGTCACCTCTATCATGTTGCGCGGGACCTACTCTATCCCTTAGAGGGTAAAAACGGTTATGAGTATCAACCCCATAATCCACTTCATCCTCATCCCCCTCATTCTCATAATACTGGGGATTCTCAGCATGATGGTATTGCCTAGATGGTGTATCATATCCATATTCGTTATATCTTGGTTGATTGCGATCACCATCAGAATATGGGTTTGTCCTATAATTCTGATATTGATTGTTGTGTTGTTGTACCTGTCTGCGTTCCCGATTTGCATTAGGATTATATTGTTGGTGGCCACCACCCTTACGTGTGTGCTGGCTTCCCCTGTTGGGAACTGGTACTCTCTGGGGTGAATGGTAGGATACTCGTCTATCTTTTTTAGTCTGTTTGGGTTTAAATTTTTTAGGAGTTCTCTGAGAGACAATCCTAGACGGAAGATGTTGGCTCTGAACGGGGAGTTGTGTTGGAACATCACTTCCCTGAACTGTAACCTCCATGGTAGGTTCTTGACCTCCACCTGCTTCCATGGCTAGTTTCCTCTGCCAGGCAAACACACTATTGGCTTGATAATCCCCATAATCCCTATTGTATTTCTTTCTTTTTTTAAATTTCTGTTCTTTTTCTTCCTTATCCAGTGTTTTTAATAAATTGCTGGTTCTTTCTTTATATTCCTCCCCTTCTTTGTGGGGCAAAAGACTATCCTTGAGAATTTTAATCTCCCCGTCTAGTCTAGTCAATTTGCTCTTTTTTCTGTCCACCAGAAACCTTAGGAAATTGACTCCTGCCTCATTAAAGTAACGAAACCATTCCTCCAGTTCCGATTCACCTTTCTGAGGACATACTTCCCATCTAAGGCTTCTTGGGACCATACCGATCTTAATGTAAGTCTCCAAGAAAGCCACATCCCACTGGGTATGTATTTCCGAGATTGTTAAATTTTTTAATCGTACAAAAAGACCACCAAGGTCATTTTCTCTTTCATTGTATACTTCAAACACACCTTCTGTGCTAACCACCTTAGCCGCCCTGTATTCAAAAATATCCATTGTGGGTGCTATCAAAGATATTATAAAGTCCTATATTAACATCTAAGTGATGGTTGATATGTATATTGCTCCATGTGATTTTCTTTCCTATACGATTTTTGCATCGTTTGAAACGATCTTTTAATAAACCTCGTTACATATATAGAGAGATCTATATATATATATATATATATATATATAATATATAGAATATATATATTTTTGGCATATTTATAGAGATCTATATATATATCTATATAGAGATCTATATATATATCTATATATATCTATATCTATATATCTATATATATCTATAGATCTATATATCTATAGATATATAGATATAGAGAGAGAGAGGGATTTTTAGATATATTTAGATATTGATATATAGATATCGATATATCTATCTATCTCGATATGTCTTTATAAAATTAAATATTTAGGAAACTAGGAACTCTACACAAACAGACAATTTGTACACCACTTCACTACAATGTTTGAAGATTACTATGTACTAAAATATCTGTGTGCTAAGTATATTCATTTTTTGGTTCACATAGGGGAAAAAACACTCCGCCAAGAAGAACCCAGTCCCCCCAACCAAAAGAACATACTTGGGAAATCAGCCCAAGCCCCACTGAGGATGTGGAGGAAGGAGAGGTGGGCGACATGGGCACCCCACCAGGTGAGTGTCTGACACACCAGCTTACGGTAATCTATGCATGGCTGCCTTTTATTTTATGTAATTTTTTTACTCTATTTTAGGTAATCTGGTTGTGCTTGACTCAAGCAACAGTGTCACCCCCGAGGATGTTGATGAAGTATGCAACATGGGCAACCCACCAGGTCAGTGTCTGAGACACCAGCTTATGGTAAGGTAAACTATGTATGTCTGCATATTTCTAAACACATCTTTTTTTCATTCTATTTTAGGTCCAAGTGACTACAGTCACAACAGACAGTGCCCAACAACTAATTTCTAAAATAATGGCCTGGAATGGGGAGATTGATCAAATGCGGAATCGGCTGGATCGTATGCAGCAGGAAATGAAGGACATGATTGATGTTTTGGGTCGAATCTAAATGCCCTTTTTCAACCCCAAAAACTTTGATCATGTCCTTCATTTCCTGGTTTGCTGACCCCATTCTGGGCCTTCTCTTTTGTGGAAATTATATGCCTGTTTAACAACATAAAAAAACAAAAAGTACAAAAAAATGGAGGCCTGTTTTGAAAAAAAAAAAAAAACCTGTTTTTAAAAAAACAAACAAAAAAACAAACAAAAAAAAAGGCCTGTTTTTAAAAATTAAAAAAAAAAAAAAAAAAAAAAAAAAAGGCCTCTTTTTAAAAATGTAAAAAAAAAAAAAATAAAGGCCTGTTTTTAAAAATTTTAAAAAAATACAAAAAAAAAGCCTGTTTTTAAAAAATAAAACAATAAAGTAAAAAAAAAGTAAAAAAGAGGCCTGTTTGTTAAAATCAAAATAAAAAAAATTATATTTTAAATTATAAAAAAAAATATAACTAATTATATTTTTCCAAATTTGTCAATATATTGATATATTTTTGACTATGAAAATGTTATACTAATGCTTAAGTGAATGTTTACATAATATTAAAACATCTGTTTAGTAATTAACTAAATGTGTGGTTTGTTATTTCAATGCTCAGTATCAGTTTGTTTAAATTTAAAATAGTTGTTTACAGTGACAATGGAGCTTATTTAGTCAAGGAAAATACACTTGGCACTACAAGTGCTCTACCATAACCTAGGTGAAAGCCCAAAAGAAAGGCAAGCAATAAATATAATTCAAAATTTCATCAAGATTTTTTTATTTTGATCATTTAGATATCCTGGCCTATTGCAATGGCCCCCCTACCCATAAAATAATTTACATATTGCTGTCGAACTTGACGGGCACTTTGGGGGGCCAAGCCAGTACGGACAGTATCCAGGCCCGTAAGATTATCACTGATAAGTCCGGCCTCAGGCCCACCTGGCACAATATAATTTGGGGAATGTTTGTGCAAAAAGTTGTGCAGGATGCAGCACGATAAAATGATAAAATTAAGTTTGTATTCCGCCAAGTTAATGGATGTTTGAAACAGGCGGAACCGGCTGGCCAGAATCCCAAATGCATTCTCAACCACTCTTCTAGCTCTGGCCAGCCGGAAATTAAAAACCCTCCTCTCCGGGGTGAGGGTTCTTTGGGGGAATGGCCTCATGTGGTGCTTGCTCAGAGCGAAGGCTTCATCTGCTATGAAGACAAAGGGGAGTCCTTCCACGTTATCCGCATCAGGTGGCAATCCCAGGCCACCACTCTGGAGACGCTGGCAGAACTCCGTCTGGGCAAATACTCCGACATCCGACATCCGGCCATTCTTCCCCACGTCCACATAGAGAAATTCATAGTGTGCCGACACCACCGCCATTAAAACAATACTATGGAACCCCTTATAATTAAAATAGTATGACCCCGAATGGGGTGGTGGCACGATGTGGACATGTTTCCCATCTATAGCCCCTCCACAATTGGGAAAGTCCCAACGGGTGGCAAAATGGGATGCCACAGTTTGCCATTCCTGTGGCGTTGAAGGAAACTGGGGAATCAAACAAGAAAACAAAACTCAGTAATTTAGAAAAGAACATTGCAACAACATTATACACTTAACCACTTCAGCCCCGGAAGGATTTACCCGCTTCCTGACCAGAGCACTTTTTACAATTTGGCACTGCGTCACTTTAACTGCTAATTGCGCGGTCATGCAATGCTGTACCCAAACTAAATTTGCGTCCTTTTCTTCCTACATATAGAGCTTTCTTTTGATGGTATTTGATCACCTCTGCCGTTTTTATTTTTTGCGCTATACACGGAAAAAGACCGAAAATTTTGAAAAAAAATGATATTTTCTACTTTTTGTTCTAAAAAAAATCCAATAAACTCAATTTTAGTCATACATTTAGGCCAAAATGTATTCGGCCACATGTCTTTGGTAAAAAAAAGTCAATAAGTGTATATTTATTGGTTTGCGCAAAAGTTATAGCGCCTACAAACTAGGGTACATTTTCTGGAATTTACACAGCCTTTAATTTATGACTGCCTATGTCGTTTCTTGAGGTGCTAAAATGGCAGGGCAGTACAAAACCCCCACAAATGACCCCATTTTGGAAAGTAGACACCCCAAGGAAATTGCTGAGAGGCATGTTGAGCCCATTGAATATTCATTTTTTTTGTCCCAAGTGATTGAATAATGACAAAAAAAAAAAAAATTACAAAAAGTTGTCACTAAATGATATATTGCTCACACAGACCATGGGCATATGTGGAATTGCACCCCAAAATACATTTAGCTGCTTCTCCTGAGTATGGGGATACCACATGTGTGGGACTTTTTGGGAGCCTAGCCGCGTACGGGGCCCCGAAAACCAATCACTGCCTTCAGGATTTCTAAGGGCGTACATTTTTGATTTTACTCCTCACTACCTATCAGTTTTGAAGGCCATAAAATACCCAGATGGCACAAACCCCCCCCCCAAATGACCCCATTTTGGAAAGTAGACACCCCAAGCTATTTGCTGAGAGGCATGTTGAGTCCATGGAATATTTTATATTTTGACACAAGTTGCGGGAAAGTGACAACTTTTTTTTTTTTTGCACAAAGTTGTCACTAAATGATGTATTACTCACACAGGCCATGGGCTTATGTGGAATTGCACCCCAAAATACATTCTGCCGCTTCTCTTGAGTACGGGGATACCTCATGTGTGGGACTTTTTAGGAGCCTAGCCGCGTACGGGGCCCCAAAAACCAATCACCGCCTTCAGGATTTCTAAGCTCTCATTTGTTTTTGAAAATGAAGAAAGACAAAAAAAAAATTTTTTTTTTCTTTTTTTAATTTTCAAAACTTTGTGACAAAAAGTGAGGTCTGCAAAATACTCACTATACCGCTCAGCAAATAGCTTTCTGTGTCTACTTTCCAAAATGGGGTCATTTGGGGGGGGTTTGTGCAACCTGGGCATTCCATGGCCTCCGAGACTGTGATAGGCAGTGAAGAGTGAAATCAAAAATTCACGCCCTTAGAAAGCCTGAAGGCGGTGCTTGGTTTTCGGGGTCCCGTACATGGCTAGGCTCCCAAAAAGTATCACACATGTGGTATCCCCGTACTCAGGAGAAGCAACAGAATGTATTTTGGGGTGTAATTTCACATATTCCCATGGCATGTTTGAGCAATATATCATTTAGTGACAACTTTGTGCAAAAAAAAAAAAAAAAATATGTCTCTTTCCTGCAACTTGTGTCACAATATAAAATATTCCATGGACTCGACATGCCTCTCAGCAAATAGCTTGGGGTGTCTACTTTCCAAAATGGGGTCATTTGGGGGGGGTTTGAACTGTCTTGGCACAACATTTAGAAGCTTATGTCACACATCACCCACTCTTCTAACCACTTGAAGACAAAGCCCTTTCTGACACTTTTTGATTACAATTATTTTGAACCCCCAAACATTATATATTTTTTTAAAGCAAATGCCCTACAGATTAAAATGGTGGGTGTTTCATTTTTTTTTTCACACAGTATTTGCGCAGCGATTTTTCAAACGCATTTTTGGGGGAAAAAACACACTTTTTTACATTTTAATGCACTAAAACACACTATATTGCCCAAATGTTTGATGAAATAAAAAAGATGATGTTAGGACGAGTACATGGATACCAAACATGACATGCTTTACAATTGCGCACAAACGTGCAGTGGCAACAAAATAAATACATTTTTAAAAGCCTTTAAAAGCCTTTACAGGTTACCACTTTAGATTTACAGAGGAGGTCTACTGCTAAAATTACTGCCCTCGATCTGACCGTCGCGGTGATCTCACATGCATGGTGCAATTGCTGTTTACATTTGACGCCAGACCGACGCTTGCGTTCGCCTTAGCGCGAGAGCAGGGGGGACAGGGGTGCTTTTTTTTTTTTTTCTTTATTATTTTTTTGCTTTTTTATCTTATTTTTAAACTGTTCCTTTCATTTTTTTTTTTAATCATTTTTATTGTTATCTTAGGGAATGTAAATATCCCCTATGATAGCAATAGGTAGTGACAGGTACTCTTTTTTGAAAAAATTGGGGTCTATTAGACCCTAGATTTCTCCTCTGCCCTCAAAGCATCTGACCACACCAAGATTGGTGTGATAAAATGCTTCTCCAATTTCCCAATGGCGCTATTTACATCCGGCGAAATCTAAGTCATAAAATGCTCGTAGCTTCCGGTTTCTTAGGCCATAGAGATGTTTGGAGCCACTCTGGTCTCTGATCAGCTCTATGGTCAGTTGGCTGAATCACCGGCTGCATTCTCAGGTTCCCTGTTGAGACAGGAGAGCCAGAGAAAAACACGGAAGACGGTGGGGGGGGGCATTCTTTCCCACTGCTTGTAAAAGCAGTCTAGAGGCTAATTAGCCACTAGGATTGCTTTTACATGAAAGCCGACCGCTGGCTGAAGAAGAATGATACCAAGATGATACCTAAACCTGCAAGCATCATTTTGGTATAACCACTCAAAGTCGTGAATGGTGTACCTAAAGACAAAAAAATGGTTAACAATAAAGCACAGTAAACGGTAAAGTATAAAAAATTGCATACCTGATAAAACATAATAACAATAAAACATTGCAGAATAGAATACAGTAAAAAAGAGCAGAACAATAGAGAGAGAATAGAGAGAGAGAGAGAACAATAAAACGACAACTATTATTTTTTATTTTATATTTTTGTTTGTGGTTTTTTTTTTTTTTTTTACACTTTTTTTGTAACTGTAACTTTTATAACTGTAACCGGTTCCAGGTTCGGGTCTCTCAAAATGCGATGGCATCTTGGGAGACCCTGTGAAAGTGTGCCTAGTCTGTGCAATGCTGTACCCTACGCTAATACTCAACTAGTGAATGGTAGAGTTCAAAACATTCACCAATGCAAAGACCAGGATTGGCAGGAGGGACAATAATAGCGGGTGTCACGCCTATATCCGCACTTGCTGCAGACACAACATCTTTTTTGGGGGGGTTTGTTGGGTAGGGGTACTCGGGAGGACATAAAAATGCCTCTCATGCAGCCGACTGCATTTGGTTGGGGATGTGAATGGGAGAAGTACGGGCGCTGCAGAAGTGGTGGGTTCCCAATTAGGATTGGCGAATGCAGCAGGAAGGGCATTATGGGCACAACGGGCCTGTGTTTGTCTTCTTCTTGGTGGCAGCGGGACACTACTTGTGCTTGCCACCTCACCAGCTTGAACTGCACTTATGGGACTCGCCACGTCACCAAGTGTTACTGCAGTGCTGGTTTGAATACGACCGGGGTGTACTAGGCCGCTGGCGCTTGCCAGTTCACCAAAACGCTACCAAAAAAACTGTTAGCGATCGCAGGGATCAGGCCTGACTCTGCGAATGCTGCAGTTATGCGTTTAGTGTTTTGTAAGTGACAGTGATCGATCGATACTGCACTTGGGTGGGCTGGGCTGGGCCGGGTGGAGGGGCAAAACGCAGGTGCTAGCAGGTATCTGGGCTGATCCCGCTAACACTGTGTTTTTGGGAACCCTAAACTGCTGGGGACGCCAGTATAGATCTGATCGGATCAGATATTGATCAGTTCAGATACTATACCACTAAGGGAGGTGTACGGTGCGTGCGTGGGTGTTAGCGCTATTGGCACTAACCTGACGCTGCCTGGGGCTGGTGCTTGCCAGTTCACCAAAACGCTACCAAAAAAACTGTTAGCGATCGCAGGGATCAGGCCTGACTCTGCGAACGCTGCAGTTATGCGTTTAGTGTTTTGTAAGTGACAGTGATCGATCGATACTGCACTTGGGTGGGCTGCGCCGGGCGGAGGGGCAAAACGCAGGTGCTAGCAGGTATCTGGGCTGATCCCACTAACACTGCGTTTTTGGGAACCCTAAACTGCTGGGGACGCTAGTATAGATCTGAACGGATCAGATATTGATCCGTTCAGATACTATACCACTAAGGGAGGCGTATGCTGCGTGCGTGGGTGTTAGCGGTACTGGCGCTAATCTGATGCTGCCTGGGGCGACGCATATCACCGTCGGGCGATCAGGGGGCTAAACCTTTATTTGGTAATAAACGGCGGGTGCCCTGACACTATAAAAAATAAACGAACTAACCAGCGTCACCCGTAACGGTTATACGGTGATCAGTGGTGAAAGGGTTAACTAGGGGGCAATCAAGGGGTTAAAACATTTATTAGATAGTATATGGGGGTCCCTGTCGCTATAAAACGCTGACGGCGAACCTAAATATTTATGTCCCTAACTAGCGTCATCAGCGACACTAATACAGCGATCAGAAAAATGATCACTTAGCGACACTGGTAACGGGGGTGATCAAGGGGTTAAAACTTTATTAGGGGGGGTTAGGGGGGTATCCTAGACCTAAAGGGGACCTAACACTCACTGCCCTAACACTGTAACGGTCACAAACTGACATCGGGGGGGGGATCGGGGTGTAATGTGTGCCTGGCATGTTCTACTGTGTGTGTGTGTTGTGCACTCACATTACAGTCTTCTCTCCTCGGGCCGTAACGGAAAATACCGAGCCGAGGAGAGATGACATCATTTCCTCTGCCTCTGTGTACAATACAGAGGCAGGGAAATTATCCCATTGGCTGGGAGCGATCGCGAGGGGGGGGCCACGAATGGATGGCCTCCCCCTCACCTCCGATCGCCGGGGGAGATTTGCCGACCGCCGCAGGCACCGGGGGGGTCCGATCGGACCCCCCACCCGCGGGCAGGCAAGGACGTACAGGTAAGCCCTTTTGCCTGCCCGTGCCACTCTGTCGACGTACATCGTCGTGCGGCGGTCGGCAACTGGTTAAAACATTATTGCCCAGCATCAGTATAACATTAAATAATTGAAATCTTCTTGAATAAATAATATGGAAAGGCACACTTATCAGATTGCTCACCCCCTCTGATGGCACATTGTTACATTTTAGGGGGTGGTGAAATTAGAAATTAATTAAAAGTTTAACCACTTGTGCCCCGGACCATTATGCTGCCTAAGGACCAGAGGTCTTTTTCCAATTTGGCACTGCGTCGCTTTAACTGCTAATTGCGCGGTCATGCAATGCTGTACCCAAACGAAATTTGCGTCCTTTTCTTCCCACAAATAGAGCTTTCTTTTGATGGTATTTGATCACCTCTGCAGTTTTTATTCTTTGCGCTATAAACGGAAAAAGACCGAAAATTTTGAAAAGAAATGATATTTTCTACTTTTTGTTATAAAAAAAAATCCAATAAACTAAATTTTAGTCATACATTTAGGCCAAAATGTATTCGGCCACATGTCTTTGGTAAAAAAAATGTCAATAAGCGTATATTTATTGGTTTGCGCAAAAGTTATAGCGTCTACAAACTAGGGTACATTTTCTGGAATTTACACAGCTTTTAGTTTATGACTGCCTATGTCATTTCTTGAGGTGCTAAAATGGCAGGGCAGTACAACCCCCCCCAAATGACCCCATTTTGGAAAGTAGACACCCCAAGGAAATTGCTGAGAGGCATGTTGAACCCATTGAATATTTATTTTTTTGTCCCAAGTGATTGAATAATGACTTAAAAAAAAAATAATAATATTTCCAAAAAGTAGTCACTAAATGATATATTGCTCACACAGGCCATGGGCCTATGTGGAATTGCACCCCAAAATACATTCAGCTGCTTCTCCTAAGTATGGGGATACCACATGTGTGGGACTTTTTGGGAGCCTAGCCGCGTACGGGGCCCTGAAAACCAAGCACCGCCTTCAGGATTTCTAAGGGTGTAAATTTTTGATTTCACTCTTCACTGCCTATCACAGTTTCGGAGGCCATGGAATGCCCAGGTGGCACAAACCCCCCCCCCCTCAAATGACCCCATTTTGGAAAGTAGACACCCCAAGCTATTTGCTGAGAGGCATATTGAGTCCATTGAATGTTTTATATTTTGACACAAGTTGCGGGAAAGTGACACTTTTTTTTCTTTTTTTTTGCACAAAGTTGTCACTAAATGATATATTGCTCACACAGGCCATAGGCATATGTGGAATTGCACCCCAAAATACATTTAGCTGCTGCTCCTGAGTATGGGGATACCACATGTGTGGGACTTTTTGGGAGCCTAGCCGCGTACGGGGCCCCGAAATCCAATCACCGCCTTCAGGATTTCTAAGGGTGAAAATTTTAGATTTCACTCTTCGCTGCCTATCACAGTTTCGGAGGCCATGGAATGCCCAGGTGGCACAAACCCCCCCCCAAATGACCCCATTTTGGAAAGTAGACACCCCAAGCTATTTGCTGAGAGGCATGGTGAGTATTTTGCAGCTCTCATTTGTTTTTGAAAATGAAGAAAGACAAGAAAAAACATTTTTTTTTTCTTTTTTCAATTTTCAAAACTTTGTGACAAAAAGTGAGGTCTGCAAAATACTCGCTATACCTCTCAGCAAATAGCTTTGGGTGTCTACTTCCAAAAGGGGGTCATTTGGGGGGGTTTGTGCCACCTGGGCTTTCCATGGCCTCCGAAACTGTGATAGGCAGTGAAGAGTGAAATCAAAAATTCACGCCCTTAGAAAGCCTGAAGGCGGTGCTTGGTTTTCTGGGTCCCGTACGCGGCTAGGCTCCCAAAAAGTCTCACACATGTGGTATCCCCATACTCAGGAGAAGCAGCAGAATGTATTTTGGGGTGTAATTTCACATATTCCCATGGCATGTTTGAGCAATATATCATTTAGTAAAAACTTTGTGCAAAAAAAAAAAAAAAATTGTCTCTTTCCCGCAACTTGTGTCGCAATATAAAATATTCCATGGACTCGACATGCCTCTCAGCAAATAGCTTGGGGTGTCTACTTTCCAAAATGGGGTCATTTGGGGGGGTTTTGAACTGTCCTGGCATTTTATGCACAACATTTAGAAGCTTATGTCACACAAAGCCCTTTCTGACACTTAGGGGGTCATTTACTATAGCGCTGTGGCGCTAATTCGTGCAAATTGCCGCGAATTAGCGCTAATTCGCGGCAATTTAGCTAATTCGCGCTAAAACGGTATTCACTATAGCGCTGGTGAGAAAATACTCCCAAAATTGAATTTACTATAGCTCCCTGAAACTAAATAGCGCCCAAAACCTTACTCTGCTAAAACCTAGAGAATTGCACATGGAAATAATGTTTAGAGCATGATATCATTGCCTAAATGGTACTGAAATATGCGGCATATTATTTAAAGATTATCTGCTTTTAAACTGTGTGAAAAAGTGATTTCTACACTGAAATATCTTTAAAAGTCTGAAAAGTGAAAAATTCCCCGTTTTGGACAACTAGGTGCCAACACAACTGAGCATGCTCAGACCTGAAAATAACTCTCATTTTAACTCAAGTGTCTTTTTTACCTGGAGCTATAGTAAATACCAAAATGAGAGCTAATTAGAGAGCATTTTTTGGGAGTTAAAATCTGCTCTAATTTAGTCCAAATGAAGTTTCAGTCACTGATTCTAATGGAACAATTCTAACTTTCACAAAAAATCCTCATAATGTTGAGATGAAATGTATCTTTCTGTGAAATAAATTTTCCTTTGCAACATTGTTGCTTCTACTTAAAATATTTTGATTTTAAGAATGCTACAATGTGGACTGTTTTGATGTTTTGGTAAAATATATTTTTCTCTGTCACTTTCACTTGTTACTCTTCATCTCACAACAATCTTTAACCTAAACTCACACAGGTGTCTTTATAATCCACATACAATACCATTGCTGATGAAAATTTAAAATGAATCACAATTTTTTGCTTCTATTGCTGATGAAAATTTAAAATGAACAGTGGTGGCTGATGAAGTTTTAGGATGGGGGGGCGCCAGACCCCGCCCTTCCTTTTTGGCCCCTCCCACTTGGGGGCGTGGTTTCAGCAAAATAGTGGGCGTGGCTCTAAGGTGGTGTGGTTAGCGCCTGAGATGAACGAGGGATGGAGGGAGAGGGAGAGAGGGACAGCAGGCCTAGATCCTACACAACACTATAAATATGTATTCTACAAAGTTTAACAATCAGCAGATAAAGATACTCCAAACACCTGGTGTTAGCGCTTCAATCATCCCGGCACCATGGTTGTTATGGTGTCAGGATGATTGAAGCGCATTGTTTCTATAGTTACATTGTAATATAAAATGAAATCATTCAACTCACCACAATGCAGAATCAGTGGGAGCCCCGAGTGTGTCACTAGCCACGTCGCCTACAACCAGATGCCATCAGGTGTCCACAGCAGTCCGTCCTTACATGCAGCCTGTGTCACATCAAATGCAGCCTCTGTCACATCAAATGCAGCCTCTGTCACATAAAATGCAGCCTCTGTCCCCCCAAATGCAGCCTCTGTCCCCCCAAATGCAGCCTCTGTCCCCCCCAAATACAGCCTCTGTCACATAAAATGCAGCCTCTGTCCCCCCCAAATACAGCCTCTGCCCCCCCCCCCAAATACAGCCTCTGTCCCCTTACATCAGAGTTGCCATCAGTGTCCCCACACAGCATTTGTCCCCCACAGCAGGTGCCCCCTTTAGAGCCCCCCACAGCAGGTGTTCCCCACAGCAGGGTGTCCCCATCACAGTCCCCCCACAGCAGGTGTCCCCATCAAAGTCCCCCCACAGCAGGTGTCCCCCATCAAAGTCCCCCCACAGCAGGTGTCCCCCATCAAAGTCCCCCCACAGCAGGTGTCCCCCATCAAAGTCCCCCCACAGCAGGTGTCCCCCATCAGAGTCCCCCCACAGCAGGTGTCCCCCATCAGAGTCCCCCCACAGCAGGTGTCCCCCATCAGAGTCCCCCACAGCAGGTGTCCCCATCACAGTCCCCCCACAGCAGGTGTCCCCATCAAAGTCCCCCCACAGCAGGTGTCCCCCATCAAAGTCCCCCCACAGCAGGTGTCCCCCATCAAAGTCCCCCCACAGCAGGTGTCCCCCATCAGAGTCCCCCCACAGCAGGTGTCCCCCATCAGAGTCCCCCCACAGCAGGTGTCCCCCATCAGAGTCCCCCACAGCAGGTGTCCCCCATCAAAGTCCCCCCACAGCAGGTGTCCCCCATCAGAGTCCCCCCACAGCAGGTGTCCCCCATCAGAGTCCCCCACAGCAGGTGTCCCCCATCAGAGTCCCCCACAGCAGGTGTCCCCCATCAGAGCCCCCCACAGCAGGTGTCCCCATCAGAGTCCCCCCACAGCAGGTGTCCCCCATCAGAGTCCCCCCACAGCAGGTGTCCCCCATCAGAGTTCCCCCACAGCCGGTGTCCCCCATCAGAGTCCCCCCACAGCCAGTGTCCCCCATCAGAGTCCCCCCACAGCAGGTGTCCCCCATCAGAGTCCCCCCACAGCAGGTGTCCCCCACCAGAGTCCCCCCACAGCAGGTGTCCCCCACCAGAGTCCTCCCACAGCAGGTGTCCCCCATCAGAGTCCCCCCACAGCAGGTGTCCCCCATCAGAGTTCCCCCAAAACAGGAGTCCCCCATCAGAGCCCCCCCACAGCAGGTGTCCCCATCAGAGTCCCCCCACAGCGGGTGTCCCCATCAGAGTCCCCCCACAGCAGGTGTCCCCCATCAGAGTCCCCTATCAGAGCCCCCCACAGCAGGTGTCCCCTATCAAAGCCCCCACAGCAGGTGTCCCCCATCAGAGTCCCCCACAGCAGGTGTCCCCTATCAAAGTCCCCCCACAGCAGGTGTCCCCATCAGAGTCCCCCACAGCAGGTGTCCCCCATCAAAGTCCCCCCACAGCAGGTGTCCCCCATCAAAGTCCCCCCACTGCAGGTGTCCCCATCAAAGTCCCCCCACAGCAGGTGTCCCCCATCAGAGCCCCCCACAGCAGGTGTCCCCCATCAGAGTCCCCCCACAGCAGGTGTCACCCATCAGAGCCCCCAAGAGCAGGTGTCCCCCAAAGCAGGTGTCTCAATCAGAGTCCCCCCACAGCAGGTGTCCCCATCAGAGTCCCTCCAAAACAGGAGTCCCCCATCAGAGCCCCCCACAGCATGTGTCCCCCATCAGAGCCCCCCACAGCATGTGTCCCCCATCAGAGCCCCCCACAGCATGTGTCCCCCATCAGAGCCCCCCACAGCATGTGTCCCCCATCAGAGCCCCCCACAGCATGTGTCCCCCATCAGAGCCCCCCACAGCATGTGTCCCCCATCAGAGCCCCCCACAGCATGTGTCCCCCATCAGAGTCCCCCACAGCAGGTGTCCCCCATCAGAGTCCCCCCACAGCAGGTGTCCCCCATCAGAGCCCCCAAGAGCAGGTGTCCCCCAAAGCAGGTGTCTCATTTAGAGTCCCCCCACAGCAGGTGTCCCCATCAGAGTCCCTCCAAAACAGGAGTGACCCATCAGAGCCCCCCACAGCATGTGTCCCCCATCAGAGCCCCCCACAGAATGTGTCCCCCATCAGAGCCCCCCACAGAATGTGTCCCCCATCAGAGCCCCCCACAGAATGTGTCCCCATCAGAGCCCCCCACAGCATGTGTCCCCCATCAGAGCCCCCCACAGCATGTGTCCCCCATCAGAGCCCCCCACAGAATGTGTCCCCATCAGAGCCCCCCACAGAATGTGTCCCCATCAGAGCAATTAGAGCCCCCACAGAATGTGTCTCCCATCAGAGCAATCAGAGCCCCCCACAGAATGTGTCCCCCATCAGAGCCCCCCACAGTATGTGTCCCCCATCAGAGCCCCCCACAGTATGTGTCCCCCATCAGAGCCCCCACAGAATGTGTCCCCCATCAGAGCAATCAGAGCCCCCCACAGAATGTGTCCCCCATCAGAGCCCCCCACAGTATGTGTCCCCCATCAGAGCCCCCCACAGAATGTGTCCCCCATCAGAGCCCCCCACAGAATGTGTCTCCCATCAGAGCAATCAGAGCCCCTCACAGAATGTGTCCCCCATCAGAGCCCCCCACAGTATGTGTCCCCCATCAGAGCCCCCCCACAGTATGTGTCCCCCATCAGAGCCCCCCCACAGTATGTGTCCCCCATCAGAGCCCCCCCACAGTATGTGTCCCCCATCAGAGCCCCCCCACAGTATGTGTCCCCCATCAGAGCAATCAGAGCCCCCCACAGAATGTGTCCCCCATCAGAGCCCCCCACAGTATGTGTCCCCCATCAGAGCCCCCCACAGTATGTGTCCCCCATCAGAGCCCCCCACAGTATGTGTCCCCCATCAGAGCCCCCCACAGTATGTGTCCCCCATCAGAGCCCCCCACAGTATGTGTCCCCCATCAGAGCCCCCCACAGTATGTGTCCCCCATCAGAGCCCCACACAGAATGTGTCCCCCATCAGAGCCCCCCACAGAATGTGTCCCCCATCAGAGCCCCCCACAGAATGTGTCCCCCATCAGAGCCCCCCACAGAATGTGTCCCCCATCAGAGCCCCCCACAGAATGTGTCTCCCATCAGAGCAATCAGAGCCCCCCACAGAATGTGTCCCCCATCAGAGCCCCCCACAGAATGTGTCCCCCATCAGAGACCCCCACAGAATGTGTCTCCCATCAGAGCCCCCCACAGAATGTGTCTCCCATCAGAGCCCCCCACAGAATGTGTCCCCCATCAGAGCCCCCCACAGAATGTGTCCCCCATCAGAGCCCCCCACAGAATGTGTCCCCCATCAGAGCAATCAGAGCCCCCCACAGAATGTGTCCCCCATCAGAGCAATCAGAGCCCCCCACAGAATGTGTCCCCCATCAGAGCAATCAGAGCCCCCCACAGAATGTGTCCCCCATCAGAGCAATCAGAGCCCCCCACAGAATGTGTCCCCCATCAGAGCCCCCCACAGAATGTGTCCTCCATCAGAGCCCCCCACAGAATGTGTCCCCCATCAGAGCCCCCCACAGAATGTGTCCCCCATCAGAGCCCCCCACAGAATGTGTCTCCCATCAGAGCCCCCCACAGTATGTGTCCCCCATCAGAGCCCCCCACAGTATGTGTCCCCCATCAGAGCAATCAGAGCCCCCCACAGAATGTGTCCCCCATCAGAGCCCCCCACAGAATGTGTCCCCCATCAGAGCCCCCCACAGAATGTGTCTCCCATCAGAGCCCCCCACAGAATGTGTCCTCCATCAGAGCCCCCCACAGAATGTGTCCCCCATCAGAGCAATCAGAGCCCCCCACAGAATGTGTCCCCCATCAGAGCCCCCCACAGAATGTGTCCCCCATCAGAGCCCCCCACAGAATGTGTCCCCCATCAGAGCCCCCCACAGAATGTGTCCCCCATCAGAGCCCCCCACAGAATGTGTCCCCCATCAGAGCCCCCCACAGAATGTGTCCCCCATCAGAGCCCCCCACAGAATGTGTCCCCATCAGAGCCCCCCACAGCATGTGTCCCCCATCAGAGCCCCCCACAGCATGTGTCCCCCATCAGAGCCCCCCACAGAATGTGTCCCCATCAGAGCCCCCCACAGAATGTGTCCCCCATCAGAGCAATCAGAGCCCCCACAGAATGTGTCTCCCATCAGAGCAATCAGAGCCCCCCACAGAATGTGTCCCCCATCAGAGCCCCCCACAGTATGTGTCCCCCATCAGAGCCCCCCACAGTATGTGTCCCCCATCAGAGCCCCCACAGAATGTGTCCCCCATCAGAGCAATCAGAGCCCCCCACAGAATGTGTCCCCCATCAGAGCCCCCCACAGTATGTGTCCCCCATCAGAGCCCCCCACAGAATGTGTCCCCCATCAGAGCCCCCCACAGAATGTGTCCCCCATCAGAGCAATCAGAGCCCCCCACAGAATGTGTCCCCCATCAGAGCCCCCCACAGTATGTGTCCCCCATCAGAGCCCCCCCACAGTATGTGTCCCCCATCAGAGCCCCCCCACAGTATGTGTCCCCCATCAGAGCCCCCCCACAGTATGTGTCCCCCATCAGAGCCCCCCCACAGTATGTGTCCCCCATCAGAGCAATCAGAGCCCCCCACAGAATGTGTCCCCCATCAGAGCCCCCCACAGTATGTGTCCCCCATCAGAGCCCCCCACAGTATGTGTCCCCCATCAGAGCCCCCCACAGAATGTGTCCCCCATCAGAGCCCCCCACAGAATGTGTCCCCCATCAGAGCCCCCCACAGAATGTGTCCCCCATCAGAGCCCCCCACAGAATGTGTCCCCCATCAGAGCCCCCCACAGAATGTGTCCCCCATCAGAGCCCCCCACAAAATGTGTCCCCCATCAGAGCCCCCCACAGCGGTACTTACCTTCAGTCTCCTCCTGCGGTGTCCTCCTCCTCACACTGGCACCAGCATCCTTCCTGCTTCCTCTCTCGGGCGCAATGAGAGAGAGAACCAGGAAGTGACATCTGCCTCAGGGCAGATGTCAATCAAATCTGAAGTGCCAAGTAGCTTCCGCCCGGCGCCTGTAGTATGTATTACTATGGCCGGGCGGAAGCTACTTGGCGCTTCAGAAAACGCCCCAAGGCGGGCTAAACGCCCGCAAATGCAGCGCCACGTCTGCAATCTCGTGATTGCATAGACGTGGCGCTTCCTATAAGTGCACTGTGTCCGGCGTCGCACTGTATCCGGCGTCGGAACACAGTGCACTTAAGGACCTTTTTTTTTCTTTCTTTTTTTTTTTTAAAGGGCCGGTAGTAAAAAAAATTTTTTTTTTTTTTTTTTTGACTTTTTTTTTTTTTTTTTTTTTTTTGCTGCCTGGAGGGGGGGGGGCGGCGCCCAGGCGCCCCCTATGGACGGGCCGCCACTGAAAATGAATCACAATTTTTTGTGCTTTTTATTATTTCCAAATATTCATAATTTGAGCCCAAAAAATGTGATATGTGTACCAACATCAGAAAGCAAAATGTAATTCCCAAAAATTTGAGGGTAATATTCTACTCTCACCCACAAAAAAACACCAAATATCACAGAATAAATCAAGAAGAATAACTCTTGAGTAATGTAATTCCATCACCTGTATGTCCATAGAAATGCAGTACTTATGTGTTTTTATGTGTATTTATGTGTAGTTATGTGTAGGAGGGTCTCACATGTGGCAGCTCCGTGGCTTAGAGGTTAGAACTTCTGCTTAGTATCTCTGAGGGTCTGGGTTCAAATCCCAACCATGTTACTTCATGTAGAGAAGTTGTCTCATCTCCCAGGTCCTATAACTATGTCTAATTGTAGGAGGGTTCCACCACCATTGTAGGTCTTTTCCAGATACACTATATAGCCAAAAGTATTGGGACGCCTGCCTTTACACACACATGAACTTTAATGGCAGCCCAGTCTTAGTCCGTAGGGTTAAAATTTGATTTGGCCCACCCTTTGAAGCTAGAACAGCTTCTGGGAAGGCTGTCCACAAGGTTTAGTCTGCCTATGGGAATGTTTGATCATTCTTCCAGAAGTGCATTTGTGAGGCCAGGCACTGATGTTGGATGAGAAGAGACTGGCTTGCAGTCTCTACTCTAATTCAGCCAAAGGGTGTTCTATCGGGTTGAGGCCAGGACTCTGTGCAGGCCAGTCAAGTTTCTCCACCCCAAACTTGCTCATTCATGTCTTTATGGACCTTGCTTTGTGTACTGGTGTGCAGTCATGTTGGAACAGGAAGGGGCTTTCCCCAAACTGTCCCCACAAAGTTGGGAGCATGAAATTGTCCAAAATGTCTTGGTATGCTGACGCCTTAAGAGTTCCCTTATCTGAAACTAAGAGGCCAAGCCCAACCCCTGAAAAACAACCCCGCACCATAATCCCCCTCCACCAAATCATTTGGACCAGTGCACAAAGCAAGGTCCATAAAGACATGGATGAGTGATTTTGGGGTGGAGGAACTTGACTGGCCTGCACAGAGTCCTGACCTCAACACAACAGAACACCTTGGGGATAAATTAGAGAGGAGACTGTAGGTCAGGCCTTCTCGTCCAACATCAGTGCCTGACCTCACAAATGCACTTGGAAGAATGGTCAAACATTCCCATAGACACACTCCTAAACCTTGTGGACAAGAAGAGTTGAAGCTGTTATAGCTGCAAAGGGTGGGCCAAATGAGTTTTGAACCCAATACTAATACTGGGATGCCATTACAGTTTATGTGTGTTTAAAGGCAGGCATCCCAATACTTAGGCCAATATATTGTATATTGCTTGTGACACTGAGCATGGCTATGGACTTAGGGCTGGTTCACATCACAGAGATGCAGAGAACATGTGTGGGGCTGCCTGGTGGCTAAGTGGGTAGCAGTTCAGTCTAGCAGCACCTGGGATGTTGGTTCAATTCCCCAACATGCTAATGCTTGTGTTGAAGTTTCTATGTTCTCTCTGTGTGGGTTTCTCACCACAATCCAAAGACATGCTGGCATTTTATTTGTCTCCTGTCGAAATAGGTTCTAATGTAAGAAAGTTAATTTTGGACTTTATATTGGAAGCTCATTGCAGCCAGGGACTGATATTAATGTTTATTAGCACTAATCATGCCCAGGGGCTTGGACATTTCAAATTTTAGGGTTTACACTGCACAGGTACATATGCTTAGAAAACTGTTGCTTTGTTTATGTGGATGCAAATGGACTTTGATCTTTGTCCTGTAGTTGGAGATTTGATGAACATAGCCAAGGCTAACACAGTTGTGAATAGTATTATGTGTTCCTGCTCATCAGGTGCAATCACTTTAGACATAAATGAAGAGACAGATTGAAAGATACTGGTAGGCGTGTACTTCTATTGGGTGTGTCAGTGTGCTAACAATACAACCTCTCTTATATAAAGGCCTGCAGTAGAGGGTTCGTTTGGCCTGAGAAGGGCAGGTTTTTTGTTGTGATGGAGAAGGAATGATATTGGGAGATTTGATGAAATTCTTGTGCATTTTTTCAATCAAAAGTGGGTTTATGTGGCCATGCTGTCAATGTTGTGTGTATTGTTCCTGTCTGATCATGCAAACATCGTTTGGAAGCATCTGCTGACCTACTCTTTTTGATCTTGTTTAATCGTGTACACCGAAATGCAGCTTCCAGCAGAACATGGTCATTAATGTATTTATGTGTGGATTGTGGGCTGGTGGTGGGTGTTTTGAATAAGTCTTTTGCAATATTATGTTGGAATGCTTTGTAAGAATGACTGACTGTTAAGTATGTTTCTATTATCTTGCAGATAATGTGATGTGTTGCCCGTTTATACACTGAAATTAAAGCTGTGTCCACTCTAAGGTTTTGTCTAATTCTAGATTGTAAGCTCCTATGAGCAGGGCCCTTAAAATTCCATTGCTAAATGTAGCACCATATATCCTGTCCAAATTTTTTTGAAGCTAGTAAATGTAATTTTATTTTTTTTCTGCTGGTAAAATAAAAGTACATTGAGCTTTTGGTGTGTGTGTGTGTGTGTGTGTGTGTGTGTGTGTGTGTGTGTGTGTGTGTGTGTGTGTGTGTCCTTCTACTTTTCTTTCTCTTTAGTTTTTGTGGGTGGTGGTTTTGGGAAAGTGCAATATCTTTTATATTTTATTTCAATATGTATTTGTGCACCAAAAAACTAATCTCTTTGCCCTGGTTCACATGCTACTTTGCAATTGCGCTACTTCACTTGAAGTAGCACGATTTCAAAGTAGCAAGGTCAGCGTGATTTCAGGTGGCTTCATACACAAATGTCTATTGAAGTCGCACCTGAAATCGGCAAAAGTAGTGCAGGAACTACTTTAGCAAATTGATGCGGTGCCACAAAAAAATGTTGCATCGATTGGAATAGTGCCAGTGGCAATGGTCATGCGATTTGATCTCTCAAATCGCATGACCAATCGCTCCAATGTAAACCTAGGCTACTGCAAGTTGTATACAAAGATTCCACCTTTATCATTAACAGCTGTGGAGAATTGCAGGTAATGAACAGCTGGTGGATAGGCAGTCTTTGAATGTGTCAGCTCTGGTTCACATTGGTGTCATTTGACATGTCAAATCTGTGGCAATTGCACTGTTCTAATTGGTGCGATTTGTATTGATATTGGTGCAGAAACCTGCACTGATGTCTCTGATGTTGCCCCCACAGTCAGGACTGACATGCGGGAATGAAATTGTGGGAGTTCAGCTGAACGCTTTCCTCCTACTGTCAGTGTGAACCAGGGCTCAAACTGGGCCTTTTGCCTTTGTAATTCACCTGCTGCTAACCCAGGGACACCATTTCTTAGCAAACTCCCTTAAGTTTACCTTCAAATATATGTAGAAATACAGATTTGCATATCTGAAAATAAAAAATACTAATCATGGTTGAGATCAAATATTCGCAGCTGCAATCAAAAGCGTGGTTTCACCTTCTGACCTGGAAATTAGTCATTGTATGCACCCGGAAGTTCCTGTGCTGGTCAGGATCTCCATCTAGGTGGACATGGCGAGGTCTCTTTAGCAGAGAGGAGGTGCTGCTTATTGGCTGGGTAAGTGTAGGATATGTACTTGTACTTAATGAATGCGGGGGTGGATGTCATAGTTAGATTTGGTGTGGGTGGGGTTCATTGATTTGTTTGGCATCACCACACATTTGCTTCCGTCCCATGTGCACACATCACTTCCTGCATTTGTTCTGCTGATGTAAATCAGTAAGGACTATGCAAGTATAAATGAGAGCTCCTTTTATTAAAATATATATGACTTGTTTCACAGCTGGGCGAATTTTCCAGCAAATTTGGACCTCTGAGTTGCATGACAAGTTGTACCCCATGATTCTCAATGACAACCATTCATATCTGTGCTACTTTAAGTCACACCAACTTCAAAGTAGTCCCTGTACTACTTTGGTGTGACTTGAGGTATATTGGGTACAATATTACACAGGCATTCCCAGAAGTTGGGGCCAAGTTGCAGCGGCAAAGTGGCAGCAAAATAGTGTGACTTTCAGGTCGCAGCAGTGTAAATGAGATTCAAGGATAACACCTTTGAATTTGGCCCTATTGTCACTTGTGCATCCTGAAGGTGTAGCAAATTCGTCCCTGCACTACCTTGGTTTGACTTTGATGCAATTTCAGGTCCATACACCACAAGATTACACAGACATTGCTTCAAGTCATAACAAAGCTGTGCAATTTTAAGGTCGCACAAGTGCAAATGGGGCCTTATTCAAAGGTGTTATCAATTAATCGCATTAGGTTACTTTCACACTTGGGTGACTTTTCATGGAGCTTTGGACCTCAGAGTCACATGAAAAGTTGTCCCCTTGATTTCCATGCATATTTATTAGAGCTGCACAATTAATCGTCATTGTGATTTTTTTTCCCCTTTACGATCTTGAAAAAAAGAGTTTCACGATTCTTGTTATGCAAAGAACTCTCTCTGCCCTTCTGAAGCCACAGCCGAAAAACCAGGAAGTCTGCCAAGAATTAGAACATTCTTTATCAGTGAACTTAACTAGAAACCTTGTAACAATTTGTCAATTAAATAGAATTCTGTGTAAGTGAGGAAAGTTTAACTACTTAAACACTAAACATTTTTCTGACATTTGTTGGTTTCAGATTAAAATCATTTTTTTTTTTGCTAGAAAATTACTTAAAACCCCCCAACATTATATATATTTTTTTAGTAGAGACCCTAGAGAATAAAATGGTGGTTGTTACAATATTTTATGTCACACTGTATTTGCGCCTTTCAAATGCAATTTTTTTTGGAAAAAAGTACTTTAATGAATTAAAAAAAAAAAGAAAAGTTAGCCCAATTTTTTGTGGGATAATGTGAAAGATTTTACGTCGCGAGAATCGTGATCTTTTTATTCTAAGCAAAAAAATTGTGATTCTCATTTTGGTCAGAACCGTGCAGCTCTAATATCTATGCAACTTCACCCATGTTCACATAGGTCTGAATTGACATGTCAAATTGTAGGCCAAATCGGCGCCTATTGATGGCAATGGAACTGTCCGAATTGGTGCGACGCCACAACGATTCCCAAAAGTAGTTCCTGCACTACTTTGGGCGACTTCAGGGGGCGATTTCTTACCTCCCAACTTTTTGAGATGGGTATAAGGGACACCTATTAGCAAAAGTAGGTAGGCATAGGACACCTTCTTAAAGGAGAACAGTTGGGACCTATGTGATTTCACTAGACATCTGTACAGGAAAGTGCACTGATGTCTCTGAAATCGCTGACAAAGTCGGGCTGAGTCACACTTGTGTGACTTTGGACATCAGAGTCGTATGACAAGTCATACCCCATGATTTTTAATGTGTACCATTCATATCTGTGCGACTTCAAGTAATACTGACTTCAACGTAGTCCCTGTACTACTTTGGTCTGACTTTGATGCGAGTTGAGGTTCATAGACCTCAAGTTTACACAGGCATTCCCCACAATTGCGGCAAAATTGCTGATGCAAAATCATGGGAAAGTTGCGTGTCTTTCCCTGCGACTCCTGTGTCCATAGACCTCAAGATTACACAGGCATTGCTTAAAGTCGCATTAAATCTCGCAACTTTCAGGTCGCACAAGTGTGAAAGGTGCCTAAGTCACTGTGCTGAGTACTATTTTATACCTAGAATATAAAGTAGTCCCACCATCAAACACTAGTAAACATATGTTCTCAATATAATTGTGCTCAAATGGCTGAAAATCACACAGATGGTATCACCTACTGAAAGCTTGCATTGTACTCAGCAACATATGCTGAAAAGAGGCAAATGCCTATTAGCCAATGCCACATCGGCACAAGCATGGTTGTTACTATAATATTAATGCCTGAAATGCAAAACATTATTGTATTGAATCAAACATTAGTAAATGTATTTTCTCTGTAGGTAAGTGCTCAGCTCTGTAGCATAGCGGTATACCCTGCTGCCCCCAAAAGTTCAAGCCATGAATTCAAATCCCACTGACAGCATCACTTCCTAGAAGTGTGCATTGTACTCAGAAGCATAATTAGGCAAAGCACATCAGCTTGCTTTATTCCATATTTTAACTCTTCAAATGCATGCAATGGTATGTAATTATTCAATAATATGGTATGGAATTCCAAAATTCAAGGGAAAAATGTCGTAGGGTCCACCCAGTACATACCAGGCCCTTCGGTATGGACTTTAAGGGGAACTCCACACCAAAATGTAAAATAAATTTGATGTGGGGCCCCCAAAATCCATACCAGACCCTTACCTGAGCATGCAGCCTGGAGGTCAGGATGGGGGGGGACGAGTGAGCACCCTCCCCTTCTGAACCTTACCAGGCCACATGCCCCATAGCACCTTTTCCCCATGTTGATGGGGACAAGGGCCTCTTCCCGACAACACTGGTCAGTGGTTGTCGGTCTGCAGGCAGGGGGTTTATCAGAATCTGGAAGCCCCCTTTAACAAGGGGGCTCCCAGATCCTGCCCCCTATGTGAATAGGTATGGGGTACATTTTACTCCTACCCATTCACCAAAAAAAGCAGTGAAATGTAAAAAAATGAATAGCCGGTTTTTGACAAGTCCTTTATTGTAGAATAGCTCCGAGCTGTCTTCTTCCCTGAGCCATCTTCTCCAGACACTGTCTCTCCCTCCTCCATCTTCTCCCCGAGCTTTATTCTCCCAGAGCCGTCTCTCCTGCCGTCGCCATCTGCTGTGTTCTTCCGCACCGCTGGTTACCCGCTAATAAAAAAAAGCTGCTCTTCTTCCATGGTGGTCTTCCTCCGCTGTGTTGTCACCCGCTGTGTGGCGTCTCTTACATAGCCATGGAGCGGACTCTCCGGGTGACATTATCGGATGGCCACAGAAGACCGCCACAAGAAGAGCGGCTTTTTTTTATTAGTGGGTAACCAGCTGCGCTGAAGAACACATCAGCGGGAAAAGATGGTGGCAGCAGGAGAGACGGCTCGGGGAGAAGAAACATCAAACACTAGTGAATGTATTTTCTATGTATTTTCTATGTATGACTGTGCTACACCCAATAGGCTAGCGGTCAGCACTTCTACCTTGAAGAACTCATGGGTCAAATCCCACAGAGAAATACTAAAAGATTGAATTGGTGAAAAAAAGCAAATGACTATTAGCCAATTAGCCAAAGCAGCATATGCTGAAAATAGGTGAATGCCAATTAGCCAATGCACTTTAAATTTGGCTGATTCTATTATATTAACTCTTCAAATGCATGCAATGATATGTAAGTATTCAATACTATTATGGTGTGAAATTCCAAACACCACACACTAACTAATGGGCAGATTACATTTTTTTGTTTGTTCATTTTAATTCGCTTGTGCACTGAAAGAATAAACACAGCTGGGGGGTGGTAGGTTGGCTGGTATTTGAACTTGTACCATGAGTGCTGTGGAGACATCTGAGCAGACTACTAAGCCATTGTGCTAAGTATGAGCTCTGCATAATAGTGTAGTATGATTAAAGAATGAATATAAATAATTACCGCTTTATAGTCACCTAAATTAAAAAATTAAAAAAAACATACAACAAATAGGTAACCTAAATGTTTAATACATGTAACTTTACAGAATAGCAGACATTACTATGTAATAATCATTCATAACTGCATTAGTTAGCAAAAGAAGGAAAAAACTAGGAATACTAATTGCAACATACATCAATAGATGCACACGAGGTAGAGCCCATTTCACATAAAAATGTTCCTTTTACATACATGGATCATGATTACAGTGCAGTACTATATAACAACTTGGTAGGAATTGGCATTTGCATATACGCGGAAGCACTAATTAGCGCCAGCTTAGAATTTACTAACGTGTTTCTCACTAATAGCGCTAGTTTTTTATTCGCACATTCGCCTGTTGAAATTTTATTTGGCTCAAATGGGAGCTATTATTTGCCATAGTGCCCAGTACTATGCGCTATAGTAAATGACCCCCATAGACTTTAACGGTGTTCGTGTGCTCGAACAAACTTTTTTCCTGTTCACATGTTCTGGTGCGAACCGAACGGGGGGGGTCTGCTCATCCCTACCTAGCAGTAAAAAGGTTCGCTGGTTCATATTCCCAACCACACCACAAGACTACCTGCCTGGAGTTTGCATGTTCTCCCTGTGTCTGTGTGGGTTTCCTCCGTGTACTCCGGTTTCCTCCCACACTCCAAAGACATGCTGGTAGGTTAATTGGCTTCTGTCTAAATTGGCCCTAGTATATGAATGTGAGTTAGGGACCTTAGATTGTAAGCTCCTTGAGGGTAGGGGCCCATATTAGTGTATAATGTATATGTAAAGCACTGCGTAAATTGACGGCACTATAGAAGTACCTTAAATAAAAATAAATAAGTCTTCACTAATATTATGGTGTGAATCTCCAAAACACCATACACTAGCTAACAAGCAGTTTACATTTGATAAACTTTATTGTATGGTATATAAACCATCAAACACTAGTAAAAGTATTTTGTAAATATAATTGTGCTCAGTCCAATAGGCTAGCAGTTAGCACCTCTACCTTCAAAAATTCAGGTATTGAAAGACTCATGGGTTCAAATCCCACAGAAGAATCCTAAAAGATTACTATTGGTGGAGAAAAGGAGAATTACTGTTAGCCAGCTAGCCAATTAGCCAAAGCAGCATACAGTGAATGCCAAGTAGCCAATACACTTTAATGTGGTTGATATTATTGTATTAACTCTTCAAATGCTTGCAATGGTATGTAAGTATTCACTAATATTATGGTGTGAATCTCCAAACACCGCACACTAGTTAACAAGCAGTTTACATTTGATAAACTTTATTGTATAGTATATAACACATCAAACACTAGTAAAAGTATTTTGTATGTATAATTGTTCTCAGCCCAATAGGCTAGCAGTTAGCACGTCTACCTTCAAACATTCAAGTATTGAAAGACTCATGGGTTCAAATCCCACAGAAAAATCCTAAAAGATTGCATTGGTGGTAAAATGAGAATGCCAATTAACCAAAGCAACACAAATATACATGTATATATATTTACTGAAAATAGGTGATTGCCAAGTAGCCAATGCAGTTTAATGTGAAAGTTTTTATTGTATTAACTCTTTAAATGCATGCAATGGTATGTAAGTATTCAATTATATTATGATGTGACATTCCAAACACCACACACTAGCTAAAGGGCAGTTTACATTTCTTTGTTTGTTTATTTTAATTCACTTGTGCACTGAAAAAATAAACACAGCTGGTGGATGGTAGGTTGGCTGTTGTTTGAACTCATACCATGAGTGGTGTGGAGATATCCAAGCAGACCACTAAGCCATTGTGCTAAGTACAAGACCTGCATAATAGTGTAGTATTATTAAAGAATGAACATAAATAATTATTGCTTTATAGTCAACTAAATTAATAAATAATAAATCAAAAACATGAAAAAAACAACATACAACAAATAGGTAACCTAAATGATTAATACATGTAACTTTACAGAATAGCAGACATTACTATGTAATAATCATTCAGAACTGCATTTCTTAGCAAAAGAAAAAAAACTAGGAATACTAATTGCAATATAAATTAATAGATGCACGGGAACTAGAGCACATCTCTGATAAAAAATGTTTCTTTCACATACATGGATCATGGCTACAGTACAGTGCTATATAACAACTTGATAAGAATTGGCATTTGTATATACGCGGAAGCGCTAATTAGTGGCAATTTAGAATTTACAAACATTTGTTCTCCGCTTATGTCGCTGATTTTCATGCGCAAATGCGCCGTTTTGTTTCCATTTGGCTAAAATGGGCTCTATTATTTGCCATAGTGCCCAGTACTTCCTGGAGTTATAGTAAATGACCCCCTTATTGTTTACATGAAAAAGTAATTTTTTTTTTGCAAAAAAATTACTTTGAACCCCCAAACATTATATATTTTTTTAAGGCAAATGCCCTACAGATTAAAATGGTGGGTGTTTCATTTTTTTTTTTCACACAGTATTTGCGCAGCGATTTTTCAAACGCATTTTTTGGGGGGAAAAAACACACTTTTTTAAATTTTAATGCACTAAAACACACTATATTGCCCAAATGTTTGATGAAATAAAAAAGATGATCTTAGGCCGAGTACATGGATACCAAACATGACATGCTTTAAAATTGCGCACAAACGTGCAGTGGCAACAAAATAAATACATTTTTAAAAGCCTTTACAGGTTACCACTTTAGATTTACAGAGGAGGTCTACTGCAAAAATTACTGTCCTCGATCTGACCTTCGCGGTGATACCTCACATGCATGGTGCAATTGCTGTTTACGTTTGACGACAGACCGCCGCTTGCGTTCGCCTTAGCGCAAGAGCAGGGGGCGACAGGGGTGCTTTTTTTTTTTTTTTTTTCTTTATTATTTTTTTTCTTTTTTATCTTATTTTTAAACTGTTCCTTTCATTTTTTTTTTTTTTTTATCATTTTTATTGTTATCTCGGGGAATGTAAGAATCCCCTATGATAGCAATAGATCTCTCCTCTGCCCTCAAAGCATCTGACGACACCAAGATCGGTGTGATAAAATGCTTCCCCAATTTCCCAATGGCGCTATTTACATCCGGTGAAATCTAAGTCATAAAATGCTCGTAGCTTCCGGTTTCTTAGGCCATAGAGATGTTTGGAGCCACTCTGGTCTCTGATCAGCTCTATGGTCAGCTGGCGGATTCACCGGCTGCATTCTCAGGTTCCCTGTTGAGACAAGAGAGCCAGAGAAAAACACGGAAGACGGTGGGGGGGCATTCTCTCCCACGGCTTGTAAAAGCAGTCTAGAGGCTAATTAGCCGCTAGAATTGCTTTTACATGAAAGCCGACCGCTGGCTGAAAAGAATGATACCAAGATGATACCTAAACCTGCAGGCATCATTCTGGTATAACCACTCAAAGTCGTGAATGGCGTACCTCAAGACAAAAAAATGGTTAACAATAAAGCACAGTAAACGGTAAAGTATAAAAAATTGCATACCTGAAAAGCAAACATGATAAAACATAACAACAATAAAACATTACAGAATAGAATACAGTAAAAAAGAGCAGAACAATAGAGAGAATAGAGAGAGAGAGAACAATAAAATGACAACTATTTTTTTAAATTTTATATATATATATTTTTTTTTTACACTTTTTTTGTAACTAACTTTTATAACGGTAACCGGTTCCAGGTTCGGGTCTCTCAAAATGTGATGGCATCTTGGGAGACCCTGTGAAAGTGTGCCTAGTCTGTGCAATGCTGTACCCTACGCTAATACTCAACTAGTGAATGGTAGCGTTCAAAACATTCAATAATGCAAAGACCAGGATTGTCAGGACAGGAGGGACAATAATAGCGGGTGTCACGCCTATATCCGCGCTTGCTGCAGACACAACATCTTTTTTGGGGGGTTCGTTGGGTAGGGGTACTCGGGAGGACATAAAGAAAATGCCTCTCATGCAGCCGACTGCATTTGGTTGGGGATGTGAATGGGGGAAGTACGGGCACTGCAGAAGCGGTGGGTTCCCAATTAGGATTGGCGAATGCAGCAGGAAGGGCACTATGGGCACGACGGGCCTGTGTTTGTCTTCTTCTTGGTGGCAGCGGGACACTACTTGTGCTTGCCACCTCACCAGCTTGAACTGCACTTATGGGACTCGCCACATCACCAAGTGTTACTGCAGTGCTGGTTTGACTACGACCGGGGTGTACTAGGCCGCTGGCGCTTGCCAGTTCAATAAAAAGCTACCAAAAAAACTGTTAGCGATCGCAGGGATCAGGCCTGACTCTGCGAACGCTGCAGTTATGCGTTAAGTGTTTTGTAAGTGACAGTGATCGATCGATACTGCACTTGGGTGGGCTAAGCTGGGCCAGGCGGAGGGGCAAAATGCAGGTGCTAGCAGGTATCTGGGCTGATCCCGCTCACACTGCGTTTTTGGGAACCCTAAACTGCTGGGGACGCTAGTATAGATCTGATCGGATCAGATATTGATCTGTTCAGATACTATACCACTAAGGGAGGTGTATGCTGCGTGTGTGGGTGTTAGCGATACTGGCGCTAACCTGACGCTGCTTGGGGCTGGCGCTTGCCAGTTCACTAAAATGCTACCAAAAAAACTGTTAGCGATCGCAGGGATCAGGCCTGACTCTGCAAACGCTGCAGTTATGCGTTTAGTGTTTTGTAAGTGACAGTGATCGATCTATACTGCACTTGGGTGGGCTGGGCGGAGGGGCAAAACGCAGGTGCTAGCAGGTATCTGGGCTGATCCCGTTAACACTGCATTTTTGGGAACCCTAAACTGCTGGGGACGCTAGTATAGATCTGATCGGATTAGATATTGATCCAATCAGATACTATACCACTAAGGGAGGCGTATGCTGCGTGCGTGGGTGTTAGCGGTACTGGCGCTAATCTGATGCTGCCTGGGGCGACGCATATCACCGCCGGGCGATCAGGGGGCTAAACCTTTATTCGGTAATAAATGGCGGGTGCCCTGACATATAAAAAATAAACAAACTAACCAGCGTCAACCGTAACACTTATACGGTGATCAGTGGTGAAAGGGTTAACTAGGGGGCAATCAAGGGGTTAAAACATTTATTAGGTAGTATATGGGGATCCCTGTCGCTATAAAATGCTGACGGCGAACCTAAATATTTACGTCCCTAACTAGCGTCACCAGCGACACTAATACAGCGATCAGAAAAATGATCGCTTAGCGACACTGGCGACAGGGGATGATCAAGGGGTTAAAACTTTATTAGGGGGGGTTAGGGGGGTACCCTAGACCTAAAGGGGGCTAACAGTAACTGTCCTAACACTGTAACTGTCACAAACTGACACCAATACAGTAATCAGGAAAAAAAAAAAAAAAACCTGCTTGGTGTCAGTTTGTGACAGGGTGGGGTGATTGGGGGGGTGATCGGGGGGGCGATCGGGGGGGGTTTTGTGTGCCTGGCATGTTCTACTGTGAGGTGTAGTGTTGGTGCACTCACAGTGATGTCTTCTCTCCTCGGCGCTGGAACGGAAACTACCGAGCCGAGGAGAGATGACATCATTTCCTTTGCTGCTGTTTAGCATACAGCAGCAAAGGAATGTTCCCACTGGCCGGCGGCGATCGCGAGGGGGGGGCCACGAACGGATGGCCTCCCCCTCACCTCCGATCGCCGGGGAACAAAAGACGACTGCCTCGGGCACCGGGGGGGGTCCGATCGGACCCCCCACCCGCGGAAGGCAAATCACGTACATGTACATTGCCTGTCCGTGCCACCTTGCCGACGTACATCGGCGTGAGGCGGTCGTCAAGTGGTTAAGGACACGCAGGGTTTTATTGACTAAAGGCTACAAGACTGTGCAGTTGCCGCACTCTGCAAGTGCAGTTGCTCCACAGCTTAGTAAATGAGGTAAGGTAAAAAGGCTTTCATGTTGCAAGGAGTACCCAATCACATGCAAGGGCAATTCAGCCAAACACTTTGTGGCTTGCACATGATTGGATGATGGAAATCAGCAGAGCTTCTGCTAATTTACTAAAGCACTGGAGCAAATGCACTTGCAGAGTGCAAATGCATTTTGCAAAGTGCAACATATATTTGCTTTGGAAAAATCAACACCACAGAACATTATAGCAATTAGGGGGGGTTTGGAAATCAAGTTAATTACATGCACACTATTTGGATTGAGTTTAGGTGGGGGGGGTTGGAAATCAAGCTAATTACATGCACACTATTTGGATTGGTTTTAGGTGGGGGGAGGGGTTTGGACTTCAAGTTAAAGCTGGGGTCCACCTATCTATCGTTTTTTTTGGAGTTCATTCACAAACTTTTCTTCTCATGATTATCTACTCACATGTTCTGTGTAATAAGTCCGCCTGTGTCCGATTTTGTTGTAAAGAATAACTTATAAAATTCACTGAAGGCAGTTTCCATCTTCATTGTGGGCATTTGAAGCCCACAAGCATGTATTTCCTGGATGAGGTGAATGCTGTGCTCCCAGCATTCACTGAGATGTTGTGATGACGCTGTTGCCCAATGCATGCTGGGAAGCCTGTGACTAGCTCCCAGGGGACTGTGGGAGGTCTGGGAGAGGCTAGAAACACGCCTACTCCCATGGGAGGAAAACCAGGAAGTGCTAAGAAGATTAGAAAAAAAAGGTAATTACGGCGATTTAAATTTTTTTACACAGCATGTCAGCATCTAGGCAAGGAAGAGAATGCATAGAGATGATGTTAAAAATTTGGGTGGAACCCTGCTTTAATTACATGCGCACTATTTGGATTGAGTTTAGGTGGGGGGGTTGGAAATCAAGCTAATTACATGCACACTATTTGGATTGAGTTTAGGTGGGGGGAGGGGTTTGGACATCAAGTTAATTACATGCACACTATTTGGATTGAGTTTAGGTGGGGGGGTTGGAAATCAAGCTAATTACATGCACACTTTTTTGGATTGAGTTTAGGTGGGGGGAGAGGTTTGGACATCAAGTTAATTACATGCACACTATTTGAATTGAGTTTAGGTGGGGGGGTTGAAAATCAAGCTAATTACATGCACACTATTTGGATTGAGTTTGGGGGGGGGTTGGAAATCGAGTTTATGACATGCACACTATTTGGATGGAGTTTGGGGGGGGTTGGAAATCTAGTTTATGACATGCACACTATTTGGATGGAGTTTAGGGGAAACAAAGTACAATGCAGCTGACTAAATACATTCAAACTGAGTAGACTAGGTGGATATGTGCCCAGCATTGTATGCTGGGGAGGTTAGTGAAGGTAAATATACATGCATGACTAAAAAGAACATGAAAAAAGTCCAGCATGCGTGAGGAGAAAAAGGGGAAAAGGGGACATTCACACTATATTGCAATGATGGTAAGTAGTGTTTGAGTTAAGAAATACATTACATTATCAAAGATTAAAGAAAAGAACATGTGATGCTAATAAAAGAAAAAATTCTTACCTTAATATAGTCCTTCTGCAGGACCTGGATGATGGCAGAACGGGTCTCTGGGATAACGATCCCCGGAGCCTGGGGGGATATGCCTGCCGAGAACTTGAGGTCCTACAGGCTTCTCCCTGTCGCCAAGTACCGCAACGTGGCAACTAGCCTCTGCTCCGGAGTGATGGCTTGCCTCATGCAGGTATCCTGCCTGCTGATATAGGGGGTCAGCAAAGCCAACAAACGGTCAAAAACGGGGTCCGTCATCCGGAGAAAGTTCCTGAAATCCTCAGGATTATTCTCACGGATCTCACGGAGCAATGGCATGTGACAGAACTGGTCACGCTGAAGCAACCAATTCTTGGTCCATGAACTCCTCCTCGCCCTGTTCATGGACTGGTCTTGGGCTGAAGAATGAACTACAGCACCAAGCACATACAATGCACGAGCTCGACGACGAGTACTTACAGGTAACATGGCTTCAAAACGGTCGGCTGGTCAGAACGCACTTAACAGAACGCACTGAAGAACAGCAAGGCCTGTGAAGAGCAACCTGAAAATCAGGAACGAGCTAACAATAAAACAAAGATTTCTCAATGCCAACTGACCAAACGCACTGAAAAGAAGATACAAACCTCACAAGCACAGACTGAACAACAGTTAAAACGAACTGAAAAATACGAGTCTCACAAGCGCAAATCGTCTCTCACCAAACTTCTACTAACACGAGATGAACACGAGATTAGCAGAAGGAGCCCAAAGGGTGTCGTATCGGCTATTGAACTTCTGTTTTATAGTCTCGTCGGACTTGGTGTACGTCACCACTTACTAGGCTGTCGAACTTTTGTGTGATCGTGTGTAGACGAAAAGTCCGACCGTGTGTACGCCCCATTATGGTTAAAGGTTTGATCATTGGACAACCTAAATAGGTTTGGGACAGCAGCTGCACCTTACTGTATATTATTGGCGCAAGTTCATTTTTTGAACATATATTGCAGGGAATAATAGAAGCTGTACCTGATGGACATCAGTCAGTTTTTGCAACCTCTACCTAAGCAAAGAGTAAAGCTGACCATATTTGGATCAAAATTTCGCTGGTTCAGCAGGGACTGGCCAAATTTCGGTGCATGTTGTTGAACAGAAGTCAATCAACAGATTAAAAACCCTGACAATATTTATTTGCATGATCACCACTGCAGGCAACAGGCTGCAGAACTGATCAGTGTACTCTGACAGTGGGGAAATCTCCCAGTTGTCAGATTACAAAGGCACAGCACAGAGGAGTCTTTTAACCACCTTGAATGTGTGGATGTAGGATTCGAGTCAGTTTTTTTCATTCAATCAGCTTGAACTAAAAAAAAATCTGACTCGTGTATGGCCAGTCTAAGACACTCTTTTTCATGTGTACACTGCAAACCTTTATATGCATCATATCCATGAACACCTTTGTGAAACAATCAAGTATTATATTTTGGGTATGATTCTGCAAAAAAAAAACTGCAGTCAGTAGCCCTAGTCTTGAATCACATTTTTAAATTTGCCATAACAACAGGTGTATTTAGTTTTTGTTGAATTACTGTATTTATCAGTGTATTACACGCATAGGCGTATAAGATGCACCTTAACTTTAAGAGGGAAGTTTCAGGAAAAAAACTTTACACGGACCTCCTGCATAATACATGGACCCCCCTGGCATAATACACGAACCCGCTGGCATAATACACGGACCCCCTGCATAATACATGGACCCCCCTGCATAATACATGGACCCCCTGCATAATAGACAGACCCCCCGACATAATATATGGCCCCCCCGCATAATAAATGTACCCCCCTGCATAATACACGGACTACCCAGCATAATACAATAAACCCCTGGCACAATACACGGAACCCCCAGCATAATACATGGACCCCCTGCATAATACACAGACCCCTGTACAACAGACAGACCCCTGTACAACACACAACCCCCTTTCATTATAAAGACACCCCTGCACTCCCAGCACTGAGAAAGGGACAGCTCTGCCAGCATACTCTAAAGTTGAGAAAACTTCACACTGTCAGCCTGTCAGCCCCTTCTCATACACCGCTCCTCCTGTGTCACTCTCATTGTAAATCAAAGCTTCTAAATCCTCCATTAGCGCCGCTCTCTCTCGTGGACCCAGTCATGTGACTGCTCTCCTCTCTTTTATTGAGGGTCACGTGACTGTTCTCCTCCTCCTATCAAAAGCTACACATGAGGAGGAGGCGGAGTGGGAGGAGAAGAGTCGCCACAACGAGCTGCGTTAATTAAAGGATTCAGAGGCTTAGATTTACATTGAGAGTTACACAGGAGGAGCGGTATATGACAAAGGGCTGGCAGTAATGTTTTCTGAACTTTAGAGTTTACTGGCAGTGCTGTCCCACGGCCAGGAGTGGCAAGGCAACCGGCCTGACACCCTCCCAATAGGTGGCACCCGGGGCGGACCGCCCGTTCCCCGCCCCCTGTTGGTAAAAAAAAACAGATATCGGCGTATAACACACAGGCACGGTTTACCTTCTATTTTCAGAGTAAAAAAAGTGTGTGTTATATGCTGATAAATACGGTAAATAACACATATGATAAACAAAATCTGCTGTTCATGTTATATATTTCTCAGCTAATCTTTTACATCTTAAATCACTAAAAACTGGATTAACTTCCAGTAAGTCTTGTTATTAGGATTTTCTCCACACAGCTGGTGTTGTGAAAGATAATACTTTTCCAACGCATAGTCCTCTTATCTGTGCTTTCTGTAAGACAACTCTTTCTTTACACCACTGTAGTTCAGTCATAGGTTATAAAGGATTATTGATGGTTAATGAATAAAAGATTTTACTAGATAAAATATAGAAGTATACCTCAGGACTGTTTTCTTCTATTTTAGAATTCTATGCAGTTACAAGCTGAATTTATTGAATTTCTTTCAGTTCAGCCAACTCCAGTCTAAAGCTATTTTGACTTGGAAGTTTATGTCTTCTGACAAAGTGAAGGAAAATATTTAGCCAAGGATAAAATTATGTGTAAGAGCGCAATAATTTTTGTAAAAGTGAAATATTGGTAAAATCTTCAGTTTTTCAGGACTGGTGTAAATGTTTTATTTGCAACTCCATTTTGAGTAATTAAAGTTGCCAATAATTACCAGCAACCTTTACTACACCGACCTTGAACACTAATGTCAGCTACAGCTAAAAATGGAAAACCTAGCTTTGTGTTTAGTCCAGGGGTCAGCAGCAACCTATTTCCACTTAAGGGCCGGATTTAATGTATGTGCATGCATGGAGGGTCGCATTCATCTGCTAATAAATGAAGATAATAATCTGGACCCCTTTACATTACATAGTCCACACACTTCTGGACCCCTTTACATTACACAGCCCCATACCTCTGGACCCCTTTATATTACACAGCCCCTGTATCTCTGGACCTCTTTACATTACACAGCCCCCCTGCACATCACACAGCCCCCCCCCATGTTATGCTTTAAAATTGTGCACACTTGTGGAATAGCGACAAACTATGGTACTTAAATATCACCATAGGCAACGCTTTAAAAATTTCTACAGGTTAACAGTTTAGCGTTGAAAGGATATTTTAGCTTGCTGTCCACCATTTTAAAAGACTGTATCCATTTTAGAATAATATGTATATAAAAAAAAAAAGGCGCAGCGCTTAAAATGTGCAAAGTTCATAATAGGAGAAAGTTCCTGAGTAGAAATAAAGTGGAGCTAATCAGAGCCATCACCATCAAGGGGAAACAAAAGCTTCTATTGGACGTGATCCACCATAGAGGGAACTTCAGAAGGGAATAGAAATACCATCACCACCACCCAAACAAACTGACCCTTACCATCAGTGTATGGGTTATACACATGTATTGTAATCAAGTAGTGAAGGCAATCTATATAGAGTGAAAAACGGTCCTCTGTTTATACAGCACCAAAACATTTCTCTCCCTCCGGACCAGGTGAAAATCCCAGGAGACCCTCTTTTCAACAGGATAAAATACCAGGTGCAATCCAGTGGGCATATACAATCTCGAGAGTTGTGCACATGTAGGGAGTATAGAAAAAACGCTCATTGCCCAAAATACATAACCAAGGGTGTTTATTGTAATCATAGGTAAAACAAACTCACATTCGTTAAGAAATCCAACAGTAGTATGAAGCGACCAGCGCTTTTAACCATCAAGATGGCCACCGTGTCTCTGTCCTACCATGTCCAGCGTCACCAGTCTCTGACGTCGCCCAATGTTTCGTCATCAACATGCGTCTTCAGGGGTGTGGTTATTGGCCCAGGGGGGCTGAATACAAATGCACCTCACACACTTAGACCAGTTCCACTTGAACAGAGTTCCAACAGCCTCACAAATGAGCTCATTTGTGAAGCTGTTGGAACTCTGTCCAAGTGGAACTAGTCTAAGTGTGTGGGGTGTTGGCCACTGGGCCAATAACCATGCCCCTGAAGACGCATGTTGATAACGAAATATTGGGCGACGTCAAAGACTGGTGACGCTGGACGTGGTAGAACAGAGACACTGTGGCCATCTTGATGGTTAGAAGCGCTGGTCGCTTCATACTGCTGTTGGATTTCTTAACGAATGTGAGTTTGTTTTACCTATGATTACAATAAACACCCTTGGTTATGTATTTTGCGCAATGAGCATTCTTTCTATACTTCCTACATGTGCACAACTCTCAAGATTGTATACGCCCACTGGATTGCATCTGGTATTTTATCCTGTTGAAAAGAGGGTCTCCTAGGATTTTCACCTGGTCCGGAGGGAGAGAAATGTTTTGGTGCTGTATAACCAGAGGACCGTTTTTCACTCTATGAAGATTGCCTTCACTACTTGATTACAATACATGTGTAAAACCCATACATTGATGGTAAGGGTCAGTTTGTTTGGGTGGTGGTGATGGTATTTCTATTCCCTTCTGAAGTTCCCTCCATGGTGGAACACGTCCAATAGAAGCTTTTGTCTCCCCTTGATGGTGATGGCTCTGATTGGCTCCACTTTATTTCTACTCAGGAACTTTCTCCTATTATGAACTTTGCATATTTTAAGCGCTGCACTTTTTTGTTTCTTCTTTTTTTTTATATCTCTTCAATTGTACCCAGCAATTTTGTGTTAGCTGCTTTTCCTCTATTTATTTATTTATATATTTAGCGCAACAGATTTGTGTTTTCTAATAATATGTATATGTGACGTTTATGAGAAGTTAAGTTTCAATTTCTTGTAAATGGTCTGATTTCCCCCGAAATGACGAAATTATGTGTTAGCCCCTTTCCTGTTATTAGTTTCTATATGAGTTATTAATATTTTATTTTTGCTTGTTTTAAAACATCCTGTATGTCTGTATCTTTACCATATATTAATGAAAGGGTTGGACTTTTGTTGTGATGTCATTTTGCTTATATAAGATTGAAGCCTAATTAAATCAGATCAGATCATTCTGAGAACTGAAATGTCTTGTATGCGTGTCATAACTTTCATCAGAATGGTCTCCAGATCTGAATGGGTTTGAAGGAACACTCTAGGCAGGATATCATACGAGGTTCACTTGCTTTTAGAACATCCCTACACCCCTTCAGCTTTGGTGTCAGAAAGTGGGGCGGTCATCATTATCTAAGTCCGGTAAGTCTGATTTAATTATTATTATTTTTCTTAGTGTGACTTTTAGTTTAAAAGACATTTTCCCTACATTAGATTAACAGAAGGTGTAGTGTTAAAAACATTTATGTAAATGTATGAACCTCGGTAGAAGTCCATTCGGGTGACGGCAGTGTAAGGAACTCTGAGATAGTTCCAAAGGAACTCTAAGATAGTTCCAAGGGGTTCTGAGAAGCCCAAAGTAATATAATACACTACTGTAAGAAGTTTGATAAAGATATCTGATAGAGTGTGCCAGAAAAACCCAAACCTCTTTACTTCTAAGTGACAGAAAGGCAAGCAAATAAGGAGATAAAATAAGTAGATAAAATAAGGTAATCTGTTTGTCTGTGTGGAATTTGTCAGGTGTCGTAAGGTAAGATGACACCTTTCCATTGCACTGTGTTATAAACAATATTCGGTGATGTATTGATGCTGACTTTTAATAATTTACATATGAATGCTTTGACTCTAAAGTGTAAGATATAACCTGTATTGTATTGCAGTCGGCAGGATGACTCTGGCATTGATTCAGTGAGTAAAAATATTTTTTTTTCCTTGCTGTAATCAGACGTTCAGTGTCATCTTAGGGAAAGTACTAAAAAAAAATGTCTCAAAAGTGTCCTGATTGTATTACTGGTTTGTTATTCTGTTATACTGGTCCTCAGATATATCTTGTAGTCAGTGTCCCAGGAGGTTATTATTTTAAACTAGGAAAGGAACCCTTATTTAGAGAAGGCAAACCACGGGTTTAAGTTTTAAGGCTTAATTTACATAACAAATTTGTGTTTCAAGAAGGATTGACAGTGCAGGGAGTAATATTACTTATTCAAAGAGCAGGGGAGACTTATCAAGTCTGTCCCAGGTTTGAAGTATTGTGACATTAGGGACGTTTTTACCAATTAAATTATGGATAGAGCGTTAATAACACTTTCTTAAGGTAATACATAAATTGGTGAGGCTAACTTTTGATTAAAACATGGATATTTGGCTTTTTGCCAACAGGGTTGAAGTACTAATATCTCACTGACCGTAATAGATAGTGGGGAATTATTTGCGGCATTAGTACTACCGCAATTGAAGGCACTGTTTGAACCTGTTGGCACACTACAGAAAAAAAACATTTTTGAAATGTAAATAAAAATTGTTTGGTTATAAATATAAGAAAAGTAATAACGTACAAAGCTTGCTTATGATTAGGGGAACCTCTGGCCATAAGGAGTGTTTAATAGCATTTTGCCAAGAAAGAAAAAATGAAAAAAAAGAGACTCAGTATCTAATTAGAATGTTTAGAAAGAAAAATAAATATGTATGTTGTGGAGATCCCCGGATGGACCGAGGCTCCCTATAGTATCCTAGCCCATACATTGTTCACGATGGGTTTAGCAGAGTCATGGGATGGTAAATTAAGGGTTAAATCAACCTTCTCTATGCCTGTACCATGTGCCTAGAGGCTGCACACGCTGGAGAAGGTCAGAGTACAAAACACGCAGTTTTAAAACAGGCAGCAGACACCGAGGAAAAAGAGCATGCAAGAAGACATAAGGCTCATTACAGATAGTTTGGTGGGAACTACCTCCCCTTGGGATTGGACTAAAGTGCCTCCCATAAATGTCTTGAAGGCACCCACCACCAAGGCAGAGGCTTATTCACTAAACACTGTTGATGGAAGGAATACTATGTGGGAAGAGTTAGAGGAGGAAATGAAAAGAGCTTTCACTAACAAATCATCACTCCCCACTGCAGTAGCTTGCAAACAAAAATCATCAGAGTCAGTGTTGGAATTTTGGAAGAGATTCCAAGACGTTTGACTTAACACTCAAGATAAAATGCACAGTCTTTTAATACAGACTTATCTCAGTAACCTAGTCCATAAATATGCACCTACTGTGAGACAGCAGATATCAGACTGGGCTACAAAGAGTATGACTGACTTTCAAAAAACGCATTATCAAAATGATTTCTCAGGAAATCAAAGGGGAAACTTTTATAAAAAGAAGGAGGGGGCAAGGACAAAGAGATAGTTACATACAGAGAAAAAGAGGATTTCTTAAAGAAAGGAATCTTAGGGGAAATTGTCTCGCCCTACAATACTCCCATTAGCACGGTAAAGAGGGCAAATGGTGACTATAGGTTTGTACAAGACCTAAGGGCCATCAATAGCCTAGTGGTACCGATTGCCCCAATAGTGCCTGATGTGCCATCAATACTTACTGCCATACCATACGATGCAGAGTATTTTACTGTGATTGATTTAAAGAATGTTTTTTTCCTGTCCCTGTAGATGAGGAGCCATGGCCACTGTACTCCAAGCCACCCTTGGGCCCTGGACTGCCCCTTATGGTTCTGTACTGTTCCAGTATGTTGATGATTTTTTTATTTGTAGTTCTTCAGAGGAGGACTGCCGAGCTGATAGCCTATCTTTATTGAAATGGTTACATGTATGTGGTCACAAAGTATCTAAGAAAAAGTTACAATGGTTTAAAAAAAACAGTTGAATATTTGTGCTCATAAAAGGAGAAAGAAGAGTCAGTCACAAAAGATCTGTGGCTCTGATTGGTCTGCCCCACCCACTTAACAGGAAGGACATGCTCACCTTCCTCGCTGTGATTGGTTACTTCCGCCAATGGATACCTGACTGCTCTTTTAATGACAATATATTTAGACAAGTAACCCTCTCTGAAATGTCTGATACTGTAAAATGGTCTGATGAAATGTTAGATGCTTTTGCCGTGTTGAAATGTGCAATGGCTACTAGCTCGAACCTCGACCTCCTTGAATATGGCAAAATGTTGCACTTGTTTGCCAGGGAAAATTGCAGAACCATGGCGGGAGTACTGGCCAAGGAACATGGTGGGAGACTGCGCCCTATAGTTTTTTTTTCTCAAAGATGGTCCCGGTGCAGGTTCAAGGTATGCCCAAGTGACTCAGAGCTCTAGCGTCCTGTGCCATGGTGGTTAAGATGGCCACTTCTTTCACTCTGGGACACAACACCACACTTCACACCACCCACAATGTGTCAATCTTGTTGAAAAATTTACATATACAGCACATGTCTGCTCAGCGGTTGAGCGGATATGAGGTGATTTTACTGTCCAATCCAAAAGTGAACATCAATTATGCTTCTCCCACTGCAGGCCCAGCACCAATTTTAAACGCCCTTTTAGGATTAAAAGGAGAACAGGATGAGGTTGTGCCACAACATGACTGCATAAATCTCATTCGCCAAGACACATCACCCAGGTCTGATTTATCTTCCACAGCACTACCAGACACACAGAATGTTTTTGTGGATGGTTCTTGCTCTAGGCTATAGTACACTGCAGAGCACACACAGGCCAACAGACAGAGGTAGCCAGGGGAAATGAGTAGGTCTGGCTGACCTTGCTGCTAAACAAGCTGCTATCTCACAGACAGCAGACATCCATATTGCTATGCCTGACCTATCCCCATTTGAATAGTCACTTGCAGATCTCCAGGATTAGGCATCAAATTATGAGTTAAGGGACTGGAATAGTAATTGTGTGCGGAGAGATCCAAGGGCTGGACTTCTCTGCAAAGAGGGGAAACCATGTATACCAATGGCAAGTGCATTCACAGTACCATGGAATAGGCCACACAGGTATACAAGTCACGGCTGATCTCACGCACATGCCCAAACTAGGCAAAAGACAGGAATATCTTTTGATAATTGTGGACATGTTCTCAAATGGTCCAGCTTTTATAGCCAGGGTCTGCCAGGACTTGGTAAAAAACTCTCAAGATAGAATGGAAGTTTCACATTCCCTACCACCCTCAAAGTTCAGGATTAGTAGAAAGAATGAATAGAACAATAAAAGACAAGATAAGAAAGGCCACAGGAGGAACCTTTGCCAACTAGAGTAAGGTCCTCCCAGCAGTCCTAGCAGAAATAAGAATAACCCCTTCCAAGACAGGGTATTCACCTTTTGAAGTTTTGATGGGTAGACCTTTCCCCACCCCATAGGCCAGAGCACCTTTAATGGTAGAAAAGGGAAATTTAGACTTAATAGAGGAAGAATATGTAATAAAACTGGTTGAAATATTGGATACAGTCAAAGAAATGTTGCTCGCACCTCTCCTTTTTCTTCACAGGAAGCTACTCACTTCTTCAAGGAGGGAGACACCGTGGCGGTCCAACAGCTGAACAGAAATAAGAAGCAAGAGTATCCCTTTGGACCTCCTACCACAGCGGTTACAGTGACCAGAACAGCTATCCTGGTGGAAAACTGCTAGTCCTGGATCCATGTCAGCCGAGTGAAAAAGGTTGCCCAAAGCCCCAAGAGCAGGAAGGAGATCCTAAACACAGGAGGCCCTCAAGCAGAAGTCCAAGCAGATGAAGGAGGAGTTCCTGGAAAAGCAGGTCCTGCCAGAGAAGATGACCTTGCTTATTTCACCGCAGACTTCTGGCAAAGCATTTTGCCTCCTGTTCCTGATCACCCTGATAGTGTTCCCACCCACTTGGATGATCACTAACTGTATTTACTACCCTGAAGATTTGGGTGCCATTAAAAGTGTTTGTGGGAACACACACATACACAGGAGAACATTACAGTGATACAAGTTAGAAACAAGAGAGACATTGAGGATAATTTTGCTGATAAAATGCTTTTGCTAAAATTTAAATATGCTTATGCTCAGAAATCAGGATTTCAGAAATGTTGGATTTGTAGCAAATTGCACCCTCGCACTGTTATACACACGGTCAGATTTTGTCCGATCGGAGCGTGTTGTCGGAAATTCCGACCGTGTGTGGGCTCCATCGGACATTTTCCATTGGATTTTCCGACACACAAAGTTGGAGAGCAGGAGATAAAATTTTCCGACAACAAAATCCGTTGTCAGAAATGCCGATCTTGTGTACACAAATCCGGACAAAGTGCCACGCATGCTCAGAATAAATAAAGAGATGAAAGCTATTGGCCACTGCCCCGTTTATAGTTCCGCGTACGTGTTTTAATTTCAATATTTTTTATTGGTTTGAAAGAGTTAAACAGTATAAATTGTAAACAGTATAAATTGTAAACAGTATAATTTGTATACAGTATAAATTGTATAAATATTCTGCGGCATCACAGATTCATCTTATACATTAGATGATATGTAATGGTATACATAATTTGGTTTGGTGACAGCAGTTGTTGACTATCAGTAGATATGATAGTATAATCATCAGCTGGATGTTTGACAATGTATATTTATACTAAACAATTATTCCAGAAATAAGCTAGTAAAAGGACTAGCATTCCCAACACTATAAAACTTTGTTGTACTAGGATTAATATTGTTAAGGTAATATAAATAATAATAACACTAAAACAGAAACAGAAAATATGCAGCGTTGCATACTTCGTATGAATATGGGTTGTAAGTAATCAGAACATAAAGAACTTTAACCTTTATGGTTAAGTGCGTACCATGTTATCCAACCAGACCATTTGGTTTGTGATTTCAAGTATTGGCCCTGGGCTGCTGCAAACATACGTTCATATGTAGCGTGTGTATTAGTCAGTTCAATCATTTCTCGGAAAAAAGGAGGTTTAGTATCTTTCCAATGTCTCAGTATTGCTAACCTAGTGCTAAGTAGTATGTGTATAATTATAGTTCTAGTAGCTACCGGTATATTTTCTATGCCTAGTGAAAGAACAACCAAAGCCGCTTTAGAGGTGACTGTAGAGCCTGCTATTACTGAAATTAATTTAAATACTTTTTGCCATAATGATCGTATAATTGGGCATTTCCACATTATATGGTGTAAGGTACCTACTTGTCCGCAGTTTCTCCAGCATAGAGCCGAGGTTTTTTGAGCGAATTTAGATATTCGGTATGGTGTTAAATACCAACTTAGCATTAATTTGTAGGTTATCTCCCACAGGTTAACGCACTTAGTAGCTGCAAATGTGTTGCGTAGGGCTTTTTGCCATTGTTCTTCGGTATAGGTTGTGCCCAGTTCATGTTCCCACGCTATGATGTTGTCAGTTTTGGTGAACACATGTTTATTGTTGAGCAAGTTATAAAATAAGGATATTCCTTTTATGTTAGTGTTGGGATTTGTGAAGTAAAGGAATACTCGCCATGGTACCTTAATGGATGTGTTTGGGTATTTTTGAAGGAGATGAGATATCTGGATGTAGCTATAGTAGTCATTATCATTCAAACCGTATTCAATTTGCAAGGCCTCAAACGTTTTAGGTATTGGACCAGTCATAAGATCTTCTAATGTTAGTATGCCTCTGGACATCCAATGTGTTATACGTAAATTTGGTATAACCAATGTTAGACTGGATGTAGTGATTGGGATAGTAGTGTAGCATCCATTGTAGGGGATAAGTGTGTTTGGGTGTGCATCTGGATGTTGTAAGATAACAGTAAGTCAGCTAGGCTTGTCCTGGGAACCTGTGCTTTCTCTAGTTCTAACCATCTATGGGTCTGTGACTGGGATAGCCAATATTTGGCTTGTGAAAGAATTGCTGCTATATAGTAGTCTTTTAGTATGACATGTCCTATTCCTCCAGCATCTCTAGACCTAGTTAGTTTCATGAAGGCACACCTAGCCTTCTTGCCTTGCCATAGAAATTTATTAATCTGGCATTGAGCATTGGAAAAGAAGGAATTAGGGACAGGGATTGGATGCGTTCTAAATAAATAGAGCAGCTGTGGCAGAACCATCATTTTAAACGCTGCCAGTCTTCCTGACCACGATAGTTCTGCTTTGGCTAGATCCAGAAGTTTTTTCTGAAATGTTCCCAGGAATGAGATATAGTTAGCAGCCACTAGGTTATCTATTGTTGCTGTTAGGGTTATTCCCAAGTATTTTATCCCTTTATTTTCCCATGAATATGGGAATTTTGAACTAAGTTTAGCTTGTAGAGCAGAGTCAATGACTATTCCCATTATATAGGATTTGTTCTCATTTACTTTATAGTAAGATATTTTATTGAACATGTCTAAAGCATTATGTACCAAGGCCAGGGAAGTTTCCACATTGGTTAAGATCATGATTATGTCGTCCGCGAATAAACTTATCTTATGTGTGGACTTAGCCATGGAGAAACCTTTAATGTCGGGGTGAGAGCAGATATATATAGCCAAAGGTTCCATGAGTAAATTAAAAATTAATGGGGACAGGGGACATCCCTGTCTAGTGCCGTTTGTTATGTTAAATGGTTTGGATAATGCTCCTGATGTAAATACTTGGGCCGAGGGTTAGAGTATAAGGCTAGAATTGCTGAGAGAATGGTGCCAGTAAAACCAAATCTGCTCAAGACCTGAGTAAGGTATTGCCAATGTATGCGGTCAAAGGCCTTCTCTGCATCCAACGCCAACAGCAGAGAAGGCCTTTTGTGCAACCTAGCTAAATGTATGATATTTGTCAACCTGCAGGTGGCATCAGACGTCTGACGGCCCTTGGTAAACCCGGTTTGGTCAGGATGTATGAGAGTATATTTAGTAAGCGGGATGCGATAAGTTTGGCATATATCTTCAGATCAGTGTTAAGCAATGAGATGGGCCTGAAATTTGAGGGGGTATTAGGTTCCTTCCCTGGCTTTGGCAGTGTCACTATTATTGCATTCAACATTTCTGGTGGGAAAGAGGCAGAGGCAGCAGCAGTATTAAAAGTACGTTCCATATACGGGATTAATAGATGTTTAAAAGTTTTGTAATATTCCCCAGAAAATCCGTTTGTTACTAGGGAGGGAATCAATGGCTTTATGTAATTCTTCTGTGTTAAACTTTTGGTTTAAGGTCTGTATTTGTTCTTGAGTAAGTGAAGGTATGTCTAGATGTTGTAAAAAATAATTTATTGCGTCAATGCTAGGCTGTATAGTATGTGTATCATCTTTTAAGTTATATAATGTGCTATAATAGTGACTAAAAGTGTCCGCTATATCTTGAGGGTGATAGAGTTTGTGGTTAGTTAAAGGGTGGAGTATATAAGGGATCTTTGTTTTGTGCCTGAGTCCTTTTATTCTATATGCTAAGGTTTTGCCAGCTTTGTTTCCTGTAGCATAGTATGTCATTTTAAGCTTTTTAGAAGCTCTTTCAAAGCTTTCAAGTAGTAATAATCTTAAGTCATAACGTAGTTGTGTAAATTGTTGGGAAATTATATGGGATGTCTTTTGTTTGTTACAGGATTCGAGCAAAAAAATTTTGTCTGTCAATTCTTTTACCCGTTGTTGCTGCTGCCTCTTGGCTCTTGCCCCCAGTTGTATAAAGATACCACGTATATACGCCTTATGTGTATTCCATAGCATAAATTGATCCTGCACAGAAGAATCATTAATGCTAAAGAACTCTTTCAAATGCTTACTTATAACATTTTTGAAGTCTAGCTGTTGCATTAGATAGGTATTAGATCTCCATATGTGGGGTATAGTGCATGCTGTGTCATCTCTTATGGAGAGGGTGATGGACGCGTGGTCCGACCACGTGATGGTGTTGATAGTTGTAGATGTCGTTTGAGCTAAAGTACTTTGGTCCACAAGGAAAAGATCAATTCGAGAGTAGACTCTATGTGGAGAAGAGAAAAAGGTATAGTCTCTTTCGCCAGCATGCATGCACCTCTAAGCATCATATAGATCCTGTGTGTGAAGTGTGGTTAAAAGAGACATGCCCGAGCGTCTTGTGCCAGAGGAAGAGTCCAGATTTGGATCAGGTGTTGCATTGAAGTCTCCACATAGTATTAACTTTCCTGGTGGGCCTTGACCTTATGTAGTAGTTTGTGGAGGAAGTGTATTTGGTGTTGGTTGGGCGCATACACATTGACAACAGTGTATGTAATGGAATTAAGGTCGCATACTAAAATTAGGTAACGACCTCTAGGGTCTATGATTGCTTCATGGAGTGTAAATGCCACCGAGTCCCGTATGGCTGTAAGGACTCCTTTTGCTTTATTTTGGGCATTGGCAAAAAAGATATAAGGGAAGTTACGGTGTGTGCAAGAAGGAGTAGCCACTGTGGAGAAGTGCGTTTCCTGCACACAGATGATGTCAGCTTTGTTGGAGGGAGCCTCCTTCCACATTGACTTCCTCTTAGCGGGGTGGTTGAGACCCTTGGAATTAATGGAGAGGATTTTTATACCCATAATTGAGGGATTTGAGTGCTATCCGGGTTTTGTAGTAAATAATCATTTTTGAGGTAATGTTGCCCTCTTGTGGTGTTTTTAAGAATAGCAAGGGATAGGCACTATATGGCATAACAGAGCTTGAGATGTACTCACATTTAGATGGCAATATTATGATAAACTCGAATTTGAAATGGAGAGTGAAGGAAGTTCTTTCTTCATACTTGCTGTCGATGTAGGGTTTGTCTCTGCGGTACCTACATGGGTTCCGGCTGCTGCAATTTTCAGGAACAGAAAAAGGAAAAAGAAAACAGAAAAACAAACATAAACTATAAAGGTAGTGTGTTCATCAAACTTGTGTGAGATCAGCATATTCAGGAGCTGATCCTAAACTTTGAAAAACACAAAGGTTATTGTACAGCTCTTGCTGTTCAAGTAAGTGGGGGAAAAAAGTTCAAGCCTGTGAGCTCTTGGACAGTTTTCCAGGGACTTGTAGGTTATAAATTAACCATCCTGAGTTAAGTATGTGATTTTGCGTTTTTTGTAGTGACCGTCTTCCATGCAGGTTCCACTGATCTGGGCAACCTAGCCGCGGTCGTCTCCTGTTCAGGTAGAATCTTCCATTCCTCCAAGAGGGAGAGACCCTTCTCTAGGGAATTCACCACGTGGGTGCGTCCATCTTTAGTAACAGTCAGCTTAGTAGGATACCCCCACCTATAAGTGATGTGATGGTTTCTCAGTGCTTTGGTGATGGTGTTTAAGTCCTTTCTTTTTTGTAGTGTGTACTGAGAGAGATCTACATAGAACTGTACATGCTGGAATTGCGCGGGGATTTGATCTTTGTGACGCATAATCAACGTCAGTTGTTCTTTGGCATGATAAAAATGTAAACGCAAGATTACATCCCTGGGGAAGTGTTCTGACAGGTATGACAGTTTTGGTAGGCGATGGATTCTGTCTATTGTAATCTCAAGGTCAGAGAGATCAGGAAGGAGAGATTTAAACAGCGAGGTAGCATAGGATCTTAAATCAGTTTGCTGGATTGTTTCAGGGATCCCCCTGATTTTCAAGTTATTTCTCCTGTTTCTGTCCTCAATGTCTGCGATTTTAGCTTTCATCCAGTCAGTATCCCCTTCTCTCTCCTCATGGGAGTCCACTAAGTTATTAATGGTGACAGCATACTCTCCCATTTTTTGCTCAATATGCTCAACCCGTGTTTCTACAGCCTGAAGGTTGGTGTTAAACTTATGCATACATTTCATCAGGTCGGATTGTAATGAGCTTCTCAGTGATAAAAGCATATCCTTCAGCACTGTATCTCTTACGGGTTTATGCATGGTAGGAAAGGTTTCTATTGAGTCAGGGAGCTCACGTGTATCGTCCCCTGAGTCTATGCCAGGGCTGGCCGCTCCGAGGGATCCCTCTCCATCCATCCTAAATTTAGCTTTAGCAGGGCTACCTGATGGTGGGGAGGGAGAGTATGGTTGTGGGCTTTCAGATGTGGGTCTATTTTGCTTGTGGCTGCCCTTTTTAGTCAGATGGCTGGTGGGGATATTAGCTGGGGTAGAGGACGACCTGGCGCCATCTTGCATACCGTCATGTTGCTTCATGCTGTAGAAGTCCGTCAGACGCTGTGGCTTCCTTTGTTCCTTTCTTTTCCTGGACATCCTCTCAGCCTTGTCCCAGTGTGAGTCGCCAGCAGTGGGAAGCAAAAACGGGGCCCGATGATTCGTTTTGTGCCGCTGTTTCCCTGGAATTTACCGGAGCTCCGGTCTTATGCTGCCATCCAGCTCAGTCGCAAGCCACGCCCCCTGACGTACGTGTTTTACGTCACCGCATTTACAACGATCGGATTTTCCGACAACTTTGTGTGACCGTGTGTATGCAAGACAAGTTTGAGCCAACATCCGTCTGAAAAAATCCTAGGATTTTGTTGTCGGAATGTCCAAACAAAGTCCAACCATGTGTACGGGGCATTAAGATATCATTAATGGCCATGCCTTTGAATATCACCCCCCTTTTTAAAGGAAAGACTCTACTTGATCTCATAAATATCAGTAGAAGAACAAATAATACCATTACCTTTCACATTATTAGTAGAAGCCATAATCCTACTCGGTGTTTTAACTTTTGGAAATTCCACTAGAAATGCTCACACTTAGTAGTATGTATTATCAGAAACGGACTGATTGCACTATCATGACAAGGAAGTGAGATCATACAAATATGATCAAAGAGGGGATTGAAAGGATATTTTAGCTTGCTGTCCACCATTTTAAAAGACTGTATCCATTTTAGAATAATATTTATATGTAAAATTTATGAGACGTTAAGTTTCTATTTCTTGTAAATAGTCTGATTTCCCCAAAATGACGAAATTATGTGTTAGCCCCTTTCTTGTTATTAGTTTCTATATGAGTTATTAATATTCATTTTTTGTTTGTTTTAAAACATCCTGTATGTCTGTATCTTTACCATATATTAATGAAAGGGTTGGACTTCTGTTGTGATGTCATTTTGCTTATATAAGATTGAAGCCTAATGAAATCAGATCAGATCAAAATGTACATGTTCTCATTCTGAGAACTGAAATGTCTTGTATGCATGCATAACTTTCATCAGAATGGTCTCCAGATCTGAATGGGTTTGAAGGAACACTCTAGGCAGGATATCATACGAGGGTTCACTTGCTTTTAGAACATCCCTACACCCCTTCAAGTGTTACAGAGGAGGTCTTGTGCTAGAATTATTACTCGCGCTCTAACGAACATGGATCATTGCAATACCTCACATGTGTGGTTTGAACACTGTTTAAATTTTCAGTCACAACTTACGTATGCGTTTGCTTCTGCGCGTGAGCATGGAGTAATGGGACGCTTTAAATTATTTTATTTTTATTTTTACACTCTCCCTTTAAAAAAAAAAATCTGATCACTTTTATTGCTGTCAGTAGGAATGCAAACATCCCTTGTAACAGTAATAGGCAGTGACAGATACTCTTTATGGTGGGAGAAAGGAACAAAAGGAAGGAAACGTCAGCTAAGTGCAGCATCCCGGTTAGATGCTTAAATAAAAATGAATTAATGACATTCACAAGATTTAAAAGATAAATGGTCATCTGGTGCTGAGTATGTAGATTCCTCATATATCTGCCCTGCAGGACAGCTGTGAAGTGTTCCAATTGTTGGGAGAGGAGGATGGTCCACTCAGGAGCCTGGAGGAGCCCTGGGAATCCACGCAGACCAGCGTGGAACGCACATCGAAAGTGACATCACTAGAGGGATAGGGGACCAGATGAGAAGACAATGCTATGCGCTCATAGCATCCAGCTCCTTCTAGAGGCCTCTGGCAGGATGTGGGATGGGGGGAGGGACACGCGTCCCCTCCCACTGCTTGGGATAATAACCGAGCAGCTTCTTAGCCGCAACTGTTGTTATCCCAAGAAAGCTAAACGGGGTTAAAACGTCCACAGGTCGGGTGCACGTGAATTCATCACGTGCACCGTCGGGCCAGACATTTAGCGGCGGCGGGCCGTGCGCATCGCTCCGGTTGCAGGTTACCGACCCCTGGTTTAGTCACAATAAATGTAAACTGTTATTATACATTTATTTAACATTGTGTAATAAATAGTATGGTCAAACATTAAGCATGTCTAGCATTTACCATGCTTTATTGTTTTTTTGTGTTTTTATATCAAAGCCCGATAAAAATTATAATGATAACATGTCTTTTAATTTATTTTTTGCTAAATGAATTGGCTTGTGAGAAAAATGTAACTTCATAAGGACTTTACAACCTGGATTATTAAGCTTTTAGTTAAATTATATGCTTGTCCCAGTGAAAGAGGAAGTGATTGTGACAAATACTTTTAGTTTACTAAAAAGTCATTTTAGGCTGGTTAATGGAGTTTTAAATGTATTTTAGGCACTCAGTTAAGTCTAGGGGAAGTTAGAGCTCTCCAATAACATCTATTTATCTGCGCAGGAAAAGAGAGCACAAAGGAGGAACAACATGAGTGGTTTATTGCAAGAAGGCCTTTATTAAAGAATATGTCAACCCAGAATTTCATAGTCCTGATGTGTGTCTGCTGTACCATTTACTGTATGAAAAAGTGTCCTGCTCTCTTTGTATTGCTTCCCTTGTGCAAAATAACTGGGGTTCTTGCCAGTCCCTCCGCTTTCCTATTAAAACAAACAAAATATTTTTTACTTTTTGCTATAATAAATATCCCAATTTAAAAAAAAATGTCCTCAGTTTAGGCCGATATGTATTCTTCTACAAAAACAAAGGAATTGGGGACAGTGGGACTTTACATGAAGCACTTGGTAGCACATAGATAGTTGAGCTGAACAAGGGAACTTTATTTTGTGTACATTGTTGGTAACCATACATATAATGTTCATATCAAGGAAAGGGTAGGCATTGGGGTACATACAATTGACCATAAAATGGTAATAAACATGTCTTAAATGCGATCATTGGTACAAGTTCAGACAAGATAGGAATAAAATGGTACATGTGATGATACAAAACCATAAATAAAGCCATAACAAAATTCCCAAAGTTCAACCTGAATTGAGTTGGATACAATTATAGTTACAAGGTAAAGCCTGCAGGACCTGAGGCCTCACTTCTGCCTGTAGAGGTACAATTTACATAAAAGATATTTAAGGATCTAGATGTAGTTGAATAAAAACAACGCGTTTCGTGGCTGATCCGCCACTCCTCAGGAGCATGCGCGTGATGATCTATAATAGGAATGATAAGGAGAACAATCCTTTAATAATGATGGGGTAGGGTAGAGCCCCAATCAGCATGGAAGTGCGTACCTACCGGTTGAGGTCCATCGGTTATCGATACAGGTACCTCTTCACTTCTCCCATCTCTGCACTGGTTTCCTGTATTGTTTTCTTCTTGGTTGGTGGTCACCTTCTCTTTCACCCCTTGGGCTGCCTGTGCTTCACCTTCATTTTCAGCTTTCCTTGCACGGCCCCCTTTACCCCTCTATCACCTGTCAACCTCACAATCCCAGTCCACCTCATTATCCCTCACCTTTCTTTTCGTATATTTTCCCCTAGAGATGCCTTGGGGTCCCGTGCCCGCCCTGATCACTGCCTGCTTGGTTGCCCCCGCTGGGCTGTCCACCACGGCCCCCAGTAGGGAATGCCGCCTGTTGCCTTTGGTGCCCTGTCATTGTATCGATAACCGATGGACCTCAACCGGTAGGTACGCACTTCGATGCTGATTGGGGCTCTACCCTCTTTTATGTAAATTGTACCTCTACAGGCAGAAGTGAGGCCTCAGGTCCTGCAGGCATTACCTTGTAACTATAATTGTATCCAACTCAATTCAGGTTGAACTTTGGGAATTTTGTTATGGCTTTATTTATGGTTTTGTATCATCACATGTACTATTTTATTCCTATCTTGTCTGAACTTGTACCAATGATCGCATTTAAGACATGTTTATTACCATTTTATGGTCAATTATATGTACCCCAATGCCTACCTCTGTAGTGGGAACACACCATCAGTCTCCTCTCACCTGACAGGACGTGGATCTGTGTGTTTACACACACAGATTCTCGGTTCTGCTCAGTTATTGGGCAATCGTGGGTGCCCGGCAGACATTGCGGCCACAGGCCGTGCATCAGGTCCCGAGTGACGCGGCGAGGCAAGCCCCAGATGGCCGGGAAGCCCAGGATGTCATATGACGCCTGCCCAGGATGGGAGATTCCATCTGCGGGCAACATATTACTATGGGCGGGATGTGAAGTGATTAAAGCTAATGGACTGAGAGGAAAACTGGGCAGGCCCATGGAGAGTCTGCCAGGAGTCTGATGAGGTCTAAATATCACTTCCTTCTCAGCCAGTTCAGTGCTATGAGAATCACATGAACATCCTCCATCTTGATTCTATGCATTTAAAAAGGAAGCAGCTTCAGAGGTGAGAAGGCCAAAAAAGTGTGTGAACATTGCAAAAGATGAAGGTTCTGGGGCTGTTTTCTTAATCCTACTCTATATGTTGATCCTCTGACCTGGAAACACACAGGTCAGGAGTACAGATGTTTCAGATTTCATTGTCTGCAAATATGTTTTGGATCAGTGATTCAATTGTTAATTACCAGAGCTACTTCTGTCCACTGAAGTTCTGTCATTTGACCTTTGATTTATGGGTGTGGCACTTATGCCCCGTACACGCGGTCGGATTTTCCGATGGAAAATGTCCGATCGGAGTGTGTTGTCGGAAATTCCGACCATGTGTGGGCTCCATCAGACATTTTCCATCGGATTTTCCGTCACACAAAGTTTGAGAGCAGGATATAAAATTTTCCGACAACAAAATCCGTTGTCGGAAATTCCGATCGTGTGTACACAAATCCAACGGACAAAGTGCCACGCATGCTCAGAATAAATAAAGAGATGAAAGCTATTGGCCACTGCCCCGTTTAGAGTCCCGATGTACGTAAAACCGCGTTTAGAACGATCAGATTTTCCGACAACTTTGTGTGACTGTGTGTATGCAAGACAAGTTTGAGCCAACATCCGTCGGAAAAAATCCTAGGATTTTGTTGTCGGAATCTCCGAACAAAGTCCGACCGTGTGTACGGGGCATAAGAGTTCGCAGGGGAGAAGCTTATTCTCACAGGCAGAATTCAGGGGTTCATGTACAGCCTGGGCTTAGGATCTAAGATGGTCAACAGGGACACACTATAACATATTTCTTATCTAAGAAACATTTAAGGCATGGTCAAGCTCAATTTAAAATGAACCAATGCTGGATTCCACCTACACCCAGTGCACTATGGATAATAATTGGTCATTTTTATTGTGTTGGATTCTCCAGAGTATAAAATACATTTATTCTAACTACAGAGTAATATTGTAGATGTAGGTTTTTCTTATGTGTTTACCCACTTTAAATTGATGCAGTTATTCAACCGTAACACAATCTGAAATTCTGCACTTTTGTCATACCTTTGCACAGTGTGTGCTCATGGATATACTTTATTTATTGGCTTACGGCATGTAGTTGGATACTGTCTCTGCACATTGAAAAAGGATAACTAATGTCTTTAATGAATTACATGCCTTTTCTCTGCATTTTTGGCATTCTGTAGCAAGTTTTCTGTGTTAATGTTCTCTGCCCAATGTCAAGGATATTACCTTTCCTTTTATTTCCCAGAAAATTGTTTTGTGTTATCACAATACAGCAAGGAATTTATCACTCTGACAAAAAGTCATTTGACCAATTGTTTTTATATGTATAATGACACAAGAAATTGGAGCATTAAGATAGATGCATTCATATTCCTTAAATGACTCAACATTCACAGTGTTCTTTTTAGTCAGTTTTAAACTGAGCATCTTTTTTCTTGAAATATTTTTTTATGGAATGACTCATGAGTATAGGCAAACTAGATCATCAGCTCTAAGATGGCCATTGGCTAGTCTTCAAATATGTGTATAGCAATAATGGCACAGTTACCAACATTATAAATGAATCTCCACACTGCTACTAGGTTGGTTTAAATAAAATCCTTTAACAATTTTTAACTTTAATGAGAGTAGGGAAGGAATTTTTTTTTAATGCTATCTGGGGCTTAGATATATTTCCTCTCATTTACAGTCCCTGTGACAATGGTTTTATCAAATAGCAAGTAAAGGAAAATCCCCAACAGGAGCACAAAGAGAAAAAAAGCTGACAGTGGTTTTGCATTTAACATCTCCACTTAAAACAAAAATTATTTCTGTCTATCTTGATATTAGAGACTTCCTGCCTGGGAAAAATGTTACCACTGGGACAGTCTGGAAGGGGAAATCTCTCTAAGGGCCTGTGTTGATGCCTTTTTTTGTACAGTTTTTTTATTCCTATACAAGTCTATAGGAATGCAAAACCCTCTTGAAACAGGTCAAGTGCAGGTAAGAAGGAGGTCAATGGAAGGTCAAATGCATCTCTGACTACTTTTCTGAAAGACGGCTACAACGCGGGTTTCCAGCCCCAGGAGGGCGTCACACGTTCTTCTGTGTTCTCACTGCTCGTGCGCCCCTCGACTGATAACAGAACAGGGGAAAGGGCCAATCACAGTGGCCCTTTAACATGTGATCAGCTGTCAGCCAATGACAGTTGATCATGTAAGTAAACAGAAGCTGGTTATCGGCTTTTTTTTCCCCTCATGATCAGCAAGGAGAATAGAAGAAAGCCGGTAACTGGCTTCTGCTACATGGACATTGGCCCCAATCTGTGCCTGCCAGTGCTGCTAATCAGTGCCACCTATCAGTGCCCACCAGTGTCACCTATCAGTGCCCACCAGTGCCTTATCATTGGTGTCACATATCAGTGCCGTATATCAGTGCCACCTGCCAGTGCCTATCAGTGCTTATCATTGGCTGACAGCTGACCACGAAAGTAAACAGAAGCCGGTTATCATCTTTTTTTTCTTCTCCTCACGATCAGCGAGAGGAGAATAGAAGAAAGCTGGTAACTGTCTTCTGTTACAAGGACATCGGTCTGAATCTATGCCCGCCAGTGCTGCTAACCAGTGCCACGTATTATTGGCCATTAGTGCCCACCAGTGCCACCTATTAGTGTCCATCAGTGCTGCCAACCAGTGCCACATCAGTGTCACCTAACAGTGCTGCCTATCAGTGCTGCCTACCAGTGCATATCAGTGCCACCTATCAGTGTCCATCAGTACCAACCATCAGTGCAGCCTCAGAATTGCCTTCTCATCAGTGCCCACTCGTGTCACCTCATCAGTGCAGCTTCATCATTGCCTATCAGTGCCACTTATCAGTGCCACCTCAGTAGTGCCTATCAGTGCCCATCAGTGCAACCTCATCAGCACACATCAATGAAGGAGAAAAATTACCTGTTTGCAAAAAATGTTTTGTTTCTTTAGCAAAAAATAAAAAACCCAGTAGTGATTAAATACCACCAAAAGAAATCTCTTTTTGTGTGAAAAAATGATAACAATTTAGTTTGGGCACAGTGTTGTATTACCACCCAATTGCCATTCAAAGTGCGACAGTGCTAAAAGACGAACATTGGCCTGGGCAGAAATGGGGTATAAGTGCCCAGAAAGCAAGTGGTTCAAACTTAACTATAGGTAAAGCAAAAAAAAACCTCTTGCGGTGGGGCTCCCCGACTGAAGGGTTCAATTCTCATTTATGCCTAGGGTACCCAAAAAAAAAGAACTTTTGACTTCACAGAAACATGTAAAGTCTGTGTGCTTCAACAGAAAACTGTGTCTGCGTACTTGATGATTTTTTTTTTTAACACTGCATGTAAATTTATTATGTGAACTGTACTCATGACTAATAGTTTTTAGGCAGAGCACTAAAGCAGCTCTATTTGAATGTGGTCTTACGTTGTACAGAGTGTTATAATTTGGTAGGTTATTTCCATAAGTATTGACACCCAACCTTCAAATATGGCTTGCACTGTACATATGAATGAGCTGAGTATACCTGGGTTTGGTTGATGTTTGGTTGTTTGGTGAACTAGTTCAAAGTTCAGACATAAACTAAAATCTTATTAAAATATTTGGAGTCAAACCTTAATCAGTTCTGGACACTTTCAAGACTAATAGGCAATGGATTGTCAAACATAGGGCACAATGGGTTGGGCACAGCTCAGTGTGTCTGCATGTACTGCAAAGGTGAGAGCACTTAGAAGGGCAGATGCACAAAGTCTAAGGAGTCACCTTGTCTAAACTTTCTGGATGCTGCATGTGTTACAAAGTCGTTAAGAGGTTACTAACACTGTATTGAATGGAATGTACCCTTGTAGCTGTCAGCAACCTGTGTTCAAAAACCTGTGAATAAATCACCAGGACCAGATGGAGTACTTCAGAGAGTTCTCACAGAATTTAGCCATGTTAGAGGCTAGACCATTGTTTCAATTTTTTAAGAACAACTTACTGACTGGAATTGTAAAAGAACTATTGGAATACGCCCGGCGAGCACATGTGCGCACGCACAAGCTCACAGGCGACAGCCGATTCCTATACACACCAATGCGCATGTGCGATGGACTGTGTGCACACGCGGGAGCGGGTCCCTAGTCCCAATTGGTTCCAGACGGCCTATTTAAAGGGTGCCCTGACTCCTGATCAACGCTGACTTTTTTTGAGCTGTGTCCTAATACCCCAAATCCTGCTTATACCCTGCTTGATACTGTTGCTGAAGTTGGCTTTCCTTGACCCTGCTTTTGGACCCTATTATATTCCTGATTACTGGTTCTTGATCCTGGCTTCCTACTGACCTTGCTTCTGCCTAATGCCTTGGTACCTTGCTGCCCGACTGCTACCAAACCTGGCTATCCTTGTGACCTTTCTCCTGTTCCCTGCTTAGCTCAGTGCTGTCTCCGAGTGCCTGTGCTGGCTACCCATTATCCCAGCTCCATTGGGTCCAGTATACTTCTGTCTCCAGACTACAGGAATTTCTGGCAAGCCACGTATCCTAAACCTGCAAGCTGGTTGGAGTTCTCCTTTATCATCGGCTGATCTATCAAGCATCATTCCAGTTCCTTACCTGATGTTCTGCCTGAACTACCAAGCCTACAACTCCAGCTGCAACTCTGCAAGCAACATTTCCAGGCACTCCTGTTCCTCTTGACCCTAGCCACCATCTGTTCCACCATCAGTGGGGCCTGGGCTGGAGATACAAGAGAGGCTGACCTCGTCATGTCAGTCTCCTACCAGGCAGGTGACAGTACCAGTCAGCCAGGGAGGCCTCTCCATTAGAGGACATTTGCAGATCAATCTATGCGCTATCATATATACAGAGTTTACAGAAGAATCTTAGTCGCATGAAAGAGCGACTACCGGACAAGATGGATGTCGCATTTGCCTGTGCTCCTCCCACAGTCATAGATCCTTCTGCTCAAACCGAGTCCAGTCTGCTCCATGAGGCTACTCCCCCTCCAGAACCCAGGGTGCCTATCCCAGAACGATTTTCTGGAGATCGTAAAAAGTTCCGTACCTTTAATTTTTGAATGGACATTAAGGACAATTTAGGTATCTTGAACGATCCTGTATTATTGTTTGTGAAGATTGTTATATTTTTCTAAACATTCATTCTTATTTTTGTTGATCTCCACTTCTTAATAGATATTGTCCAGATGTCTACATATATATTTGTTAATTAAGTTTTATTTATTCATTATTTCAGTTATTTTAAAGATATCTGGTGAGATATCGCTTCCATTGAGGGTTCCACCTCTATCTCCTAACATTATGTCCTCATTAATCGGCCATTTTCTTGAAGCCCTTTATGTTTACCTAGTCTATGACCAGAAGCTGTCACGGTGCAGCGACTTCCGGTTTTCACCCAGAAGTGCATCAAAATAGCACAATGTGTGTTTACATTGTGTCGTACTAACACAAGGCATCTCTACTGCGCATGTGCAGGCATCCTGGGAATGCTGCAGCTGCCTATGCATAAGGTAATTGGTTAATTCCATATTGTACACTATAAATTGGTCCCACCACAGCCACTTGGCACATTCCTCCAGATGAAGCCACGTGGGAGGTGGTGAAACTAGTAGAGGTAGTAGGTCTAGAGTTGTGAGTGGAGTGCCCCAGGGTTTTGTCATGCAGCAAATTATGTTTACCTTGTTCATAAACGATATAGATGTTTGAAGAAATCCCTCAATCCCAGTGTTTGATGATGATGATATGAAGTTAATTAAAGCAAAAACTTCACAACATGATATAACAAGAAGAAGATCTAGTTAAAATAGGGGAGTAGGCAGGTATATGGTAGATGAAGCTCATCATTAAAAAATATAATGCACTTGGGGCTTAAAAATATGTGAAATGTAGATTTGTGAAATGGAAAAATATGCAAGGTTTGAAAATCTTACTTATGCTCAATGCAACACCTTTCAGAAATTTGAAAAAATATGGAGAAAATGGTTGGGTGCACCAAGTTTTATTTGCACATTAATTGCACCGGAGCATCTTTGTAGTCTTAAATATTTGGGAATATTTTGGGTGAACAAGATGTTGATACTAATGCTGATATTGTTTTTTTTGTCTGTGGTTGTTTTTATTGGTTGTTTTTGTTGTTTATTTGTTAGAAAAAATTTCAAAAATAAAACCCGAATATAAAAAAGTGTGTGTGTGTGTGTATATATATATATATATATATATATATATATATATATATTTAGAAATATATACATACAAGTTCCTTAAGGGAAAACTCTGAGGGAAAATGATCTGGAGGTCTTAGTAGATTACAGACCCAGCAATAACATGCAATGCCAAGCTGCTGAAATCAAGGCTAACAGACTATTGTCATGCAATAAAAGGGTGCTTACTCAAGAGATAAATCTATAATTCTACCACTTAATAAAACTTTGGTCCAGCCACATCTTGAGTATGCAGTTCAGTTTTGGTCAGAAATCCTCAGGAAGGATGTCATTGAACTGGAGAAAATCCAGTAAAATCCAGTAAAGGGCTATGAATCTAATAAAGGAACAGAGAATCTCAGTTATGAAATTATACAAAAGTTAAAATTGTTCTCCTTGGAGAAGAAGCAATCAAAGTGATTGTAAAGGCCCATTTAAAAAAACAAAAAAACAAACATGTTATACTTACGTCTTCTGTGAAGTTGGTTTTGCACAGAGCAGCCCAGATCTTCCTCATCTCGGGTCCCTCTTTGCTACTCCTAGCCCCTCCCTCGAGTGCCCCTCAGCCAGCAGCTAGCTACAGGGGGCACCCAAGCCGAGTCAGAGCTCCGTGTATCCATTCAGACACGGAGCCCTGTCCTGACCCCGCCCCCTCTCTCCCCTGATTGGCTGACTAACTTTGATAGCTGCGGGAGCCAATGGCACCGCTGCTCTGTCTCAGCCAATCAGGAGGAGTGTACTGGATGGCTGGGGGGATCGTGGACATCGCTAGAGAGAGAAGGGGCTCAGGTAGGTAATTGGGGGGCTGTTACACACAGGTTTTTTATCTTAATGCATAGAATGCATTACGATAAAAAACTTTCTGCCTTTACAACTCTTTTAAGAGGAAATATGATCACAATACAATATACAAATCTTTAGATGGTTATGGCATCGGGATCGGGAGAAAAACTGTTTAATGTAAGATCTTTAAAGAAGGCATGCAACCACAGAATGAAGTTGGAGGAGAATCAGTTAAACTCCCTTTTACAGTTAGTGGTGTCTGCACAGAGTGTAGATACATTTTTAGATGTGTTTTTCAAGTAATACAAACTAACTAGGTGGACCTGTGTCTTTTTTCAACCTTACCAACTATATAACTATGTAACTACATTCTGTTCAATGTGTTCATTTTTTGGTATCACTTTAGTGGTAGAAAAAATGGAAGGAAAAGTACAAATCAATCATATAATTTTTAGACGTTCAGTTGGACATCGTGGAGATAGTATATCACTTGCCAAAAGAGCAATTGTCCCATTTCCAATCAATATTCAGGCAGACAATCAGCACAAAGAAACTAAAGTTGAAACAATTGCAATGACTCTTGGAGCACTGGGTTTTCTCTTGCAGGGTATAACCTCTTTGAATAGCATTCCTCAGTAGCTTAGACTGGGCAATTAAATGTATAAAAAAAAAGCACAACATCACTATGTCAGGATCACAAGATCAATGTGGGAAGATATCAAAGTTAGGCTATCCTTTCTTTCAGAATCATGTTGGCAATACAGACACAGTGGGCTCCTGCAGTTTTGGAACTTTCTTCCAGGGTGACTAGTTTGCAGAACCATTGCCAGACTAATATGCTCAATCAGAGTTTATCTACAACATCAATTTATTGGAAATCTTTCTGAATCTAAAGAATAGATGAGTGATTTCCTACTGATAACATGAGAATGGTCCTTGTAATTAATCACCAAGCCACTGGATTCTGCCCCCACACCCCCAGTTATTTCCTTATTATGCAATTTGGTCCATAAATGCCTTCATTCCAATGCTTGGTTTAAGGCAACACATCTGCCTGGAGAGGCCAATGCTTCCACTGATGCCCTTTAACATTTTAAGTAGGAACAGTTTCAATCCCTGGCTCTTCAGGCAGTGAAAGAGGGTCATCCTTGTCCAGCATCTTTGTGGGATGTTGATTCTGAACACTGTTAGACCTCCTTTAAACATTACCTGTGCCAGTGCCCTGGCTAAACTATCACTGTAAATAACCTAAGTGGCTGTGTCACAGGGTGCTTGAACTTATAGCACTCAATAATTACATATTTACGTGTTTTACAGAATAGTGGCACATTGGAACCTAGGGTCGAACAATGTTGGCTCTATCATTTTGGTTTACTTACAGTACCTGGTTAGGAGGACAAATTAAAGAACTTAGTTATAGATTTGAAACATCTGTTCTTCAATCCTGATTCCAGATGCTCCTTAACTACCTATAATGAATATTTGTCAGGAACCATGAATCGGACTGAGACAGAAATGCAGTAAAAATCACACCTGTTAATGTAACGGTAAAAATGGTACAGATCAGTAAACGTAGTCAAAACATAAGCCGGGGATCGGAAGCCAAAGCAGGTAGTCAGACAAGCCAGTAATCAGGAAACCAGATCAGCATAGTAGGAGGCAGAAGAACAGTATCAGGAACCAGAAGGGACATCGGCCAGGCAAAGTCTTTCACAGGAACACAGCAAAGAAAGTCAAGATATTTTGACCAGGCGAAGTCAGGAAAGGAATGAACAAGGAGGTTTAAATAGACAGAAAGGGCTGGCTGTAGGTGGGACTGACGAGCAGATAATGATAACCAGGTGAGCCACTGAGGAATCAATGAGTGTTGACAATTATCTGATAGCTAAGCAGCCTGAGCACAGAGAAGAGAGCTGCTAAGGGTAAGAGCCCATCCCTGCTAAGAGCCCATAACCTTAATACCTACTGATTTTTTTCAGCCTTCAAAGCCTTGCCTTTTGAAAAAATATTTACCCAGGCACTTTTCAGAGCTTTTCAGGTCAACAAATAAATGGTAAAAAACAAAACATCCCTGGAAGATGTAATGTCAGAAGATGTCATCATATGTGACTTCAGTATGTCAGTTCTTGAAAGCATTTCTAAAATGGACCAGCAGGGCTTGAGCAAGTGAGTTTCCTTGTTTGCTTGTGGTAGCCATTTCTGTCATGTAGCCTTAGCTAAGGAGTACTCTGCAGTTCACCCACCAGTGCCAGTCTATTTTTTTACATTTAAATACCTCCTTTCTCACCAGACTCCAGTTCCTGAAAGATCTTTGCAATTGCTTAAACAAATTGGGTATCCCCCTCATATAAATTTCCCACCCATTCATTTAGTTTAGGGGCTGCCAGATCAGAAAAGTCATATGGACAGCAAGAGTATATGAAGGAGCATGTTATAGTGCCCCATAGCAAGCGGCAGAAGGCCATTGCACAGAGCAGGTAAGTATAACATGTTTGTTATTTAATCTCCCTGGCGATATGATTATTTCAGATTTTTTGATGCTCAAAGCGGTACAATGTTTTGCATGGAAATTTGGCATTTTATATTGTAGGCCTGTAATTCTTAGCAATAACACACTTAAATCTGTCCAAACAAGAGTCTAGAAGACAACCCGGGTATGAAAAAGTTTGAAACACGAAATCATAAAATATAATATAATACATAACTATAAATAATTATAACAAATAATAATATAATAATAATAAAAATTATTCAATAATGTAATCAAATCAAAGACACTTAAATTTGCTCAGTTGCAGAATTTTCGCTGTCATTAATTTCAGTGTTTGGTGACGAATTTCCCCACAAATCACTATCACTCAATTCTGCAAGCGATTCTAATTTATTATCTCTGTTTTCTAGCTGGTCTAAAACCACTTTTGATGTAAAGGGACACTTTTTGGTTGCCATGGACAATCTCCAGTTTCCAGGCAGAAAGAATAGTACCGTATTTATAATATAAAACTTCATGCAGGGCATTGGACAAACCACTAGGGACAAAAGGGATGTGAAATTATTTAATACAGTAATGTAATCTATAAGATTACAGTGTACTGTATGTATTGTGTGTGTTTCACTTTTAAATTTGGCGCCGTGCTCCGTCCCCGTGGGTCGCAACGCTCCCAGGGAACGGAGCTCTTCGCTGTGATACATTGAGTGGAGACACAGCCCGTGGACACAGCAGGAGGACATCGCAGGATCCTGGGGACAAGGTAAGTAACTGTACCAGGATACTGCAATGCGATCCCGAGTGTGGCTCAGGGTTACTGCTTTTGGCACTGAAAATCCACCCCGAGCCACACTCGGGATTACCGCCAGGGAGGTTAAAAAAAAAGAATTCCACCTTTAGAACCACTTATTGTCTCTAAAAAGAGTACCTGTCAGCTGTCCAATGCTATTAAATGTTTTTTTTTTAATCCCTTGTGATAGGAATCAAGTAAAAATAAATGATTAATAAAAATAAAATTATAATAAAATGTAAAAAAAAATAAAAACAATTGGTGTAACCCCTGTTGCCTCGCACACATGCGCAAATGCAAACACAAGCCTAGGGTGTTCACTCATATGTCACAGGTGTTGTATGGCCATTGTTTACATATCTCCATGACTGACAAAGTGAGAGCAATAATTCTAGCACAAGAGGTTCTGGTTAACTTTAAACTGATGAGTTGTAAAAGCTTTTTAATGCATCACCTATGGCGATTTTTGGGCACCATCGTTTTTACCCACTTGCCGACCGCCTCACGCCTATATACGTGAACAGAGCGGCACGGGCAGGCAAAATCACGTACCTGTTACGTGATTGCCTTCCCGCGGGCGGGGGGTCCGATCGTACCCCCCCCCGGTGCCATCGGCGGTCGGCATTTGGTTGGGAGCGATGAGAGACGAGGGGGAGACCATCCGATCATGGTCCCCCCTCGTGATCGCTCCCAGCAAATGAGAAACATCCCCTGCCTCTGTATAGTACACAGAGGCAGAGGATGTGATGTCATCTCTCCTCGGCTGGGCAGTTTCCGTTCCAGCGCCGAGGAGAGAAGACATGTAAGTGCACCAACACTCACACACAACACAGTAGAACATGCCAGGCACACTAAACACCCCCGATCCCCCCCCAATCACCCCCCCCCAGTCACAAACTGACACCAAGCAGGTTTTTTTTTTTTTTCTGATTACTGCATAGTGTCAGTTTGTGACAGTTAGCAGTGGTAGGACAGTGAGTGTTAGCCCCCTGTAGGTCTAGGGTACCCCCCTAACCCCCCTAATAAAGTTTTAACCCCTTGATCACCCCCTGTCGCCAGTGTCGCTAAGCGATCATTTTTCTGATCGCTGTATTAGTGTCACTGGTGACGCTAGTTAGGAACGTAAATATTTAGGTTCGCTGTCAGCGTTTTATAGCAACAGGGACCCCCATATACTATCTAATAAATGTTTTAACCCCTTGATTGCCCCTAGTTAACCCTTTCACCACTGATCACCGTATAACTGTTACGGGTGACGCTGGTTAGTTCGTTTATTTTTTATAGTGTCAGGGCACCCGCCGTTTATTACCGAATAAAGGTTTAGCCCCCTGATCGCCCGGCGGTTATATGCGTCGCCCCAGACAGCGTCAGATTAGTGCCAGTACCGCGAACACCCACGCACGCACCGTACACGCACCGTACACCTCCCTTAGTGGTATAGTATCTGAACGCATCAATATCTGATCCGATCAGATCTATACTAGCGTCCCCAGCAGTTTAGGGTTCCCAAAAATGCAGTGTTAGTGGGATCAGCCCAGATACCTGCTAGCACCTGCGTTTTTCCCCTCCGCCCGGCCCAGCCCAGCCCACCCAAGTGCAGTATCGATCGATCACTGTCACTTACAAAACACTAAATGCATAACTGCAGCGTTCGCAGAGTCAGGCCTGATCCCTGCGATCGCTAACAGTTTTTTTGGTAGCATTTTGGTGAACTGGCAAGCACCAGCCCCAGGCAGCGTCAGATTAGCGCCAGTACCGCTAACACCCACACACGCAGCATACGCCTCCCTTAGTGGTATAGTATCTGATTGGATCAATATCTGATCCGATCAGATCTATACTAGCGTCCCCAGCAGTTTAGGGTTCCCAAAAACGCAGTGTTAGTGGGATCAGCCCAGATACCTGCTAGCACCTGCGTTTTGGCCCAGCCTAGCCCACCCAAGTGCAGTATCGATCGATCACTGTCACTTTTTTTGTAGCGTTTTGGTGAACTGGCAAGCACCAGCGGCCTAGTACACCCCGGTCATAGTCATACCAGCACTGCAGTAACACTTGGTGACGTGGCGAGTCCCATAAGTGCAGTTCAAGCTGGTGAGGTGGCAAGCACAAGTAGTGTCCCGCTGCCACCAAAAAGACAAACATAGGCCTGTCGTGCCCATAATGCCCTTCCTGCTGCATTCGCCAATCCTAATTGGGAACCCACCGCTTCTGCAGCGCCCGTACTTCCCCCATTCACATCCCCAACCAAATGCAGTCGGCTGCATGAGAGGCATTTACATGTCCTCCCGAGTACCCCTACCCAATGAACCCCCCCAAAAAAGATGTTGTGTCTGCAGCAAGCGCGGATTTAGACGTGACACCAGCTATTATTGTCCCTCCTGTCCTGATAACCCTGGTCTTTGCATTGGTGAATGTTTTGAACTCTACCATTCACTAGTTGAGTATTAGTGTAGGGTACAGCATTGCACAGACTGGGCACACTTTCACAGGGTCTCCCAAGATGCCATCGCATTTTGAGAGACCCAAACCTGGAACCGGTTACAGTTATAAAAGTTACAGTTACAAAAAAAGTGTAAAAAAAAAAAAAAACCACAAACAAAAATATAAAATAAAAAATAATAGTTGTCGTTTTATTGTTCTCTCTCTCTCTCTATTCTCTCTCTATTGTTCTGCTCTTTTTTACTGTATTCTATTCTGCAATGTTTTATTGTTATTATGTTTTATCAGGTATGCAATTTTTTATACTTTACCGTTTACTGTGCTTTATTGTTAACCATTTTTTTGTCTTTAGGTACACCATTCACGACTTTGAGTGGTTATACCAAAATGATGCTTGCAGGTTTAGGTATCATCTTGGTATCATTCTTCTTCAGCCAGCGGTCGGCTTTCATGTAAAAGCAATCCTAGCGGCTAATTAGCCTCTAGACTGCTTTTACAAGCAGTGGGAGGGAATTCCCCCCCCCACCGTCTTCCGTGTTTTTCTCTGGCTCTCCTGTCTCAACAGGGAACCTGAGAATGCAGCCGGTGATTCAGCCAGCTGACCATAGAGCTGATCAGAGACCAGAGTGGCTCCAAACATCTCTATGGCCTAAGAAACCGGAAGCTACGAGCATTTTATTTCGCCGGATGTAAACAGCGCCATTGGGAAATTGGGGAAGCATTTTATCACACCGATCTTGGTGTGGTCAGATGCTTTGAGGGCAGAGGAGAGATCTAGGGTCTAATAGTCCCCAATTTTTTCAAAAAAGAGTACCTGTCACTACCTCTTGCTATCATAGGGGATATTTACATTCCCTGAGATAACAATAAAAATGATTTAAAAAAAAAATGAAAGGAACAGTTTAAAAATAAGATAAAAAAGCAAAAAAATAATAAAGAAAAAAAAAAAAGCACCCCTGTCCCCCTGCTTTCGCACTAAGGCGAACGCAAGCGTCGGCCTGGCGTCAAATGTAAACAGCAATTGCACCATGCATGTGAGGTATCACCGCGAAGGTCAGATCGAGGGCAGTAATTTTAGCAGTAGACCTCCTCTGTAAATCTAAAGTGGTAACCTGTAAAGGCTTTTAAAGGCTTTTAAAAATGTATTAATTTTGTTGCCACTGCACGTTTGTGCGCAATTTTAAAGCATGTCATGTTTGGTATCCATGTACTCGGCCTAAGATCATCTTTTTTATTTCATCAAACATTTGGGCAATATAGTGTGTTTTAGTGCATTAAAATTTAAAAAAGTGTGTTTTTTCCACAAAAAATGCGTTTGAAAAATCGCTGCGCAATTACTGTGTGAAAAAAAAAAATGAAACACCCACCATTTTAATCTGTAGGGCATTTGCTTTAAAATAATATATAATGTTTGGGGGTTCAAAGTAATTTTCTTGCAAAAAAAAATAATTTTTTCATGTAATCAAAAAGTGTCAGAAAGGGCTTTGTCTTCAAGTGGTTAGAAGAGTGGGTGATGTGTGACATAAGCTTCTAAATGTTGTGCATAAAATGCCAGGACAGTTCAAACCCCCCCAAATTACCCCATTTTGGAAAGTAGACACCCCAAGCTATTTTCTGAGAGTCATGTTGAGTCCATGGAATATTTTATATTGTGACACAAGTTGCGGGAAAGAGACAAATTTTTTTTTTTTTTTTTTGCACAAAGTTGTCACTAAATGTTATATTGCTCAAACATGCCATGGGGATTTGTGAAATTACACCCCAAAATAAATTCTGTTGCTTCTCCTGAGTATGGGGATACCACATGTGTGGGACTTTTTGGGAGCCTAGCCGCGCACGGGACCCCAAAAACCAAGCATCGCCTTCAGGCTTTCTAAGGCCGTAAATTTTTGATTTCACTCTTCACTGCCTATCACAGTTTCGGAGGCCATGGAATGCCCAGGTGGCACAAAATCCCCCCAAATGACCCCATTTTGGAAAGTAGACACCCCAAGCTATTTGCTGAGAGGTATAGTGAGTATTTTGCAGACCTCACTTTTTGTCACAAAGTACAAAATACTCACCATGCCTCTCAGCAAATAGCTTGGGGTATCTACTTTCCAAAATGGGGTCATTTGGGGGGGGGGGTTGTGCCATCTTGGCATTTTATGGCCTTCAAAACTGTGAAAGGTAGTGAGGAGTGAAATCAAAAATGTATGCCCTTAGAAATCCTGAAGGTGGTGCTGGGTTTTCGGGGCCCCGTACGCGGCTAGGCTCCCAAAAAGTCCCACACATGTGGTATCCCCGTACTCAGGAGAGGCAGCTGAATGTATTTTGGGGTGCAATTCCACATATGCCCATGGCCTGTGTGAGCAATATATCATTTAGTGACAACTTTTTGTAATTTTTTTTTTTTTTGTCATTATTCAATCACTTGGGACAAAAAAATAAATATTCAATGGGCTCAACATGCCTCTCAGCAATTTCCTTGGGGTGTCTACTTTCCAAAATGGGGTCATTTGGGGGGGGTTTGTACTGCCCTGCCATTTTAGCACCTCAAGAAATGACATAGGCAGTCATAAACTAAAAGCTGTGTAAATTCCAGAAAATGTACCCTAGTTTGTAGACGCTATAACTTTTGCGCAAACCAATAAATATACGCTTATTGACATTTTTTTTACCAAAGACATGTGGCCGAATACATTTTGGCCTAAATGTATGACTAAAATTTAGTTTATTGGATTTTTTTTATAACAAAAAGTAGAAAATATCATTTTTTTTCAAAATTTTCAGTCTTTTTCCGTTTATAGCGCAAAAAATAAAAACGGCAGAGGTGATCAAATACCATCAAAAGAAAGCTCTATTTGTGGGAAGAAAAGGACGCAAATTTTGTTTGGGTACAGCATTGCATGACCGCGCAATTAGCAGTTAAAGCGACGCAGTGCCGAATTGTAAAAAGTGCTCTGGTCAGGAAGGGGGTAAATCCTTCCAGGGCTGAAGTGGTTAACGATATCACAGGCATGCCCAGTTTTAAAACTTGGTATGTTGGGTATCTATTTACTTGACCCAACCTTGTCTTTTATATTTTATCAAAAATGGGTATTATATTGTGCTTGTTTGCATTAAAATGTATTTTATCATATTTATTTTTTTCTGAAAATTTGCATTTAATAAACAGTTGAGCAAATATAAGTTTACAACTATTATCTTTTTATTCTACAGTCCCTCTGCTTCCAGAAAACATAGAATTTTCTGGGAATTTAAGTCATTTTATTGCTAAAAATGAATGAAATTGTTACATGTGTGCAAAAATGAATACAAGTGCTCTAGAGCTAAACTGGTTAAAAGACCATTTAATAAAAATGTAGTGCTACAATGAGTTGTACACCTATGTTTCTCAGCAGTCAAGTCAAGAGGGTTATCTCCTGGCACTGTATTCTGAATAAACTATTAAAGAGTTATCATAGTGTGACAGGTATCATCCAACATGTTATGACATGTGCTAATCTAATGATTAATTCAGTATTTTCTGATATACCCAGATGTTATGATACTGCTCTGCTTGGACATTGTGAGCCACATATTGTTTTACATAATTCCTATATTTCTACAGTTAAGTGAACTGACACAATTTTTCTAGTTCTGTATTAAAATACTAATCAAAGTAAAATCACTGAGTTGCCTACTTTCAGCTTCAGAATCTAAAGGCAACTCTGAAATCTTTCTGCTTCAACTATTTACAAGTATTAATGGAGCATTGGATTAAATGTTATAAAAAAAAAGGTTCCATCCATTATAGAGCTGCTTTGGGGTTTATACGATACATTGGTTTGTATTGTACAGTATAATTCTAGTCTAGAGAGGAAATTGTTATCTATAAACCCCTTACAAACGCTTTTCCATGTCAATCCATGATTGTATTATTCAGTTAACACATATCTCACTTAAAATGTGAACAGCTCAGTCTCAGATAATAAAGAAATATCTTCAGAGCAAAATAACACCATTGGGGCATGCAGAATTCTCTATGCACATAAAAAATGATAGCTTAAACGAACTGATAGAAAGCCAGAGAATCATGATAGTGTTTTATTAAAGAAACAAACTAAGCTGAGAGCAATGGGGATTGGCCAGAATAGCTCCCAAGCTGCATCATTCAAAGGCAAAGAGAGTAATGATGCTAGGATTGGTATCTCAGGGTTTGTTGTAGGGTCACACTCCAAAAGTACATTTGTTTCCTTGCTGTTGCTTTCAGCGGGCACCGTTGAGCACTGCTGTGATCAGATTTAATTATTTGGACTGTTTTACACACAGCTGATGCAGCACGGATGAAAATGATTGAAAGTATGTAATTTAACCCTGTCCTGCCCAAGCTCAGCGTCCCATAAATAGGGTCTGTACTCACACCGGGGCAGGGTGGGAGGGATCAGCCATCATTTGACCACTGTGATTGGACTCTTCACATGATTGGGAGCTAGACCTGCCAGCTACCAATCGTTAGTGGGGACTGAGAGCTGTCTTTGAAACTTTAGCCACATTTTGCTGCCACACAGTAATAATAATAAAACCAGTAATAATAATAAAAGTAATAATAATAACCACCTGGGTACTCTTTTAACTTCTGAATTGTTTGTTATCTAAAACAGACCTTTTTTACACAACTGAAAACGTATTAGGTTTTAACTGAGTAGACACATTGGGATTTTTACAGTCCTAGGACAATTTCACTAGGCTTATGGAGGTTAAAATATACACTGAGCAAAATTATAAATGCAACACTATTGTGTTTGCCCCTATTTATCATGAGCTGAACTCAAAGATCTATGACTTTTTCTATGTACACAAAAGCCCTATTTCTCTCAAATATTGTTCACAAATCTGTCTAAATCTGTGTTAGTGAGCACTTCTCCATTGCTGAGATAATCCATCCACCTCACAGGTGTGGCATATCAAGATGCTGATTAGACAGCATGATTATTGCACAAGTGTACCTTAGGCTGGCCACAATAAAAGGCCACTCTAAAATGTGCAGTTTTACTGTATTGGGTGGGGGGGCAATCTGAAAATCAGTTAGTATCAGTTAGTATCTGGGATACTGTGACCACCATTTGTCTCATGCAGTGCAGCACATTCTCCTTTGCATAGAGTTGTTTAGGTTGTTGATTGTGGCCTGTCGAATGTTGGTCTATTCCTCTTCAAAGGATGTGCAAAGTTGCTGGATATGGGCAGGAACTGAAACACGCTGTCGTATACACCGATCCAGAGCATCCCAAACATGCTCAATGGGTGACATGCCCCGTGAGTATGCTGGTCATGCAAGAACTGGGATGTTTTCAGCTTCCAGGAATTGTGTACAGATCCTTGCAACATGAGGCCGTGCATTATCAAGCTGCAACATAAGGTGATAGTTGTGGATGAATGGCACAACAATGGGCTTCAGGATCTCGTCACGGTATCTCTGTGCATTCAAAATGCCATCAATAAAATGCACCTGTGTTCATTGTCCATAGCATACGCCTGCCCATACCAAAACAACACCGCCACCATGGGCCAATCGATCCACAACCTTGACATCAGCAAACCACTTACCCACACAAGGCCATACACACTGTCTGCCATCTGCACTGTACAGTGAAAACCGGGATTCATCCTTGAAGAGAACACCTCTCCAAAGTGCCAGATGCCATTGAATGTGAGTATTTGCCCACTCAAGTCGGTTACAATGCTGAACTGCAGTCAGGTTGAGACCCAGATGAGGACAACAAACATGCAGATGAGTTTCCCTGAGACGGTTTATGACAGTTTGTGCAAAAAATTCTTTGGTTATGAAAACCGATTATTGCAGCAGCTGTCCGGGTGGCTGGTCTCAGACAATCTTGGAGGTGAAGATGCTGAATGTGGAGGTCCTGGGCTGGTGTGGTTACACGTAGTCTGCGGTTGTGAGGCCGGTTGGATGTACTGCCAAATTCTCTGAAACACCTTTGGAGACGGTATAGTCTTCATATAGTCACTGCTAGTGGTTTGCTACTTATCCCTTTGGGACTGTTTTGCTTTCAGTGCCTTATTTAATTTACACTGCTACTTTTAGCAACAATATTTTTTCTGCTGGATTAGAGCAGCACCCCCCCATTGCATTTCACTGATTATTTGGGTTTGGTTGGACCCTATTCGGTGCAGGCAGCTTTTACATTCGCTCCGTCTTAGGGTCCTTTCACACTGGGGCAGTTTGCAGGCGTTATAGCGGTAATAATAGCGCCTGCTAACCGACCCGAAAGTGCCGCTGCTTTAATTCCAGTGTGAAAGCCCCGAGGGCTTTCACACTGGAGAGGTGCGCTGTCAGGAGGGGAAAAAAAGTCCTGCTAGCAGCATCTTCGGAGCGGTGAAGGAGCGGTGTGTATACCGCTCCTTCACCGCTCCTGCCCATTGAAATCAATGGGATGGCGCGGCTATACCGCCGGCAAAGCGCCTCTGCAGAGGCGCTTTGCGGTGGTTTTAACCCTTTCTCGGCCGCTAGCAGGAGGGTAAAACTGCCCCGCTAGCGGCCGAATACTGACGGTAAAGCGCCGCTTACAATAGCGGCGCTTTACCGCCGACAACGCCCCCGCCCCAGTGTGAAAGGGCCCTTATTGTACATGGTAGCGCAGGAATAATCACTTTACACCTTTGGAGGCGGCTTATGGTAGAGAAGTGAACATTCAATTGAAGGGCAACAGCTCTGGTGGACATTCCTGCAGTCAGCATGCCAATTGCACACTCCCTCAAAACTTGCGTCATCTGTGGCATTGTGCTGTGTGATAATACTGCACATTTTAGAGTGGCCTTGTATTGTAGCCAGCCTAAGGCACACCTGTGCAATAATCATGCTGTCTAATCAGCATCTTGATATGCCTGCTAGGTGGATGGATTTTCTCTGCAAAGAAGAAGGGCTCACTAACACAGATTTAGACAGATTTGTGAACAATATTTTAAAGAAATAGGCCTTTTGTGTACATAGAAAAAGTTGTAGATCTTTGAGTTCAGCTCATGATAAATAGGGGCAAACACAAAAGTTTATAATTTTGCTCAGTAATCATGCTAATAACACACTTCCTATCCTAGGGTGACAACACTCACTTTACTGTTTTAATAGAGGAGCAGTCACTATAGGACAGGATGTGTGCTATTTTTGCCTCAATACTCCCCAATTGGGCTCTTTTTCACCCCCAGGACTAGGGATGAGTCGAACACCCCCCGGTTCGTACAAGAACCTGCGAACGGACCAAAAATTCTAGTAATCATGCTAATAACACACTTCCTATCCTAGGGTGACAACACTCACTTTACTGTTTTAATAGAAATTAAAAGTGCCAATTTTAAAGGCTAATTTGCATGGTATTGTCCTAAAAAGGGTTTAGGGACCCGGGTCCTGCCCCAGGGGACATGTATCAATGCAAAAAAAAGTTTTAAAAGCGGCCGTTTTTTCGGGAGCAGTGATTTTAATGATGCTTAAAGTGAAAAAAAAAGTGAAATATTCCTTTAAATATCATACCTGGGGGTGTCTATAGTATGCCTGTAAAGTGGCACGTGTTTCCCGTGCTTAGAACAGTCCCTGCACAAAATGACATTTTTAAAGGAATAAAAGTAATTTAAAACTGCTTGCGGCTTTAATGTAATGTCGGGTCCCGGCAATATGGATGAAAATCAGTGAGACAAACAGCATGGGTACCCCCCCCCCCCCAGTCCATTACCAGGCCCTTTGGGTCTTGTATGGATATTAAGGGGAACCCTGCATCCAAATTAAAAAAGAGGAAAGGCGTGGGGCCCCCAGGCCCTATATACTCTGAACAGCAGTATACAGGCGGCGCAAAGAAGACAGGGACTGTAGGTTTGTTGTTAAGTAGAATCTGTTTGTAATTTTGAACTGGTACAGTTTTAAAGTGTAGCTCCAGCCAAAAAATCTATTTTAGGCTTTTTGGAAAACATAGGGAAGGGTTATCACCTCTGTGACATTTGTTTTGCTGTCTGTGCACCTCTTTAGAAGATTTTACCTCACTTTCTGTCCCAATGACAAATGTTTTTTGACAATTTGGGGTTTTTAGTGAAACAAGGATTGGTGATAAAGCATCAGTGGAGTGGAGACACATTTTTCTCATATTAACTCTTACAGGAGAGAATTTCCCTTCCTAGGGGTAGATTTCATCTCACTTCCTGTTGTCTCCTTCCATTTGCAAGTAGGAGTCGTTTGTAAGTTGGATGTTTGAAAGTAGGGGCCTGCCCTATATACTCAGCAGAAATTGTGGCCTTAGGTGTTGGTGTTGCCACGACACTGTAAGCCCTCACAGTTACTCTGGGTGGGTGCAGGAACAGGCTCTGCTGTGAAATATTAGATCAAGAATTGTAATTACATGCCCCTGTTGAACAGGGTCATAAAAATTGGGCCTTTGGTGGTGGTGGTGGTGGTGGTGCTGGTGCCACAACACTGTACGTCCTCACAGTTACTCTTGGTGGGTGCAGAAACGGGCTCTGCTGTGTAATATTAGATCAAGAATTGTAATTACATGCACCTGTTGAACAGGGGCAGAAAAATTGGGCATTTGGCACTGATGCCACAGCACTGCAACCATAGGCGTGCCCACTGGGTGTGCCAGGTGTGCCCAGGCACACCCTAATGCCACGCACATCAGATGTGTGGTGGCGTCGGGCTTTTTTTTTTTCAGCGTCTGGCTTTTCTTTCAACTACCTCAGGTACTGCCCTGCACTTGCCGTGTTCTCCTGTCCTCTGAACACACAGAAGCGAGGTTTCTGTGTCAACAAATGACAGCGCTCCTCTCACGGCGGCTGCCTGCACTGAACCCTTCACGTTCCCTGTCCCATGCCAGTGATAGCAGAAGATTGGGCTGGCGTTGTGCACAGCTAAGCTAGCCCGGGAGCAGCATCTTGTGAAGCCTGTGTCCTCCCTGCAGCCTGAACTCTTCTATGGAACATGCCCGGATCTAGGGGGGTACTGGGGTGGATTAGGCACCCCCAGATTTCAGTTGCGCCCCCAGGAAATTCCCCTCTCTCATGGATGCTGTGTCCAGGCAGGGTTTCACATCATCAAAATCAGCAGAAACTAGAACTACAGCACCTATCACTCACAATGCCCAGCTTTCAGCCAGCACACTCCCCCTGCCGCCACCCCTACGCTCCATGAACGTAGGAGAAGAGAGGGTTCAGTCTGCTCCGCCTCCTCCTGCTCCTATCTCTTTGTCTGCCCTGCCCACATCGCACTCGTGTGTGCAGCCAGTGCTGTGTGCCTGAGAAAGGGATGTGTGCAGCTTCAGTTAGATCGTGGCTGCATGAATGATACCTGAGCCTGCAGAGACCAGCCTATGATGAGTGAGTATTTCACTGAACTCTCCACATCGCCCCCCTTCTCCCCATCTGTCTCCCCCTCCCCCCATCTGTTTCCCTCCTCCCACATCTGTCTCCCTCCTCCCCTATCTGTCCCCCCTTCTCCACATGTCTCCCCCACTAATCCCCATCTGTCCCCCCTCCTCGCCTTCTCCACAATCTGTCCCCCCCTTCTCCCCATCTGTCTCCCCCCTCCTCCCCTATCTGTCCCATCTGTCTCCCCCTCCTCCCGTATCTGTCCCCCTTCTCCCCATCTGTCTTCCCCCTCCTCTATCTGTCTCCCTCCTCCCCTATCTGTCCCATCTGTCTCCCCACTCCTCCCCTATCTGTCCCCCCTTCTTCACATGTCTCCCCCACTAATCCCCCATCTGTCCCCCCCTCCTCCCCTTCTCCCCAATCTGTCCCCCATTCTGTCCCATCTGTCTCCCCTCTCCTCCCCTATCTGTCCCCCCTTATCCACATGTCTCTCCCACTAATCCCCCATCTGTCCCTCCCTTCTCCCCATCTGTCTCCCCCCTCCCCCCATCTGTCTCCCTCCTCCCCTATCTGTCTTCCCCCTCCTCCCCTATCTGTCCCCTTCTCCTCATGTCTCCCCACACTAATCCCCTATCTGTCCCCCCTCCTCCCCTTCTCCACAATCTGTCCCCCCTTCTCCCCAAGCTGTCCCCCCCTTCTGTCCCATCTGTCTCCCCCTCCTCCCCTATCTGTCCCCCCTTCTCCACATGTCTCCCCCACTAATCCCCCATCTGTCCCCCCCTTCTCCTCAATCTGTCTCCCCCTTCTCCCCAATCTGTCTCCCCCTTCTACCCAATCTGTATCCCCCATCCCCCCATCTGTCTCCCCCCCTATCTGTCTTTCCCTATCTTTCCCCCTTCTCCCCCACCTATCCCCCCCTTCCCCCATCTGTCTCCCCCCTCCTCCCCCTACCTGAACTCTGCTCTCTATGCGCAGCACACACCTGAACTCTATAGGCAGCGCACACCTGAACTTTGCACTCTATAGCAATTCTGCTCTCTATGCGCAGCGCACACCTGAACCCTGCACTCTATAGGCAGCACACACCTGAACCCTGCACTGTATAGGCAGCACACACCTGAACCCTGCACTCTGGGGTTGGGGTTGTGCACAGATAAGCTAGCCCGGGAGCAGCACCCTGTGAAGCCTGTGTCCTCCCTGCAGCCTGAACTCTCCTATGGAACATGGCCGGATCTAGGGGGGTACTGGGGTGGGTTAGGCACCCCCAAATTTCAGTTGCGCCCCCAGGAAATTCCCCTCTCTCATGGATGCTGTGTCCAGGCAGGGTTTCACATCATCGAAATCAGCAGAAACTAGAACTACAGCACCTATCACTCACAATGCCCAGCTTTCAGCCAGCACACTCCCCCTGCCGCCACCCCTACGCTCCATGAATGTAGGAGAAGAGAGGGTTCAGTCTGCTCCACCTCCTCCTGCTCCTATCTCTTTGTCTGCCCTGCCCACATCGCACTCCCGTGTGTGCAGCCAGTGCTGTGTGCCTGAGAAAGGGATGTGTGGGCGGGAGATTGGAACTACAGCAGCTTCAGCTAGATCGTGGCTGCATGACTGATGCCTGAGCCTGCAGAGACCAGCCTATGATGAGTGAGTATTTCACTGAACTCTCCACCTCGCCCCCCTTCTCCCCATCTGTCTCCCCCCTCCCCCCATCTGTTTCCCTCCTCCCCCCATCTGTCTCCCTCCTCCCCTATCTGTCCCCCCTTCTCCACATGTCTCCCCCACTAATCCCCCATCTGTCCCCCCCTCCTCACCTTCTCCACAATCTGTCCCCCCCTTCTCCCCATCTGTCTCCCCCCTCCTCCCCTATCTGTCCCATTTGTCTCCCCCTCCTCCCCTATCTGTCTCCCCCTTCTCCCCATCTGTCTTCCCCCTCCCCTATCTGTCTCCCTCCTCCCCTATCTGTCCCATCTGTCTCCCCCCTCCTCCCCTATCTGTCCCCCCTTCTCCACATGTCTCCCCCACTAATCCCCCATCTGTCCCCCCCTCCTCCCCAATCTGTCCCCCCATTCTGTCCCATCTGTCTCCCCCCTCCTCCCCTATCTGTCCCCCCTTATCCACATGTCTCTCCCACTAATCCCCCATCTGCCCCCCCCTTCTCCCCATCTGTCTCCCCCTCCCCCATCTGTCTCCCTCCTCCCCTATCTGTCTTCCCCCTCCTCCCCTATCTGTCCCCCCTTCTCCTCATGTCTCCCTCACTAATCCCCCATCTGTCCCCCCCTCCTCCCCTTCTCCACAATCTGTCCCCCCTTCTCCCCAATCTGTTCCCCCTTCTGTCCCATCTGTCTCCCCCTCCTCCCCTATCTGTCCCCCCTTCTCCACATGTCTCCCCCACTAATCCCCATCTGTCCCCCCCTTCTCCTCAATCTGTCTCCCCCTTCTCCTCAATCTGTCTCCCCCTTCTCCCCAATCTGTCTCCCCCTTCTACCCAATCTGTATCCCCCATCCCCCCATCTGTCTCCCCCCTCCTTCTCCCTATCTGTCTTTCCCCATCTTTCCCACTTCTCCCCATCTGTCCCCCCCTTCCCCCAGCTGTCTCCCCCCCCTCCTCCCCCTCTTACCTGAACTCTGCTCTCTATGCACAGCACACACCTGAACTCTGCACTCTATAGGCAGCGCACACCTGAACTCTATAGGCAGCGCACACCTGAACTCTGAACTCTATAGCAATTCTGCTCTCTATGCGCAGCGCACACCTGAACCCTGCACTCTATAGGCAGCACACACCTAAACCCTGCACTCTATAGGCAGAACACACCTGAACCCTGCACTCTATAGGCAGCACACACCTGAAATCTGCACTCTATAGGCAGCACACACCTGAACTCTGCACTCTATAGGCAGCGCACACCTGAACTCTGCACTCTATAGGCAGCGCACACCTGAACTCTGCACTCTATAGGCAGCGCACACCTGAACTCTGCACTCTATAGGCAGCGCACACCTGAACTCTGCACTCTATAGGCAGCGCACACCTAAACTCTAAACTCTATAGGCAGCACACACCTGAACTCTGCACTCTATAGAAACTCTGCTCTCTATGCGCAGCACACACACCTGAACTCTGCACTCTATAGGCAGCGCACACCTGCTCTCTGCACTGTCACAGCACACATCTAAACTCTGTACTTTATATGCAGCGTACACCAGAACGCGGCACTCATATGTGTGTTTGAGCTTTGGGGTGCACACCCTAATGCAACAGGCTGCACACACCTATGACTGCAACCCCTCACAGATACTCTAGTTGGAGCGCAGGAATGAGCCCTCCTGCAAAATATTAAATCAAAAATTGTAATTAAACGCCCTGTTAAACAGGGGCTGAAAAATTGGGCCTTAGGCACTGGTGCTGTTAAACAGGGGCTGAAAAATTGGGCCTTAGCCACTGGTGACGGCGCCCAGAACCAAAATATTCTTACAAGCTATCAGCATGATCATTGAGGAGGAAGAGGATAGTCACTCAGCATAATAGGATAGTCACTCAGCATCAGCATAGGCAGTCTTGAAGGGATCTGACATTTCAAAAAAAATTATTCGGTTACATCAGCATCTGGTGCTTGGCAGCTGATGGTGATCCAAGACTGATTCATTTTTATGAAGATCAGACAATCGACCGAGTCGGTGGACAGGCGCACCCTGTGATCGGTTACAAAGCCTCCAGCAGCACTGAATGTGCGTTCTGAAAGAACGCTGGATGCAGGACAGGCCAGTAGCTCAATTGCATATTGTGCAAGCTCTGGCCAGTGATCCATGCTCAAGACCCAGTAACCCAGAGGATTTTTGGTGGGAAAGGTGTCCAAGTTAGATCTTGCCCCTAGGTATTCCTGCACCATGTAAAACAGACGCTGGCGATGGTTGCTGGAACTGATCATACCTTGGGGCTGCAGACTAAAAAATTGTCTGAATGCATCGGTCAGACAGCCACCTTCTCCACCGCTCCTTCTTTGACTGCCTGAAGCCACAGCAACATGTTGTCCAGGAACAGGAGTTTGTAACCTCCCAGCTTCTGGGAACGGGTTGCACAGATCTTTCTGCAATGCCTCCTGAAGATGTTTCCACCTCTGCTCCCTCTGCGACGGCAAGATAAGGTCCGCAAACCTTACCCTTGTTACATGGATCAAGGAGGGTTGCCAGCCAGTATTGATCCCTCTCCTTGATACCACAAATACAAGGATCCTTCCGCAGGCTTTGCAGGATCAGGGAGGCCATGCAGCATAGGTTTGCTGAGGCATTCAGTCCGGAGTCCTCTGGGTTACTAAGGATGACATGATCCGCAGCCACCGTCTCCCAGCCAGGTACAAGTCCATAGGTTTATTGGGACTTTAAATGATCCCTTAAAGACAGCTGCTGATGCTAAGTGCCAGGCTCCACCTCCATGCTGACACAATCCTCCTCCTCCTTCTCTTCCTCCTCCTCGTCCTCTTCCTGTGTGATCAGCAGGCACGCAGGAACACTGTCTGGATAAAGGGGGCTTTGAGAGCTAAGGAAATCCTCCTCTTCCTGCCTCTGTTCTGCCTCAAGTGCCCTGTCCATTATTCCACGCAGCGTGTGCTCCAACAGGTGGACAAGGGGGACAGTGTCACTGTTGCATTCACTGTCACTGCTCACCCTCCTCGTGGCCTCCTCAAATAGTGACAGAACAGTGCATGCATCCCTGATCATGGCCCACTGTCGTAGGGAAAAAAAACAAGCTCCCCTGACCCTGTCCTTGTGCCATAATCACACAGGTGTTTATTGATGGCCCACTGCTGCATGTGCAGCCACTGCAGCATGGCCAACGTTGAGTTCCACCTGGTGGGCATGTCACAGATTAGGCGGTTCTTGGGCAGGTTAAATTCCTTTTGGAGGTCAGCCAGCCGAGCACTGGCATTATATGACCTGCGGAAATGCACACAGACTTTCCTGGCCTGCCTCAGGACATCCTGTAAGCCCGGGTACCTGCCTAAGAACCGCTGCACCACCAAGTTAAGGACGTGAGCCAAACAGGGCACATGGGTCAGTTGTCCCTGTTGGAGGGCGGAGAGGAGGTTGGTGCCATTGTCGCAAACCACCATACCTGCCTTAAGCTGATGTGGCATCAACCACCTCTGAACCTGCCCCTGCAGAGTTGATAGAATCTCTGCCCCAGTGTGGCTCCTGTCCCCCAAGCACACCAGCTCAAGCACCGCATGGCATCTTTTTGTCTGCATGCTTGCGTAGCCCCTTGAACGCCTATGGAGCACCGCTGGTTCCAAAGACAAATCAGCACAGGAAGAGGCCATGGAGGAAGAAGAAGACGAGGGGGTGGAGGAGAGAGGTGTGTCAGAATCACCACTAGTAGAATTTTGGAGGCGTGGTGGCAGAACAACCTCCAACACTACTGCATCCTTCCCAGCTGCCAGAAGAGTCACCCAGTGCACAGTGAAAGATAGGTAACGTCTATGTCCATGCCTGCTGGACCATGTGTCCACAGTAATATGCACCTTACTGCTGACCGCCCTGTCCAGCGAGGCCAAGACATTGCCTTCCACATGCTGGTAGAGAGCCGTAATCACCTTCCGTGAGAAAAAGTGGCGTTTGGGAACCTGCCACTTAGGAACCGCACATTCCACAAACTCACGGAAGGGGGCAGAGTCTACCAACTGAAAAGGCAGCAATTGAAGTGCTAGCAATTTAGCCAAGCTACCATTCAACCGCTGGGCATATGGATGGCTGGGAGTGAACTTTGTTCGGCGGTGCAGCAGCTGGGGCAGGGACATTTGCCTGGTACAATCTGACGTCGGTATATCGATAGCAGATTGCCCCCAAGTACTTGGCTGTGACACACCTAATTCTACGCCTTCATTCCTCTCAGTGCAGGTCTCAGAGAGGACTGAAAGTATAGTGGGGTTGAAGATCCCAGCTGATGAGGAGCAAGGAGAGGTCCTCTTTGTTCTATGGTGAACAATGAACTGCATGGCAGGTCGACATATGTCTGGTCAAGCATGTGGTGCCCAAGCTGGTGATATTTTGGCCACGCAAAATACGCTTGAGATATATGTTGCAAATAGCAGCGGTGGGATCTGATGCACTCGTCTCAAAAAAGTCCCACACCAAAAACTTTTGGAATAACGCTCAGAGACAGCAGCGCCCTGCACATGCGGAGCTCTGCGGTGTGATGCAGTCGGTGTGCTGCCCTTAAGCTGGCCCCTGGAGGCCATCCTGCCTCGATGGTGATGTGCTTCCTCCTCCTCTCTCTTATCAGGGACCCACATGGAGTCAGTGACCTCATCATTCCCTCCCTCCTCATCACTGGAGCAAAGCTGGCAGTATGCTGCAGCTGGGGGAATATGACTGCCAGATTGCTGACCTTCTTGGGCACTCCCTCTCTCTGGGCTCACGTTACAGCCTTCCTTTAGCTGGGTACCATCATCGGAGCCTTCAAAATGCTGGCCATCCTCCTGGAGCATGTACCCAACACTGTGGTCAAACAGTTCGGGGGACTCCTCAGGAGGACATGGTGGGGCTAGAGAAGGAGTGATTGATGCCATTGAGCCGAGGGAAGAGGCCGCGTTGGCAGCTGCTTTGCCAGATAAAATGCCCTGAGCCTGGGTGGGAGAGGATGGGGAGGATGAGGACGGTTTGGTCATCCACTCTACCAAGTCTTCCGCATGTTGCGGCTCAACGCGGCCAGCTGCCAAAAAAAAGGTCAAGCATGTCCCACGGCCACGTGCTGATGAGGATGCACCGTCTCCATGACCAGCACTGTTGCCTCTAGACACAGAGCCTGCTTGCCCTCTTTTATTGGCTTGTCACTGTCTGCCTCTCCTTGTTGGCCTTCCAGACATAATAATGGTCTGCAGTGAGATGTAGCTGCACAAAGCTGGGATGTATATATATGCTGACACTGCAGCTAGCAGAATCAACTGCCTGCCTGCAGTTTTATTAGTATGAGAACACCAGCAATTGTCTTCAGGTAGCTTTAGGTGCACACTGTGCAGTGGACACAGTACACTAACTGCAAATACTGTAGCTGCCTGCCTGTGGTATTTATATGAGCAGAAAAACAGCACTTGTGTTCAGGTAGCTTTAGGTGCACACTGTGCAGAGGACGCAGTACACTAACTGTAAATACTATAGCTGCCTGCATGTGGTATTAATAGGATCAAAAGAACTCCACCAATTTTATTCAGGTAGCTTTAGGTTTACACTAACTGTAAATACTGTAGCTGCCTGTCTGTGGTATTAATAGGATCAGAAGAACACCACCAATTTTATTCAGGTAGCTTTAGGTGCACACTGTGCAGAGGACACAGTACACTAACTGTAAATACTGTAGCTGCCTGCCTGTGGTAATAATAGGAGCAGCACAAAAGCAATTGTCTTCAGGTAGCTTTAGGTGCACACTGTGCAGAGGACACAGTACACTAACTGTAAATACTGTGGCTGCCTGCCTGTGGTATTAATATAGGATCAGAAGAACACCACCAATTTTATTTAGGTAGCTTTAGGTGCACACTGTGCAGAGGACACAGTACACTAACTGTAAATACTGTAGCTGCCTGCCTGTGGTATTAATAGGAGCAGAACGACATCAATTGTCTTCAGGTAGCTTTAGGTACACACTGTGCAGAGGACACAGTACACTAACTGTAAATACTGTAGTTGCCTGCCTGTGGTAGTATTATAGGATCAGAAGAACGCCACCAATTTTATTCATGCAGCTTTAGGTGCACACTGTGCAGAGGACACAGTACACTAACTGTAAATACTGTAGCTGCCTGCCTGTGGTATTAATAGGAGCAGAACAAAAGCAATTGTCTTCAGGTAGCTTTAGGTGCACACTGTGCAGAGGAAACAGTACACTAACTGTAAATACTGTAGCTGCCTGCCAGTGGTATTAATAGGAGCAGAACAACAGCAATTGTCTTCAGGTAGCTTTAGGTGCACACTGTGCAGAGGACGCACTACACTAACTTGTAAATACTGTAGCTGCCTGCGGTACTAATAGGATCAGAAGAACACCACCAATTTTCATCAGGTAGCTTTAGGTGCACACTGTGCAGAGGACGCACTACACTAACTTGTAAATACTACAGCTGCCTGCGGTACTAATAGGATCAGAAGAACACCACCAATTTTCTTCAGGTAGCTTTGGGTGCACACTGTGCAGAGGTGCACTACACTAACTTGTAAATACTACAGCTGCCTGCAGTACTAATAGGATCAGAAGAACACCACCAATTTTATTCAGGTATCTTTAGGTGCACACTGTGCAGAGGACGCACTGCACTAACTTGTAAATACTGTAGCTGCCTGCAGTACTAATAGGATCAGAAGAACACCTCCAATTTTCTTCAGGTAGCTTTAGGAGCACACTGTGCAGAGGATGCACTTTACTAACGTGTAAATACTGCGGCTGCCTGCGGTACTTATAGGATCAGAAGAACACCACCAATTGTCTTCAGGTAGCTTTAGGCGCACATTGTGCAGAGGAGGCACTACACTAACTTGTAAATACTGCAGCTGCCTACGGTACTAATAGGATCAGAAGAACAACACCAATTTTCTTAAGGTAGCTTTAGGTGCGCAGTGTGCAGAGGAAACAGTACACTAACTGTAAATACTGTAGTTGCCTGCCTGTGGTATTATTATAGGATCAGAAGAACGCCACAAATTTTCTTCAGGTAGTTTAAGGTGCACACTGTGCAGAGGAAACAGTACCATAACTGTAAATACTGTAGCTGCCTGTCTGTGGTATTAATATAGGATCAGAAGAACACCACCAATTTTATTCTGGTAGCTTTAGGTGCACACTGTGCAGAGGAAACAGTACACTAACTGTAAATACTGTAGCTGCCTGCCAGTGGTATTAATAGGAGCAGAACAACAGCAATTGTCTTCAGGTAGCTTTAGGTGCACACTGTGCAGAGGACGCACTACACTAACTTGTAAATACTGTAGCTACCTGCGGTACTAATAGGATCAGAAGAGCACCACCAATTTTCTTCAGGTAGCTTTTAGGTGCACACTGTGCAGAGGACGCACTACACTAACTTGTAAATACTACAGTTGCCTGCGGTACTAATAGGATCAAAAGAACACCTCCAATTTTCTTCAGGTAGCTTTAGGTGCACACTGTGCAGAGGCGCACTACACTAACTTGTAAATACTACAGCTGCCTGCGGTACTAATAGGATCAGAAGAACACCACCAATTTTCTTCAGGTAGCTTTAGGTGCACACTGTGCAGAGGACGCACTACACTAACTTGTAAATACTACAGCTGCCTGCGGTACTAATAGGATCAGAAGAACACCACCAATTTTCTTCAGGTAGCTTTAGGTGCACACTGTGCAGAGGTGCACTACACTAACTTGTAAATACTACAGCTGCCTGCAGTACTAATAGGATCAGAAGAACACCACCAATTTTATTCAGGTATCTTTAGGTGCACACTGTGCAGAGGACGCACTGCACTAACTTGTAAATACTGTAGGTGCCTGTGGTCCTAATAGGATCAGAAGAACACCACCAATTTTCTTCAGGTAGCTTTAGGTACACACTGTGCAGAGGATGCACTATACTAACGTGTAAATACTGCGTCTGCCTGCGGTACTTATAGAATCAGAAGAACACCACCAATTGTCTTCAGGTAGCTTTAGGCGCACATTGTGCAGAGGAGGCACTACACTAACTTGTAAATACTGCAGCTGCCTACGGTACTAATAGGATCAGAAGAACAACACCAATTTTCTTAAGGTAGCTTTAGGTGCGCAGTGTGCAGAGGACACAGTACACTAACTGTAAATACTGTAGTTGCCTGCCTGTGGTATTATTATAGGATCAGAAGAACGCCACAAATTTTCTTCAGGTAGTTTTAGGTGCACACTGTGCAGAGGACACAGTACCATAACTGTAAATACTGTAGCTGCCTGTCTGTGGTATTAATATAGGATCAGAAGAACACCACCAATTTTATTCAGGTAGCTTTAGGTGCACACTGTGCAGAGGAAACAGTACACTAACTGTAAATACTGTAGCTGCCTGCCAGTGGTATTAATAGGAGCAGAACAACAGCAATTGTCTTCAGGTAGCTTTAGGTGCACACTGTGCAAAGGACGCACTACACTAACTTGTAAATACTGTAGCTACCTGCGGTACTAATAGGATCAGAAGAGCACCACCAATTTTCTTCAGGTAGCTTTAGGTGCACACTGTGCAGAGGACGCACTACACTAACTTGTAAATACTACAGTTGCCTGCGGTACTAATAGGATCAGAAGAACACCACCAATTTTCTTCAGGTAGCTTTAGGTGCACACTGTGCAGAGGCGCACTACACTAACTTGTAAATACTACAGCTGCCTGCGGTACTAATAGGATCAGAAGAACACCACCAATTTTCTTCAGGTAGATTTAGGTGCACACTGTGCAGAGGACGCACTACACTAACTTGTAAATACTACAGCTGCCTGCGGTACTAATAGGATCAGAAGAACACCACCAATTTTCTTCAGGTTGCTTTAGGTGCACACTGTGCAGAGGATGCACTACACTAACTTGTAAATACTGTAGGTGCCTGCGGTCCTAATAGGATCAAAAGAACACCAAAAATTTTCTTCAGGTAGCTTTAGGTACACACTGTGCAGAGGATGCACTATACTAACATGTAAATACTGTGGCTGCCTGCGGTACTTATAGAATCAGAAGAACACCACCAATTGTCTTCAGGTAGCTTTAGGTGCACACTGTGCAGAGGACGCACTACACTAACTTGTAAATACTGCAGCTGCCTGAGGTACTAAAAGGATCAGAAGAACACCACCAATTTTCTTAAGGTAGCTTTAGGTGCACACAGTGCAGAGGACGCACTACACTAACTTGTAAATACTGCAGCTGCCTGCAGTACTAATAGGATCAGAAGAACACCACCAATTTTCTTCAGGTAGCTTTAGGTGCACACTGTGCAGAGGACGCACTACACTAACTTTTAAATACTACAGCTGCTTGCGGTACAAATAGGATCAGAAGAACACCACCAATTGTCTTCAGTTAGTGGACACAGTACACTAACTGCAAATACTGTAGCTGCCTGCCTGTGGTATTTATATGAGCAGAAAAACAGCACTTGTGTTCAGGTAGCTTTAGGTGCACACTGTGCAGAGGACGCAGTACACTAACTGTAAATACTATAGCTGCCTGCATGTGGTATTAATAGGATCAAAAGAACTCCACCAATTTTATTCAGGTAGCTTTAGGTTTACACTAACTGTAAATACTGTAGCTGCCTGTCTGTGGTATTAATAGGATCAGAAGAACACCACCAATTTTATTCAGGTAGCTTTAGGTGCACACTGTGCAGAGGACACAGTACACTAACTGTAAATACTGTAGCTGCCTGCCTGTGGTAATAATAGGAGCAGCACAAAAGCAATTGTCTTCAGGTAGCTTTAGGTGCACACTGTGCAGAGGACACAGTACACTAACTGTAAATACTGTGGCTGCCTGCCTGTGGTATTAATATAGGATCAGAAGAACACCACCAATTTTATTTAGGTAGCTTTAGGTGCACACTGTGCAGAGGACACAGTACACTAACTGTAAATACTGTAGCTGCCTGCCTGTGGTATTAATAGGAGCAGAACGACATCAATTGTCTTCAGGTAGCTTTAGGTACACACTGTGCAGAGGACACAGTACACTAACTGTAAATACTGTAGTTGCCTGCCTGTGGTAGTATTATAGGATCAGAAGAACGCCACCAATTTTATTCATGTAGCTTTAGGTGCACACTGTGCAGAGGACACAGTACACTAACTGTAAATACTGTAGCTGCCTGCCTGTGGTATTAATAGGAGCAGAACAAAAGCAATTGTCTTCAGGTAGCTTTAGGTGCACACTGTGCAGAGGAAACAGTACACTAACTGTAAATACTGTAGCTGCCTGCCAGTGGTATTAATAGGAGCAGAACAACAGCAATTGTCTTCAGGTAGCTTTAGGTGCACACTGTGCAGAGGACGCACTACACTAACTTGTAAATACTGTAGCTGCCTGCGGTACTAATAGGATCAGAAGAACACCACCAATTTTCTTCAGGTAGCTTTAGGTGCACACTGTGCAGAGGACGCACTACACTAACTTGTAAATACTACAGCTGCCTGCGGTACTAATAGGATCAGAAGAACACCACCAATTTTCTTCAGGTAGCTTTAGGTGCACACTGTGCAGAGGTGCACTACACTAACTTGTAAATACTACAGCTGCCTGCAGTACTAATAGGATCAGAAGAACACCACCAATTTTATTCAGGTATCTTTAGGTGCACACTGTGCAGAGGACGCACTGCACTAACTTGTAAATACTGTAGCTGCCTGCAGTACTAATAGGATCAGAAGAACACCTCCAATTTTCTTCAGGTAGCTTTAGGAGCACACTGTGCAGAGGATGCACTTTACTAACGTGTAAATACTGCGGCTGCCTGCGGTACTTATAGGATCAGAAGAACACCACCAATTGTCTTCAGGTAGCTTTAGGCGCACATTGTGCAGAGGAGGCACTACACTAACTTGTAAATACTGCAGCTGCCTACGGTACTAATAGGATCAGAAGAACAACACCAATTTTCTTAAGGTAGCTTTAGGTGCGCAGTGTGCAGAGGAAACAGTACACTAACTGTAAATACTGTAGTTGCCTGCCTGTGGTATTATTATAGGATCAGAAGAACGCCACAAATTTTCTTCAGGTAGTTTAAGGTGCACACTGTGCAGAGGAAACAGTACCATAACTGTAAATACTGTAGCTGCCTGTCTGTGGTATTAATATAGGATCAGAAGAACACCACCAATTTTATTCTGGTAGCTTTAGGTGCACACTGTGCAGAGGAAACAGTACACTAACTGTAAATACTGTAGCTGCCTGCCAGTGGTATTAATAGGAGCAGAACAACAGCAATTGTCTTCAGGTAGCTTTAGGTGCACACTGTGCAGAGGACGCACTACACTAACTTGTAAATACTGTAGCTACCTGCGGTACTAATAGGATCAGAAGAGCACCACCAATTTTCTTCAGGTAGCTTTTAGGTGCACACTGTGCAGAGGACGCACTACACTAACTTGTAAATACTACAGTTGCCTGCTGTACTAATAGGATCAAAAGAACACCTCCAATTTTCTTCAGGTAGCTTTAGGTGCACACTGTGCAGAGGCGCACTACACTAACTTGTAAATACTACAGCTGCCTGCGGTACTAATAGGATCAGAAGAACACCACCAATTTTCTTCAGGTAGCTTTAGGTGCACACTGTGCAGAGGACGCACTACACTAACTTGTAAATACTACAGCTGCCTGCGGTACTAATAGGATCAGAAGAACACCACCAATTTTCTTCAGGTAGCTTTAGGTGCACACTGTGCAGAGGTGCACTACACTAACTTGTAAATACTACAGCTGCCTGCAGTACTAATAGGATCAGAAGAACACCACCAATTTTATTCAGGTATCTTTAGGTGCACACTGTGCAGAGGACGCACTGCACTAACTTGTAAATACTGTAGGTGCCTGTGGTCCTAATAGGATCAGAAGAACACCACCAATTTTCTTCAGGTAGCTTTAGGTACACACTGTGCAGAGGATGCACTATACTAACGTGTAAATACTGCGTCTGCCTGCGGTACTTATAGAATCAGAAGAACACCACCAATTGTCTTCAGGTAGCTTTAGGCGCACATTGTGCAGAGGAGGCACTACACTAACTTGTAAATACTGCAGCTGCCTACGGTACTAATAGGATCAGAAGAACAACACCAATTTTCTTAAGGTAGCTTTAGGTGCGCAGTGTGCAGAGGACACAGTACACTAACTGTAAATACTGTAGTTGCCTGCCTGTGGTATTATTATAGGATCAGAAGAACGCCACAAATTTTCTTCAGGTAGTTTTAGGTGCACACTGTGCAGAGGACACAGTACCATAACTGTAAATACTGTAGCTGCCTGTCTGTGGTATTAATATAGGATCAGAAGAACACCACCAATTTTATTCAGGTAGCTTTAGGTGCACACTGTGCAGAGGAAACAGTACACTAACTGTAAATACTGTAGCTGCCTGCCAGTGGTATTAATAGGAGCAGAACAACAGCAATTGTCTTCAGGTAGCTTTAGGTGCACACTGTGCAAAGGACGCACTACACTAACTTGTAAATACTGTAGCTACCTGCGGTACTAATAGGATCAGAAGAGCACCACCAATTTTCTTCAGGTAGCTTTAGGTGCACACTGTGCAGAGGACGCACTACACTAACTTGTAAATACTACAGTTGCCTGCGGTACTAATAGGATCAGAAGAACACCACCAATTTTCTTCAGGTAGCTTTAGGTGCACACTGTGCAGAGGCGCACTACACTAACTTGTAAATACTACAGCTGCCTGCGGTACTAATAGGATCAGAAGAACACCACCAATTTTCTTCAGGTAGATTTAGGTGCACACTGTGCAGAGGACGCACTACACTAACTTGTAAATACTACAGCTGCCTGCGGTACTAATAGGATCAGAAGAACACCACCAATTTTCTTCAGGTTGCTTTAGGTGCACACTGTGCAGAGGATGCACTACACTAACTTGTAAATACTGTAGGTGCCTGCGGTCCTAATAGGATCAAAAGAACACCAAAAATTTTCTTCAGGTAGCTTTAGGTACACACTGTGCAGAGGATGCACTATACTAACATGTAAATACTGTGGCTGCCTGCGGTACTTATAGAATCAGAAGAACACCACCAATTGTCTTCAGGTAGCTTTAGGTGCACACTGTGCAGAGGACGCACTACACTAACTTGTAAATACTGCAGCTGCCTGAGGTACTAAAAGGATCAGAAGAACACCAGCAATTTTCTTAAGGTAGCTTTAGGTGCACACAGTGCAGAGGACGCACTACACTAACTTGTAAATACTGCAGCTGCCTGCAGTACTAATAGGATCAGAAGAACACCACCAATTTTCTTCAGGTAGCTTTAGGTGCACACTGTGCAGAGGACGCACTACACTAACTTTTAAATACTACAGCTGCTTGCGGTACAAATAGGATCAGAAGAACACCACCAATTGTCTTCAGGTAGCTTTAGGTGCACACTGTGCAGAGGACGCACTACACTAACTTGTAAATACTGCAGCTGCCTGCAGTACTAATAGGATCAGAAGAACACCACCAATTTTCTTCAGGTAGCTTTAGGTGCACACTGTGCAGAGGACGCACTACACTAACTTGTAAATACTACAGCTGCCTGCGGTACTAATAGGATCAGAAGAACACCACCAATTTTATTCAGGTAGCTTTAGGTGCACACTGTGCAGAGGCGCACTACACTAACTTGTAAATACTACAGCTGCCTGCAGTACTAATAGGGTCAGAAGAACACCACCAATTTTATTCAGGTATCTTTAGGTGCACACTGTGCAGAGGACGCACTACACTAACTTGTAAATACTGTAGCTGCCTGCGGTACTAATAGGATCAGAAGAACACCACCAATTTTCTTCAGGTAGCTTTAGGTGCACACTGTGCAGAGGACGCACTACACTAACTTGTAAATACTGCTGCTGCCTGCGGTACTAATAGGATCAGAAGAACACCACCAATTTTTTCCAGGTAGCTTTAGGTGCACACTGTGCAGAGGACGCACTACACTAACTTGTTAATACTACAGCTGCCTGCGGTACTAATAGGATCAGAAGAACAACACCAATTTTCTTAAGGTAGCTTTAGGTGCGCAGTGTGCAGAGGACACAGTACACTAACTGTAAATACTGTAGTTGCCTGCCTGTGGTATTATTATAGGATCAGAAGAACGCCACAAATTTTCTTCAGGTAGTTTTAGGTGCACACTGTGCAGAGGACACAGTACCATAACTGTAAATACTGTAGCTGCCTGTCTGTGGTATTAATATAGGATCAGAAGAACACCACCAATTTTATTCAGGTAGCTTTAGGTGCACACTGTGCAGAGGAAACAGTACACTAACTGTAAATACTGTAGCTGCCTGCCAGTGGTATTAATAGGAGCAGAACAACAGCAATTGTCTTCAGGTAGCTTTAGGTGCACACTGTGCAAAGGACGCACTACACTAACTTGTAAATACTGTAGCTACCTGCGGTACTAATAGGATCAGAAGAGCACCACCAATTTTCTTCAGGTAGCTTTAGGTGCACACTGTGCAGAGGACGCACTACACTAACTTGTAAATACTACAGTTGCCTGCGGTACTAATAGGATCAGAAGAACACCACCAATTTTCTTCAGGTAGCTTTAGGTGCACACTGTGCAGAGGCGCACTACACTAACTTGTAAATACTACAGCTGCCTGCGGTACTAATAGGATCAGAAGAACACCACCAATTTTCTTCAGGTAGATTTAGGTGCACACTGTGCAGAGGACGCACTACACTAACTTGTAAATACTACAGCTGCCTGCGGTACTAATAGGATCAGAAGAACACCACCAATTTTCTTCAGGTTGCTTTAGGTGCACACTGTGCAGAGGATGCACTACACTAACTTGTAAATACTGTAGGTGCCTGCGGTCCTAATAGGATCAAAAGAACACCAAAAATTTTCTTCAGGTAGCTTTAGGTACACACTGTGCAGAGGATGCACTATACTAACATGTAAATACTGTGGCTGCCTGCGGTACTTATAGAATCAGAAGAACACCACCAATTGTCTTCAGGTAGCTTTAGGTGCACACTGTGCAGAGGACGCACTACACTAACTTGTAAATACTGCAGCTGCCTGAGGTACTAAAAGGATCAGAAGAACACCACCAATTTTCTTAAGGTAGCTTTAGGTGCACACAGTGCAGAGGACGCACTACACTAACTTGTAAATACTGCAGCTGCCTGCAGTACTAATAGGATCAGAAGAACACCACCAATTTTCTTCAGGTAGCTTTAGGTGCACACTGTGCAGAGGACGCACTACACTAACTTTTAAATACTACAGCTGCTTGCGGTACAAATAGGATCAGAAGAACACCACCAATTGTCTTCAGGTAGCTTTAGGTGCACACTGTGCAGAGGACGCACTACACTAACTTGTAAATACTGCAGCTGCCTGCAGTACTAATAGGATCAGAAGAACACCACCAATTTTCTTCAGGTAGCTTTAGGTGCACACTGTGCAGAGGACGCACTACACTAACTTGTAAATACTACAGCTGCCTGCGGTACTAATAGGATCAGAAGAACACCACCAATTTTATTCAGGTAGCTTTAGGTGCACACTGTGCAGAGGCGCACTACACTAACTTGTAAATACTACAGCTGCCTGCAGTACTAATAGGGTCAGAAGAACACCACCAATTTTATTCAGGTATCTTTAGGTGCACACTGTGCAGAGGACGCACTACACTAACTTGTAAATACTGTAGCTGCCTGCGGTACTAATAGGATCAGAAGAACACCACCAATTTTCTTCAGGTAGCTTTAGGTGCACACTGTGCAGAGGACGCACTACACTAACTTGTAAATACTGCTGCTGCCTGCGGTACTAATAGGATCAGAAGAACACCACCAATTTTTTCCAGGTAGCTTTAGGTGCACACTGTGCAGAGGACGCACTACACTAACTTGTTAATACTACAGCTGCCTGCGGTACTAATAGGATCAGAAGAACACCACCAATTTTCTTCAGGTAGCTTTAGGTGCACACTGTGCAGAGAACACACTGCACTAACTGTAATGCCCCGTAAACACGGTCGGATTTTCCGATGGAAAATGTCCGATCGGAGCATGTTGTCGGAAATTCCGACCGTGTGTGGGCTCCATCGGACATTTTCCATCGGATTTTCCGACACACAAAGTTGGAGAGCAGGAGATAAAATTTTCCGACAACAAAATCTGTTGTCGGAAATTCCGATCGTGTGTACACAAAGCCAACGGACAAAGTGCCACGCATGCTCAGAATAAATAAAGAGATGAAAGCTATTGGCCACTGCCCCGTTTATAGTCCCGACGTACGTGTTTTACGTCACCGCGTTCAGAATGATCGGATTTTCCGACAACTTTGTGTGACCGTGTGTATGCAAGACAAGTTTGAGCCCACATCCGTCGGAAAAAATCCTAGGATTTTGTTGTCGGAATGTCCGAACAAAGTCTGACCGTGTGTACGGGGCATAAGTACTGTAGCTCATAGGACTAATAGGATCTGAAGAACAGCAGCAATTTTCTTCAGGTAGCTGTAAATACTGTAAAAACACCTGCCTGCCTGTCAGTAAGAAGAGAATAACAGGAACGGATCTAGCTAAACTGAGCTAAATATATATATATACACAACACCTAGGATGCATATATATTCACAATACACTGTAAGTGCAGCAAACTGACTCGCCTGCCTACTTTATCTCACTTAAATCATATGACACTGTCTCTCTCTCTACCTCTCTCTCAATGCCGGAATAGACTACACAGGGCCGACATGCAGGCGGCCTTATATAGTGTCGGGCGTGTACCAAACCCCCTTTCTTTGGCCAACTACAGCTCTCTGTACAGACAGCGCTGTGATTGGCCAAGCATGCGGGTCATAGTGCATGCTTGGCCAATCATCAGCCAGCAATACACTGCGATGCCGCAGTGAATTATGGGCCGTGAAGCGCCACTCGAATTTGGCGTAAACGGCCCATATGGTTCGCAATTCGATGAACGGTCGAACATGCGATGTTCGAGTCGAAAATGGGTTCGACTCTAACACGAAGCTCATCCCTACCCAGGACCAATAGTAGCAAGGTGCTATGCTATTTAAATAGTTATCCACTGATTATAACCCTATAAGGACTGGTTTAGACATTTTTTAGCAGGCTATCCCAGCTCCACAAAATTAGGGTCAATTTTCTAAATAGTTAACATAGGCCCTGGCATAAGATGACTAGGCCCTCAGAGGCAGCACAAATATCGGTTTGCTGCTCCCATGTCACATATTACCGTGTATAAAAGGTTTCAGACTGCCATCTTATTGCTGGGTTGTAACTGTCCCAGCCCTTTTTGATGCAGTTTTTTTTACCAGTGAAACAGTTCTCCCATTCTGCATCCAAACTGTTACCTACAACTCCCACTGCACTTAAAAACAAGTTGCTAGAGAAGTTGAGTGTCAATTTGCTCCAGTCTTCCAGTCACTGGTTCTACTGTATGTGTACTGACTCAGAGAGGAAAACTCTTAAGCCACGTACACACGAGCGGAATGTCCAAAAGAAAAAGTCAGACGGAAGCTTTTCATCATCTATTCCCGATCGTGTGTATGCCTCATCAGACTTTTGACTTTTCAAAAATTCTGACAGACCTAGAAATGGAACATGTTCTAAATATTTCCGACGGAACCAATTCCTATCAGGAAAACCGCTCGTCTGTATGCTGTTCTGACGGACCAAAAACAATGCATGCTCTGAAGCAAGTATGAGACAGAAGCTATTGGCTACTGGCTAATGAACTTCCTTTTTCTAGTCCCGTCGTACGTGTTGTACGTCACCTCGTTCTGGACGGTCGGACTTTGGTGTGACCGTGTATATGCAAGACTGCTTGAGCGGAATTCCGTCTGAGTTTAGTCAGAGAAACCTTGGGAGTTTATTCCAACAGCAAAAGCCTCTCTGCTGCAAGGCAGAGTGTGTATGCCTCATCAGACTTTTGACTTTTCAAAAATTCTGACAGACCTAGAAATGGAACATGTTCTAAATATTTCCGACGGAACCAATTCCTATCAGGAAAACCGCTCGTCTGTATGCTGTTCTGACGGACCAAAAACAATGCATGCTCTGAAGCAAGTATGAGACAGAAGCTATTGGCTACTGGCTAATGAACTTCCTTTTTCTAGTCCCGTCGTACGTGTTGTACGTCACCTCGTTCTGGACGGTCGGACTTTGGTGTGACCGTGTATATGCAAGACTGCTTGAGCGGATTTCTGTCTGAGTTTAGTCAGAGAAACCTTGGGAGTTTATTCCAACAGCAAAAGCCTCTCTGCTGCAAGGCATGGCACACCTTTAGTTTGATCTTGTTAGCTTGAATCTAGGAAGACTAGTTTTAGGCAGATGTATAAAAAAATGCTGTAAATAAGAATGCTTCCAGAAAAAGAAGTGTTAATAGTTTATTTTTTATCAATTAACAAAATGGAAGATAAATGAACAGAAGAGAAATCCAAATCAATTCAAAAGCATCAATTCTTCAATTTTTCTAGGTATACTTACACACAGTTTTTTAGGGCAGGTAGGTTGTTCCAAACATCTTGGAGAACTAACCATGGACCTTCTGTGGATGAAGAATTTTCCTTCTGTCTCTTCATGTAATCCCAGACAGACTCGATGTTGAGATCAGGGTCACAATCTGTTTGGGGAAAACCATCACTTACAGGACTTCTTGTTTTTTTTTTTCATACTGAAGATAACTCTTAATGCTATTGGCTGCATGTTTGGTGTGTTGGCCTGCTGCAGAATAAATTTGGGGTTACATGCCTCCCTGATGGTATAGCATGATGGATAAGTATCTGCCTATATTTCCCAGCAGAAATGCAGCCACAAACTTGCAAGGAACCTCCACAATGCTTAATTGATGCCTGTAGACACTCATTACTGTACCACTCTCCAGTCTTTGGTAAACAAACTGCCTCCTGCTACAGTCAAATAATTCTAATTTTGACTCATCAGTCCAGGGCACTTACTAACACTTTTCTGCACCCTAGTTCCTTTATTTTTGGGCATAGTTGAGTTGCTTAGCCTAGTTTCCACATCTTATGCTCGAACATAGGCTTAACCACTTGCCGACCGCCTTACGCAGATATACTGCGGCAGAATGGCACGGGCAGGCAAAGTAACGTATGGGTACGTTACTTGCCTCCCGCGGGCGGGGGGTCCGATTGGACCCCCCCGGTGCCCAAGATGGATGGCATCTGTCCCTGAGCGATCAGAGGTGAGGGGGAGGCCATCCATTCGTGGCCACCCTCTCGCGATCGCTCCCAGCCAATGACAATCTTCCTCTGCTGCTGTAATGTAAACAGCGACAGAGGAAGTGATGTCATCTCTCCTCGAGCCGGTCTTTTCGTTCCAGCGCCGAGGAGAGAAGACATCAAGTAAGTTTGCACCAAACACTACACTAACAGTAGAACACTCTAGGCACACATTTTAACCCCCATCACCCCCCGATTACCCCCCGATCACCCCCCTGTACCCCTTGTCACAGTGACACCAATAGCAATTTTTTTTTCTGATTATTGCATTGGTGTCAGTTTGTGACAGTTATAAGTGGTAGGGCAGTTAGGGCTAGCCTCCTTTAGGTCTAGGATACCCGCCTAACCCCCCCTAATAAAGGTTAACCCCTTGATCACCCCCCAACACCAGTGTCACTAAGCGATCGTTTTTCTGATTGCTGTATTAGTGTCACAGGTGACGCTAGTTAGGGAGGTAAGTATATAGGTTCGCCGTCAGCTTTTTATGGCGTCAGGGACCCCATATACTACCTAATAAAGGTTTTAACCCCCTGATTGCCCCCTAGTTAACCCTTTCACCAGTGATCACCATATAAGTGTTACGGGTGACGCTGGTTAGTTTGTTTATTTTTTATAGTTTCTGGGCACCTGCCGTTTATTACCTAATAAAGGTTTAACCCCCTGATCGCCCGGAGGTGATATAAGTTAAGTTTTATGGTCAGATAAGGTCTGCGTCACCCCAGGCAGCGTCAGGTTAGCGCCAGTACTGCTAACACCCACGCACGCAGCATACACCTCCCTTAGTGGTATAGTATCTGAACAGATCAATATCTGATCTGATCAGATCTATACTAGCGTCCCCAGCAGTTTAGGGTTCCCAAAAATGCAGTGTTAGCGGGATCAGCCCAGATACCTGCTAGCACCTGCGTTTTGCCCTTCGGCCCAGCTCAGCCCACCCAAGTGCAGTATCGATTGATCACTGTCACTTACAAAACACTAAACACACATAACTGCAGCATTCGCAGAGTCAGGCCTGATCCCTGCGATCGCTAACAGTTTTTGTTGGTAGTGTTTTGATACAGTCGCTAACAGTCAGGAGCTTTTTTGCCTGTGAGTCTCACTAGTGTACCACTAAATTTAAAGCCCAAAATGGCAAATCGAAGGTACACTAGTGAAGAGGCCTACACGTTTCTGAGCATGACAGATAGTGAAGAGGAAGTCACTCATCTGTCAGATTCAGGCTCAGAATATGATCCTGTAGAGGACAGCGGCTCCATGACAGATCGCTCTGACAACGGAGTTGTGGTCCCTGCCAAGGTCAGGCGTACCAGACCCCGATCTTCTTCTGCTGTTGTTGAGGTGCAAGAATCGCAGGTCCCTCGTATGGAGCAGAGCAGTACTAGCGCCGCTATTCCTTCTGGTGAACTGGCAAGCACCAGCGGCCTAGTACACCCTGGTCGTACATCCAGCACTGCAGTAACACTTGGTGACGTGGCGAGTCCCATAAGTGCAGTTCAAGCTGGTGAGGTGGCAAGGACAAGTAGTGTCCCGCTGCCACCAAGAGGACGAACACAGGCCCGTCGTGCCCATAGTGCCCTTCCTGCTGCATTCGCCAATCCTAATTGGGAACCCACCACTTCTGCAGCACCTGTACTTCCCCCATTCACTGGCCAATCCGGCATTCAGGTGGAAACAGTTGATTTTACGTCACTTGATTTTTATTCGCTGTTTTTCACCGAAGATCTCTATAGATCTATTGTGGACCAAAGCAATTTGTACGCTGGTCAACACATCGCCACTATTCCCCAGTCCTCCCTTGCCAGAGATTGGAAACCAATTACGGTTTCCGAATTTAAGATCTTTCTAGGCCTTTCCCTCAACATGGGCATAACTAAAAAGAGTGAGTTGCGGTCATTTTGGTCCACTGACCCAATTCACCATATGCCCTTGTTCTCTGCCTCCATGACCAGGGCAGGATACAAGCAGATTTTGCGGTTCATGCACTTCAACAACAATGAACTCTGTCGTCCTCGTGGAGACCCTGGATACGATCGGCTCTACAAAATTCGGCCCCTCGTAAACCACTTCAACCAACGTTTTGCAGACTTGTTTACTCCCCATCAAGTTGTCTGCGTTGATGAGTCCCTGATTAAGTTTTCTGGCCACTTGTCATTCAAACAGTACCTTCTCAGCAAGCGTGCCAGATACAAGGTCAAGATGTATAAGCTCTGTGACAGGGCCACAGGCTATACGTGTAAAGGCTAGCCGGAGGCTAGCCTGTATTTGTGGGAGGAGGCTGAGAGGGCTACTAAAGCCTCCTCCTCTATCAGGCCAGGGCTCGTCGGCATCACACTATGGGTCCCTGCTTCTTCCGGTGTTTCAGCGGGTGGGAGGGGGGTGCTCAGCTGCCCACCTGCCGCCGACTCCGACTCCTCTCCCTATCTAATACAGCTCCACGAAGGAGCCACTCGCTGGCCAGCTACTCCCTCCCCTTACCTGCTTGCTCCAGGGGGAGCCGCCCGCCCGCTTTTCCGGGTGTTGGGGATGTCCAGCCAGCTGCCTGCTCCTCTCTGCATACGGCGCCATGGGGGGGGCGCCCACCCACTTCTCCCAGCGATTATGCCGGGGGGGAGGGAGGGGGGCCATCCATCCATCCATCCATCCATCCATCCTCCTCCCTCCCTTCTTTCCCTTGGCTGCAGCTGGTCAGGTGCTGCCCGCCTGCTTCTCCCGGCGCTCGTGCGTGGGGGCGGGGGCGTCCGTCTATTAACATAGCTGCCGCCCGCTTCTCCCTGTCATCCAGGTGCCTGCCAGAGCTATGGGGGCTGCCCGCTTCTCCCGGCACTCATGCCGGGGGGAGCGGGGGGGTGTCCAGCCATCATCCATGGCTTCATCTTGTCAGCGTGCTGTCTGCCTGCCGGATTCTCCCGGCTCCCATGGGGGGGCGTCTATCCATCCATCCATCTAGGCACAATCCCGCATAGTCGGGGGGCCACCCCCCGCTTCTTCCTTCATCCCTCTGTTCCTTACAGCACTGGGGGGGCACCGCCCGATTCTCCCAGCACTCACACCGTGGGGGAGGGGGGGTTGTGACGTCTGTCCGGTCATTCATCCTCCAACCACCCACTTTCCCCACAGCCCCATCTGTCCGGGGTGCTGCCCACCCACTTCTCCCGGCTCTCATGCCGGGGGGAGGGGGGGCACATCCATCCATTCTCCATCCACCCACCCACTTGCCACTTGCCCGCCAATTCACCTCCCTGGTACCACGCCGTGAATTGTGGAGGGGACACCCGCACATCTCCCAGTTTTCATGGCCGGGGGTGACGTTCGCCTGCCCGTTCACCTCCCGGTATTCATGTGTGGGGGGGATCCCCACACGCCTCCTGGGCATCCACCGATTCAGTCACAAGTGTTCATATCGTGGCATTTCGGCCCCAGGATTTCTGTTATAGCGTTACGGCACAGGTTTTCTGTCATAGCGTTTCTGTTTAGGCGTTTAGTCTCAGCGCTTGTTTTTCTGTCATGGCGTTTTTCTGTCATAACATTTCCTGCCTCAGCATTTCTGGCGTAGCATTCAGCATTTCTGTCTTAAACGTTCTGCCCAGCATTTCTGTCATAGCGTTCAGCTTTTTTGTCAGAGCATTCAGCATTTCTGTCGTAGGGTTCAGCATTTCGGTCGTAGGGTTCAGCATTTTGGCCGTAGGGTCCAGCATTTCTGTCGTAGGGTTCAGCACTTCTATCGTAGCATTCAGCATTTCTGTAGTAGCGCCGAGCATTTCTGTCGTAGCGTCCAGCATTTCTGTCGTAGGGTTCAGCATTTCTGTCGTAGCGTCCAGCATTTCTGTCGTAGCGTCCAGCATTTCTGTCGTAGCGTCCAGCATTTCTGTCATAGCGTTCTGCCCAGCATTTCTGTCATAGTGTTCAGCATTTCTGTCATAGCGGTCTGCCCAGCATTACTGTCATAAGCGTTCGCCATTTCTGTTATAGCGTTCAGCATTTCTGTCATAGCGTTCAGCATTTCTGGCTTAACGTTCTGCCCAGCATTTCTGTCATAGCGTTCAGCATTTGTCTCTTAGAGTTCTGCCCTAGCATTGCTGTCATAAGCGTTCAGCATTTCTGTCGCCGCGTTCTGCCCTAGCATTTACGTCACAGCGTTCTGCCCTAGCATTTCCGTCTCAGCGTTCTGCCCTAGCTTTTCTGTCATAGCATTCTGCCCCGGCATTTCTGTCTCGGTGTACAGTCTTGGCACTTCTGTCATAGCGGTTCTGCCCCAGGATTTCTGTATAGCGTTTCTGGCTCAGGATTTCTGTCATGGCATGTCTGCCCCAGGATTTCTGTCATGGCATTTTTTCTTTATTCGGTCATGGTGTTTTCTGTCATAGTGTTCTGCCCCAGCATTTCTGGCTCAGCGTTCAGGCTCATTTTTTTCTGTCTCGGCATTTCCATCATAGCGTTTCTGCCCCAGGATTCTGTCTTTGCATTTCTGCCATCAATATTTCGGGCTCAGCGTTTCTGTCATTGCGTTTCGGTCATGGCACTTCTGCCTCAGCGTTTCTGCCCCAGGATTTCTGTCATCACGTTTCTGCCTCTGCGTTCTGTCAGAGCGTTTTATACCCCAGCATTTTCTGTCATGGCATTTCTGCCCCAGGGTTTCTGTCATTACATTTCTGCCCTTGGGTTTCTGTCATTACATTTCTGCCCCTGGGTTTCTATCATTACATTTCTGCCCCTGGGTTTCTGTCATTACATTTCTGCCCTTGGGTTTCTGTCATTACATTTCTGCCCCTGGGTTTCTGTCATTACATTTCGGCCCCCGGGTTTCTGTCATTACATTTCTGCCCCAGGGTTTCTGTCATTACATTTCTGCCCCAGGGTTTCTGTCATTACATTTCTGCCCCAGGATTTTTCTGTCATTATATTTCTGTCTCAGCATTTGGTTCAGCATTTCTGTCATAGCTTTTTCTGTCATAGCGTTGTTGTCCTTGTGTTTCTGCCCCAACGTTTCTGCTTCAGTGTTCAGCCTCAGCACTTCTCAGAGGGGTATTGTTGTTCAGTCACGGCACATACTCTGGTAGCTGTTTCATCTTCGTTGTTTGTCATGTCTCATCGTTTTTGTTCATGGTTGCACCTGCGTCAGGTAGCTAGGGCTCACATGTCAGGATCTGTTACGTCTACAGATCCATACGGGCTGAGGTTTCGTTTGTTAATGATTGTTGACCACAATCTTCTCGCCCGTATAACATACGTCATACGATGCCCATTCATTCACCACACCTGTACGATTACCCACCACGGTCTGTGGGTATACCAGCCCTGAGTTTTCAGTTAATTACCTGTCTCTGTGTGGCAGGTTACTCGGGCTCACTCTTTACTCACATGAGGGGGGGGTCCATCATCAGGTTCATTCACGCACAGTGGTCTTGGCATTTCTGCTCATGTTCTCATACTTAGGTAGGCACAGAGGGGCGTTGTTGTTCTCATGTCTTGTCTGTTATTTCTCTTGTGCATGTTCTCAGGTTGGGCTGTATTGGCATTCGTCATCCACTTGTTGGTCATCCACTTGTTGGTCCTTAAGTGGTAGGTTTGGGCAAACGTCGTCATTCTGGATTCCACTCTGGGCTCGGATCTTGTCTAGGATGTGGTCTGGAAGACTGCTCAGGGACGTCAGTCCAGTCATATTTTCCGTTCCCCAGCCGGTTCCAGGTAGGGGGGTTTCAGTCACTTTGGGTATGACTGTTTTCATGCCATGGGACTTATTTCCCTGGGGTGGAGTCTGGCCCTCCTTCCTCGGTTCAGGTTTCAGACTCGGTTGCCAGGTCACAGGCTGAAGCACGACCCGATCGCATCAGGTGGGACCAGTATTCTGTGTCTGGCATGGTTTCTCCATGTTGTCAATACTTATTGCCATAGTGCATGGGCCTCATCCACCTACTCCATCACATCCTTCAGGTATTTAGGATTTTGAACTCCTACCAGTTGTCCTTTGGCACTCACCCTCGCACTTCCCAATACCAGTATGGCCAGGCCAGGGCTTGGGAGGGGTTTCACTGAGCACTTCACAGGTGTCCGTTTGAAGTTTCGATCTTCTCGGCCATTCATTTTGCAGGGGCTCCTCTGGACAGCCATTGCTCCCCTTCCCCCACGTATCCTCATTCACAAGCAGTTCATTCTCATGTCTGGGTCGTCTCAGACTTCAGGCTTTGTCCAAACATTCAGGGGACATTTAGTTGGGTTCTGGGTAGCTTTGCAGGTTCTGTAGGGGGTTCTGTCTCATCAACAAGTAAGAGGGGGGTGTTTCTCCGGTCATAGGGGACACTTTTCGAATATATACTGTTGCCATCTGGGCGCACGCTACTCCTCTTGATGGATTGTTACCTTCCCTTCTTCACCTAAATGTGTGTTTTTTTGCCCTCTTTTCAGGCATACTGACCAGTCAGGCCAAGGCACACCTCAGGCCTTGGTGCTTAGGAGTATCACTTTCTCACTGGAAGACTCTGACTACAAGTGTAAAGGCTAGCTGGAGGCTAGCCTGTATTTGTGGGAGGAGGCTGAGAGGGCTACTTAAGCCTCCTCCTCTATCAGGCCAGGGCCCGTCGGCGTCTCTGGGTTCCCACCCACCCGTTTCCCCCAATCTTCATACATACTCATATTACTTTTTCTTACATTCAGGGTATGCCCTCTTTTCAGGCATACTGACCAGTCAGGCCAAGGCACACCTCAGGCCTTGGTGCTTAGGAGTATCACTTTCTCACTCGAAGGCTCTGACTACAAATGTAGTTTAATGGTTTACGAGGGCACAGATATTCACGTAGAGCTGACAAACTGCCCTGACTACATAGGACGAGCTGGCAAGATTGTGTGGGACTTGGTGTCACCCTTATTCGGAAAGGGGTACCACTTGTACGTGGACAATTATTACATGAGCGTGACACTTTTTAGTCACCTTTTTGATCAACAGATTGGAGCATGTGGCACTGTTTGACCTAATCGTCGGGGCTTTCCCCAGTGGCTTGTAGATTCCCGTCTTAGGCTGGGGGAGAGAGCCTGCTTCAAGTGTAATAACTTGCTCGCTATGAAGTGGAGGGATAATAAGAATGTTTTCGTTCTTACCTCCCACTTTATGCTGACACGACGGTCCAAATTCCTACGGCGACTGGTGTTGTGGAGAAACCCCTCTGTGTCCACGAATATAAACTTAACATAGGAGGGGTGGACCTCAACGACCAGTTGTTGGCGCCGTACCTAGTTGCCCGTAAGGCCAGATGCTGGTACAAAAAAATGTCTGTTTATTTATTTCAATTGGCTTTGCTGAACACTCATGTGCTATACAGAGCTTCAGGACGGACTGGATCCTTCCTTAAATTCCAGGAAGAGATCGTCAGAGCCCTTCTGTTTCCAGAGGGTGCTCCACCTCACCTTCCCCAACCAAATGCAGTAAGCCGACTGCATGAGAGGCATTTTCCGTATGTCCTCCCGAGTACCTCTACCCACCCCAAAGAAGATGTCTTGTCTGCAGCAAGCGGGGATATAGGCGTGACACCCGGTATTATTGTCCCTCCTGTCCTGACAATCCTGGTCTTTGCATTGGTGAATGTTTTGAACGCAACCATTCACTAGTTGAGTATTAGCGTAGGGTACATCACTGCACAGACTAGGCACACTAACACAGGGTCTCCCAAGATGCCATCGCATTTTGAGAGACCCGAACCTGGTACCAGTTACAAAAGTTATAGTTACAAAAAAAGTGTAAAAAAAAAAAAAAAGTAAAAAAAATTAAAACTCAAAAAAATATAAAATAAAAAAAAACAAAAATTGTTGTCATTTTATTGTTCTCTCTCTCTCTATTCTCTCTCTATTGTTCTGCTCTTTTTTACTGTATTCTATTCTGCAATGTTTATTGTTATTATGTTTTACCATGTTTGCTTTTCAGATATGCAATTTTTTTATACTTTACTGTTTACAGTGTTTTATTGTTAACTATTTTTTTGTTTTCAGGTACGCTATTTAGATGCAGAGCGGATTTATTTATCTTGACAGCAACAGCGTTTGCTCACACGATACATAAAGCCATGACTCCAGCGCTGTCGGAGGTGATTTCACCACCACAGTTACATACTTCAGCATATATGCCGAAGCGTGGGGGCAGCAGTGGATGGAGGAGCGATTTGCTCCTACCTTTTGCGGGAGGATGCCCCCATGCTTCGGCATTAGGGCTGAGCCGAACACCCCCCGGTTCGGTTTGCACCAGAACCTGCGAACGGACCGAAAATTTGCACGAACGTTAGAACCCCATTGACGTCTATGGGACTTGAACGTTCAATATCAAAAGTGCTAATTTTAAAGGCATTTTTCATGGTATTGTCCTAAAAAGGGTTTGGGGACCCGGGTCCTGCCCTAGGGGACATGTATCAATGCAAAAAAAACTTTTAAAAAGGGCCGTTTTTTCGGGAGCAGTGATTTTAATGATTCTTAAAGTAAAAAAAAAAGTGAAATATTCTTTTAAATATCGTACCTGGGGGGTGTCTATAGTATGCCTGTAAAGTGTTGCGTGTTTCCCGTGCTTAGAACAGTCCCTGCACAAAATGACATTTTTAAAGGAAAAAAAGTAATTTAAAACTGCTTGCAGCTTTAATGTAATGTCGGGTCCTGGCAATATGGATCAGTGAGACAAACGGCATGGGTACCCTCCAGTCCATTACCAGGCCCTTTGGGTCCTGTATGGATATTAAGGGGAACCACGCACCAAAATTAAAAAAAGGAAAGGCGTGGGGCCCTCAGGCCCTATATACTCTGAACAGCAGTATACAGGCAGTGCAAACAAGACAGGGACTGTAGGTTTGTTGTTAAGTAGAATCTGTTTGTAATTTTTAACTGGTACATTTTTAAAGTGTAGCTCCAGCCAAAAAATCTGTTTTTAAGCTTTTTGAAAAACATAGGGAAGGGTTATCACCCCTGTGACATTTGTTTTGCTGTCTGTGCTCCTCTTCAGAAGATTTCACCTCACTTTTTGTCCCAATGACAAATGTTTTTTGAAAATTTGGGTTTTTTAGTGAAACAAGGATTGATGATAAAGCATCAGTGGAAAGGAGAAAAGTTTTTCCCATATTAACTCTTACAGGAGAGAATTTCCCTTCCTGTGGGGTAGATTTCATCTCACTTTCTGTTGTCTCCTTCCGTTTGCAAGTAGGAGTCATTTGTAAGTTGGGTGTTTGAAAGTAGGGGCCTGCCCTATATACTCAGCAGAAATTTGGGCCTTAGGTGTTGTTGTGGCCTCAACACTGTAAGCTCTCACAGGGCCCTGCTGTGAAATATTAGATCAAGAATTGTAATTACATGCCCCTGTTGAACGGGGCTAAAAAATTGGGCCTTTGGTGGTGGTGGTGGTGCTGGTGCCACAACACTGTAAGTCCTCACATTTAATCTTGGTGGGTGCAGAAACGTGCCCTGCTGTAAAATATTTCATCAAGAATTGTAGTTACATGCCCCTGTTGAACAGGGCCAGAAAAATTGGGCCTTTGGTGGTGGTGTTGGTGCCACAACACTGTAAGTCCTCACAGTTAATCTTGGTGGGCGCAGAAACGGGCCCTGCTGTGAAATATTAGATCAAGAATTCTAATTACATGTCCCTGTTGAACAGGGGCTGAAAAATTGGGCCTTAGGAACTGGTGCTGGTGCCACAACACTGTAACCCCTCACAGATACTCTAGTTGGAGGGCAGGAACTAGCCCTGCTGCAAAGAATTGCATCAAAAATTGTAATTACACACCCCTGATAAACAGGGGCTGAAAATTGGGCCTTAGGAACTGGTGCCACAACACTGCAACCCCTCACAGATACTCTAGTTGGAACGCAGGAATGAGCCCTGCTGCAAAGTATTGCATCAAATATTGTAATTACATGCCCCTGTTAAATAGGGGCTGAAAAATTGGGCCTTAGTCACTGGTGCCACAACACTGCAACCCCTCACAGATACTCTAGTTGGAGCGCAGGAACTAGCCCTGCTGCAAAGAATTGCATCAAAAATTGTAATTACATGCCCCTGTTAAACAGGGGCTGAAAAATTGGGCCTTAGGCACTGGTGGCGGCGCCCAGAACTAAAAATGTTCTTACAAGCTATCAGCATTATCATTGAGGAGGAAGAGGATTATTACTCAGCATAACAGGATAGTCACTCAGCATCAGCATAGACAGTCTTTGAAGGCATCTGACATTTCAAAAAAAAATTATTCGGTTACATCAGCATCAGGTGCTTGGTAGCTGGTGGTGATCCAAGACTGATTCATTTTTATGAAGGTCAGTCGATTGACTGAGTCGGTGGACAGACGCACTCCGGCAGCACTGAATGTGCATTCCAAAAGAATGCTGGATGCAGGACAGGCCAGTAGCTCAATTGCATACTGTGCAAGCTCTGGCCAGTGATCCATCCTCAAGACCCAGTAACCCAGAGGATTTTCGGTGGGAAAGGTGTCCAAGTCAGATCTTGCCCCTAGGTATTCCTGCACCATGTAAAACAGACGCTGGCGATGGTTGCTGGAACCAATCATACCTTGGGGCTGCGGACTAAAAAATTGTCTGAATGCATTGGTCAGAGGGCCACCTTCTCCACCGCTCCTTCTTTGACTGACCAAAGCCTCAGCAACACGTTGTCCAGAAACAGGAGTTTGTAACCTCCCAGTCTCTGGGAACGCATTGCACAGACCTTTCTGCAAGGCCTCCCGAAGATGTTTCATCCTCTGCTCCCTCTGCGATGGCAAGATAAGGTCCGCAACCTTACCCTTGTAACGTGGATCAAGGAGGGTTGCCAGCCAGTATTGGTCCTTCTCCTTGATACCACGAATACGAGGATCCTTACGCAGGCTTTGCAGGATCAGGGAGGCCATGCAGCGTAGGTTTTCTGAGGCATTCGGTCCAGAGTCCTCTGGGTCACTAAGGACGACACGGTCCGCAGCCTCCTCCTCCCAGCCACGTACAAGTCCATGTGTTTCTTGGGACTGATCACTTAAAGACTGCTGCTGATGCTGAGTGCCAGGCTCCACCTCCATACTGACACAATCCTCCTCCTCGTCCTCTTCCTGTGTGATCGGCGGGCACGCAGGAACGCTGTCTGGATAAAGGGGGCCTTGAGAGCTAAGGATGTCCTCCTCTTCCTGCCTCTGTTCTGCCTCAAGTGCCCTTTCCATTATTCCACGCAGCATGTGCTCCAACAGGTGGACAGTGTCACTGATGCATGCACTGTCACTGCTTACCATCCTCGTGGCCTCCTCAAATGGTATCAGGACAGTGCATGCATCCCTGATCATTGCCCACTGGCGTGGGGAAAAAAAACAAGCTCCCCCGACCCTGTCCTGGTGCCATAGTCGCACAGGTACTCATTGATGGCCCTCTGCTGCGTGTGCAGCCGCTGCAGCATGGCCAATGTTAAGTTCCACCTGGTGGGCATGTCACAGATTAGGTGGTTCTTGGGCAGGTTAAACTCCTTTTGCAGGTCAGCCAGCCGAGCACTGGCATTATATGACCGGCAGAAATGCACACAGACTTTCCTGGCCTGCCTCAGGACATCCTGTAAGCCCGGGTACCTGCCCAAGAACCGCTGCACCACCAAGTTAAGGACGTGAGCCAAACAGGGCACATGGGTCAGTTGTCCCTGTCGGAGGGCGGAGAGGAGGTTGGTGCCATTGTTGCAAACCACCATTCCTGCCTTAAGTTGGCGTGGCGTCAACCACCTCTGAACCTGCCCCTGCAGAGCTGACAGAACCTCTTCCCCAGTGTGGCTCCTGTCTCCCAAGCACACCAGCTCAAGCACCGCATGGCAGGGTTTTGGCCTGCTTACTTGCGTAGCCCCTTGAATGCCTACGAAGCACCGCTGGTTCCGAGGACAAAGCACAGGAAGAGGCCATGGAGGAAGAAAAAGGGGAGGGGGTGGAGGAGAGAGGTGTGTAAGAATCATTATTAGTGGCATTTTGGAGGCGTGGTGGTGGAACAACCTCCAACACTACTGCACCTTGTCCTGCATCCTTCCCAGCTGCCAGCAGAGTGACCCAATGCACCGTGAAACTTAGGTAACATCCCTGTCCATGCCTGCTGGACCATGAGTCAGTGGTAATATGCACCTTACCGCTGACTGTCCTGTCCAGCGAGGCCAAGACATTGCCTTCCACATGCCGGTAGAGAGCCGGAATCGCCTTCCGTGAGAAAAAGTGGCGTTTGGGTACCTGCCACTGAGGAACCGCACATTCCACAAACTCACGGAAGGGGGCAGAGTCTACCAACTGAAAAGGTAACAGTTGAAGTGCTAGCAATTTTGCCAAGCTAGCATTCAACCACTGGGCATGTAGATGGCTGGGAGCGAACTTCTTTCGGCAGTGCAGCAGCTGGTGCAGGGAAACTTGCCTGGTACAATCTGATGTCGGTGTACCGAAAGCAGATTGCCCACAAGTACTTGGCTGTGACACACCTAATTCTACACCTTCATTCTTCTCAGTGCAGGTCTCAGAGAGGACTGAAGGTATAGTGGGGTTGGAGATCTCAGCTGATGAGGAGCAAGGAGAGGTCCTTTTTGTTCTTTGGTGTGGGTCTTTTAAATACACTTGCCAACGAACTGCATGGCAAGTCAACATATGTCTGGTCAAGCATGTGGTGCCCAAGCAGGAGATGTTTTGGCCACGCGAGATATGCTTGAGACATATGTTGGAAATAGCAGCGGTGCGATCTGATGCACTCGTCTCAAAAAAGGCCCACACCAAAGAACTTTTAGAACAACGCGCAGAGACAGCAGTGCCCTGCACATGCGGAGCTTTGCGGTGTGATGCAGTCAGTGTGCTGCCCTTAGGCTGGCCCCTGGAGGGCATCCTGCCTCGTTGGTGATGTGCCTCCTCCTCCTCTCTCCTATCAGGCACCCACATTGAGTTAGTGACCTCATCATCCCCTCCCTCCTCATCACTGGGGCAAACATGGCAGTTTGCTGCAGCATGGGGAGCGTGACTGCCAGATTGCTGTCCTTCTTGGGCACCCCCTCTGTCCGTGCTCACATTACTGCCTTCATCTAGCTCAGTATCATCATCAGAGCCTTCTAAACGCTAGGCATCCTCCTGGAGCATGTACACAACACTGTGGTCAAACAGTTCGAGGGACTTCTCAGGAGGACATGGTGGGGCTCGGGAAGGAGTCACTGATGCCATTGAGCCGAGGGAAGAGGGCGCGTTGGCAGCTGCTTTGCCAAAGTACCCTGAGCATTAGTGAGAGAGGATGAGGAGGATGAGGATGGCTTGGTCATCCGCTCGACAAAGTCTTCCATATGTTGCGGCTCAACAGGGCCAGCTGCCGAAAAAAGGCCAAGCGTTTCCCACGGCCACGTGCTGATGAGAATGCACTGTCTCCACGACCAGCACCGTTACCTCTAGACACAGAGCCTGCTTGCCCTGTTTTATTGGCTTGTGACTGTCTGCCTCTCCTTGTTGGCCTTCCAGACATACTAATGGCCTGTAGCTGCACTAAGCTGGGATATATATATATATATATATATATATATATATATATATATATATATATATATATATATATATATATATATTTATTTACTGATACTGCAGCTAGCAAAATCAACTGCCTGCCTGTAGTATGAGAACACCACCAACCTTCTACAGGTAGCTTTAGCTGAACACTGTGCAGAGGTAGCACTACACTAACGTGTAAATAGTTTAGCTGCTTGCGGTAGTGATAGGATCAGGAAAACACCACCAACCTTCTACAGGTAGCTTTAGCTGAACACTGTGCAGAGGTCACACTAAACTAACTTGTAGCTTTAGCTTAACACTGTTCAGAGGAAGTACTACACTAACTTGTAGCTTTAGCTGAACACAGTGAGGAGGACGCACTACACTAACTTGTAGCTTTAGCTGAACACTGTGAGGAGGATGCACTATACTAACTTATAGCTTTGGCTGAACACTGTGCAGAGCTCGCAAATAACTAACTTGTAGCTTATTTAGCTGCCTGCGGTAGTGATAGGATCAGGAAAACACCACCAACCTTCTACAGGTAGCTTTAGCTGGACACTGTGCAGAGGTCGCACTACACTAACTTGTAGTTTTAGGTGAACACTGTGAGGAGGACGCACTACACTAACTTGTAACTTATTTAGCTGCCTGCGGTAGTGATAGGATCAGGAAAACACCACCAACCTTCTACAGGTAGCTTTAGCTGAACACTGCAGAGGTCGCAAAAAACGAACTTGTAGTTTTAGCTGAACACTGTGAGGAGGACGCACTATACTAATTTGTCACTTATTTAGCTGCCTGTGGTAGTGATAGGATCAGGAAAACACCACCAACCTTCTACAGGTAGCTTTAGCTGAACACTGTGCAGAGGTCGCAAAAAACGAACTTGTAGCTTATTTAGCTGCCTGCGGTAGTGAAAGGATCAGGAAAACACCACCAACCTTCTACAGGTAGCTTTAACTGAACACTGTGCAGTGGTCACATTACACTAACTTGTAGTTTTAGCTGAACACTGTGAGGAGGACGCACTACACTAACTTGTAGCTTTAGCTGAACACTGTTCAGAGGATGCACTACGCTAACTTGTAGCTTTAGCTGAACACTGTTCAGAGGACGCACTACACTAACTTGTAGCTTTAGCTGAACACTGTGCACTACACTAACTTGTAGCTTTAGCTGAACACTGTGAGGAGGACGCACTACACTAACTTGTAGCTTTAGCTGAACACTATGCAGAGGTCGCACTACACTAACTTGTAGTTTTAGCTGAACACTGTTCAGAGGACGCACTACACTAACTTATAGCTTTAGCTGAACACTGTTTAGAGGACGCACTACACTAACTTGTAGCTTTAGCTGAACACTGTGCACTACACTAACTTGTAGCTTTAGCTGAACACTGTGTAGAGGACACACTACACTAACTTGTAGTTTTAGCTGAACACTGTGAGGAGGACGCACTACACTAATGCCGCGTACACACGATCGGACTTTCTGGCATACTTGGTCCGGCAGACTTTCTGACGGACTTTGTCCACCAGGTGCGCTGGACTTAAAAACGAACGGACTTGCCGGGTGATGTTGACCATGCCCCCTAAAACGTCACAGTCCCAGCATGCCCAGGGACTGTGATGGCATAAGGGGGCAGGGTCTCCGTCTATATAAGTCACATCAGGGCGCTCAGAGAGCAGACCAGCCGGAGATACCGTCGTGTCAACATCTGGAGAAGAGAAGAGGGAAGAAGCCAAGAAGACAAGAAGCCCAGAAGTCTGGACCTCCGCTGGCAAGAGAGCATGGAGACAGCGGAGGAGCGGGCAGATGAACTGGAACAACGGGAGAAGAGGCCAGAGAGAGCGGAGAAGAACCAACCGGACGTCGGGAGAAGAGGAACTGGAGGGACCCCCAAAGCTGGAAGAAGACCCCCGAAGCCAGAGGAAGACCCCCCGAGCTGTTTAATAAATTATTTAAAAAACCTGTGTAGTGTTTTATTATGGACACTTTTTCCCTAGGTGAATGGGTAGGGGTACCATGTACCCCATACTCATTCACATAGGGTGGGGGGCCAGGATCTGGGGGCCTTCTTATTATAGGGGGCTCCCAGATTCCGATAAGCCCCCTGCCCGCAGACCCCGACAACCAAAGGCCAGGGTTGTCGGGAAGAGGCCCTTGTCTTCATCAACATGGGGACAAGGTGCTTTGGGGTGGGGGGACCCACAGGGCACCCCCTCCCCCAAAGCACCCACCCCCCATGTTGAGGGCATGCGGCCTGGTACGGTTCAGGAGGGGGGGGGCGCTCGCTCGTCCCCACCCCCTTTCCTGACCGGCCGGGCTGCGTGCTCGGATCGGGGTCTGGTATTGGTTCTAGGGGGGACCCCATGCCGTTTTTTCATCATAGCTGGTTCCCTTTAAAATCCATACCAGACTTAAGGGCCTGGTATGACCCGTGCTCGCCGCAATAAGAAAATTTGTTTTTCCTATTGCAGCGAGCGCGAGATGCAATACCCTGCCCTTGCGTCGCATCTGGTCCGTCGGACCAGCATATAGACGAGCGGGCTTTCCGTCAGACCAGCACACAGACGAGCGGACTTTCCGTCAGAAACTGAGTCCAACGGAAAGATTTAAAACATGTTTTAAATCTAGGTCCGGCAGACTTTTGGGGAAAAAAAGTCAGCCGAAGCCTAGAGTACCGGAAAGTCTGCTCGTGTGTACGCAGCATAACTTGTAGTTTTTGCTGAACACTGTGAGGAGGACACACTACACTAACTTGTAGCTTTAGCTGAACACTGTGCAGAGGTCGCATTACACTAACTTGTAGTTTTAGCTGAACACTGTGAGGAGGACGCACTACACTAACTTGTAGCTTTAACTGAACACTGTTCAGAGGACGCACTACACTAACTTGTAGCTTTAGCTGAACACTGTGCAGAGGTCTCACTAAACTGACTCGTAGCTTTAACTGAACACTGTGAGGAGGATGCACTGCACTAACTGTAAATAGTCTAGCTGCCTGACTGTGGTACTAATAGGATCAAAAGAACACCAGCAATTTTCTTCAGGTTGCTGTAAATACTGTAACAACACAAGCCCACCTGTCAGTAGCAAGATAACAGGAACGGATCTAGCTAAACTGAATACAGTATATATATATATATATACACACACACAACACCTGGGATGCATATATATATATATATATATATATATATATATATACACACAATACACTGTAAGTGCAGCTAACTCACTAACTGTCCTGCCTAATCTATCTAACTTAAATCAAATGACACTGTCTCTCTGTCTATCTATCTCTTTCTCAATGCCCGAACACACACTACACAGGGCTGCCGTGTAGGCGGCCTTATATAGTGTGGGGCATGTACTAAATCCCCATAGCCATAATTGGCCAAAGCCTCCTTGGCTTTGGCCAATTACAGCTCTCTGTTCAGACGGCGCTGTGATTGGCCAAGCATACGAGTCATAGTGCATGCTTGGGCAATCATCAGCCAGCAATGCACTGCGATGCCGAAGTGAATTATGGGCCGTGACGCGCCACACGAATTTGGCGCGAACGGCCCATATCGTTCCCAATTCGGATAGCGGGCTAACAGGTAATGTTCGAGTAAAACATGGGATCGACTCGAACGCGAAGCTCATCCCTAATCCTGACGGAATCCATCACCATCCTGCACTCTATTCTGCATTGGTGAGCCTCAAAACACCCCTGCCTGTTCCTGGTTATCCCCTGCATCTATCCCAGAAAGAATTGCGGAGCCCAGCCAGCTTACAGTGCCACCATTTGATCCGGGACTGGCTCCATGCACAAGAGGCCGCCGCCATCTTGAGGCCTGAGGTATTCACAGAATCCTCCCTGCACGGGGCCCGCGATCCGTGGAGAAGGCAAGCATCTCACCTCCACACACACCTGGGGCTTCATCTCCAGAGAGGGTTATCTAAGGGCCCTAATCTGTGGGGCGGCTGGAGGGTCCCTGATGCCGGCTCCTCACTCCGGCGGCCCGCCGCCATTTTGTGGCCTGTAGAGCCTTCGGGTCCCTGGGAGCTCAGGATGTCCGGACGAGCGGTCACCGGCTCTATCGTCCACCCCGGGACTTAATCTCCTCCAGAGGCAGTGTGCAGGCATAGATCCAGGGGGTGCCTGAGGGTCCTGGTCACTGGCTCCATGCTTCCGCAGCCCACCATCATTTTAAAGTCTGTACGGCCTGCATCATCCTCCCTGCTCAGGTGCCTGGGTGTGCGGCGGAGACGGAGGCCGTTCTACACCCTCAGCCCTGGGCTGCTACAGCTGTAGGGGCACATAATAGCCTGTAATGGACGCTGAGCTGTGTTGGTGAGTCAGTGTGCATTGTTACTGTGGTCATTTAACCCTATCTCTGCTTCTAGTGTCTGCTATTATTGACTGGGAACCCATACATTGCACAGTACAAGCTTTTAAAGGGATATACACACCCTACGGCAGGTGTGTTTGTAAGTCCCTCAGAACATTCACTCATGCCCTCAAAGAGCAAACCAGCGACCAAGAAGGCACCACCACAGCCTGACCAGTGTCCAAGCGCCATTTTGGACCAGCTTTAAGTATTAATTGCAGACATGGAGCAGGCGGCGGGCCCGGCACCCGCTCCGCCCCCTTAGGGGTCAAAGCATGCAAAAGATACCAATGTTATCCTCGCGGCCATAGAGCAGAGCAGAACCTCCTTATTGGTCCGCATCGACCATCTGGCTGAGGAAGGTAACCTCACCAGGGCAGACTTGGATAAATTCCGGGGTAGACTTTGAGTCAGAGTCGCGGATCTCTGCTAATGAGGACCTTACTGCCCATCATGATGATGCCCTACATACATTGCAACGCACAGTCCAATCCTTGGTAGTCAAAGCTGACGACGCTGAAAACCGCTTATGGAGGAATAATGTCAGGGTCAGGGTCAGGGTCCTTGGTCTCCCAGAGGGGGCGGAGGGTGACCGTCCAGCCGAATTTGCACAGGTCTTCTTTAAATCACTCCTTTTTCCCTTCTCTACAATGGCCCTCCTACTGAAACTATCTGAAAATCATCTGGGGATGGTCTGGTCTTCCATCCGCGGGTTCCTGTTGTTCTCAAGGTTTCATTGTGGACCCATACATGGCGGGCAATGGGTGACCCCCCTCACTTGAGGCAATGCTATCCCCCTACTTTTCACTTGATCCTTGTTGTTCGGAGCTATAACAAGACACATCTCCAACACGACACATTTTGCAACACATCTTCCCGAAAACATGATGCCCGCATAGGGTACCTGGGAACTGTCCGGTCTCTTACCGGATGAGACAAGATCCACGTCCCCCCTGCACTCGCCTACAATTAAAGGCCAGATACTGTTGGGGTTTCCCCCTGGAACTTTGAGCCTTACGTAGGCGAGTTTTGGTTGATAATTAGTTCAGGAATTAAACTACAAGCCCGGTTATGTTGGGGTGTTGGCGAAGTAGTAGGGTGTTCAATGATTATTGTTTTTTTAGGCATAGACCACTTCCCCACCCTTCCCAGGCTGCTCTGGGGGGAGTTGGGACCAGGTCAGATAGGCACCAGATGCCTTGGGATGTTTATTGTAGTTGAATTGTGTTTATATGTGTTTCTGTTATGTCACCAGGCGTCCCTTGCGCAACTGCTATCAACCTCCTGTAATTCTCATGGTCATTGTTTGGGGAAGCTCAACATGGCTGAAATGTATTTCTATGTGGTTCTGATGTGTCTGACGTACATTGGCTCTTACTCCACTGCTGCTCATGAGGTGTCACCTGCTCGTATGTTATTAATCCCCTGTACTTATGATGGCTGCTGCGAATATGGCATCATGTGATCAGGATTCCTTTTCTGTGGTGTCCTGGAATGTACGAGGCCTCAACTCTAAATTTAAGAGGGCGCTTCTGTTTCAATATGTTAAACAGCATAACCCAGCTGTTTTGGTTTTGCAGGAGACACACCTGGTGGGCAGTAAGCTAAGGACTCTGAACAGTCCTTGGGTACAAAAGGTGTTTCATGCTTCTTAATCCACATACGTGAGAGGGGTCCCCATACTAATAAATAGATCTCTCCCGTGTGTCATAGAGGCGGTTCACATGGATCCGTTAGGTAGATACGTGATACTGGTGCTCACGCTTTGGCAGCACAGGTATGTCCTTGCTGGCATATATGTGCCACCGCCCATTAAACCTGACGTATTAGGTATTATACTGGAGAGGATCGCCCCTTATTGTCCTGCAAAAATTTTAATGTTGGGTGATTTCAATGCCATCCTTTCCCCAGATCTTGATAGATCTTCACCACCTAAGTCTTTCAATGAGGCATTGTCAAACTGGGCGATATCTGCAGGAGTCATGGAAGTCTGGAAGTGGAAATTCCCATCCACCAAATCCTTTTCATGTTTCTCCACCTCCTACAAAACCGCCTCCAAAATTTACTATGCATTTGCCAACCCCTCTATGCAAATGTTCTGAAGGCTACCTATTTGCCCAGCATCTTGTCTGACCACAGCCCACCTTCACCACTAGCTCTGAGCAATTACTGGGATTCCAATGATGGGTCATCCTCTCCTGAACTAGTATGGGACACCTTCAAAGCTTATACAAGGGGCCATTACATATCGGCCATTAAGGCGGTCAGGTTGCAACAGGCTGCGGACACGGTAGCTTTGGAGAGCGAGTTGGAGTTGGCTTCTGACCAATATGGGTTGGATCTCTCTTCCTCAAACTTTGATGCTTTGCAGGCTTCTAAACGTAGCCTTCACCTACACTTGTCAGAGGTTACTAGACTAGACTAGGCGATGATGTCTCATCATGATACCCCTAATACGGTGATCGCTGAGCTTACCTCTCCCACAGGGGAGGCCATCTCCTCCCCAGAGGCTATCTTGCAAGCCTTTCATGACTTTTATCAATCTTTGTATACCACTACCCTACCCTCGGGTCTAGAAACAGCGAGGTTAGCATCTCTCCTGGATCTGATAGCCCTTGGTTGGCTTTCCGATTCTGAAAGATCTCATCTATTTGCTCCGATTATTGCAGAGGAGGTTGAAGTTGTAATTAATTCCCTATCCACTGGCAAAGCTCCTGGCCCAGATGGTCTCCCGACTGATTTCTATGTAGCACATGGTAACACGCTAGTCCCCTGGCTGGCCGCCCTGTTTACACATTGTCTGGAACAGGGCTCTCTCCCATCTTCCATGGCACACGCACATGTTATCCTCATCCCTAAGATGGGCAAAGACCCCAAACTATGTGCCTCTTATAGACCTATAGCACTTCTTAATACTGAATTCAAAGTCCTAACTAAACTTCTCATCACTAGACTTAATCCACTACTTCCCTCTCTCATTGACTCGGATCAGACCGGGTTCATGTCCCATAAGTCTACAGACATCAATTTGCGTAGGTTGTTTACTAACCTCCATGGTTGCCTCTCTCATTATTGAGAAGGCATTCAACTCAATTGAGTGGCCTTTCCTGTGGGAGATTCTGCGTAGAATGGGGTTAGTACTGGTATTCATTCGATGGTTACAGACTATCTATCGTTCGCCGATGGTTGCCATTCGTTTGGGAGGTCGTCTATCTACGATTTTTGCACTTTCTAGGGGTACAAGACAGGGCTTCCCTCTCTCTCCAGCACTTTTTGCCATTGCCATGGAACCAGTGGCAGAGGTACTACGTGTTTCACCACATATTAAAGGATTACGGCTGGGCTGGCTGGAGGAGAGGGTGGCCTTGTATGCAGACGACCTCCTTCTCTTCCTGAACGATGCTGGCCCCTCCCTGTAGGGTGCACTGTCAGTCCTTGAAGACTTCTCTGTAATGACGGGACTAAAGGTTAATTGTGGTAAGTCACAGCTCCTGGCTATTGATGCTGAGGCTAAAAAAGGTGCATCGACTTCTCTTCAGCTGCAGTGAGTAGACAAGTTTACCTACTTGGGGGTGTGTGTCTCAGGGAACGTGACTGACTTCATTCCAATGAATTTGTTTCCAGTAATCAATTTAGTCAAAGCCAAGCTGAAAGCATGGGAGAACCTCCCCCTATTCTTACTGGGCCGTGTTAATCTCATCAAGATGAAAATCCTTCCCAAGTTCACATATTTGTTTCGTAACTCCCCTCAATGGATCCCCAAATCCTTCTTTTCCCAACTTAACAAAATTTTCTCCTCCTTTCTTTGGGGTCCCCCCCGCTTTAAGCTATCCACCCTAATGCGCCCTTGTTCGCAGGGGGGTTTAGCATTCTCGGATTGTCACAAATACTTTATAGCGGCTCAATTGGTCACTGCATTTTGGTGGCTTGTTCCAGACAGATCCAACTCGGCTTGGGCCACTGAGGCTGTGGTATTGGGATCAACAGAGGCGCTGTCAAATATCCTTTTACGGGACCCCATACAACCTAACCCCTTCCTACTACCCCTAGAGCCTGGAGGGAAGGTCTGATCTGTGAAAAATATTCTCTGACCGCTGTATCACTGAATGCTCCGCTCTGGAACAACCCCAACCTGCAGCATTTTCTTGAGCTCCCTGACCCTGTGATATGGACCAGGTATCACATCAAGGTTCTCTCAGACATCACATAAGACCTAACATTATTCTCCTTTGATCACTTAATGTCTCATCACAACATCCCACTCTTGCACAAATTCAGATACCTACAGTTGTCCCATGCTTTCAGGGCTCAGTTCCCGCCAGGTGAAAGGCAGATGGTGCAATCCGACCTGGAGCAGATTTTGCAATTTGATTATACTGAAAAACCCACCTCAGTGCTATATGCGCACCTCCTTCGGGTCTCTTCTCCTGAGCTATCCAGACTCCGTCAGCAATGGGGCCTGGATGTTCCAGAATTGGACTCTGAGGACTGGGAAGATGTGTGGGACTTCACATTTAAAATACTGGTTTCCTTGAGAGATCGCCTCATTCAATACAAGATTGTCCATAGGGCATATCTTACTCCCACTCGGGTGCACAAGATGAGGTCTTCTCTCTCACCGGAGTGTTGGCGGTGTGATCATGCCCCCACGGACTATATCCACATTTTCTGGTCCTGCCCGGTAATTACAGGTTTCTGGTCAGAAATTCTTTCAGAGGTGAACGAGCTGCTAGGTATCACTATTGATCCCTCTCCAAAAATATGTCTGCTGGGGCTGGTGGAGGACTTGGTGCCAAGACTGGCAGAGAGAACCCTGTTGGGTCTCCTGCTGTTCTATGCCAGGAAGTTCATTGTCCTAGGCTGGAAGCGAAAAACTCCTCCCTTTATAGGTTAATGGAAATCACTTGTTAACATGGTGATACCCCTTTACAGGGACACTTATACACACAGAGGGTGTCCAAAAAAGCATGACAGAGTCTGGAGTAAGTGGTTAGCGGAGCCCTCCACTGCTGTAACAAACTAAGGGGCCTCACTGTTATATAACAGCTTTTCATAATGTCCTAATAGTCTAATCAGAGTTGTGAGAGCTATTCTGGGTGTGCCAGCCATATGTTAGCCCTCCCTTGGAGCAGGAACCATGACAACTTGTTGCTGTTGTTACGTCTATGGTAGTCATAGATAACTTGATCTTCCTGGATAATGTATACAACACTTTATGACCCCTGCGTGGGTCCATTCCATTCTGAAGGCCTGGTGTGGGCTAAGCTGCTGTACGTATTTATTGTTTTGTGTTTGTCAAGAAAATAAAAAAGTTTTTCAAAAAAAAAAAAGGTGTCTCCTAATGTAAATACAACATCAGTCATATTGTACAATGATGAGGATTTGACATCCTACCAACACAGCAACCTCATCCACCAGACTCCTTTTGCAAATGACAGATTCCCAGCTAGCTACTGAATGTCAATAAATTGTCCCAGGTGATGCTATTGACTAAATATAGTCATGACCATATATGGTCAATTAGCAAAAGAAGATGCTCTAGGGATTGTATGGGCATAGCAGATAGACCAGATATTCAAATGTATTATAATGTAAAAAAGTACAAAATTTATTTAGATACACATGATAATAAAGTTAGTGCACAAATAAGAACACCGAATAGAACACAATCAATAAGCAGCAAATAATTATTGAAACACACACATGATCTCAAACGAGATCAGATAAGGTGTGTAATTACAATATACAGTACACAACATGTTTCGGAGATTGGGTATGGCACTTAATTCCTTCTTCAAGGGCTGAATTGAGGTATGCTGTTTTTTCTAATAACAAAAGAAAAAAACAAATAACAATACATAGTACACAATAAATATGTAAATATAAAACACAGCAGTTTTTTTTACAGCATGGCTTGCATTGACAATCAATGGAGATAGGTGGTATTCACATAGTTTGTGTCTTTTTACACATCAGAATGCATATGGAAGCCAGGCTTCCACCTTCATGTCTTGCTCAGTTGCACAATATAGGAGCTAATAGCTTCAAAAGACGAGTGGCGGGGGTCTGCGGCGTGGTCCGACACAGCATCCAGGGCAGTTGGACATGTCGGACACCTCCTCTAATGTCGTCTAATGCTTCTCATCTTTCCTCTAAACAGTTTAAACACACTAGACGACTAAAGGGACGTTGTGGCAGTGATAACATTTCGACGAATACTATACCCGAACGTCCTCCCAAGCACAATTCCCTCACTCCCTATGGTAGTGCTGTGGGCGCCTCAGCGCCGACATCCAATGAGATGGCGGGTTCTGAAATGCCTTCAGCCGCTTGAGCTAATACTGCCCCACTTTTTGTTACACCCAAATCTCCCACTATATTTTTTCCAAAAAAACAGGGAAACTTTCCCGTTCCCCCAATCCAAACACCCCCTTGGACACTCACCAACTTCCACTCCCACAACTTAACATAATCAACCTTTCCTCTCACTCCCTCACAACTGATGAAACTTCAGTTTTGCTAAAAGGTCTCACTTTTTGCCCTAATCACAAATTGGACAAATTTGAAGTGATTAAAGATCTACATTTATACACACGTAAGCTCTTATTAACAAGCATGTTCGAAAAAGAAAAACCGGGATCTGAAGGATGCCGTACTTTCAGTGAACGCCAACGTCTTGTTAGAGGAAAGTGACTCTACAGACCTGATTAATACTCTGGACCTAGAGTCCCTCTTAAAACAAGCAGATGATCCACCCATTGAGACCACTACCATCAAATCATCACTAAAGAAAAAAATCATCCTTGTACCCACACCAAGCTCCAATCATGGAATAGCCATCTTTTTAAAATTGGCCTGCCAAGAAATAAAAGCCTTAAATTCTACACCTAATATTTCAGGAAACTTAACTGTGAGTAAAAGGACAGCTCTAAAAAACCTATCCATAAATTATGATATTACCATTGAGCCCTCGGACAAGGGGGGAACATTGTCCTTATGGACAATGAAAAATACAGCCAGATGTGTACCAAAATTTTGAAACACACTTACTGGTATCGCCCTATAAGTCCTGACACTGTTGATATTATTAATAAGGAGTTTTATTTGTTTGACAATGGCTTTTACAATAATGTTATTTCCAAACAATTGTGGAACTTTGTTCGTACTCCTTTTCCTAGAACAGCTACCTTTTACTCACTTCCTAAAGTTCATAAAAACGCCATAGAACTTCCAGGCAGGCCCATCATATCTAGAAATGGTGCCATCACAGAGAACCAGTCCAGATTTGTGGATGAACACATCAGACCTTTTGTCCTTGCCCTTCCTTCCTATGTTTGTTGCACAATCCATCTTTTACAAATCCTTGAGAGGGTCCAGTTCCATTCTAGCCACCATTGATGTAGAGGCTCTCTACAGTTTGATTCCACACTCCAGGGGGCTTGCATGTATCCGTAGAGTGTTGTCCCAGATTAGCCATCACGAGGAATCTTTTATTGAGTTCATACTTCTTTCTCTTGAATTTATACTTAAATACAACATTTTCTCATTTGAGGGCCAATTTTTCCTCCAGGTACAGGGCGTAGCCAGGGGAACTTGTTGTGCCCTTGGCTATGCCAATCTGTACCTGGGGGAATGGGAATGTGCCATTTTTGAGGATGAGGGTCTCTCTATGTACCTATGCCACGTTGTTATGTGGCACAGGTACATAGATGACATATTCATTGTATGGGACGGACCCGAGCAGATGTTCCTGGATTGTTTGGCAGCTCTGAATCAGAATGAATTTAATTTGAAGTTTACCATGTCCCTTCATGCTTCCAGAGTCACTTTTTTGGATGTTGAGATATACAAAGATGCCACAAACATGCTCTCATTTAAACTATTCAGGAAACCCACTGCAGGCAACACCATCCTGCACTCATCCAGCTTTCATTCTAAACCCCTTGTCAATTCAATACCATATAGTCAATATATGCAAATCAATCTAAATTGTTATGACTATGCGAATTACAAACAGGAGGCCAACAACCTCAAATGATGATTGTAAGAAAGAGGCTACAGCCACAAATGTCTTAAGAAGGCATTTAATCGTGTGGATGCAAAAAATAGACACAATCTCCTTTTCCCAAGAAGGTAAAACCCTTGGAGAGTGAGAGTACTAGAATCATTACCACATATACCAATGATCACTCCAAAGTGAAATGTATTTTTGACAAATACTGGCACCTTCTAACATCTGATCCCACTGTGGGACCCTTTGTACCCACTGGTCACCTATAGACGCACCACCTCTGTGGGTGACCTGCTAGTCAGGAGTAAGTTTTGGGCTTCCACCCATGGTGATCCTTGTAGTCTTACTGGGACATTCCCTTGTGGATTGTGTAATTATTGTAAATACATAGACTCTAGGAAGAACATACATCTACCCGATGGCAACTCCTTTATCCTCCGACATTTCGCCAATTGTCAGACTATGGGAGTAGTATATCTTTTACAGTGCAGCTGCGGCTGCTACTACATAGGGAAAACTATACAGAAACTGTAGCAAAGGGTTTATCACCACATCAGGGCCATGAAAACCAGTGACCCTGATCTCCCTCTAGGGAGACATGTGGTACAGGCCCACAGTGGTGTTTTCCCCAAGGTATCCATCCTCGTCTTAGACTGAGTACATCCCAGCTTCAGGGGAGGAGACTTTAACAAGTCTTTCCTACAATGGGAGCTGAGATGGATATCAAATCTTAATGCCACTTCCCCACCAAGCCTGAATGAGGCCTTTAACCTCAAACCCTTTTTACAGGGTTTTTCTTCTGGGGGCTTTGACAGGGGCCTATAAATTTGTGATGCGTTTCACCTATTAAGCTATATGCTATCATTATGATTTACAAATTGTCCTGTTCCATTTGAGTTACTTTTGTCTCTTCCCCCCTCCCCCCTTGCCTTTTACCCCTTTTCATTTTCCTAATCTTCCCTTTCTCCCCCTCCTCCCTCCCCCCGGTGGTGTGGTCAAATCATCTCAATGTTATGTCCCTTCTCTAATTGTCAGTTATTTAACAGACATGCCTAAATACACTCTTTGGATTATTCATCGATTTTTTATTCATTGCAATGTTTTCCTTGTTTTGGTCTGCTCTCACTTTTTCTTATAAAATATTCATAATTTTTCAGATGTACAAGCGGTGGCTGATACTTTCATGTTCTTTGCTTTACTGCACTCTATACAAAGTTTTCTCGCTTGGTATCTAGCAGCGTTTTGCCTAGCCATTTACACATCGAGGCTCCCCAGCACAAGGGAGCCCCCTGGTGTTTGGTGCACCACGGGGCCATCCCCTTGTTTTGGGCTGAAGCACATCTGTATTATTGCGGACTGGCATTCTTGCCTACCCGTGCTTGTGCAGTTGGTCATTTTCACCCCACCCATCTACTGTGTCGACAACTGACATCATCGCGTGTGTCTGACGTCATTGCGTCCTTCTGACGTGGTGGCGCCAGACGCCGCATAATCCGGGGGATCGACAATGGGACGCTCTTGTTTGCACAAATAGTGAAAGTAAACATTGCGCTATCAAAAAATGCAAAACAAAGGAAAAGCAACTACATACAGTGTGACAACAAAAATAAATCCATAGTAGAAAAAATGTAGCGCATGTAAATCAAGTGTGAACGAAGCATAGACAGTACTCCTAAATTGTGCCTCAATCAACGAAATAAGTGACTCATAAACCAAATAACATGTGATATGTGTATAAGGTCCATAAAGTAAAATAATAAAGGGTTATAATGTCCCACTGGATAAAGATGGATGAAATGGAAAGAAGCTGATGTTCCAACATAGGCAGAAGATTAAATCAGCAGGGAGAGCACATCAATCAGATGAAAAAATCATGGTAAAGGTGGTGTGTAGAAAACTCTTACCAGATCTTGTAGATTCCCTTGTCAGCGACAGGGAATCACATGAGCAGGGTGCCACTCAGGGCATTGGAAAGGATGTCCCGACACTCGAACCGTCCAGGCTGGACTCTGCGTGGATCTCCGGGGACCACCGGGTAGCTCCTCATAGTGGATAACCAAGACACGGATCAGAGGAGCCAAGACATCTCACGTGAAACTGGAGTAAGAACTGGATTCTCATTCAGATGGTATGTGGAAAGAGAAAAATAGGCCTAAAAAAAAAAAATAGTGTAGATAAAAATTGGGTTGTTTTTTATTTCTAAAAAAACCTTATTACAATAAAAATGTGATCACAATATAAAAACAAAGTGGGCAACATGGAGGATGCTGGAAAAGCCCCCTTGTTTGCACACCTGATGCACAGGTGTATCGCCAGGGTTCATCAATTTGATGACCCTGTCGATCACCTGATAGGCATCACCCTCACTTATTGGATACTCGCTAATGTTGATGGGCGGTCTCTTTCACCCAGTTTCCTTTATTACACAGGTAAGCTCATTGCCACACTGCTGCACAGCCAGGATCGCATAAGCGCCCCACACCATTGCAAATTTATGCAGATGACCAAGACAGGTCAGAACCTACTGCATCATATATCCCTTATTCTTTTTGCTTTATTATGGTACAAGGCATTGCATTATAGTTGACACCTCCCAAATACTGTGGAGGGCTGTCTCCTAGTGATGCACCTGCATGTCTGTCATGGCATAATATGCTGACTCAAGGACACAGTTTTCCATTTTTATACTCCCATCTGGTCTTATTCTGCCATTTTTTTTCCATAAACATTTTTATTTTGTTAAATGATAACAAGGTATACAAAGAGAACAGCACAAGAAGCAATAAAGTCACCACATCAATATTATGCTTCGTATACAATCTCAGGATTCATGTTGATATAACAGTTGTATGTCATGCATCTTGAGACTGCTTTTTAGGTGACAACCAGGTAGAATAGGAGTTGGATGGATGGATGGAGCTTATAGAAGTTCCACTTGAATACCAGGCAATTAGCTCCAAAAGAACCGGGGAATAGATATCATAGAAGTGTAGAGAATAGGAAGGAGATGGATAAGATAAGAAAAAAGATGGAGGAAGGGGGGGAGAACAAAGGAGGCCGTAGAGAGGAAGAATTATGGGAGAATTAAGTCTAGAGGGGGGGTGGCTGTTAGAGCCGTGATAGTGGGGGGAGGTGTTAAGGAGTAATGGTAGGTCGTTCTCATGTGGCCCCGTTCTCTTTCTTCCTCCCTGGCCACCGAGTAGCCAACGAGGGATAAATAGATTCCTTGTAGGACCTATCTTATGGGACATATTGAAGGTATCGATCTGATGAAGTAAAGTGGTTCCAGCAAGCCCAAGTAAATGTAAACTTGTACATTCTTTCTTGGGATATGTAGATTAGTTCTTCCATGTTTTTTATGTGTGAGATTCTCATCAGCCATTCCCTGATCGATGGCGCGTTTTTTGAGCGTCAGTGGTTTGGTATGCAGAGTTTGGCTGCATTTATCATATGCATGGCTAAGGATTTGTAATATTTTTTTTTTCCCCAGGGAAGTATGGTGAAGAAGGAACTGTGCTGGGGAGTAATCTAGGGTAAATGTGGTGATATGGGTTATAAGGTTATGAACCTCTTTCCAGAAAGGTTGTATCTTGTCACAGTCCCACCAGATGTGGAGCATGGTGCCTTCTGTTTTCTCGCATCTCCAGCAAATTTTGAGAATGGAGGGAGAGAATTTATGAAGACGGGATGGTGTCCTATACTATGTAACAATTGTCTTGAATGGCAACATTCAATGAGCATTTGTGACAATATTCATAAACCATTTTCCATTCCTCTCTGGATAGAGGTGTTTGGAGGTCCCTGTTCCAAGCTATCTGTGAGGGATGCAGTGCGGTGTCAGTCTCCTCTGAAAGGAGTGTGTAAAGAAGGTAAATGAGATGTCTCTGCGGTTCTTTACGATGGCAAAGGTCTTCAAAGGGTGTGAGCTTTCTCATCCAGTTGGTTCGCTGCGTATGGGTCGTGAGAAAGTGGTGTATTTGCCTAATGGTTCAAAAGGGGAAAGAGGCAGTTTTAGAGATGTCAGTTAGTTTCTCTATGGGGATAGGAGAACCACCTGAGAAAAACTCAAGTGATAGAATGTATTCATATGGCCATTCCTGGCGAAGGAAGTGCTGAGATTCTCCCGGAGGAAAAGCGGGATTCCCTCTAATGCCCCGTACACACGGTCGGATTTTCCGACGGAAAATGTGTGATAGGACCTTGTTGTTGGAAATTCTGACCTTGTGTAGGCTCCATCACAAATTTTCCGACACACAAAGTTTGAGAGCAGGCTATAAAATTTTCCGACAACAAAATCCGTTGTCGGAATTTCCGATCGTATGTACACAAATCCGATGCACAAAGTGCCACGCATGCTCAGAATAAATAAAGAGATGAAAGCTATTGGCTACTGCCCCGTTTATAGTCCCGACGTACGTGTTTTACGTCACCGCGTTCAGAATGATCGGATTTTCTGACAACCTTGTGTGACCGTGTGTATGCAAGACAAGTTTGAGCCAACATCCGTCGGAAAAAAAAATAGGATTTTGTTGTCGGAATGTCCGATCAATGTCCGACCGTGTGTACGGGGCATTAGAGTAGTCAGGGGACCCGGTATGGGTGCAAATAATCTAGATTGTGAAGCTTTTTTGAAAGCCAGTAAGGAGGGATAGATAAGTGGATGGGAAGAAATATCAGACAGCCAATGTTTGTGGGGTGGCCAGGGGATCAGGTGTAGGGGATTGGGTTTAAAGGAGTTTTCAAGATGAACCCATTTCTTTTTAAGCGTGTGTATATTCCAGTCTGCTATTCTGGTAAGGTGACATGCCAAATAATGCTTGTGTAAGTCTGGCAGCCCAATACCCCCTTTGGTCTTGTGAAGTGTTAGACAGGAGAATTTAATGCGCGGTGGGGCGTTTCTTCCATATAAAGGCAGAGCAAGCTTTCTGATAGTCATTTTGATTAAAGGATTATCATTTTGATTAAAGCTGAGCACCCAAACCATGAAACGTTCAAATCCGTCCATTCTCTCATGTGTTTTTGAGCTTTGAGAAGGGCAGTGTGGACATTTTTCATGTATAGATCAGATAGGCAAGCTGGAATTTGAATACCGAGATATGTGATTACTTCCTTTTCCCATCTGAAAGGGAAAGATTCTTGGCAGTGAATTACTTCTTGTGGAGGAAAGGTTATGTTTAAGGCGTTTGATTTCGCATGATTAATTTTGAGGTTGGACAGGACACCAAAGGAGTCAATGTCTTTGAGAAGATTGGGTAACGAGGTTCGGGGAGATGACAAGGAGAGCAATATGTCATCCGCAAAAGCGGCCACTTTGTATTCCTTTCCTTTCACGTTAACTCCTTTTATGTTGGGGTTGTTTCATAGCCTATTAAGAAAGGGTTCAAGGGTTAGCACATACAGTAGGGGGGATAGGGGGCATCCCCGGCATGTGCCATTGGAGATGGAGAAGACGTTCGACAGGTGACCATTGACCTTAACGGCCGCCGTGGGGCAGGCATACAGAGATAGTATATGTGTCAGTATGCGCGACTCAAGACCAAGGGCCGTGAGAACTTCGCGCATGTAGTCCCAGGCCACCCTGTCAAATGCCTTCTCCGTATCCAGGGAAAGAAGAAAGCCTTGAGATTTTGAGGATGTCAACCAGTGATGAATGTTGAGGGTGCGTATGGCATTGTCCCTAGCCTCCCTGCCGGGGATGAATCCCACTTGATCTGTGGAGATTATACCGGGCAATAAGGGAAGCAGTCTGTTGGCCAGAATTTTCGCATATAATTTGATGTCTACATTTAGGAGGGAGATCGGTCTATAGCTCGCTACTTGGTCAGGGTCCTTACCTTCCTTAGGGATAACGGAAATATGTGCGGACAACATTCTTCCTGGAGAGATAAGGGGTTCTGCTAGGACATTAAAAGTAGAGAGGTGTTTGGAGGAAAGAATATCATTAAACACTTTATAATATTGGAGGGTAAATCCGTCTGGACCTGGGCTTTTACCGGGCTTCATTTGCTTAATGGCTAATTGGAGTTCCTCTCCGGTAAGAGGATTCTCCATCTCTTGGATCTGTTGGGAAGTGAGTGGTTTCGGGCTGTATTTCGCTAAAAATTCTCTGATGTTGTTAGTGTGCGTTTCAGCGGGGGTCTGGTTTGTTGGACTAAGGTGTAGGTTATAGAGTTTTGAATAAAATTTCTCGAATTCTCCCGCAATATCTTCATTTTTGGCCAAAGGAGTTCCCCGAGTGTCACAAATATGGTGAATTGTAGAGGAGAGTTTGGACTCTTGGACCGAAGGGGCAAGTAGATGTCCACATTTATTGCCATGCTCGTAGAAAACCCTCTGGCTGAGAACGTATCGCCGCCTTGTGAGTTTACCTAGTTCTTCCAGAAGTAGGGAGCGTGTATGTACTAGATCCTGGAGGGTGGAGTGCGCTCGTGTCTGTTTATGGATTAGTTCAAGCGACTTGATAGTCTTAATTAAAGTATTTATCTTCGTTTGAGATACTTTTTTGGTTTTTGCTGCTAAGGCTAGTGTTGTATATGTTGTAATATGTTCACCGATTTATGTGGGACATTATATTATATGTATGTGCACATACAGTCAATATTAACCAGGCCAGAATTGAGTTGACAATGGTCGATTTGTCCAAGCCAACTCAATTTTAATATAACAGCTGAAGACCCTTTGATGTGTTAGTCTTATGCAAGTCTACCTAGGGGTGTGAGGTATGGGCTGTTAACCTAATTGAACATTTCAAAGGGTACATTGTTTAAAGGACCATAGAAGTATTTATTGATGGTAATTAGACTTGAGGGGGTAACAATGGAATCAAGGAGTGTTTTGGGTTGGCCTAGCGGAGGCTCCCTCCTGGGGGGCTAATATATCAGGGGGACTTGTTGATATTAATATGCAAGAATACAGATTAGGAATGTAGGTGTTCCAAGGGCTCAAAAGGGTGTTCAGGTGGTATCTGTTAATCTAATCTAATTACACATATCTAAGGGGACTTGTTGATGTTGATATGCGGGAGTGCAAATTGGGGCGGTTTATGACTACAGCTGTTTACGGCTGGGAGTTGTCTGTCTGAAAGACTAGAGTATATCAAAGACCTAAATTGAAACGGCCAATCAAATTGCTCAGCCATTCAGTGTCTAGTGAATATAACATGATGTTCAGTCTATAGTTTTAGTGAGGCTTGTCTGTGTATGGACACACAGACCTAGGAACATGGGGCTCTGAATTATTTACTCTGTCGGATTTTTTTGTCATCTGTGGACTTTGGACTTTGTTCTGTGTTGGAAGTCAAAAAAGTGCATCTCTCTGGAAGAATTGGGTTGCTGCGGAAGAGTACTTACTAATTAATTATCATGCCCACGATACCACTAACCACCCGATAGATTAAATCACTACACAGCCATCAAACAATTCTGTCTTATCAGCGTATGACAGCAAAATGTCTATAAACTGGTATGGCAGAAAATTCAGTACCTATCAACCAGTCTAAGATGTATAATTGTAGCTCACACAAGTAAGTTGAGTAAGGTAAGGGGGGATATGTCAAGAGAGGAAATAAGGTGTTAAAATAAGGTAAAATAAATTAGATAAAATAAAATGAGATAAAATAAAATAAAACAAAAAGGAAGTTGATACGGGGGAATGGAGGTGGGAAGGGATAAGGGAGGGAGAGGGAGGGAGAGAGATGGTTAGGGGGTATGGGAAGGACAGAAGAAAAGAGGCGAGCAATTTAGGGATATCTAAGGTAACATATAGCCTCACTAGGTCAATGGATGTTTTAAATTCCAGTTGAGCAGGACGAATTTGCATTCTGCGAGGCTAGACAGAAGATCTAGGGTGATCTACAGCTATTCTGCGCATTTAGACGTGTTCAAGAAAGGGTGATATCTCAGGAGCCCGGGGTTTCTGGTTCCTGCAAATTTTGGCTTGCAAGTGAAAATAAAAGTAAGAACCGTGGAAGTAATTATTTACTACATGCATAAACTATTAGCATGTCCGGTTTTGTGTTGTGAATTACAAGTTGAGATACATAAAGTACAGTATTTGCACCAAATAATCTAAGCTGTATGTTCCTTTACGACATCAAAGAAGTAATAACACGTAGATATATCTGGATTATCACTGAGTCGGCCGGTAGACTCCGTTAGCGATGAGGGAGAGGTATAGATGACAGGATCCAGAATAATTCCTTGTGGAAAATGTTCATTTTTGTGTCCGCTATAGGATTACCGGCAGTGGGGAGATGGCAACTAAAAAGGATGCAAATTAAAGCGGTTGCAGTAACTACATTAGGTACAAGGGGTCAGATCGGATATCTGGAGTAAAAGGTAAATCACATTGACTCATTAAGACAAGTGTGAGGAGATTTTGCTGTGAGCATTGTCTCTACTGATTTCCAGCCTCAATCCCGCTTGCAGTAGCTGCATGCGAATTTGGTGTAGGCCCAATGGAGCGTGAGTGGATGTGACCGACACAATGGGATGCCCACGCTGTATATGAGTGAGAGCTTTAAGTCAAGTTACCTTACGACGACATATAAATTCCCGCATGGATGATTTATGTAAGCCATCTTTTTGTAGAGCCGGGAAAATAATCCAGTCATAAGCAGTATGAAAAACAAACAGAAAGGGGAAAACTGAAGGAGGGTAAAAGTGGGGCCAAAGACCTGGGGCTAACAGAAGGTTGAGGCACTTACTTAAGAGTCAGTCCGTGGCTAAGTGGAGAATTTAAGTTTTAGGCTGTGGGTCGGTCTCTCTTTGTGGATGGTCAAGAGGGGGATCCTGGGCTGCGCAGGTAAAGATCCCGTCGGGATGAGCGGGCATTCGGAGATGGCTGGTCTGGCCTTTGCTTGCATGATCTCTGGCATTGGGCTTTCGGAGATAGGTTGGTTGAGACCGGAAGCCATGGTTCCTGGGGGAAGTAGAAGGCGTACCACTCCGGAAGTTCAACTCGCGGCAGATTGAGTTGTTCACAAAACAAATGAATGTCTTCTGGCGTACGGAGTATCGCGGAGTGCCCTCTAGCTGAAGCTGAAAGTGCAAAAGGAAATTTCCAGCGATATTGTATGTTCCTAGCATGGAGCAATTCCAGCAGAGGGCGCAGCTCTCTTCTGTTCTATAACGTGATCTGTGAAAGATCTTGGAAGAGTTTGATCTCTGCTCCATTGTGGACAATGCGTCCTCTATCTCTAGCTTTACCGAGGATTTTTTCCTTCAGTGGGAAATTAACAATGCAGCATATCACTTCCCTGGGAGGTTCATTGTCTCGAGGTGGTGGGCATAAAGCACGGTGTGCCCTTTCCATCTCGATAGGTGAATCCATAGGGCAGTCAATTAGATTATTAAAGATTGTGCAGATGGTCTGTTGTAGTTGTCCTGGATCTCCACTTTCAGGGACTCCTCTCACCCTTATGTTGTGCCTTCGACCTCGATTGTCTAGGTCCTCAATGTGCCTGTGAAGGTCAAGTAGGTGGGGAAGCTGAGAGTCAAAAGTGGTCTGAACTTGCCTGATGGCTGCAGCATGTGTCTGGGTTGTCCTTTCCACATCTCCCATTCGATGGACTGCCTCCTATATGTCAGATCTAATGTCAGCTATGGCGGCTGTGACCGTGTTTTTAATGTCGGAGGCCACTTTCTCGAGGTCAAATAGGCTCAGCGGGTGAGCGCGGACTGCGCTGGGTGTAGATCCTCCCGTCATCACGCGCCTGGGTCCATGTTAGGCGAGCTTGGTGTCTGGGCCTGCTGGGCCGCATGTGCTGACAGGCGCTGGGTTCGGGAGAGCTCCGGTATGTTTCTGCTGAGCTGTGTGCTGGTGTCTGTAATAGCTCGGGAGGCGGACGAGCTTCGGGTAGACCTGTTCATGATGTTTTGGGAAGAATTTGGGATGTGGGTTCTCCACTAGATTAAACTCAGTCCCTGGGTCGCAGGAGCCAGTGAGTTAAGCTGCCATCTTGGTCTCCGTCCAGGCCATGCCCCCCTTATTCTGCCATTTTACTGAATGCTGTACCCTTTCTTTTTGTGCTAGATTTTTGTCTCCCAATTTTTTGGTCGATCCTTGTGAGTGTTGGTGTGCTATATGGCGACGTGAACACTGCTGTTACCCAATCAGACAGATATTCTACCTACATTGCTCCTTTGTGTGGATTCATGCATTACTAAATTCTGCGAGGCTTCTATGTATAGTCCCCACTGGTGAACCCCTATGCCGCGTACACACGACCAGACTTTACGGCATACTTGGTCCGGTGGACATGAGTCCGTAGGACAATTCGATCGTGTGTGGGCTCCAGCGGACTTTTTTCCCCAAAAGTTTGATGGACCTAGAAATTAAACATGTTTCAAATCTTTCCGATGGACTTGAGTCCGGTCGAAAAGTCTGTTCGTCTGTATGCTAGTCCGACGAACAAAAACTGATGCTAGGGCAGCTATTGGCTACTGGCTATGAACTTCCTTGTTTTAGTCTGGTCGTATGTCATCACGTAGGAATCCGTCGGACTTTGGTTGATTGTGTGTAGGCAAGTCTATTCATTCGGAAAGTCTGTCGAAAAGTCAGTGGAAAAGTCCGCCGGACAAAGTCCGCCGTAAAGTCCGCTCGTGTGTACGCGGCATTAGAGCTCCTAGAATGTGCGACTGAGCAAGACATGAAGGTGGAAGCCCCGCTTCCATATGCATTCTGATGTGTAAAAAGACACGAACTATGTGAGTACCACCTATCTCACCTAGTCAATGCAAGCCATGCTGTAAAAAAAAAAACTGCTGTGTTTTATATTTACATATTTACTATGTAATATGTATTGTTATTTGTTTTTTTCTTTTGTTATTAGAAAAAAACAGCATACCTCAATTCAGCCCTTGAAGAAGAAATTAAGTACCATACCCAATCTCAAAAACATGTCGAGTATATTGTAATTACACACCTTATCTGATCTCGTTTGAGATCACGTGTGTGTTTCAAGAATTGTTTGCTGTTTATTGATTGTGTCCTATTAGATTGTTTTTAGGTGTTCTTATTTGTGCACTAACTTTATTATCATGTGTATCTAAATAAGTAGTTTTTTTTACATTATAATACTTTTTGAATATCTGGTCTATCTCCTATGCCCATACAATCCCTGGGGCATCTCCTTTTGCAATTTCTCTAATTGGGATGTGGCATAGGTCTCCAGCTTTGATAATCATTAGTGGTTTCTCCCAATAATCATATATGGTTAATTACATCACCCACCATCACCGGCCTGTTTGTTTACATTCAGCAGCCAACCAGAGAGCTGTGATTTGCAATTTACTATTTATCATTTTTTTATGAATGAGTAGCAAGGTTATGTGCCACCATATACACCTGGTCAGGGGTGTGAAGATAAGGCTCTTGTGCCTGACAACATTTGGGGAACTGTGAACAGCCTGTGCTTGGTTCAAACTCATGGTCAACTCAAACCCGAAGCTTATCCCTACTTACAAGTTTCAGACAGCCTTTTAAATGGCTATCAACACAATCCCTAAATAGTCTCTCACCCTGTAATTTTTATCAGTGTCATATTATTAGATATACTGATATCTAAATGGTAACATAAAAAGCCTGATATATGTTATTTGATATTTTCAAATATTTTGACAAATTCTATTGGGATATTTATCTAATTGTGCTTGCTAAATATTATAGTGATAGTAAAGTTTTCTTTTTGATTTATACCTACAGGTAAGCCTATAGTAATGCTTACCTGTAGGTACAGTAAATATCTCCTAAACATGCACCGTTTAGAAGATATTTACTTTAGTAGCAGACGGTGACATCACTGGCATCTGTGGTCAAGACAAGCCGGGTCAACAACTGGAATCAGAATACAGGATCACAGGAACAAAGAATACACAGGAAGCTAAAGACAAAACAGCACTGATGCTGAGCACTGGTCAAGTTTAAATAGTCCGTTTGGTGCCAACACCTGTCACAGGTGCATGTGAGAGCCAGTTCGCATGAGAATGCATAACAAGCCGAGTCAGTGCAGGTGGAGTTCAGAGAGTGGTCAAGACAAGCCAGGTCAACAACTTTAATCAGAATACAGGATCACAGGAACAAAGGATACACAGGAAGCTGAGGACAAAGCAGCACTGATCTTGAGCACTGGTCAAATTTAAATAGCCCTTCTGGTGCCAACATCTGTCACAGGTGCATGTGAGAGCCAGCTTGCGCAAGTATGCATTAGCCAGTGCCTAATTCTTGCAAGCACGAAAGGGAACATGTTTTAGCCTGTGCACAGAAGTCCGTCCAGAGGAGTCATCTCATCTATTGGCAAGCCTTACATATCCTCTCCCAATGAAACATAGAAAATCCCTGCCTCAGGGAGATCATTGTTTTAAATGGAGAATGGTTTTAAAAGGAGAATGTGTCCAATCCATCATTCATTTATGCCTGTAAGGCTCCATTCCTGGAGAATGGGAGGTCCCCATGTTAGGCTTGGAAGACCCACACATCTTCTGAGTATGGAGAATTTCTCACACCACTGAGATTTTATGGGGAGCACAGTCAACAAATGTCCATGGACCACATCCTGCAGCTTCCAGTAAACTGTTCGAAGCTCAGCTCCATCCTCTACAAACACAGACCAATTTTCACTTATTGATCTAACTACTCATATCAGGCCTCATCCTCAGGCCTCATAAATCATCCACTAGAGTCCACTAAATTCTGATTTCTCAAAGAATCAGACCCAAGAGTTATTGCATATTGTCCTATCTCTGTGTAGCCACTCCTCTATAGCTGTTGAAAACCTTGCTTTTGGCCCAACTTCTATCCCCAACCAGCACTTAATCGATTTCCCACAACACAGATTTTATATTACCTCCACTAGGAAAAGGAGGGCACACACAACTTCATGCTGAGGAACATTTCCTGAAGAATTCCCAATTGCAGAAGAATACCACAGAAGAATATCCCATCTAGTTTATTAGATTGGGTACTCAGATGCAAGATTGTAATCTCTGATCTAGCTCCTCCCTCCCTCTTTCCCTGGGGGTCTCTAGTCCCTCACAAAGGTGTTACAACAATGCCTGCCTCCAAAGAATGTCCTTTCCCACTCAGCAACCAACATCCTCTCCTTATTGAAGAAAAGATTTCCTCCAATCGCGGACCAGAACCTCTGTTGCTATACAGTACTATGGAGAAAAGGATTATGGTGAGGCCAACCAATTACTGAAACATATTTTGAAAACGTTGTGGAATTCTTTCTCCTACAAGTTGGTCCAATTCGCTGCAAATCTTGATTTGAATGATCAATTCACTCCTCATTCGCTTACATTTGCCCTGCAGGTTTTTAACCTAATCACCTCATTAACTGGTTATCTATCTCAGACATTTTCTGGGCCCCGGCTATAAATGGGAAGATGTCTTACCGAGAAAGACAAATGGTAAACGATTTGCCCATCCATGCCCTACCAGAGCCTTCTGCAATTTAGGCAGTAGATGAACTAAGACTGAACATAGGGGGCAATCAAAGAATAATCAACTATGGGTTTCATGGATTTTTCAACATGATGGACATTTTTGTATAATAATGGTAATTTTTGATGGTCAATAGTGTTTAATACTGCCCTTCTACATGGTCTGTTAGTTGCAAGTTATGGCTGAATTAGCTTGCTGTTTTTTGGATATGACCAGAGTTCTGTATTCACATGGGTAACATATATAGATAAAATTCAGATTAACTGAAGAAAAAATATAGATTTTTAACTGATAAGGGTTTTTTTCATTTTAACAATTTTAACACCCAATATAGCTTTGAAAATATTATGTGCATCTATATAGCAGAAAGATAGAATCAATAATCTTGAGTTTAAGCAATGTATTCTATTTTACTGTATGGAAGTAAAGAAAGATCTTTTGGGAGTGAAAGAGAGACTCAGTAAGAGCAAAGAAGTCAAGGATCATCAAAGAACGTGCTGGTTATTTTCTCTGATCTTTACTATATTGCAAGGGTTATGCCTCTGGTGCCACTCTCGATAATAAGCAGGCATCTAAGGTCATAACAAGTTTGGCAAAAGTTAAAATTGTTAAAATTACTAGGAAATAAAAAGAAAAATCAATGGCAATGCTTTTATAAATTTTACAAATACCACTTAAGAAAGACTGGAAACAATTAAAGCAGAAATTAGACAAACAACTAATTACAGAACTGATATATATATATATATATATATATATATATATATATATACATACAGTATCTCACAAAAGTGAGTAGAACCCTCTCATTTTTGTAAATATTTTATTATATCTTTTCATGTGACAACACTGAAGAAATGAGTGTACAGCTTGTATAACAGTGTAAATTTGTTGTCCCTTCAAAATAACGCAACACACAGCCATTCATTTCGAAACCCCTGGCAACAAAGGTGAGTACACCCCTAAGTGAAAATGTCAAAATTGGTCCCAAAGTGTCAATATTTTGTGTGGCCATCATTATTTTCCAGCACTGCCTTAACCCTCTTGGGAGTTCACCAGAGCTTCACAGGTTGCCACTGGAGTCCTCTTCCACTCCTCCATGACATCACAGACTTGGGGGATGTTAGAGACTTTGTGCTTCAATCTCCCCCTTCTGTTTGAGGATGCCTCACAGATTTTCAATGGGGTTTAGGTCTGGAGACATGCTTGGTCAGTCCATCACCTTTACTCTCAGCTTCTTTAGCAAGGCAGTGGTCATCTTGGAGGTGTGTTTGGAGTCATTATCATGTTGGAATACTGCCCTGTGGCCCAGTCTCCGAGGGGAGGGGATCATGCTCTGCTTCAGTAGGTCACAGTACATGTTGGCATTGATGGTTCCCTCAATGAACTGTAGCTCCCCAGTGCAGGCAGTACTCATGCAGCCCCAGACCATGACACTCCCACCATCATGCTTGACTGTAGGCAAGACACACTTGTCTTTGTACTCCTCACCTGATTTTCACCACACACGCTTGACACCATCTGAACCAAATAAGTTATCTTGGTCTCATCAGACCACAGGACATGGTTCCAGTAATTCATGTCCTTAGTCTGCTTGTCTTCAGCACCTGTTTGCAGGCTTTCTTGTGCATCGTCTTTACAAGAGGCTTCCTTCTGGGACAACAGCCATGCAGACCAATTTGATGCAGTGTGCGGCATATGGTCTGAGCACTGACAGGCTAACCCCCCCCCCTTCGACCTTTGCGGCAATGCTGGCAGCACTCATACGTCTATTTCCCAAAGACAACCTCTGAGTATGACGCTGAGCATGTGCACTCAACTCCTTTGGTTGACCATGGCGAGGCCTGTTCTGAGTGGAACCTGTCCTGTTAAACCGCTGTATGGTCTTGGCCACCGTGCTGCAGCTCAGTTTCAGGGTCTTGCCAATCTTCTTATAGCCTAGACCATCTTTATGTAGAGCAAGACTTCTTTTTTTCAGATCGTCAGAGAGTTCTTTGCCATGAGGTGCCATGTTGAACATCCAGTGACCAGTATGAGAGAGTGAGAGTGATAACACCAAACTTAACACACCTGCTCCCCATTCACACCTGAGACCTTGTAACACTAATAAATCACATGCTACCGGGGAGGGACAATGGCTAATTGGGCCCAATTTGGACATTTTCACTTAGTGGTGTACTCACTTTTGTTTAGCGGTTTAGACATTAATGGCTGTGTGTTGAGTTATTTTGAGGGGACAGCAAATTTACACTGTTCTACAAGCTGTACACTCACTACTTTACATTGTATCAAAGTGTCATTTCTTCAGTGTTGTCACATGATAAGATATAATAAAATATTTACAAAAATGTGAGGGGTGTACTCACTTTTGTGAGATTTGTGAGATACTGTGTGTATATATATATATATATATATATATATATATATATATATATTTTTTTTTTTTTTTTTTTTTTTTTTCCTGCCAAAGGATTGGTAATTTAGTGTCAGACAGCACAGCAAGGCCATGGGAATCACTGATGACTAGTCTGACTAGTCTGAGGTTAAAGGCCAAGTACAACTCTTTGGGCAGAATTTCACTTTTCATAATTAATAGAAGCCATTTCCAATGTCCTTTCTGCCCCAACCATACCACTGTGCTTATCTCTCACTTACCTCATCTATATCAGCTTTATATTTTCATCTGTCTATTTGTTTTTTTTTTAAATGCTTTTTGATTCCATCACTTCCTGTGTTCACCACTCTGAACCACACCTCCCTTATTACTATACCATCTCTTGTGTTATTTCCACCCACTTTCTGTACAATCTGATTGTGCAATCCCCTTTAGATCTACCATCACCTATATAATGGAAGAGCCTATCTGATTTGATACAAATTGAATGGATTATTCAGATGGGTCCTCCTATTCCATAGTTATGGTAAATCCAGCTATTCTATAGTCATGGTAAATGGCAAGCTTTATACAAGTACATAGGAGGGAGTGGACGGGGACACTTAGTAGTCAGGCCCCATTCACCTCTCCATGTAGTGGGAACTCACATTCCTGTATACATTTTTTCTGTGTGTTTCTGGGCGTTTTCGATCATCACACATAGGGCAGTCTATTCACTTGAATGGGCTGCCCCACATGTGCCAATCACCCCAAAGAAGCTTCAGAACTTTTTGGAGCAGAGCATGATGTGTTTTTATGGCACCCTTTGGTGCGTTTTCAGCACGCTTGTCGCACCCACATGCCTGTTACCCGCGCTTGGGGTACCATTTACATTTAATAACAGCACAAGCACAATGTGTATTTACAACGCATTTCTGAAATGCTTTTTCTATGTGGTTTGCCGTGTGTTCGGAAATGGGGAGATGTGAATGGAGCCTCATTGTTCTTCTGTAAACACACCAGTTTCACTTTCAGGCCCCATTTACACCTAATGTAATGAGAGTGCACTTTTTTTGGCTTGTGTTTCCCCGACACGCATAGGGCAGCCCATTGATTACAACGGGCTACTCTATATGTGGCAAAGTAGCTCATGGGACACTTTAGTGCGCTGCACGTTTGCACGTTTTTTACTGCAGGTTTTGCTGCTTTGTTGCTTATTTTTTTTTTACGTGGAAAAATGTGTGTTTGCTTCTGCATTTGTGGTGCCATTACCAAATAATGGCACCAAAAGTGCACCTAGTTCATTTTAGGTGTATAAAGGTGGCCATACTGTATGCCTGTCCAAAGGTGATTTACCTTCATCAATGCACCAGGCCTACCTGACCTTGATACATAAGGCCCCCAAAGACCCAGAGCTATGTGCATCCTATAGCCCGATTGCGCTATTAAATAACGATCTTAAAATCTTAACCAAACTGTTAGCCTCCCGCCTATACCCATTGCTACCCTCGTGATTGATCCTGACCAAACAGGATTCATGCCCAAGAGGTCCACAGATGTAAATCTTAGGAGACTCTTCACTAACATCCACTCCCAGCATCACAACTCTGGGACAAGGGCCATAGCCCTATTAGACATAGAAAAGGCTTTTGATACTGTTGAATGGCCCTTTTTGTGGGAGACACTGCGTAGAATGGGCTTCCCATTACAATTCATCTCGTGGTTGCAGGTGATATACAAGTGTCCCACCTCTTCGATACGCCTGGGTTCTAAATTGTCATCTCCCTTCAAATTGTTCAGGGGAACTAGGCAGGGCTGCCCTCTCTCTCTGGCCTTGTTTGCCATAGCCATTGAGCCAGTTGCTGAAGCCCTACGTACATCGCCCCACATTAAGGGGCTGCGTATTGGCTTGTTGGAGGAGAGGGTAGCCCTGTACGCAGATAATATGGTCCTCTTTCTTGCTGACGCTGGCCCGTCGCTACAGGGTGCATTATCAGTCCTAGACACATTCTCTGATGTGACGGGCCTTTGGGTCAATTGGTCAAAATCTACCTTATTCACAATAGACCAGGAAGCCAAATTCACTTCCCCCCTGATAGCCCGCTGAAATGGGTGGACACTAGGGATGAGCTTCGTGTTCGAGTCGAACCCATGTTCGACTCGAACATCGGCTGTTCGGTCGTTCGCCGAATTGCGAACGATATGGGCCGTTCGCGCCAAATTCGTGTGGCGCGTCACGGCCCATAATTCACTGCGGCATTGCAGTGCATTGCTGGCTGATGATTGGCCAAGCATGCACTATGAGCAGCATGCTTGGCCAATCACAGCGCCGCCTGAACAGAGAGCCATAATTGGCCAAAGCCAAGGAGGCTTTGGCCAATTATGGCTCAGGGGATTTAGTACACGCCCCACACTATATAAGGCCGCCTGCACGGCGGCCCTGTGCAGTGTGTTCCGGTGTGCTGAGAGATAGAGAGAGAGAGACAGTGTCATTTCATTTGAGTTAGCTAGATTAGGCAGGACAGTCAGTCAGTTAGCTGCACCTATGCCCCGTACACACGGTCGGACATTGATCGGACATTCCGACAACAAAATCCTAGGATTCTTTCCGACGGATGTTGGCTCAAACTTGTTTTGCCTACACACGGTCGCACAAAGTTGTCGGAATTTCCGATCAACAACCACGCGGTCACGTACATCACGTACGACGAGACTAGAAAAGGCCAGTTCAGAACCAAGCGCGGCACCCTTTGGGCTCCTTTTGCTAATCTCGTGTTAGTAAAAGTTTGGTGAGAGACGATTCGCGCTTTTTCAGACTCGTGGCTTTCAGATCGTTTTCTGCCGTTCAGTTTGTGCTTGTGGGTTTGTATCTGCTCTTCAGTGAGTGCAAGCAAGTTCCGCGTGACTTTAAGGAGTCATTGTATTCTTGTTCGTTCGTTACTGGTTTTCAGGTCGCTCTTCACAGGCCTTGCTGTTCTTCAGTGCGTTCTGTTACTTCGTTCTGAGCAGCCGACCATTTTCTAGCCATGTTTCGTATGCGTACTCCTCGTAGAGTTCGTGCTGTGCGGGGGCTTGGTGTTGGGGTCCTGACTTTGACACAAGTCCGGTCCATGAACAGGGTGAGGAGGAGTTCATGGACCAAGAATTGGTTGCTTCAACGTGACCAGTTCTCTCATATGCCTTTGCTCAGTGAGATCTGTGAGAATAATCCTGATGATTTCAGGAACTTTCTCAGGATGACGGACCCCGTGTTTCACCGTTTGTTGGCTTCGCTGACCCCTTATATCAGCAGGCAGGATACCTGCATGAGGCAAGCCATCACTGCGGAGCAGAGGTTGGTCGCTACCTTGCGGTATTTGGCCACAGGGAGAAGTCTGCAGGACTTGAAGTTCTTGACAGACATCTCCCCCCAGGCTCTTCTTTGTGGACATGTACTGCTTGTGTTTGTTTGAGCTGACCCTGACAGAAATGTGTGGAGTCCAGAAAATGTTGTGATTGTGTAACCTAATACAAAGCACTGTTGGCTGTTATTTACTAAATGCAAAGACACTTTTCACTACAAGTGCATTTGCAACTTCACTGAAACTGCACTTGTAGTGCAAAGAGGATTTGCCCTTAGGAAATTACCCCCATTTTCTCATAAAACAACAATTACATCACCCCAAAAGTGTTGTAGCGTTGATGCAAAAATCCACATATTCTTGATGAACAATCTTTTTAATACCTGCACAATCACATGTGCATTTAACAAAGCTTTTTCTGACAAACCGACATGTTTGTTGTATAACAATTTTTGTGGTGTCATTATCCAAAATCAAAATGTGCATTTTATAGAAAACAGGCCTGTGTAAAACCCACAAGAAAGACACAAATCTTGATCTTACAAAGTTCACATTTGGTAGAACTGGAAGGCAATATTAGACATGAGTATTTAGGAACTGTGTTTGATATTGCGTTCAGATGGGGGGAAATCACCCCTGGAAAAGTCAAATTTGGAAGATGCACACAAATTTCACAATGTCAACATGTGCTATCTGCCATCAGGGGGATCAAGGGACGAGTTTTGGGGGAGAAAGCCCTTCCTCACCGCTACTTTATTATTGAGGAAGGGGTTGCACCCCCAAAACGTGTCCATTGATCTCCCGTGATGGCAGATAGCACATGTTGGCACACTGTGTGCATCCTCCAAATTTGGCTTTGGGAAAAATCACAAAAACATTTCACACATTGTAGCACACAAAAGAAGAAAGTGATTTGGAGGGGCTTTAAACTCGCCCCAAAACATCAATGATGTTTTTATATTTTGGAATAACATCATTGATGTTTTGCTTGATGTTTTCACCTAAAAAGAGAGGAAACCCAAAATAAATTAGGTTTCGCAAAAAATGCCGCCATCCATCTCTTATCTGAGCCTGTGGTTGCAGACACTCACCTGTTGTGGTGACTAGTTCCACCACGTCTTCTTCTTCCTCCTGTTCAGATTGTGTTGGGGGGATTTCACCTTCTTCCAGAGGGGGGGGGGCTCTGGTCTCCTCAGATGAGGGGTGTCCTCCGAGTCTTTTATCCCCTTTGTAAAACAAAATGGTATAATTAGCACACAGATATTTAATGTCAGAACTATAAAGATGAAACATTGCTTGGAAGTGAGGTACAATTGTCTATTCCAAGATGTAGCTTTTTTAGTGTCCTTTGTCAACCTGCAATACTTTACCTGTTTAGTACAAGCTTCACAGATGTAGCCCCCCCTATAGTATACACTGGAGCACCTGTGTGGCCCCCCTAATAAAAATGGTGTTCTTGTGTCCCACACTAGTGCTCCAGTGTCCAGATGTGAAAACAGCTGCTGAGTGTCCTCTCCTTACACACAATCTAGTTGGCATTTCATTCTAGTAACAAAGCCATCTACACAACCCAATTCTTTGAAGACAAGTATAGGGCCTCAAAATGGTGGCCAAATGCATATGGGCTAAACAATGGTATTTTATAGTCCGAAATAAAAATGTGTGATCCGAACGAATAATGGGTCCATGAACATGAAAGTTGCCATTTTAAACTGTACAACAGTTCCTAAAAGCACATGGAGCAGCACGAACGTAATAAACACAAAAAGAATAGGAACACAGCACAACTACTTACTTTTTTGCAGCACTCTCCGGATCTTTCGGTACTGCTCATGTTCTCGTAATTTCAGGTCCGACCACCGCTTCCTGAGCTGATCTTTCGATCGTCGTACCCCGAATTTCCGGTGCAGACTCCTGACCACTTTCGCCATGATCTTGGCCTTTCGTATATTGGGGTTGGGGTAAGGCCCATACTTTCCATCATAGTCGGCCTTCTTCAGGATGTCCACCATCTCCAACATCTCCCCAAAGGACATATTTGAGTCCTTCAATCTCCTTCTTCTTCGGACGTTTCAGGCTCCGGCCTTTCCTCCTCCTCCTCGTTGCTGTAATTAGCACGATTCTGCTGTCTATCCGCCATGTGCTCTTCCTCCACTGCGCCGAACGAAAAGGGGTGGGGAATAGAATAGAAAGAACATCAGGGGCGGGCGGAGTTATACACATGCGCAGTGTGTATAAATCGTAACGCGCGCGTCTTACGTACGATCTGTGAGCGGAGGAAGGAGCATCGGAGACGCCGATCGTGCTAACGAAGGTAGGATCTAAACTTGGGCCTATACTGCTTCGAAATTGAAGCCTATATTGTAACAAGATTAGGGGAGTTTGGCCTGACATTAGGGTTTGTCTTGTGTTGTGTCTTGCAGAGAAAATGGATGGGTTCAACTACCACAATTTCCTGCCCCTGTTCATTGACAAATACAGGGAGCTGCCCTGTCTGTGGCAAGTCAGACACCCCCACTATAAGCACAAACAGAAGAGGCAGGCAGCGCTGGAGAAACTGCTGGAGTTGGTGAAGCCGGTGGTCCCCACAGCAACCATCCCTTATTTAAAAGCTAAAATTGGTGGCCTGAGGAGCACGTATCTTAGGGAGCGCAAGAAGGTCACAGATTCCCAGAGATCTGGAGCTGCAGCAGATGACGTTTATGTCCCCAGGCTGTGGTACTACGAGAGACTGCGATTTCTGTCAGACCACACTGAAGTCAGGGAATCCCTCTCTACTCTTCCTTCCACTCTTCCTTCCACCCCAGCTGAGGCTTCTGATGTCCAACCTGGGCCTCCCAGCCAGGAAGAAGTGGAGGAGCCCAGCTGGAGTCAGGTATAGCATTGTTCTACTGATTTCTGGGCAATAAATAAATGATGTTTACTAGATGTTATTATTGATCACTAATTGCTGATTAAAAAAAGTGTTTTACATATCAATAGACAGTAGTGGGCACCCAAAATTGGGACAAGAATGCAAAATGCTGGGCTCAGAATGATAGTCTGTTATATTTGTTAACATTCAATTTGCAGCAGTCAGGAGGTGAAAATTGTGTGTGATTGATGTAAAAAATACTAAAACTATGTCCCTTTTTCATACACAGGAAGACCTCAGCCAGGAGGAGGTTGTGGAATATGGCAGTCAGGAGGAGGCGGGGATTAGTGGCAGCCAGGAGGAGGCGGGGCTAAGTGTCAGCCAAGAGAAGCCTGGGACCAGTCGCAGCCTGACTGAGTCTCAGGTTCCTCACCTCCGCCTTCCATAAAAAAAAGGGCCAGGAAGGCCACTTCCAGTCCTGTGCAGGATTCAGCGTACAGGCTGATCCAGGAGGCTTCGGCGTCCCTCAGAGCCTTCCCCAGTCCTGAAGAGGCCTTTACCTGCATGGCTGCCACCAAATTGCAGGGCATGCAGGAGGGCCAATGCAAGATCTCTGAGGACCTGATTTATAAAGTCCTACGTAAGGGGGAGAGTGGGGAACTGACACACAAGACGGATGTCATGGAGAGGGACGATCCTCCTCCTCCTCCTCCTGCTGCCACAACTCCACCACCACAGCCAAAGCCTAGAAGGAAGCGTGGAAAGAAGACCAAAGAGTGATGACCCTGGGTTCCGTCTGGTCTGACAGAAGATGCAGTCTCTCGTATGACCACAGCCTGGGGACACAGATGTCATCTGCTGCTTTCCGGATCTCTGGGACTTCTGGACCAGACTGCCCTCCCTTAGATATGGACTCCTCAGGCCACCAATTTTGCTTTGAAATAATTGATGTCTGCCCTGGGGGTCCAAGGCTTCGCCCACTTCTGCAGTTTCTCCAGCGTTGCCTCCCTCTTTGTTTATAGTTGTGACCCCTTAATAAAATTATTTTCGGTAAATTCTACTCTCCTGTGTGTGTTTTCATCCAAAAAGGACAGTTTGTTGGTGACGATTCAGGTACATTTCTAACATAAAATGTGAAATTAACAAGGGACAACAACACCAAACAATCTCCTACAGATTAAATAGAACAACATATCAATGGTGTTGTGGGAACTTGTCACAAAAAACACACAAACATTTTCAGGAGTACAAATCAAAATCACCAAAAAAAAAATTAAAAAAGAGAAACACAAAAAAAGATTCTACATTAAAGTCAAAAAAAAAAAAAAAAATATGTTGTCAGATGTGAGAAATTAAAATATATTGAGGGAATCCCGATAAATAGTAACGAAAGAAGTTTGTGAGAAGTGTGTGTGAATATGAGCATCAAAACTAATATATTCTTGGCACATTATAAAGAAGAAGAGAGTGCGCTGTATTAAACCATTTTGAACATTGCAGCGTGCCGAAAGTGCTGTATCCATTGCGAATGCTAAGTTTACCAGAACGAGCTGTCCGGCGTCGGAATTTCCTCTGAGCATGCGTGGCACTTTGTGCGTCGGAACAGGCCACACACGGTCGGAATTGACGCGATCGGATTTTGTTGTCGGAAAATTTTATCTCCTGCTGTCCAACTTTGTGTGTCGAAAAATCCGATGGAAATGTCCGATGGCGCCCACACACGGTCGGAATTTCCGACAACACGCTCCGATCGGACATTGTCCATCGGAAAATCCGACCGTGTGTACGGGGCATCACAAAGAAGGGATTTCACTGTGATTGAGGAAATCACAATCAGGTGACAGTTTGTTTTATTACTGTTGAGCTTCTGGAAACATTGTTGAAAATTATTCCTGAACCTTTGCGTCACTTACTACTGAACCCCTGCACTCTGTGTCCTTTTAGGCCACAGCCAGTATTCAGCGGAATGAAAATCACTCCCAACCACTTTTTCTCAGCTGCAGGGGGCCCAACTTATGATCCTGCACACAGGCCCACTGCTTTCAGAAAATGCCCCTGACCTAAACTTATCATTGCACATTCATTTCATATGCTTGTATGTAACATCACATACAAGCACGTGGGCTGGATGTGAGAGGTGGATCAGCAGGATGAGTGTGCCAGGACAGGTAGAAGTGTCTCATCTCTGCTTCCTTTCATCACTCTGCATATCACGCATATCATAGATGAGAAGATGTTACAGTGGTGGAGCAGATGAGCAGGAGGGTACATCAGTGGGAGGGGTTCAGAGGTGGAACAGAAGAGCAAGAGGGTACAGTGGTGTGGCAGATGTGCAGGGAGGTATAGTGATGGAAGAGATGAGAAGGGGGTTCAGCAGGGGGTCAGAAGAGCAGGGGGGTACAGTGATGGGCCAGATGAGCAGGGGGGTTCAGAGTTGGGGCAGAAAAGCAGGGAGGCAGAGCAGAGGGGCAGATGTGAAAGGAGGTCTATTGCTGGGGCAGATGAGCAGGGGGTTACAGTGGTGGGGAAGGAGAGCAGGGGGAACAGTGGTGGGGCAGAAGAGCAGGGGAAACAGAGGTGGGGCAGAAGAGCAGGGGGGTACAGAGGTGAGACAGATGTGCAGGAGGTACATTGGTGGGGCAGATGAGAAAGCAGGTTACAATGGTGCGGCAGATAAGCAGATGAGTTCAGTGTTAGGGCAGATGAGAAGGTGATTCAGTAGTGAGATAGAAGAGCATGGCGATATGGTGGTGGAGCAGATGTGCAGGGAGGTACAGTGGTTGGACAGATAAGAAAAGGGGTACATTAATGGGGCAGATGAGCAAGGGGGTTACAGTGGTGGGACAGAAGATTTGGGGGTACAGAGGTGGGGCAGATTGCAGAGGAGAAAGGAGGTACATTGGTGGAACACATGAGCAGGGGGTTACAGTGGTGGGGCAGATGAGCAGGAGATACAGTCATGGGGCAGATGAGAAAGGGGATTACAGTGGTGGGGCAGATGAGCAGATAAGTTCAGTGTTAGGACAGATGGGAAGATGGTTCAGTGGTGGAGAAGATGAGCAGGGGGGTACAGAGGTGGGGCAGATGTGCAGGGTAGTACAGTAGTGGGGCAGATGTGTGGGGGGTTACAGTGGTGGGGCAAATGAGAAAGGGGGTACATTGGTGGGGCAGATGAGAAAGGGGGTACATTGGTGGGGCAGATGAGCAGGGCTGTACAGTGGTGGGGCAGATGTACAGGGGGTTACAGTGGTGGGCCATATGTTCAGGGTAGTACAGCGGTGGGGCAGATGAGTAGGGGGGTTACAGTGGTGGAGCAGATGAGCAGGGGATTACAGTGGTGGGGCAGATGTGCAGGGTAGTACAGCGGTGGGGCAGAAGTGCAGGGTAGTACAGTGGTGGGGCAGATGTGCAGGGTAGTACAGCGGTGAGGCAGATGTGCAGGATAGTACAGTGGTGGGGCAAATGAGAAAGGGGATTACAGTGGTGGGGCAGATGAGCAGATAAGTTCAGTGTTAGGACAGATGGGAAGATGGTTCAGTGGTGGAGAAGATGAGCAGGGGGGTACAGAGGTGGGGCAGATGTGCAGGGTAGTACAGTAGTGGGGCAGATGTGTGGGGGGTTACAGTGGTGGGGCAAATGAGAAAGGGGGTACATTGGTGGGGCAGATGAGAAAGGGGGTACATTGGTGGGGCAGATGAGCAGGGCTGTACAGTGGTGGGGCAGATGTACAGGGGGTTACAGTGGTGGGCCATATGTTCAGGGTAGTACAGCGGTGGGGCAGATGAGTAGGGGGGTTACAGTGGTGGAGCAGATGAGCAGGGGATTACAGTGGTGGGGCAGATGTGCAGGGTAGTACAGCGGTGGGGCAGAAGTGCAGGGTAGTACAGTGGTGGGGCAGATGTGCAGGGTAGTACAGCGGTGAGGCAGATGTGCAGGATAGTACAGTGGTGGGGCAGATTTGCAGGGTAATACAGTGGTGGGGCAGATGTACAGTGGTGGAGCAGATGAGCAGGGGGGTACAGTGGTAAAACAGATTTGTAGGGGGGACAGTGATCTGAGGTGTGAAGTTGCCGGAATTGGGGCTGATCTAAGGCGTGAGAGTGCAGGATGTTAATTTATCACTACTAAAGTACAGCATTTACTTGGTAAAAAAAATCCTTTTCATGATTGAGAGTGTGAAATTGACATTTGTTATAAAATCGGCACGCTCAATTTCTTTGAAATTGTGAATCAGGAAAATACCACATTATGTCTACTAGATGAACATGACAATCATAGTAAATAAATGTTTAAGTATAATGAATCAATGAACAACAAGTACAGTCAGGTCCATAAATATTGGGACATCAACACAATTCTAATCTTTTTGGCTCTATACACCACCACAATAGATTTGAAATGAAATGAACAAGATGTGCTTTAAGTGCAGACTTTCAGCTTTAATTTGAGGGTATTTATATCCAAATCAGGTGAACGGTGTAGGAATTACAACAGTTTGTATATGTGCTTCCCACTTTTTAAGGGACGTTCCAAAGTAATGGGACAGATTAACAATCATCCGTAAAACTTTCACTTTTTAATACTTGATTGCAAATCCTTTGCAGCCAATTACAGCCTGAAGTTTGGAACGCATAGACATCACCAGACGCTGGGTTTCATCCTGGTGATGCTCTGTCAGGCCTCTACTGCAACTGTCTTCAGTTCCTGCTTGTTCTTGGGGCATTTTCCTTTCAGTTTTGACTTCAGCAAGTGAAATGCATGCTCAATCGGATTCAGGTCAGGTGATTGACTTGGCCATTGCATAACATTCCACTTCTTTCCCTTAAAAAAGTCTTTGGTTGCTTTCACAGTATGCTTCGGGTTATGGTACATTTGGGTTATTGTCCAATGAGTTCTGAAGCATTTTGCTGAATATGAGCAGATAATATTGCCCGAAACACTTCAGAATTTATCCTGCTGCTTTTGTCAGCAGTCACATTATCAATAAATACAAGAGAACCAGTTACATTGGCAGACATACGTGCCCGCGCCATGACACTACCACCACCATGCTTCACTGCTGAGGTTGTATGCTTTGGATCATGAGCAGTTCCTTTCCTTCTCCATACTCTTAGATAGATAGATAGATAGATAGATAGATAGATAGATAGATAGATAGATAGATAGATAGATAGATAGATAGATAGATAGATAGATAGATAGATAGATAGATAGATAGATAGATAGATAGATAGATAGATAGATAGATAGATCGTTATTATTTCTGTCCTTTGTTATTGTTTTGCTTACGGAATTAGTTTGGCAAAGATTTCTCTTTACTTTTTGTCACAGAGTATATTATGTATTTTTTCCGCTTACTAACTGAATGATTAATGATTAGTTACAATATTTTCCATTCTATGCACTGTATGCTTTTTGCACATCATGCAGTTTATCTAACTTTAAATTAATGCATTATTTATTTATATGTTTGGACAAGACATTTAATTCCTATCTTAACCCATAACATTATAAGTATCAATACTGTTTTATAATTGAATGAAAAATATTTTTAGTAAACAAAATAATGATTTTAGGCTTCATACCAGTGTTAATCAATGAGATGATATTGGAGGTGTTGGTTACAGCTGCCCTGCCCTATAAAAAACACACACCAGTTCTGGGTTTGCTTTTCACAAGAAGCATTGCCTGATGTGAATGATGCCTCGCACAAAAGAGCTCTCAGAAGACCTACGATTAAGAATTGTTGACTTGCATAAAGCTGGAAAGGGTTATAAGAGTATCTCCAAAAGCCTTGCTGTTCATCAGTCCATGGTAAGACAAATTGTCTATGAATTGAGAAAGTTCAGCATTGCTGCTACTCTCCCTAGGAGTGGGCGTCCTGTACAAGAAAAGGTAAGGGGGTAAGTAGCGGCCGCAGTTGGCTGCTTTTGTCGGCCGATATCCCAACCCCCCACACAAGGAGAAGCAAGGGGGGGACTATTACGGTACTAAAGATAGTTGGATATTTAGTAAAGGAAGGTAAAGAGGGAAATAATAATATGATAAAAATTGAATTTTTAATAAGAAACAATTTTAAAAAATTATTACAGTGTCACATACAGTTGTAATTCAAAGCAAAGGCAATATATACAACCATACGGATTACATCCAATAATGACAGAGGGTACATATATAGCTTGGATTCTCGACCGGTTTTGCGGTATTCACCGCTTCCTCAGGAGAGTAAAGTCTATAATGCAGCATGGAAAAATAGTAATAATGAATACAAACAAAACCACAGATACTTAGGAAATTTAGGTTGCAGCAAAGTCATTTAAATAAAGCATTAAACAATCACATACAAATTAAATATAATAAGGACAAGCTCACCCGTTCAGAAATTCTCTGTGAATATGTAGGGCCCCATATAATTCCCCCCGCGGCGAACACAGGGGATATCAAACAGCCTCTAGTAAATAAAATTTATTGAATGATTAATTTATAAGGGTCACTAGACCAGGAGCTGAAAGAGGAGTAAGGTATAGGGGTACCAGTGATACAGCTCTGAGCTTCAAGAACCAGTGTGCAGGAAAGGATGAAAAGGATTTGATATATGAAATAGTGGTGGAGAGGGGATTAACAGGGGAATGGGGGAAAAGGATATGAGTCAGGGGGGAAGAAGAGGGGGGGGGAGGGGGAGGGGGGGAAAGAGGGGGAGGGGGGAGAGAAAGGGGGGGGGAAAGGGGGCGAAATGGGAGGGGGGAGGGGGGAGAAGGGAAGGGAGGGGAGGGGGGACGGGAAAGGGAAGGGGGAGGGGGGGAAGGGGGAGGGGGACTGTGAGGGTCAGTAAGGACGCAAGACCCAATACTTCCGTATATGTGAAAAACAGGTCAGGATAAAGAGAGGCTGCACACAGGTATTAAGAGCTGACACTTACCCCTAGAACATTATTCAATTGGAAGACGCATGAGTTGGGATAAACAAGGACAGCATGATAAGGATCATATAGTGAAAAGTTGACAAAGCCAAACGCTGTTGGGTTAGCAAAGAAGGCCCCCCAGAGCTGGAACCATTGATGTGGGCAGCAGAAAAGAGTCCCGCAGCAACTGCAATCAAAGTTTGTCAAAATTACAATCCACAATAGTAAAAGGGGGATTTTTGCCCACAAGTAAGAGGGAGTAGTGAAAGTAACAAACTGGGGTTACAGTTTACCAAATTATGGGTAATGTAAAATGATAATAGACACAAAGCAGTGTCAGATTAGGGGTATTGGTTCTTAATAAAGGAGACAGAATTTGAGGTAGCGATACATAAGCATAGATTAACGCTGCATGTGGCACTGCATAGAGGGGCTGTATTCAATGAACTTGGTATGGATAAGAGGATGAGAATACAAGAAGAAAACTTGACTGGGAACAAGGGGGGAAAAGCGAGACTTACCCACGATGATGTTTTTCAACTAGCGCGGCAACGGGAGGCTGTAGGCTCACACAGCGGCCGTGTCCGGCCGCAATCAAAGCACCCCAACCCGGAAGTCAAGGACAGCGTAGCAGAGGCGGTCCCTGACGTCACCGGGTCTGCTCGCCCGCACTGCGCAGGTGCACAATCTGTGCTCCTGCGCAAGCGCGCGCCCCTTTTAAAGGGGGGAGAGGAGGGGAGGGAAGGGAGGGGGAGGAATGGGGGGGAAGAGGGGGGGGAGAAAAGGGGAAGGAGGTACAGGACAAGGCCTCATAAAAAGGCCCTATAGGACACTGACTCGTTTAAGCCGGGAGGGGTGGTGGCGTTGAGTCGCTCAATCCAGAGGGATTCCCTCTGGAGTATCGAGCGGTCCCAATCGCCACCCCTGGGACTAGGTTGAACCACCTCTAGTACCAGAAATTTGGCCACGGAGTTATCGAATCTATGGTATAGGCCGATGTGTCGGCCGATAGTAGTTTGCCGTTTTCTGAGTCATAGAGGTGGTCACCGATTCTCTGTCTCAGTTCCCGAATAGTTTTGCCCACATAGAAGGCTTTGCATACACAGTTCATGAGGTAAATAACCCCCTTTGTACCACAGTTGGCAAAAGTCCATGGAACCAGAATTTTCCCATTGGGTAGGACCACAGTTCTGCTTTCGTGGACCCAAGGGCACCGGGGACATTCCCCACATTGAAATGTGCCATTGGGGCCACTCCTCACAGGTTTAATGGGATTATAATGGCTGGCAGTTAGTTGATCACGTAGTGATCGTGCTCTGCGGAACACCACTTCCGGTGTGTGTCTGATGTATTTAGTCAGTGTGTGATGTTCAGCCAAAAGATGCCAATGTTTGGCTAGAATGTTACGAAGTCACATTATCAATAAATACAAGAGAACCAGTTACATTGGCAGCCATACGTGCCCGCGCCATGACACTACCACCACCATGCTTCACTGCTGAGGTTGTATGCTTTGGATCATGAGCAGTTCCTTTCCTTCTCCATACTCTTAGATAGATAGATAGATAGATAGATAGATAGATAGATAGATAGATAGATAGATAGATAGATAGATAGATAGATAGATAGATAGATAGAACGTTATTATTTCTGTCCTTTGTTATTGTTTTGCTTACGGAATTAGTTTGGCAAAGATTTCTCTTTACTTTTTGTCACAGAGTATATTATGTATTTTTTCCGCTTACTAACTGAATGATTAATGATTAGTTACAATATTTTCCATTCTATGCACTGTATGCTTTTTGCACATCATGCAGTTTATCTAACTTTAAATTAATGCATTATTTATTTATATTATTGGACAAGACATTTAATTCCTATCTTAACCCATACCATTATAAGTATCAATACTGTTTTATAATTGAATGAAAAATATTTTTAGTAAACAAAATAATGATTTTAGGCTTCATACCAGTGTTAATCAATGAGATGATATTGGATGTGTTGGTTACAGCTGCCCTACCCTATAAAAAACACACACCAGTTCTGGGTTTGCTTTTCACAAGAAGCATTGCCTGATGCGAATGATGCCTCGCACAAAAGAGCTCTCAGAAGACCTACGATTAAGAATTATTGACTTGCATAAAGCTGGAAAGGGTTATAAGAGTATCTCCAAAAGCCTTGCTGTTCATCAGTCCATGGTAAGACAAATTGTCTATGAATTGAGAAAGTTCAGCATTGCTGCTACTCTCCCTAGGAGTGGGCGTCCTGTAAAAATGACTGCAAGAGCACAGAGCAGACTGCTTAATGAGGTCAAGAAGAATCCTAGAGTGTCAGCTAAAGACTTTCAAAAGTCTCTGGCATATGCTAACATCCCTGTTAGCGAATCCACGATACATAAAACACTAAACAAGAATGAAATTCATGGGAGGATACCACAGAGGAAGCCACTGCTGTCCAAAAAAAAACATTGCTGCACGTTTACAGTTTGGACAAAAGCACCTGGATGTTCCACAGCAGTACAGGCAAAATATTCTGTGGACAGATGAAACCAAAGTTGAGTTGTTTGGAAGAAACACACAACACTATGTGTGGAGAAAAAGAGGCACAGCACACCAACATCAAAACCTCATCCCAACTGTGAAGTATGGTGGTGGGGGCATCATGGTTTAGGGCTACTTTGCTGCGTCAAAGGAAAAATTAATTCCCAAGTTTATCAAGACATTTTGCAGGAGAACTTAGGCCATCTGTCCACCAGCTGAAGCTCAACAGAAGATGGGTGTTGCAACAGGACAACGACCCAAAGCATAGAAGTAAATTAACAACAGAATGACTTAAACAGAAGAAAATACGCCTTCTCGAGTGGCCCAGTCAGACTCCTGACCTCAACCCGATTGAGATGCTGTGGCATGACCTCAAGAAAGCAATTCACACCGGACATCCCAAGAATATTGCTGAACTGAAACAGTTCTGTAAAGAGGAATGGTCAAGAATTACTCCTGACCGTTGTGCACGTCTGATCTGCAACTACAGGAAACGTTTGGTTGAAGTTATTGCTGCCAAAGGAGGTTCAACCAGTTATTAAATCCAAGGGTTCACATACTTTTTCTACCCGCACTATGAATGTTTACATGGTGTGTTCAATAAAAACATGGTAACATTTAATTCTTTGTGTGTTATTAGTTTAAGCAGACTGTGATGGTCTATTGTTGAGACTTAGATGAAGATCAGATGACATTTTATGACCAATTTGTGCAGAAATCCATATCATTCCAAAAGGGTTCACATACTTTTTATTGCAACTGTATAAGGTAAATAGAGTCTACTTACCTTATCCTTGTGAACAAGCCCACAGTAGTGTAATAGCAAAGATACAGAGAATAGTGCATAAAGAGACGACATGAGGGGGAAGAAACCCTCACTCACTTTTAATGTGGTTATCTAGAACAGTGGTTCTTAACCTCAGTTCTCAAGTACCCCCAAGAGGCCATGTTTTGGGAACTTCCCTTAAATAAAATAGCTCTTATCAAAACCATGTCATTGATATTGATTTAAAGCAGCTGTGCAAAGTAAGGGAAAACCTGAAAACATGGCCCGTTGGGGGTACTTGAGGACTGAGGTTGAGAACCACTGCTCTAGAAGACACACAACATTTCTCTAAGACCCCATACACACTATACAACTTTTGTTGTATGATTTGCTTTAGATTTACCAAAACCATGTAGTCCAAGGACCTGCCTAATTGCATACAAATTGAAACTCTTAAGGCTTATATGGTTTTGGTAAATCTGAAAGAAAAAATCTACAAAAAATTGTATAGTATGTATCCAGCTTTAGGATACACTGGCCCTGATCTCCCATTCTTATCATTCAACTCTCTTCCTCTGAGCTCAGGTTGTCCAACTATAAGCATACAGAGCTACATTTATTTAAGTTTTAAAGAAGATTTTATTACAGAAGCACATAACATAATTCACCGCTAATGTAAAAGGTAGACGTGTGCGATTCGCTTTGTTCCGAATCAAAATTCAGAACAAATTTTTTGTTATTCGGAAATTCTGATATATCCAAATTACAATAGTAATGAGTTTAGACAAATCCAAAATATGGCTGAATTTCTTTTTGAATTAAATAAACAAGATTTTTTTTTCTCTCTTTTCTTTGTGCTCTGTCACCTACACCCCTTCAGGAGTTGATCATTGATGATAGGGATTAGTGTACCATGGACTACAATATTTGTCAGTATTATAAGGCTATGATATGTCTAGTCTCCTCCCGAGGCCAACAATTAGTGTAGTCCGGTACATCTTTTTTTTCTACAGATATGTTCCTGTACTAGTCCATTTTCTTTATCAGCATTAACATTAGTTCCTATCACACATGTGTAATGGTTCCCGTAGGGTGTTTATATGTTATATAGCATGTACACTTTTATACTGCAGTACGTTTTACTGTTTTTCTGTGGTATGTGTATATTACTGTTTGAATTCAATTTTGTATGGAAATATTTTTAAATAAACTTGGATTAAACAGAAAACAAGAATAGAATAAAATAAAATAGAAAATAAAGGAATAGAAAAGAAAAGAATAGAATAAAGTAAAACAGAACAGAATAGAATATAAAATAAAATAATAGAATATACAAAAATAGAAAAGAAAAGAATAGAACATAAAATGGAAAAGAATAGAGTAAAACAGAATAGAATATAAATAAAAACATAGAATAAAAAATAATAGTGTAAAACAGAACAAAAAAGAATATAAAATAAGAAGTAAACTAAAGGAAGAGTGCGCATGTGCGTGATGCCGGGATAGGACATGCACTGACCGAGCTCTGCACTCCTCAGCCCAAAATCATCTCAAAAAAGCATTAAGGGACGCCTGGACCATCAATAGACCGGCAGCCCGAGGATCGGGAAAAAAACATGCAGCAGAGGACAGCAGGGAGCACAAAGAAACAAAAGCCTTGTCAGCAGCCCCGAATGACGCGCGCCTGTCAGGCCCAGCAACAGTCTCCCCAGCCCAAGATGGCAATGGGGAAGGAGGACACAGCGCATGGTGGCCTCCAGGCCGGACAACAATCTTCTCAGACCTGGATGACAACGGGGAGAGGAAGCACAGAGCGGGGCAGCCAGGGACCCCTTCTCCTCCCAGTCTCAGGAAGAGCTTCTTACACCACAAGGTAAGCAGCCACAAATGTCTCCCCTGTCCGTCTCCCCAGATAGGGCTTTAATGTATGCTGACTCCCCAGCCTCCTCCACAGACAGACAAATGGCAGAACTAGCCGAGCTGGCTCTGAGCCAAAACAGTTCTGCGCACCCCCAACCACCCATCCTTACCACCACATATTCAGGAGATGCAGTCCTTCTGGCCAGATTCTCTACACTCTTGCAATAGGAACTGTCTAAAGCCTGTACGATTATTACAACCGGATTAAAAGACGATTTTCAAAATATAGGGGAGAGGTTGGACATGATAGAGTCCAAGATGGACGGTACAGTGAGGAGAGTTAACCAAAATTTTGGAATGATTTCCTCCCCTCAGGACCAACTAGATCAGGCGAATGCAAAGATTGAAGACCTAGAGAAGAGATCTAGGAGGTACAACTTCCGCGTGCGAGGCCTACCAGAGTCAGTGGGAGACCTAGAAGACGCCATACATTCTTTGATGAAAAATCTTATACCCGATATCTCCCCCCACCAGCTGGAAATAGACAGAGTTCACAGAGACCTGACAGCACCCATGCCAGATGGCCTTCCATGAGATGTGACAGTTAAGCCGCATTTTGTTCAGGTTAAAGAAAAGATAATGATGGAGGCTAGAATAAAAGGTGATATCTCTCTCTTGGGAAATACAGTACAGATCTTCGTGGATATTTCTCAGGCGACGATCCAGAAAAGATGACTGCTGAAACCACTACCAACCCACCTGATCAACCGCCAGATCAAATATCGATGATCGTTTCCATTCCGATTATCATTTTCATGTACAGGAAAATCCCACTCTTTTGACAACTTCCAGTCCGGCGAGGCATTGCTCCTGGATTTTTGACTGATCTCAAAAGACTCACCTTTCTCCCCCACCCCGACACTGATGGTCACCCGGTTTGCCCCCTATGGTCCCAGCCAGGAAGATCCAGATCCAGGAAGTCCCCATCTATCACCTGATCACCCCCTCAAAAAAAAAAATGTCACCTGGACACAGCTTCTCTTCTTGAGACCAGTCTCCCTACATCTGGACTTGATCCAACTTTGAAGACTTTAATGCCTATGACGGACAGCTACGTTCTAGCTTCTATATGCTCACCAGACGATTACATTTTTTTTTTTCCTTCTCTCAGGAGAAGGAGAAAAAGTCCACATTCCCGATTGTGGACTTATTTTACATTTAAGACACTAAGTCCGTTTAGATGGTTCCTCCCTTCCCTTCCAGATACTGCAAGAGATGGGAAGGAGCGGAAATGTATGCCACTTGTAGTGAACTTGCCTCTATCTCGAGAATGGAGGCAACTTTGCAACACGATAAGGGGGCTTGGCACCCCCAAAGTTACACTGAGTTACAGTGTACAGGTTCTTTTTATTTTATAGCATTGTTTACATGTTTTTCTTGCAGGTTAACCAAAGACATACAGTCTTCTCTTTCTAACTCTGTTCTGCTCTCTTTTTTCCGAGCCTTCCTTCCCTTGGGTGCACTCCCACTCCAGAAATGGGTCCAACACAATAGACCGAGATGGATTCCTCGAAGATCCTAGAATGTGAGTACAATCCATTGAACCACTATGACCAGTAAATCCTCCACAAAATGCAACATCTTAACACATAAGGTGCAGGGCCTTAACTCCCCTACAAAAAGGGCCAAGGCCTTTCAACAGTACCATAAAATGGGGATAGACATACTGCTACTGCAGGAGACACACTTTTCGCAGACTTCTGCTCCTAAACACCTAAATATACGATACCCTATAGTATTTTTGTCAAATGGACTAGATAAAAAATGGGGAGTAGCTATATGTATCGCTAAAAAGATTCCTTTCACACACACCAACATTATAAAGGACAAAGAAGACTGTTATATAAGACTGTTATATCATGGTAATAGGGAAAATTAACGAAAACGTAATCACCTTGCTATCCTTTTATGCTCCCAACACAGGTCAAACACAGTTCCTTCGCTCAATGTTAGCAGTGATTATGCCCCATGTGATGGGTCATGTAATTCTAGGGGGGGGATAGCACTTCCCTAGACCAAATTTTAGATAAATCTAACCCTAGGAAGACAGTCCTAAAACATACCCCAAAACAGAGTGGGGAAATAGCACGCCTAATACACAGCTACAATTTGATCGATATATGGAGAGACGCCCATTCCACCACTAGTGCCTACACATTTTACTCCCACGTGCACAAAACATATTCCCGAATCGACCACTTACTTACATTATCCCCTTTGTTTTTGTATATTTAAAGAAAAAACGGGGTTCCCCTAAGTGGATTTTTCCGACACTTGCACAGCAATTGTATAGAGTGGGAGAGTACAAACTCATATAAAGAATAAAACAATATTTTTATTTAAAGATTCTCATGTATTAAAAACATTATAAACATTACAAACAACGAAAACATGTTATATGGTGAACACAGTTCAGAAGATTTTTTTGGTTGTGTTCTACTAATGACACTTGTAAGATGGGACTCTTTTCAAGCCCAACGCGTTTCGGGGTACATTATATTTCAGTCCTTCTTGAGGGACATAATTGAAAAGAGGAATTCATCTAAATTAATTGAAAAAACATGATAGGTAAGTTACCATACAAGTCTGTACACAAGTATCCATTTGTAGGTTAAATGATCCATTGATCACCTACCTGTTGTGTTATCGTTGCTTTCTTTAGAGCAAATAATAAAAACCAAAAGGAGAGGTAAGAGATGCTTGGGAGTAGAATGGCAGTTGGATATAATTTACATATGCGAAATGCTGTTCTCTGGATACTCTACCACTGTACAGTAGTTTCCCACCTAGGGGTATATAACATTTTACCTACCCTGCCCCTCCTGGATACGTGCTGGCCAAGGCGGTGTACTGGAGCACAGAAGGACAATCCTATAGATGGAATAGAAATCATTTGTATAAATGAAACTCCTATTGGCTATTGATATTGTTTATAAGAATAATTAATGAATAAAATAGTATAAAGAAACCCTTAATGTGCGTTACTAGTTGTATTAGTAAAAAAAATATAGAGTCTATTATAGAGTCTACTTATTTTACATTCTGGACAATTTTAATATCTCATTATAAATGAACATGCATAAGAAAGGTTCTTTAGGAGTTATATGCATCAAATAATGCAGCCTCCCTTGATGTTAATTAATATAAATTATTTTAACATGATGATAGTGACGATATGATGCTGTCATGTGTTGAACTTGAAAAACAAAATATGTATGATATTATGTAATAGTAAAGAGTGTGAATAGAGAGTCCTGAGCAATCTGTCAGGGTAACTCTAATGTTGTACTGATAGTATGTAGCTATATCACACTTGCAAACCTAGGCATTATTTAGATTTCAAGGGCAGCAAAAACATGACAGGAAACAAAGGCATATTTGCACAAGTAATAACGGGTTTGAGGAATAATTAAGTTCAAGTTTTTAAGAAAACAGGAAGATAAATCAGTACCTTCGGTCAAAAGATTTTTGTGATTATCCAGCCACGCATCCCAGCATCCGGTGGGTACGACGCCTGAGCTGGGAATGAGTGAAGCCGGCCTGTATATAGGATGAGTTTCAATCAGCTGGTGCAATTATCGCGCTCAGCTGAGTAGTGGAACTCATCAGCTGGAGAGCCACAGTATCGCTCCCTGAGACGGGGATGCATGGCACCGCCCTCACCGCGCGCGAGCGCAGCTACGCTGGGGTGGCGTCACGCACACCCATTCCACCGGCACGGAATGCCTTGCTTTTTGTACATCTCGTCAGCTAAAATTCTCCCTATGGCATGGTCAGACCATTTCTCGATCTAAGTTACACTAGCACAGTGGTTCTCAACCTGGGGGTCGGGACCCCCTCGGGGGTCGAATGATGATTTGCCAGGGGTCACTGAATCCTGGGCTGTTCCTGAAGACCGCATCGCTCTCCCAGTAGGGCTGTCCCTGGATCCTGTGGCTGCTCAGCAGGGTTGTTCCTGCAGCCCGCGGCCACCCACTTAGCCTCTTCACAGCCACCCATTCAGTTCATGGCATGGCTGGGGGACAGAGACTGGAGGTCAGCTGACTGGTGAGGAATGTGAAGTGGGAGGGGCTGGAGGAGACCACATCTCCTGATTTCGACATAGGTGTCACTGTTATAGGACACCACAAAGTCGGAGACACAATGAGTAACACTACCTGTGATTATAGTTGCCATTAAAAGTCCCCACTACAGTTATCAGATCAGCAGATGACCTTCATCAAAAGCACCTAAGTTGGCTGATCAGAACTCCCCTCAACATTGCCACACATCCCAACTCTCCGCCAGCACTGCCACTTATCCCATTCCCCCCATCAAGGAGTAAGAGAAGGAATAAAAATAGAGAATACATGAAAGAGAGAGGAAAAGAGGGGGAGGAACAAAGAAAAAAGGGAGAGAAAGAATAAGAGAAAGAACAAGAAAGACGGCTAGAGAGAGGGATGGGGAAAAAATTAGCATAGAGAAAGAAAGGAAAACAAAGAGAAAGAGTGGTACATCCTAAAATGTACCATAAGGGGTTTCAATACAGTTTGAGTGGAAGGAACTCAGGGAGCGCTAAATGTCCATTAGGGATGCAAATTACTTGTTTTGCCTTGGGTGCCACGCTATGAAAATAATTTTACTGTTAGGGGTCCCCATAACTTGTGAAATTTTATCAAGGGGTCACGGCACTAGTAAGGTTGAGAACCACTGACTAGCAGACCTATGGTCTAAACCACAAACATCGTCTTGGCGAGTAAACAAGTCCATATTAAACGACCCTATTATTACCAAAGAAGTTGAAACGGCTCTCCAACACTACTTTCAAGACAACTCCACCTCAACCTCCTCCCCTACCACGATTTGGGCACCCCATAAGGCCGCCATTTGCGGCAAACTGACACAAATAGCCTCCAGAGTGAAATGAGCATGAGAACAAATGATCAGTCAACAAACTGAGGATCTGCGACGCCTCATGTGCGAACAAAGAGCCAAACAGCATCTCAATCTTAGAGACCAGGTTGATGCAGTCCGTGCAGCCCTGAATTTGAGCCTCACCACAAAAGCAGAAAAATACATTAGATGGTCCAGACACTGATTCTATAACATGAGGGATAAACCCAATAAACTTTTAGCAAGAAAACTGACTCCAAGACCATTTACACCTGCCCTACCTAAATTGCAATTAAAGAACAGAATCCTCAGCTAATCCTACATGAATTCTCCACATTTTATTGCAAACTATATGACTCCCCTAACCCTCTCCGTAAGGATAAGGCGGGGGAGTTCGTCTGAGATATCCCACTCCCTACACTAGATCTTGATCATGTAGAGTTAATGGAGGAGGAATTTACCATAGGAGAAGTAGTAACAGCTATTAAAAATATTACCCCATTCCAAGGGGCCAGGCCCAGATGAATTCTCAGGCCACTATTATCGCAAATACGCAGAGATTCTGACTCCACATATGTGCTTTTTTTACAACGAATTAGGGAAGGGCTCCCTTTTACCACCGCACGAAAATAACACCTTTATTCATGTTATACCTAAAGACCATGGGGAGTGCGCGAGTTACCACCTGATATTGTTAATAAATGTAGACCTCAAAATAATGACAAAGATCTTAGCTACTCGCATGAACTCGTTTTTATCGAAAGACATCCACCAAGATCAGGTAGGGTTCGTTCCCAATAGGCAAGCCCCAGATCAGACCAGATGGATTATCAATATAATCTCTGCTCTGAACTCGTGCTGGGATGGTGGAGGACGGAGAGGGGCGCTGCTGTTATCATTAGACCTGCACAAGGCCTTTGACTCCCTGTCATGGGACTGTCTTTTCTTTATTTTGGAACACTATGGGTTTGGCCCGAAATTCTTCACGGCGCTTAAAACTACATATAACGCTTCCACAGCACACCTCGTAATTAAGGGCTATCGGTCACAAAACATAGACATACACAGAGGGACCAGTTAAGGATGTCCCCTATCCCCGTTATAGTTCTTTATGGCGTTAGAACCACTAGCGCTCAAAATTCTAAATTATCTGGACATACAGGGAGTTCTTTGCGGAGATCGCGAACACAAATGCGCGTTGTTCGTGGATGATATACTACTACTTCTCTCCTCCCCAGTCACTTCGCTGTCTACTCTAAACATAGTACTATAACACTTCACTTAATTTACAGGCCTGCACGTGAACTATTCCAAATCTCAAGCACACAGTGTCTCCTTACAAACACATGTAGTCCAGGCGTTACGAAGCTCATTCTCATTTAATTGGCAGCATGAGGCCCTTCCATACTTGGGTATTTTTTTGACCCCCACCCTCTCCACACCATATAAACACAACTACCTTCCACAGTTTTAAAAATTTTCAGAGGATCTCAAAAGATGGTCAACCAATCCCCCTTCATGGTTCGGTCAGTTGTACCCTGTTAAAATGATCATCTTACCTAAGGTTCTGCTGTGTATCTGTTCTGGACTCTCCCAATAGCAATAGTAAAATCTGATCTAGAGTAGTGTTTCTTAACACCAGTCCTCAAGGCGCCCCAACAGGTCATATTTTCAGGATTTCTCTTAGATGAAATGGCTGTGGTAAATACTAAGGCATTGAAACTGATCAAATCACCTGTGCAAAATAATGGTAAGCCTGAAAACATGACCTGTTGGGGCGCCTTGAGGACTGGAGTTGAGAAACACTGATCTAGAGAAATTTCAGACAAAACTGTTGGAATTTATATGGGGTGATAAAAGACCCAGGGTGAATAGACGAACATTATACACGCCAAAACTGAGGGGGGCCTAGGGGTGCCGGACCTGATTAAGTACTACCAGGCAGCTCAACTGTCCCAACTAACTTGATTCCCAGACCACTCTGGGTGACGATGGAATCCTCCCTGTATTTGAATAGGGAGATTAGTCACTTAATGTGGGTGAAAGGGCAAAAAAGACCGACAATATTGTGCCCGACTCTATCTTTCTCTCTAAACCTATGGGACAGACTGTTAGCCACATATAATTTCAAATCCCCGCACACCCCTTTAGCCCCATTGTTTAATAATCCTTTATTCACCCCGGATTTTCACCCTCATCATTTTAAATGGTGGACTAACAAGGGTCTGCTAAGAATAGCGGATCATTGTGACCATAGAGGTGCTTTGTCGAAACGGGTCCTCCAGGAAAAGTACCATCTCCCAAATTCAGAACTGTACCATTATACACAGATAGCTCATTTTCTAGCGACACTAAATCGCACCTCTGAACTAACCAAATCCACGCCAATGGAAAATTTCTGCAGGACCATAGACAAACACACTGGCCACATATCAAAGCTTTACAGTATTCTATCCACGAAACCTCTAAAACTGTTTTACATGCAAAAGTGGGAGCAGGATATAGAAATCAGCCTAGAAGTTGAAGAATGGAGCAAAATGACAAAATGTGCATCCAGATCATAAATCAATACCCCCTTGATAGAGGCAAACTATAAAGTCTTGATGAATTGGTATATGGTCCCAGCGAGGGTAGCGGCCTTTGTTCCCCGGGAGCCTCCCCACCGTGCTTTAGGGGGTGTACCATAGAAGGCACCATGTTCCACACATGGTGGACATGTCCAAAAGTGAGATGGTTCTGGATATGAACATACAATTTCATATATTCATTGACCCAGGTGAATCTGACTAAATCTCCTCTACAGGCACTGCTGGGACGCCCAGTGGAGGGGACATCAAAACATATGAAAAGACTCATTGCCTTCATATTTGTAGCAGCAAGAATATCGATTGCCAAATCTTGGAAATCCCCTACGGTCCCTTTTCACCTTCTAAAATCTAAACTATCATGGATAATGGCGAATGAACGCCTCTCGGAAATTCTAAACGATAATATAGCTTTGTTTGACAAAATATGGGATCCCTGGATTAAGTATCTCTCAGCTACTTAATGAGATGGGACCGGCTCAGGAGTACTCCTCTCCAGGGCCAGAGTGCACCCCCTTCTCTATCCTCTATTTCTCTTTCTACCTTTCCTTTTCTCTCTCTCTTTTCTTTCAACTTGAAGTTGCTCCTAAGGGCCCATGGACCAAATATGGCACCTGAGTCCGTTCAAAGGTTAAACTAGTAGGGTACTTCTGGTAATGGTAACAAGGGGGATAGGGATCCTCCCCTTATGGCTCCCCATGCTGCATGTTGGAGTACACCTGTGCACCACCTAGAAGTTTTCTTTCTTTTTTTGGTTTAGGTTTGACCATACTATATAAATCCAAAATGAGGACAATAATATACAAATCCTCACATAAATATAAGATACTTTGTGATGTAACTGAATCATAACCGATCTGTTAAATGTACAATTACCCCTACTACAATGGAAACTGTTGATCTTGTACTTGTTAAAAATCTTTTGAATAAAAATATTGGAAAAGAAAATAAGAAGGAAAAAAGAATAGAAATTAAAGGAATATAATAGAAATAAAATACAACAGAATAAACTAGAATAGAAAGACAAACAACATAATAGGATAAAATAAAATAGAAAGAATATAACCCTCTTCCAAAATTAACATTTAGAACAGAATGAATTTGAATAGAATGGAATAGTTTTGAATAGAAAAGAATAGAGTATAAAAAATAAAATAAAAGAATAGAATAGAAAATAATAGAATTGAAAAAAACAATAGAATAGAATAACATAGAGAGAGTATAACCATCTTTCGAAATTCAAACCGTCTTCTGAAATTTGAATATAATAAATCTGAATTAGATTAGAATAAAATAGGAAAGAATAGGAAAGAATAGTATAGAATAGCGAAAAACAATACAACAAAATTCAATAGAATAGAATAAAATGGAAAAAATATACCCGTTTTCAAAATTCAAATTTCAAATAGAATAAATTTGAATTTGAATAAAATAGATTAAAGTAGAATAGGAAAGAATAGAATAAAAAATCAGAGAATAAAAAAATAGAATAGAAAAAATAATAGAATAGAATAAAATAGAATATACCATGTCTTCTGAAATTCTAATTTTGAATATAAAAAATTAGAATTTGAATGCCAATAAAAATTTGAATGCTGATTCGAATTTGAATGGAATAGATTAGAATAGAAAAAACAATAGAATAGAACTCAATAGAATAGAATTCAAATCCAAATATAATAGAAAATAATAGAATAGCTTGGAATAGAATAGAAAATAAGAGAATAGAAAAGACTAGAATAGAAAATAAGAGAATAGAATGGAAAAGAATTGTACAGAAAAAACAAAGGACTAAAATACAGTACCTGACCGCAAGAATGTGTTTCCAGTGCGATCCCATCGCGCTGGTTCTCGGCAACAGGGTACGGCAACAGTGCATCCCGCGCTAGTTCGCTCATCGTGAAAAGAAAACAGTTTTTTTCCTTTCGCGATGAGCGACAGGCAGTGCTGACAGCTGTCTGGTATGAATCATGAGGGGGAATGCTGCATCAAATTTTAAATAAAAAAACGGCGTGGGTTCCCCCCCAGGGGCATACCAGGCCCTTGGGTCTGGTATGGATTTTAAGGGGAACCCCCCTACGCCGAAAAATCAGCATGGGATCCCCCCCAAAATCCATACCAGACCCTTATCTGAGCATGCAGCCCGGCCGGTCAGAAAAGGGGGTGGGGACGAGCGAGTGCCCCCCCTCCTGAACTGTACCAGACTGTATGCCCTCAACATGGGGGGGTGGGTGCTTTGGGGCAGGGGGGCGACCTGTGGCCCCCCCACCTCAAAGCACCTTGTCCCCATGTTGATGAGGACAAGGGCCTCTTCGCGACAACCCTGGCCGTTGGTTGTCGGGGTCTGCGGGCAGAGGGCTTATTGGAATCCGGGAGCCCCCTTTAATAAGGGGGCCTCCAAATCCCGGCCCCCAACCCTATGTGAATGAGTATGGGGTACATCGTACCCCTACCTATTCACCTAGGGAAAAAGTGTCAATAAAAAAACACACTACACAGGTTTTAAAAATAATTTATTATCAAGCTCCGGGGGTCTTCTTCCGACTTCAGGGGTCTTCTTCCGACTTCGGGGGTCTTCTTCCGACATCTCCGCTCTCTCTGGCCTCTTCTCCTGGTGTCCGGTGCTTCTCCCGCTCTCCGGCCTCTTCTCCTGGTGTCCAGTTCTTCTGCTGGGCTCCTCCGCTACCTTCTGCTCTTTTGCTAGCGGTGGCCTGGTCTTCGCTGTCTTGTTCCTTCTTCTCTTCTTCTGATGTTGACATGACGCTGTCTCCCGCTGTAATGCCGTGTGAGCAGTGCGTGATGACTTATATAGACATGGGGCGTGGTCACCGGGTACTCTCACCCGGTGACCCCACCCCTTATGATGTCACAGCCCCATCATGCCCCGGGACTGTGACATCGTAAGGGGTGGGGTCACTAGGTGACAGTACCTGGTGACCACGCCCCATGCCTATATAAGTCATTGCGCACCGCTCGCATGGCATTACAGTGGGAGACCGCTGTATCTAGAACCGCCAAGATACAGAGCCGGCTTTCGGCCGCACTCGGCAGCTCTCGGCGACTTTCGGCCGCTCTCGGCCACTCTCGGCAGCTTTCGGTGGCTCTCGGCGGCTCTCGGCGGCTCTCTGCGGCTTTCGGCCGATCTCGGCGGCTTTCAGCGGCTCTCAGCCGCTCTCTGCTGCTTTCGGAACGGGCGGGGCCCCCTATTGGCCAGGGTCCATGGGCTTGGGCCCCGTCAAGCTCAATGGAAAGCCCAGGCCTACTCATTATATATTAGTGCAATTATTCATACATCAATCAATTCCTTTAAAAGCAAAAAATTGCCAATAGTGTCGTGCAAAAAAAAGGTTCACTGAAGAATGTGTGAAAAAAGTGCACTGAGAAATATTCAAAAAACAAAAACTGCAAAATATACAAAATAAACTACAACGTCTTTCAAAGGACCAATGTGCTGTGCAGACAAATGATGTGCAAAACAACACAATTTGTTTCGAAAGTGCTTCAGTGCTCCACCACCTTTTCCACACCAGAGAAATCTCTAGTAGGGATGGGCCGCACACCCCCCCCGGTTCGGTTCGCACCAGAACATACCGAACAGGCAAAAAGTTTGGCAGAACACACGAACACCGTTAAAGTCTATGGGACACGAACATGAATAGTCAAAAGTGCTCATTTTAAAGGCTTATATGCAAGTTATTGTCATAAAATGTGTTTGGGGACCCGGGTCCTGCCCCAAGGGACATGTATCAATGAAAACATTTTTTTTTTTTTTTAAACGTCCGTTTTTTCGGGAGCAGTGATTTTTTAATGCTTAAAGTGAAACAATAAAAATGAAATTTTCCTTTAAACATCGTGCCTGGGGAGTGTCTATAGTATGCCTGTAAAGTGGTGCATTTTCCCCGTGTTTAGAACAGTACCACAGCAAAATGACATTTCTAAAGGAAAAATTGTCATTTAAAACTGATCGCGGCTGTAATGAATTGTCGGGTCCCGGCAATATAGATAAAAATCATTGAAAAAAAGAGCATGGGATCCCCCCAGTCCAGGCCCTTTGGGTCTGGTATGAATATTAAGGGGAACCCCGAAGCAATTAAAAAAAAAAAAAATTGCGTGGGGGTCTCCCATAAAATCCATACCAGGCCCTTTGGGTCTGATATGGAAATTAAGGGAACCCTGCGCCAATATTAAAAAAATGGCATAGGGGTTCCTCTCGAAATCCATACCAGACCCTTATCCGAGCATGCAACCTGGCAGGCAGCAGGAAAAGAGGGGGATGAGAGCCTGAACCATACCAGGCCACATGACCTCAACAATGGGAGGGTGCTTTGGGGTAGCCCCCCAAAGCACCTTGTCCCCATGTTGATGGGGACAAGGGCCTCATCCCCATAACCTTTGCTCGGTGGTTGTGGGGGTATGCGGGCAGGGGTCTTATCAGAATATGTAAGCCCCCTTTAACAAGGGGACCCCCAGATCCCGGCCCCCTTGTGTGAATTGGTAATGGGGTACAAGTACCCCTATCATTTCACAAAAAAAGTGTCAAGATGGTAAAAAGACAATAGCCAGTTTTTGACAATTCCTTTATTAATAATGTCTTCTTCTTTCCCCCGCTTCTTACTCCATCTTCTTCTGGTCTTCCTATGGTTTTCTCCTTCTTCCTCCATCTTCTTCTTCCCCCGCTTCTTCCTTCATCTTCCTCTGCTTCTTCCTCCGGTCCTCTGCTTCTTCCTCTGGTCTTCTCCATCTTCCTCCGGCATCTTTCTCCGGCGTATTCTTCCCCGCTTCGTCCTCTGGATGATCCGCCTCAATGGGAGGTTCCCGCTGTGTGACGCTTCTGTTTTTGTGACAGTTCTTATATAACTAAGGGCGGGCCACCCAGTGACCCCACCCTACTCTGACACATGGGAAAACGTGTTTACGTAAATGCACCATGGGGAAGCCATGGGGAAGTCCCCGTGTGTCAGAGGGGGCGGGAACATGGGTGGCCCCGCCCTCAGTTTTATAAGAACTATCACAAGAACAAAAGCATCACACGGCGGGAGCCTCCCAATGAGGCGGATCGTCTGGAGGACAAAGCGGGGAAGAAGAAGCCGGAGGAAGATGCTGGAGGAAGATGAAGAAGACTGGAGGAAGAAGAAGTAGAGGACTGGAGGAAGAAGCAGAGGAAGATGGAGGAAGAAACGGGGGAAGAAGAGGATGGAGGAAGAAGGAGAAAACGGAAGGAAGACCAGAAGAAGATGGAGGAAGAAGCGGGGGAAAGGAGAAAACATAATTAATAAAGGAATTGTCAAAAACCGGCTATTGTCTTTTTTACCATTTTGACACTTTTTTTGTGAAATAGTAGGGATACTTGTACCCCATTACCAATTTACAAAGGGGGGGGCAGGATCTGGGGGTCCCCTTGTTAAAGGGGTCTTCCAGATCCCAATAAACCCCCGCCCACATACTCCCACAGCCACCGGGCAAGGGTTGTGGGGATGAGGCCCTTGTCCCCATCAACATGGGAACAAGGTGCTTTGGGGAGCACCCTCCCCATGTTGAGGGCATGTAGCCTGGTATGGTTAAGGAGGGGGGTGCTCTCTCATTTTTTTTTCATTTATACATGTCCCCTGGGGCAGGACCCGGGTCCCCAAACATGTTTTATGACAATAACTTGCATATAAGCCTTTAAAATGAACACTTTTGATTTTTCGTGTTAATGTCCCATAGATTTTAACGGTGTTCCGAATTTTCCCCAAACACTGCACCTTGTTCGGTGTTCGCAGAACATCCAAACAAACAAAGTTCAGCCCAAACTTATGTTCGGGCCGAACCATTCGCAAATCCCTACTCACCACATTGCCATGACTATACACTATAGGTAAGTCATGTAAGGCATGATAATATCAGAGTATTCCCATTTGTTATGGTATCTGTTCTGTTCTCACTACACGTTTGCCCCTGGCGTGTATGTAGCTCAACATACAGTTTAAACCTTGAATCCTACAATAACCAGACTGCCTGTAACTTTGGATCTTTATTATGATGAACAGGTGGTGGTCATATAAGATAGGATGTACACACGCGGTGAAACTAGAAATAAACAGACAATGAACATATATAAGAACTACATGAACATAACAAATGTCTACTAGGTATACAAATAAACAGTCTTTAGCATACCAGTGATGCTGCCCTAGAGGGTTAGGAATTCCTAAGAACATGCAGTACAGGCTTAGCTGGCTCCATTGCATTCTGCCCTCCTCATGGTGAAGATGATAGAGTTGCAATAGGAAGTGGGCTAGTTCTTAGTATTATGACAGGAAATGTCTATTAACCATAGAACTCTACTAGGGCTGAGCCGAACACCCCCCAGTTCGGTTCAGACCAGAACCTGCGAACGGACCGAAAATTTCCACGAACGTTAGATTGATGTCTATGGGACTTGAACGTTCGAAATCAAAAGTGCTAATTTTAAAGGCTAATTTGCATGGTATTGTCCTAAAAAAGGGTTTGGGGACCCGGGTCCTGCCCCAGCGGACATGTATCAATGCAAAAAAAAACTTTTAAAAACGGACGTTTTTTGAGGAACAGTAATTTTAATGATGCTTAAAGTAAAAAAAAGTGAAATATTCCCTTAAATATTGTACCTGGGGGGTGTCTATAGTACGCCTGTAAAGCGGTGCGTGTTTCTCGTGCTTAGAACAGTCCTTGCACAAAATGTCATTTTTAAAGGAAAAAAAGTCATTTAAAACTGCTTGCGGGTTTAATGTAATGTCGGGTCCTGGCAATATGGATGAAAATCAGTGAGACAAACGACATGGGTACCCCCCAGTCCATTACCAGGCCCTTTGGGTCTTGTATGGATATTAAGGGGAACCCCGCACTCAAATTAAAAAAAGGAAAGGTGTGGGGCCACCAGGCCCTATATACTCTGAACAGCAGTATACAGGCAGTGCAAACAAGACAGGGACTGTAGGTTTGTTGTTAAGTAGAATCTGTTTGTAATTTTGAACCAGTACATTTTTAACGTGTTTAGCTCCAGTCAAAAAAGCTTTTTGGAAAACATGGGGAAGGGTTATCACCCCTGTGACATTTGTTTTGCTGTCTGTGCTCCTCTTTAGAAGATTTCACCTCACTTTTTGTCCCAATGACAATTTTTTTTGAAAATGTGGGGTTTTTTGTGAAACAAGGATTGGTGATAAAGCATCAGTGGAAAGGAGAAATGATTTTCCCATATTAACTCTAACAGGAGAGAATTTCCCTTCCTAGGGGTAGATTTCATCTCACTTCCTGTTGTCTCCTTCCGTTTGCAAGTAGGAGTCGTTTGTAAGTTGGATGTTTGAAAGTAGGGGCCTGCCCTATATACTCTGCAGAAATTTGGGCCTTAGGTGTTGTTGTGGCCACAACACTGTAAGCCCTCACAGGGCACTGCTGTGAAATATTACATCAAGAATTGTAATTACATGCCCCTGTTGAACAAGGGCAGAAAAATGGAGCCTTTGGTGGTGGTGCTGGTGCCACAACACTGTAAGTCCTCACTCGCTCTTGGTGGGCACAGAAATGGGCCCTGCTGTGAAATATTAGCTCGAGAATTGTAATTACATGCCCCTGTTTAACAGGGGCTGAAAAATTGGGCTTTTGGTGGTGGTTCTGGTGCCACAACACTGTAAGTCCTCACTCGCTCTTGGTGGGCACAGAAACGGGCCCTGCTGTGAAATATTAGATCAAGAATTGTAATTACATGCCCCTGTTGAACAGGGGCTGAAAAATTGGGCCTTAGGCACTGGTGCTGGTGCCACAACACTGCAAGCCCTCACAGATATTCTAGTTGAAACACAGGAATGTGCCCTGCTGCAAAGTATTGCATCAGAAATTGTAATTACATGCCCCTGTTAAACAGGGGCTGAAAAATTAGGCCTTAGGCACTGATGCTGGTGCCACAACACTGCAACCCCTCACAGATACTCTAGTTGGAACGCAGAAACGAGCTCTGCTGCAAAGTATTGCATCAAAAATTGTAATTACATGTCCCTGTTAAACAGGGGCTGAAAAATTGGGCCTTAGGCACTGGTGACGGCGCCCAGAACCAAAAATGTTCTTACAAGCTATCAGCGTGATCATTGAGAAGGAAGAGGATAATTACTCAGGATAGTCACTCAGCATCAGCATAGGCAGTCTTTGAAGGGATCTGAGATTTCAAAAAAAATTATTCGGTTACATCAGCATCAGGTGCTTGGTAGCTGGTGGTGATCCAAGACTGATTCATTTTTATGAAGGCCAATCGATCGACCGAGTCGGTGGACAGAAGCACCCGGTTACAAAGCCTCCAGCAGCACTGAATGTGCGTTCCGAAAGAATGCTGGATACAGGACAGGCCAGTAGCTCAATTGCATACTGTGCAAGCTCTGGCCAGTGATCCATCCTCAAGACCCAGTAACCCAGAGGATTTTCGGTGGGAAAGGTGTCCAAGTCAGATCTTGCCCCTAGGTATTCCTGCACCATGTAAAACAGATGCTGGCGATGGTTGCTGGAACCGATCATACCTTGGGGCTGCGGACTAAAAAATTGTCTGAACGCATCGGTCAGACGGCCACCTTCTCCACCGCTCCTTTTTTGACTGACCGAAGCCTCAGCAACACGTTGTCCAGAAACAGGAGTTTGTAACCTCCCAGTCTCTGGGAACGCATTGCTCAGATCTTTCTGCAAGGCCTCCCGAAGATGTTTCATCCTCTGCTCCCTCTGCCACGGCAAGATAAGGTCCACAACCTTACCCTTGTAACGTGGATCAAGGAGGGTTGCCAGCTAGTATTGGTCCTTCTCCTTGATACCACGAATACGAGGATCCTTACGCAGGCTTTGCAGGATCAGGGAGGCCATGCAACATAGGTTTGCTGAGGCATTCAGTCCGGAGTCCTCTGGGTCACTAAGGATGACATGGTCCGCAGCCACCTCCTCCCAGCCACGTACAAGTCCATGTGTTTCTTGGGACTGATCCCTTAAAGACTGCTGCTGATGCTGAGTGCCAGGCTCCACCTCCATACTGGCACATTCCTCCTCCTCCTCTTCCTGTGTGATCGGCGGGCACACAGGAACACTGTCTGGATAAAGGGGGCCTTGAGAACTAAGGAAGTCCTCCTCTTCCTGCCTCTGTTCTGCCTCAAGTGCCCTGTCCATTATTCCACGCAGGTGGACAAAGGGGACAGTGTCACTGATGCATGCACTGTCACTGCTCACCATGCTCGTGGCCTCCTCAAATGGTGACAGGACAGTGCATGCATCCCTGATCATGGCCCACTGGCGTGGGGAAAAAAAACAAACTCCCCTGACCCTGTCCTGGTGCCATAGTCGCACAGGTACTCATTGATGGCCCTCTGCTGCGTGTGCAGCTGCTGCAGCATGGCCAACGTTGAGTTCCACCTGGTGGGCATGTCACAGATTAGGCGGTTCTTGGGCAGGTTAAACTCCTTTTGGAGGTCTGCCAGCCGAGCACTGGCATTATATGACCAGCGGAAATGCACACAGACTTTTCTGGCCTGCCTCAGGACATCCTGTAAGCCTGGGTACCTGCCCAAGAACCGCTGCACCATCAAGTTAAGGACTTGAGCCAAACAGGGCACATGGGTAATTTGTCCCTGTCGGAGGGCAGAGAGGAGGTTGGTGCAATTGTCGCAAACCACCATTCCTGCCTTAAGTTGGCATGGCGTCAACCACCTCTGAACCCGCCCCTGCAGAACTGACAGAACCTCTTCCCCAGTGTGGCTCCTGTCCCCCAAGCACACCAGCTCAAGCACCGCATGGCATCTTTTGGCCTGCGTACATGCGTAGCCCCTTGAACGCCTACGGAGCACCACTGGTTCCGAGGACAAAACACAGGAAGAGGCCATGGAGGAAGAAGAAGAGGAGGGGGTGTAGAAGAGAGGTGTGTCACAATCATTAGTAGTGGCATTTTGGAGGCGTGGTGGCGGAACAACCTCCAACACTACTGCACCTTGTCCTGCATCCTTCCCAGCTGCCAGCAGCGTCACCCAATGCACCGTGAAACTTAGGTAACGTCCCTGTCCATGCCTGCTGGACCATGAGTCAGCGGTAATATGCACCTTAACGCTGACCGCCCTGTCCAGCGAGGCATGAACATTGCCTTCCACATGCCGATAGAGAGCCGGAATCTCCTTCCGTGAGAAAAAGTGGCGTTTGGGTACCTGCTACTGAGGAACCGCAAATTCCACAAACTCACGGAAGGGGCAGAGTCTACCAACTGAAAAGGCAGCAGTTGAAGTGCTAGCAATTTTGCCAAGCTAGCATTCAACCGCTGGGCATGTGGATGGCTGGGAGCAAACTTCTTTCGGCGGTGCAGCAGCTGGGGCAGGGATTTGCCTGGTACAATCTGACGTCGGTGTACCAAAAGCAAATTGCCCACAAGTACTTGGCTGTGACACACCTAATTCTACACCTTCATTCCTCTCAGTGCAGGTCTCAGAGAGGACTGAAGGTATAGTGGGGTTGGAGATCTCAGCTGATGAGGAGCAAGGAGAGGTCCTCTTTGTTCTTTGGTGTGTGTCTTTTAAATACGCTTGCCAACAAACTGCATGGCAGGTCAACATATGTTTGGTCAAGCATGTGGCACCCCCTCTGTCCGTGCTCACGTTACTGCCTTCATGTAGCTCAGTATCATCATCAGAGGCTTCCAAACGCTGGGCATCCTCCTGGAGCATGTACCCAACACTGTGGTCAAACAGTTCGAGGGACTCCTCAGGAGGAAATGGTGGGATTAGGGAAGGAGTCACTGATGACATTGAGCCGAGGGAAGAGGCCGCTGCTTTGCCAGACAAAGTACCCTGAGCATGGGTGAGAGAGGATGAGGAGGATGAGGATGGCTTGGTCATCCACTCGACCAAGTCTTCCGCATGTTGCGGCTCAACACGGCCAGCTGCCGAAAAAAAGGCCAAGTGTGTCCCATGGCCAGCACCGTCTCCATGACCAGCACTAGACACAGAGCCTGCTTGCCCTCTTTTATTGGCTTGTGACTGCCTGCCTCTCCTTGTTGGCCTTCCAGACATACCAATGGCCTGTAGCTGCACTAAGCTGGGATATATATATATATATATATATATATATATATATATATATATATATATGTACTGATACTGCAGCTAGCAAAATCAACTGCCTGCCTGTATTATGAGAACACCACCAACCTTCTACAGGTAGCTTTAGCTGAACACTGTGCAGAGCTCGCAAAAAACTAACTTGTAGCTTATTTAGCTGCCTGCGGTAGTGATAGGATCAGGAAAACACCACCAACCTTCTACAGGTAGCTTTAGGTGAACACTGTGCAGAGCTCACCAAAAACTAACTTGCATCTTATTTAGCTGCCTGCGGTAGTGATAGGATCAGGAAAACACCACCAACCTTCTACAGGTAGCTTTAGCTGAACACTGTGCAGAGCTCGCAAAAAAATTACTTGTAGGTTTAGCTGAACACTGTGAGGGGGACGCACTACACTAACTTGTAGTTTTAGCTGAACACTGTGAGCAGGATGCACTACACTAACTTGTAGCTTTAGCTGAACACTGTGCAGAGGTCTCACTACACTAACTTGTAGTTTTAGCTGAACACTGTGAGCAGGATGCACTACACTAACTTGTAGCTTTAGCTGAACACTATGCAGAGGTCTCACTACACTAACTTGTAGTTTTAGCTGAACACTGTGAGCAGGACGGACTACACTAACTTGTAGCTTTAGCTGAACACTGTCCAGAGGTCTCACTACACTAACTTGTAGTTTTAGCTGAACACTGTGAGCAGGACGCACTACACTAACTTGTAGCTTTAGCTGAACACTGTGCAGAGGTCTCACTACACTAACTTGTACTTTTAGCTGAACAGTGTGAGCAGGACGCACTACACTAACTTGTAGCTTTAGCTGAACACTGTGCAGAGGTCTCACTACACTAACTTGTAAATTATTTGGGGGGGGCAAAGAAATAGGGATTATGACGGTGCCAAGAGAAACAGGATGCAATACTATAGAGTAAAAAAATTCTATTTATTTATTTAACATTATACAATAAAATTTAGACATAAACAGTCACATAAATGAGGTGTGCAAGAAAGTTTTCTAAAATCAATTCTGTAGCAAGAATAATTTCACGTCCCTTGGCCTGAAGTTGGTAGCGGCCAGTTCAGTGAATAGGTATTCAGATGTCCGACATGTTTCGCCGGTTTTGGCTTCTTCAAGGACAGTTGTTTAATACCTAAAAAGGCTACAGTGTTTTCTATAAAGAAGAATACAGCAGTCAATAGAAGTTTTGTTGATACATTTGGAATATAAATTAGTATGAATATACAGATATCACCATATGTTTGCGAACCGTCTAGGAGAGATATGTCCCATCACCCAAATATGGCCTTTAGAAGCCCCTCCACACACCATAGGTGCCATAAATGCCCCAAAACCGACTATCTAAGGATGGTATTACCTGCAATCGCCAGGGATGGAAACTACGTGCCTCCGAATCAAAAAGCCCCAAAAACTAGAGATCAAGTAGGTAGCTGCAGGGGACAATAAGAGAGACCTGACGGAAAGTGTGCCTAAAAATATATATATACAGGCAAAGTTAATGCAAATGAGGCCCACGGGGCACATCTCAGTTGAAGTAGACAGTTTAGGAATGGACTAACATAGTCTCTAATTTTACTTACATGTAAGATAATCAGTTTAGGAAACAGGACATCGGAAGAGCAACCAATATTGAGAATAGTTCCACAGAAAAGAGGGGGGGTTTTTTCGTCACTGAAGTGATAAAAAAAAAAAAAAAAAAAAAAAAAAAAAAAAAAAAAAAAAAAAAAAAAAAAAAGAGAAATGTGGGAGATATTTAGTATACCAGATATTACTATATAAGTAGTAAGCAACAATGGTTGCAGTACAAGTGGGTGATAAGTCAGAGTATGAATAGATCACACTCACCAATAGTGCTGTCTAGAGTGGAAAACTATGGCTAAGAAGGCCAAAATGAGACCAATGGGGACGCCAATGAGAGCACACTGGAGAATAGAGATATATGTACCATCAGTTCAATAAAGTACAAAATGGAGAAGAGTGAGAGAAAACGATCATCAAAGCAATGGAGTACTTACTCAATAGAGCTGCGTAACGTATGACCGAGTCCTGTGGTTCCCTGGCGTGTCTAATGGCCTGGGATGCCGGCGCTCTTATGTCCCCCTCACACGAGCGGCGTCTGACGTCACCGCGCGCGTGAGCGGACGAAAACAGCCAATGCGCATGCGCCGCTCGCTGTCGATCCGGTCCTACAAGGTCCAGAAAGCACAGCGGTGGTGTCCAAGGTGATGTGTAAATACACATCATCACGGGCACCGCGCAGTATACAGTGCCACAACAGGCAGCAAGGATACCTGGAGGAGGAAAATAAACCAGTGCGCAGTGGCGGAAACGGGCACAGGAAAAAACCGGTGCCCTTGGGTGTCCATACAGCTGGGATGTATCTCAAATAGAGGGGCTAATGATAACAGGGGCAACGACAATGTCCTCCTGGAGGACATTGTCGTTGCCCCTGTTATCATTAGCCCCTCTATTTGAGATACATCCCAGCTGTATGGACACCCAAGGGCACCGGTTTTTTCCTGTGCCCGTTTCCGCCACTGCGCACTGGTTTATTTTCCTCCTCCAGGTATCCTTGCTGCCTGTTGTGGCACTGTATACTGCGCGGTGCCCGTGATGATGTGTATTTACACATCACCTTGGACACCACCGCTGTGCTTTCTGGACCTTGTAGGACCGGATCGACAGCGAGCGGCGCATGCGCATTGGCTGTTTTCGTCCGCTCACGCGCGCGGTGACGTCAGACGCCGCTCGTGTGAGGGGGACATAAGAGCGCCGGCATCCCAGGCCATTAGACACGCCAGGGAACCACAGGACTCGGTCATACGTTACGCAGCTCTATTGAGTAAGTACTCCATTGCTTTGATGATCGTTTTCTCTCACTCTTCTCCATTTTGTACTTTATTGAACTGATGGTACATATATCTCTATTCTCCAGTGTGCTCTCATTGGCGTCCCCATTGGTCTCATTTTGGCCTTCTTAGCCATAGTTTTCCACTCTAGACAGCACTATTGGTGAGTGTGATCTATTCATACTCTGACTTATCACCCACTTGTACTGCAACCATTGTTGCTTACTACTTATATAGTAATATCTGGTATACTAAATATCTCCCACATTTCTCTTTTTTTTTTTTTTTTTTTATCACTTCAGTGACGAAAAAACCCCCCCTCTTTTCTGTGGAACTATTCTCAATATTGGTTGCTCTTCCGATGTCCTGTTTCCTAAACTGATTATCTTACATGTAAGTAAAATTAGAGACTATGTTAGTCCATTCCTAAACTGTCTACTTCAACTGAGATGTGCCCCGTGGGCCTCATTTGCATTAACTTTGCCTGTATATATATATTTTTAGGCACACTTTCCGTCAGGTCTCTCTTATTGTCCCCTGCAGCTACCTACTTGATCTCTAGTTTTTGGGGCTTTTTGATTCGGAGGCACGTAGTTTCCATCCCTGGCGATTGCAGGTAATACCATCCTTAGATAGTCGGTTTTGGGGCATTTATGGCACCTATGGTGTGTGGAGGGGCTTCTAAAGGCCATATTTGGGTGATGGGACATATCTCTCCTAGACGGTTCGCAAACATATGGTGATATCTGTATATTCATACTAATTTATATTCCAAATGTATCAACAAAACTTCTATTGACTGCTGTATTCTTCTTTATAGAAAACACTGTAGCCTTTTTAGGTATTAAACAACTGTCCTTGAAGAAGCCAAAACCGGCGAAACATGTCGGACATCTGAATACCTATTCACTGAACTGGCCGCTACCAACTTCAGGCCAAGGGACGTGAAATTATTCTTGCTACAGAATTGATTTTAGAAAACTTTCTTGCACACCTCATTTATGTGACTGTTTATGTCTAAATTTTATTGTATAATGTTAAATAAATAAATAGAATTTTTTTACTCTATAGTATTGCATCCTGTTTCTCTTGGCACCGTCATAATCCCTATTTCTTTGCCCCCCCCAAATAATTTTCAAACTACCGGGATGAGGTGTCGTATTACATCAAGGGTCGCTCAGCCAAACCCGTAATTTTACACTAACTTGTAGTTTTAGCTGAACACTGTGAGCAGGACACACTACACTAACTGTAAATAGTCTAGCTGCCTGACTGTGGTACTAATAGGATCAAAAGAACACCAGCAATGTTCTTCCGGTAGCTGTAAATACTGTAACAAGACAAGCCTTCCTGTCAGTAGAAAGATAACAGGAACGGATCTAGCTAAACTGAATGCAGTGTATATATATATATATATATATATATATATATATATATATTTATATGCAACACCTGGGATGCATATATATACACAATACACTGTAAGTGCAGCTAACTCACTGACTGTCCTGCCTAATCTAGCTAACTCAAATGAAATGACACTGTCTCTCTCTCTCTGTAAGCACGCCAGAACACACTACACAGGGCCGCCATGCAGGCGGCCTTATATAGTGTGGGGCGTGTTCTAAACCCCCTGAGCCATAATTGGCCAAAGCCACTATGGCTTTGGCCAATTACAGCTCTCTCTACCGACGGTGCTGTGATTGGCCAAGCATGCTTGGCCAATCATCAGCCAGCAATGCACTGCAATGAGCCACACGAATTTGGCACGAACGGCCCATATCATTCGCAATTCGGCGAACGATCGAACAGCCGATGTTTGAGTCGAACATGGGTTCGACTCGAACACGAAGCTCATCCCTAAACACTACCCATTAATAGTCCTTTGTTGAGAGTGGCATCTAGTGGGTAATGTTGATATTGCAAATCCAGAAGATATTATTTTTCCTTTATAGGCCGAAGGCATGACAGTATCTGTCAGCTTGCATCAGGGATTTACTCCTTTATATAGGGTTAAAGGAGAAGTATGGGAATGCAAAAATAGGTGGAACATGCTACCCTCATATCTGTATTGCATTTCTTTCTTACCTCTGCCCTTTAGTTTTTGCAGAATAGTCCTTTGAGGTGTCCAGAATCAGCCTCTAATGGTTCTCTTTTAGTTCAAAAGTTTCCAGGGGGTGGATACAGCTCCACAATCCAACCACTCCTTCACTCCCTCCCTCTGGAGGACATGTGGGTGTGTTTGGTGAAGAGGTGCACACCAAGGCTGCTATCTAGAATGAGCATGTTCTTGACGTGCCTCTGTTTCCATGGCAGCGTGTCCCCAGCTAAAACCTGGAAGCAGAGAGACCATGTGATACAAGCAGTGAAGTCCTTACCTTTCTCTGGCTGTTATCTGCAAGCTCTCCTCTGCTTTGATGTTCCTTCCTGTGTCCTCCGATTTCCCTTCCCCCCTCACCTCACTCATTCAAAGTTCATGTCAGCGTCCCCTCCAGCCAATGGGGGGAGGGGGGAGAGTCACTGAAAACTTCTCTTGTACAGAAATGAATAAAGGTGAGCTCTCTACACACAGCACTGTGTTATATCAGAAGAGGAGACATGGTGAGGAGCAGAGTGACCTGTGCCCCGTGTCTGTTCTCTGAAATGTACACAGTGCTATGTGTAGAGAGCATACCTGTATACAGTACTTAGGAGAGGGAGACTGACAACTCCCCCACATCTAACGTGACCCCCGATATGTCCCCAGAGTCTCCCTTATTGTACATACAAATCATCCCTCTGCTACTGATCCCATCCCCTACCACCATCACCCTGTCACTGATCCCACCCCCCCACCACCATTACTCTGTCACTGATCCCATCCCCCCACCACCACCCCTCGCCCACTGATGTCACCCCCTGTACTCCTATACAATCCCATCATCCCCATCCCTGTTCTCCTATACAATCCCATCATCCCCAACCCCTGTTCTCCTATACAATCCCATCACCCCATCCCCTGTACTCCTATACAATCTCATCATCTCTAACCCCTGTACTCCTATATAATCCCATCATCCCCATCCTCTATACTCCTATACAATCCTATCATCCCCTGTACTCCTATACAATCTCATCATCCCCATCCCCTCTACTCCTATACAGTCCCATCCTCGCCATTCCCTATACTCCTATACAGTCCCATCATCCCCATCCCCTGTACTTCTATACAGTCCCATCATCCCCATACCCTGTACTCCTAAAAAGTCCCATCATCCCCATCCCCTGTACTCCTATACAATCTTATCATCCCCATCCCCTGTATTCCTATACAATCCCACCATCCCCATCACCTGTACTCCTATACAATCCAATCATCCCCATGCCCTGTATTCCTATACAATAACATCATCCCCATCCCCTGTACTCCTATACAGTCCCATCATCCCCATCCCCAGTATGCCTATAGAGTCCCATTATACCCATCCCCAGTACTCCAATACAGTCCTGTCATCCCCATCCCCTGTACTCCTATACAGTTCCATCATCCCCATCCCCAATACGCCTATAGCATCCCATCATCCCCATCCCCTGTACTCCTATACAATCCAATCATCCTCATGCCCTGTACTCCTATACAATCCCATCATCCCCATCCCCTGTACTCCTATACAATCTTATCATCCCCATCCCCTGTACTCCTATACAATCCCATCATCCCCATCACCTGTACTCCTATACAATCCAATCATTTCCATGCCCTGTACTCCTACAAAATCCCATCATCCCCATCCCCTGTACTCCTATACAGTCCCATCACTCCCATCCCCTGCACTCCTATACAGTCCCATCATCCCCATCCCCTGTACTCCTATACAACCCCATCATCCCCATCCCCTGTACCCCTATACAATCCCATCATCCCCATCCCCTGTACTTCTATACAATCTTATCATCCCTATCCCCTGTACTCCTATACAATCCCATCACCCCTATCCCCTGTACTCCTATACAATCTTATCGTCCCCATCCCCTGTACTCCTATACAAATCACATCATCCCCATCACCTGTACTCCTATACAATCCAATCATCCCCATGCCCTGTACTCTACAATCCCATCATCCCCATCCCCAGTATGCCTATAGAGTCCCATCATCCCCATCCCCTGTACTCCTATACAGTCCCGTCGTCCCCATCCCCAGTACGCCGATAGAGTCCCATTATACCCATCCCCAGTACTCCAATACAGTCCTGTCATCCCCATTCCCTGTACTCCTATACAGTCCCAACATCTCCATACCCTGTACTCCTATACAGTCCCGTCATCCCCATCCCCAATACGCCTATAGCATCCCATCATCCCCATCCCCTCTACTCCTATACAATCCAATCATCCCCATGCCCTGTACTCCTATACAATCCCATCACCCCCATCCCCTGTACTTCTATACAATCTCATCATCCCTATCCCCTGTACTCCTATACAGTCCCATCATCCCCATCCCCTGTACTCCTATACAGTCCCATCATCCCCATCCCCTGTACTCCTATAAAATCCCATCATCCCCATCCCCTGTACTCCTATACAATCCAATCATCCCCATGCCCTGTACTCCTATACAATCCCATCTTCCCCATCCCCTGTACTCCTATACAATCCCATCATCCCCATCCCCTGTACTCCTATACAATCCCATCATCCCCATCACCTGTACTCCTATACAATCCAATCATCCCGATGCCCTGTGCTCCTATACAATCCCATCATCCCCATCCTCTGTACTCCTACACAGTCCCATCATCCCCATCCCTAGTATGCTTATAGAGTCCCATCATCCCCATCCCCTGTACTCCTATACAGTCCCATCATCCCCATCCCCAGTACGCCTATAGAGTCCCATTATACCCATCCCCAGTACTCCAATACAGTCCTGTCATCCCCATCCCCTGTACTCCTATACAGTCCCAACATCTCCATCCCCTGTACTCCTATACAGTCCCGTCATCCCCATCCCCAATACGCCTATAGCATCCCATCATCCCCATTTCCTGTACTCCTATACAATCCAATCATCCCCATGCCCTGTACTCCTATACAATCCCATCATCCCCATCCCCTGTACTCCTATACAATCTTATCATCCCCATCCCCTGTACTCCTATACAATCCCATCATCCCCATCACCTGTACTCCTATTCAATCCAATCATCCCCATGCCCTGTACTCCTATACAATCCCATAATCCCCATCCCCTGTACTCCTATACAGTCCCATCACTCCCATCCCCTGTACTCCTATACAGTCCCATCATCCCCATCCCCTATACTCCTATACAACCCCATCATCCCCATCCCCTGTACCCCTATACAATCCCATCATCCCCATCCCCTGTACTTCTATACAATCTTATTATCCCCATCCCCTGTACTTCTATACAATCCCATCACCCCCATCCCCTGTACTCCTATACAATCTCATCATCCCTATCCCCTGTACTCCTATACAATCCCATCATCCCCATCCTCTATACTCCTATACAACCCCATCATCCCCATCCCCTGTACTACTATACAATCTCATCATCCCCATCCCCTGTACTCCTATACAGTCCTATCCTACCCATTCTCTATACTCCTATACAGTCCCATCATCCCCATCCCCTGTACTCCTATACAGTCCCATCATCCCCATCCCCTGTACTCCTATACAACCCCATCATCCCCATCCCCTGTACCCCTATACAATCCCATCATCCCCATCCCCTGTACTCCTATACAATCCAATCATCCCCATGCCCTGTATTCCTATACAATCCCATCATCCCCATCCCCTGTACTCCTATACAATCTTATCGTCTCCATCCCCTGTACTCCTATACAATCACATCATCCCCATCACCTGTACTCCTATACAATCCAATTATCCCCATGCCCTGTACTCTACAATCCCATCATTCCCATCCCCTGTACTCCTATACAGTCCCGTCGTCTCCATCCCCAGTACGCCTATAGAGTCCCATTATACCCATCCCCAGTACTCCAATACAGTCCTGTCATCCCCATCCCCTGTACTCCTATACAGTCCCAACATCTCCATACCCTGTACTCCTATACAGTCCTGTCATCCCCATCCCCAATACGCCTATAGCATCCCATCATCCCCATCCCCTCTACTCCTATACAATCCAATCATCCCCATGCCCTGTACTCCTATACAATCCCATCACCCCCATCCCCTGTACTTCTATACAATCTCATCATCCCTATCCCCTGTACTCCTATACAATCCCATCATCCCCATCCATTATACTCTTATACAATCCTATCATCCACATCCCCTGTACTCCTATACAATCTCATCATCCCCCACCCCCTGTACTCCTATACAGTCCCATCCTCCCCATTCCCTATACTCCTATACAGTCCTATCATCCCCATCCCCTGTACTTCTATACAGTCCCATCATCCCCATACCCTGTACTCCTATAAAGTCCCATCATCCCCATCCCCTGTACTCCTATACAGTCCCATCATCCCCATTCCCTGTACTCCTATACAGTCCCGTCATCCCCATCCCCAATACGCCTATAGCATCCCATCATCCCCATTTCCTGTACTCCTATACAATCCAATCATCCCCATGCCCTGTACTCCTATACAATCCCATCATCCCCATCCCCTGTACTCCTATACAATCTTATCATCCCCATCCCCTGTACTCCTATACAATCCCATCATCCCCATCACCTGTACTCCTATACAATCCAATCATCCCCATGCCCTGTACTCCTATACAATCCCATAATCCCCATCCCCTGTACTCCTATACAGTCCCATCACTCCCATCCCCTGTACTCCTATACAGTCCCATCATCCCCATCCCCTATACTCCTATACAACCCCATCATCCCCATCCCCTGTACCCCTATACAATCCCATCATCCCCATCCCCTGTACTTCTATACAATCTTATTATCCCCATCCCCTGTACTTCTATACAATCCCATCACCCCCATCCCCTGTACTCCTATACAATCTCATCATCCCTATCCCCTGTACTCCTATACAATCCCATCATCCCCATCCTCTATACTCCTATACAACTCCATCATCCGCATCCCCTGTACTCCTATACAATCTCATCATCCCCATCCCCTGTACTCCTATACAGTCCTATCCTACCCATTCTCTATACTCCTATACAGTCCCATCATCCCCATCCCCTGTACTCCTATACAGTCCCATCATCCCCATCCCCTGTACTCCTATACAACCCCATCATCCCCATCCCCTGTACCCCTATACAATCCCATCATCCCCATCCCCTGTACTCCTATACAATCCAATCATCCCCATGCCCTGTATTCCTATACAATCCCATCATCCCCATCCCCTGTACTCCTATACAATCTTATCGTCTCCATCCCCTGTACTCCTATACAATCACATCATCCCCATCACCTGTACTCCTATACAATCCAATCATCCCCATGCCCTGTACTCTACAATCCCATCATCCCCATCCCCTGTACTCCTATACAGTCCCATCATCCCCATCCCCAGTATACCTATAGAGTCCCATCATCCCCATCCCCTGTACTCCTATACAGTCCCGTCGTCTCCATCCCCAGTACGCCTATAGAGTCCCATTATACCCATCCCCAGTACTCCAATACAGTCCTGTCATCCCCATCCCCTGTACTCCTATACAGTCCCAACATCTCCATACCCTGTACTCCTATACAGTCCCGTCATCCCCATCCCCAATACGCCTATAGCATCCCATCATCCCCATCCCCTCTACTCCTATACAATCCAATCATCCCCATGCCCTGTACTCCTATACAATCCCATCACCCCCATCCCCTGTACTTCTATACAATCTCATCATCCCTATCCCCTGTACTCCTATACAATCCCATCATCCCCATCCTCTATACTCTTATACAATTCTATCATTCACATCCCCTGTACTCCTATACAATCTCATCATCCCCACCCCCTGTACTCCTATACAGTCCCATCCTCCCCATTCCCTATACTCCTATACAGTCCTATCACCCCCATCCCCTGTACTTCTATACAGTCCCATCATCCCCATACCCTGTACTCCTATAAAGTCCCATCATCCCCATCCCCTGTACTCCTATACAGTCCCATCATCCCCATCCCCTGTACTCCTATACAATCCCATCATCCCCATCCCCTGTACTCCTATACAATCCCATCATCCCCATCCCCTGTACTCCTATACAATCCAATCATCCCCATGCCCTGTACTCCTATACAATCCCATCATCCCCATCCCCTGTACTCCTATGCAATCCCATCATCCCCATCCCCTGTACTCCTATACAATCTTATCATCCCCATCCCCTGTACTCCTATACAATCCCATCATCCCCATCACCTGTACTCCTATACAATCCAATCATCCCCATGCCCTGTACTCCTATACAATCCCATCATCCCCATCCCCTGTACTCCTATACAGTCCCATCATCCCCATTCCTAGTATGCTTATAGAGTCCCATCATCCCCATCCCCTGTACTCCTATACAGTCCCGTCATCCCCATCCCCAGTACGCCTATAGAGTCCCATTATACCCATCCCCAGTACTCCAATACAGTCCTGTCATCCCCATCCCCTGTACTCCTATACAGTCCCAACATCTCCATCCCCTGTACTCCTATACAGTCCCATCATCCCCATTCCCTGTACTCCTATACAATCCAATCATCCCCATGCCTTGTACTCCTATACAATCCCATCATCCCCATCCCCTGTACTCCTATACAATCTTATCATCCCCATCCCCTGTACTCCTATACAATCCCATCATCCCCATCACCTGTACTCCTATACAATCCAATCATCCCCATGGCCTGTATTCCTATACAATCCCATCATCCCCATCCTCTGTACTCCTATACAGTCCCATCATCCCCATCCCCAATACGCCTATAGCATCCCATCATCCCCATCCCCAGTACTCCTATAGAGTCTCGTCATCCCCATCCCCTGTACGCCGATACAATCCCATCATCCCCATCCCCTTTATTCCTATACAGTCCTGTCATCCACATCCCCTGTACTCTTATACAGTCCCATCATCCCCATCCCCATATGGCATGTGAAGACTCTGTATGGAATGTGATGGCTCTGTACAGCATGTGATGGCACTGTACAGCATGTGATGACTCTGTACGGCATGTGATGGCACTGTACGACATGTGATGGCACTGTACGGCATGTGATGGCTCTGTATAGCATGTGATGGCACTGTACGGTATTTGATGATTCTGCACGGCATGTGTACAGCATGTGATGGCACTGTACAGCATTTGATGACTCTGTACAGCATGTGATGACTCTGTACGGCATGTGATGACTCTGTACGGCATGTGATGGCACTGTACGTGATGTGATCCTGTAATACTCTATTTACAATGAAGGAAACATTATTAATATAGGGGTACTAGGTAATACACCAATTATGGGGGAGCAAAGCTCTGTCCATGTTTGAAGAGCTCCGGGCTTCAGTATAAAAATACAAGTAGATGTGAATAGAAGGTTTCATTGTCTCATATAAAAATCCATATAATCAATAAAAGGATTAATTTACAATGTTAGCTCTGATTGTATTTAATTTTATTATACCAGTAATGCATGGAATGCCTGTGTGCTGTCATATCCATATATGTATTCTGCTTTACAAATATATTGTTTTCAATCTGGTAGATAGTAATATGTAGAGGAGATTTACATACACAGAACTATCAGTGATTTCTCCTACCTTAGTCACTGAAGTGCTGATATCTCTGCTGATTCTTTGGCCCATAGGAACAGGCTTCAGAGGAGGAGGGAGGGGGGAGCAGTTACGCTCTGTGAAGTCTCTGAAGTGAACAGAGAGCAGAGAGCCGACATCAATCAAGCAAGATGACAGGAAAGTGGGTGGATCCAGACTTCAGAACCAGACCATTGTCGGTATTACACTGTATGAAAGTCTGTAGACCCTCCCACAGGTATTTAGCTCGATTTTAACAGAATGGGTGCACTTCTGAGAGGACTGGAAAGATTTGTAGATATCAGCAGCTCACCTAGAATAGATGTAAGCAAAAAAAAGGAACCCCCTACTTCTCTTTTAATCAGCAATCCTTTCACATGGGTCTTTCGGATGTCACATAAAAAAACAAATGGGAATCAGCATAGTGTAAAACCATTAGACATTTATTGGTTTTCAAAACGCTCCCACTCCTCCTGCTCACCGCAATGGGTAATAGCTGAGCTGGGAATAGCCATGTCTATCATACTCCTTACATGCTCGGCTATTACCCATTGCTGTCCCCATTGGTTTATTAAGTCTCCACATGGGAGTACACACTCCGCCATTGTGTACTGCTAGTCGATTTAGATCCTTTTGTGTATGGGCTCTGTTGGAATCGTGCATATATCCCTGATTTTGATTGAGACAATTTGGAATATACTATCACCAATATACACATTTAATCATACTGCACACATCTGGGGGTGCACTCTGCACATACTGCACACCTAAAAGTGCAATAATAATACAATGCACAATGTAAATAAAAGTACGCAATAACGAAAAAACACAAATACAAATACAAATAAACATAAAAATAAATAAATAAATAAATAAAATACAATATATAAATGGATACAATAATGAAAAATACAAATTCAAATAAAGATAAAAATAAGATAAATTAAAAAATAAAAGTAAAAAACAATTTATGAATGGATGCAATATATAGCTATAACCTGAATATTACCAAAGTCTGAAAGCTCTAAAAGAATAGCTCTATAAATAGTTATCATATTCTCAGTATTTCTCATTGGACTTTTTTCACATTGTTTGGTGGTATTTTTTTTTTGCATAGCACTATTGGCACTTTTTGCTTATGAAGGGATAAAAGAGAGAAAGATAAAAATACAAATAAATTCATGCATTATGTTGTCTTCTCCATATCACAGAATTTCCCATCAAGAAATATAAACACTCACTCTTCAAGCATCTATTGAATTCAGCTAAAGCTCTCATCCCACTTTTTTGGAAATCCTCGCGGGTACCTACTGTACAGGAATGGCTGCACAAGATTTCTGAGGTATGTGAGATGGAGGAGACAATAGCACAGTCAGGAGACAATGTTGAACGATTCCACAAGACCTGGGCACCCTGGTACATATTCAAATATTTACAGGCCTACTCAGTCCTTACAGATACTCATTAAAGATAATATTTTTACATATTTAGTTATGCTTACTCAGACTCTGGCCATATAAGGTTATCTTTTGAACTACCTAAATTGTGAAAGATGATTTATTGACCTTGCTTCATTTCAACAATATCCCCCCCCCAACTACCTAATACTTCTCCAAATTCGAGAATTCTTTCTCATTTTCTCCGCTCCTTCTATTAACAGAACCAGTCTTTAGTCGGATTTCCAAAAGTCCAAGAGTATCAAACGTTACATTCTACAGTTTTGGGTATATACCCCATCCTCAGATACTCTTGAGGTCCAGTTATATCTATATAATCTCACTAGATAACAGTATTATGTAAAGCTTTATTCTTATTGTTCACGAAATCTGATTATTTCTTTTATTTGTTACTACGACTTGGAGCTGCGACTCCAATATTGTATTTCTTTATAGGTTTTCAATAAACTTTCATGTAAAAAAAAAATACAAATAAATTCAACAACACATAAAATTGTGTTTACAATTCTCTGTAGAATACATTAAGCAATTGTTACATAATATTTCAATTGTTATACTTTTGCTGTTATAAAGGTTGTTTTGGGTCAAAAGAACATCTAACATACAAATAATTTAATGTGTTCTGCTCTTACACATAAAAGACCATTTCTTGGATGTTTTGATTTTCTTCTAGGGAAAGGGGTCACAGAGCTGAATTAATCTCCTTTTGGTAGCTCAGTATGTTTCCAGTCTTAAGAAGTTAAAATAAATAAATAAGCAACTAAATAAATAAATAAATACAACACCACTTGCTGACAGTTTAGCAGGAAATAGGTCTCATAAAAAAGAGGACTGTCTTTGATAAAAAAATGTTTTGATTCCTTTGCAAGCTTTGCTGATATTTAGACATTTTATATCAGAAAACGTGAAAAGATGCAGAAAATGTGACTTGAGCGCTTTTGATAAAATAAGAAGAAGATGGGAAGAACACGGGAAGGATATAAACAAATCTAATTAGGTGAAATAAACAACACAAGGATAGAGTGTGAGCAGCAGCATCTTGGGAAGGAGATAAAAGATCACATTTGGTTCATGTCCAAAAATTAATTAATTTAAACTGACATGCAAGCAAGTTTGAGAAAATAATCTCCATGTTTTTCCCACTTAAAAGATAGGAATTTATTAAAGAAATGCAAAGCTCTGCTTATCTGCTTGCAATTTTGGAAACTACAGAAACAGAATAACAATTTAGTTTAAAGGGAACAATGTAATTGTCAGTGTAGTCGATTGTCAAGCTTGTTTACTAAAGTAATGCAAAGAGCAATGATCACAAGAAGCTGCAACCAAGAGCAGCCTGACAGATTTCAGTTTCAAGCTATATTGGTGAAAGACGAACCACGATGCAATGACCAGATATGTCATGTCCATAACTTGTCAATGGTGTCACCTGTAATATCCCACCCCTTTGTTAACAATTTGCTATGGGGACCAGGGGCTGTCATTGATAAATTCAGGAAGTTAGCAACAGGGGCATGGCCAAGGTCGGCATGTGAGAGGATGTGTATCTCACAGCTCCATGTTTGATCCTGCTCTGTGATCCTCTCTGACATCAATACTGCCGCCGTTTTCAGCTCTACAGCGGGCGACCACTCCGCTGTCTCACCCGGTCCCACCGCTGGCCCTCTGCACAAGTGGAATGACTCATAAAGGACAGGAAGAGTCGGCGGGCCTGGACTCTCAAGATGCCACTGTGGCTCTGGCCCAGCGTACTCCACAAGCTGCAGAGAAGCTCAAAGATAATAGTACCAGGAAGACCCATAAAAACCAGGGTAAGAACCAGAGAAACATGCTGTATTACACACAGAAACTGACAGGGAATGCTGAGACAGATTGTGGGGAGGACATGGAAAAAGCTGGGCCTGCAGATCAGTATGCACAAGCAGAGAAGGGACAGGATGCAGAAGATCTGTTTAGCAGCCCTGGTGATGCTGTTGACACAGCCTCTCCTATTCCCCTGATTGCTGACACTATACAGGATGAACTAGAACAGCCTACTCTGGCAGAAATACTGCGTGCAGTGCATATGTGCACAGCGTTGGTCAACACATTAAAAAATAAACAGCATGATGAATAAGGATGAGCCGAACACCCCCCTGTTCAGTTCGCACCAGAACATGCGAACAGGAAAAAAGTTTGTTCGAACACGCGAACACCGGGACACGAACATGAATAATCAAAAGTGCTAATTTTAAAGGCTTATAGGCAAGTTATTGTCATAAAAAGTGTTTGGGGACCTGGGTCCTGCCCCAGGGGACATGGATCAATGCAAAAAAAAGTTTTAAAAACGGGCGTTTTTTCAGGAGCAGTGATTTTAATAATGCTTAAAGTCAAACAATAAAAGTGTAATATCCCTTTAAATTTCGTAGCTGGGGGATGTCTATAGTATGCCTGTAAAGGGGCGCATGTTTCCCGTGTTTAGAACAGTCTGACAGCAAAATGACATTTCGAAGGAAAAAACCCATTTAAAACTACTCGCGGCTATTGCATTGCCGACAATACACATAGAAGTTCATTGATAAAAACGGCATGGGAATTCCCCACAGGGGAACCCCGAACCAAAATTGAAAAAAAAAATGACATGGGAGTCCCCCTAAATTCCATACCAGGCCCTTCAGGTCTGGTATGGATATTAAGGGGAACCCCGGCCAAAATTTAAAAAAAAAATGACGTGGGGTTCCCCCTAAATTCCATACCAGACCCTTCAGGTCTGGTGTGAATTTTAAGGGGAACCCTGCACCAAAAAAAAAAAAAAAAACGGCGTGGGGTCCCCCCAAAAATCTATACCAGACCCTTATCCGAGCATGCAACCTGGCAGGGCGCAGGAAAAGAGGGGGGGATGAGAGTGCGCCCCCCCTCCTGAACCGTACCAGGCCACATGCCCTCAACATTGGGAGGGTGCTTTGGGGTAGCCCCCCAAAACACCCTGTCCCCATGTTGATGAGGACAAGGGCCTCATCCACGCAACCCTGGCTGGTGGTTGTGGGGGTCTGCGGGCGGGGGGCTTATCGTAATCTGGAAGCCCCTTTTAACAAGGGGACCCCCAGTTCCCGCCCCCCCCCTGTGTGAAATGGTAAGGGGGTACTTACCCCTACCATTTCACTAAAAAACTGTCAAAAATGTTAACAATGACAAGAGACAGTTTTTGACAATTCCTTTATTTAAATGCTTCTTCTTTCTTCTATCTTCCTTCATCTTCTGGTTCTTCTGGCTCTTCTGGTTCTTCCTCCAGCATTCTCGTCCAGTATCTCCTCCGCGGCGTCTTCTATCTTCTTCTCCTCGGGCCGCTCCGCACCCATGGAATGGGGGGAGGCTCCCGCTCTTCTCTTCTTCTTTTCTTCTCTTCTTCATTTTCTTCTCCGGGCCGCTCCGCACCCATGCTGGCATGGAGGGAGGCTCGTGCTGTGTGACGGCGTCTCCTCGTCTGACAGTTCTTAAATAACGGGGGGCGTCCCCCTCTGACTCACGGTGACTTGACGGGACTTCCCTGTAGCGTCACGGGGAATGCCACAGGGAAGTCCCGTCATGTCCCATGCGTCAGACGGGGGCGGGGTCACCGGGTGGTCCCGCCCCCCATTATTTAAGAACCGTCAGACGAGGAGAGGCCGTCACACAGCGGGAGCCTCCCTCCATGCCAGCATGGATGCGGAGCAGCCCGGAGAAGAAAATGAAGAAGAGAAGAAGAGAAAAAGAGAAGAAGGAAGAAGAGAAGAAGATGAAGAAGAAGATGAAGAGAAGAGAGGGAGCCTCCCCCCATGCCATGGGTGCCGAGCGGCCCGAGGAGAAGAAGATACAAGACGCCGCGGAGGAGATGCTGGACGAGAACGCCGGAGGAAGAACCAGAAGAACCAGAAGATGAAGGAAGATAGAAGAAAGAAGAAACATTTAAATAAAGGAATTGCTAAAAATGGTCTCTTGTCATTTTTAACATTTTTGACAGTTTTTTTAGTGAAATGGTAGAGGTAAGTACCCCCTTACCATTTCACACAGGGGGGGCCTGGATCTGGGGGTCCCCTTGTTAAAGGGGGCTTCCAGATTCCGATAAGCCCCCCGCCCGCAGACCCCCACAACCACCGGCCAGGGTTGTGGGGATGAGGCCCTTGTCCTCATCAACATGGGGACAAGGTGTTTTGGGGGGCTACCCCAAAACACCCTCCCAATGTTGAGAGCATGTGGCCAGGTTGCATGCTCGGATAAGGGTCTGGTATGGATTTTTGGGGGGACCCCACGCCGTTTATTTATTTATTTATTTTTTTGGCACGGGGTTCCCCTTAATATCCATACCAGACCTGAAGGGCCTGGTATGGAATTTAGGGGGACTCCCACGTCTTTTTTTTAAATTTTGGTTCGGGGTTCCCCTGATTGGAATTTCCATGCCGTTTTTATCAATGAACTTGTCAGAGGAATAACAGAAACTTTGCCAGTACCGGCATTTCCCTGTACGCCTGCGTGGCAGAATGGCTAATAGGCGTATGCGGTTACGCGATTCAGCAGACCGCGTCACGGCGTAACGGCGCATATAGACGTGCAAGTCAGCGGACGGCGAAATGCCGAAAGCACGTACGCACGTACGCATCTTAGCCGCACACGTGGGTTCCCCTATTAGCCCTGTAAAAGGCAGCCTAGCTCTCTGGCTTATTGCTGGTTTGTCATTTCAGCTTCTGTGTTCCTGTTCCTTGTTCTACTATTGACTCCTGCCTGTTGTGACCCGGATTTCCTTGACCATCCTTGAACTTCTATTGCACCTTGACCTCGGCTTGCTTAACGGATTCCTCTTCAGTCTGCTCCAGTGTTTGACCCCCGGCTTCTCTTTAAAGACTTCGCTACTGCCTGCTCCAGTGTTTGACCCCCGGCCTGTCTTGGACTCTCCTATTGATTGATTCCTGTGTATGACCTTGGCTTGTTTAAACGGACTTCCTTCCTACCGGCTTGCTGTGTTTGACCCCCTGGCTTCTCTACATACTGGTTCCAGTTATCTACTTCAGGTCCAAGGTGTTGGAGCCCCAGTCTGATTCCTCTGCTGATCACCGTCCGAGTGTACCCTGCACGGACTACTACCAGACAGAAGTTCAACACGCAGGCTCCTACTAGTGCCTGGCGACCCGTGCCTCTCTGTGCCCGATACCCTCTGTGCCACCTCCAGGGGTATAGCGCACTCAGCTGCAAGGGGAGCCGCTCTCAGCATCTCGGCCCTGGTGAGTACCCTGACAGAACTTCTATGTGTATTGTCGGCAATGCAATAGCCGCGAGTAGTTTTAAATAGTTTTTTTCCTTCGAAATGTAATTTTGCTGTCAGACTGTTCTAAACACAGGAAACATGCGCCCCTTTACAGGCATACTATAGACACCCCCCAGCTACAAAATTTAAAGGGATATTACACTTTTATTGTTTGACTTTAAGCATTATTAAAATCACTGCTCCTGAAAAAACGGCCCTTTTTAAAACTTTTTTTGCATTGATCCATGTCCCCTGGGGCAGGACCCGGGTCCCCAAACACTTTTTATGACAATAACTTGCATATAAGCCTTTAAAATTAGCACTTTTGATTTCTCCCATAGACTTTTAAAGGGTGTTCCGCGGCATTCGAATTTGCCGCGAACATCCCAAATTGTTTGCTGTTCGGCGAACTTGCGAACAGCCAATGTTCGAGTCGAACATGAGTTCGACTCGAACTCGAAGCTCATTCCTAATGATGAATAACTTGACTACAAAACCCTCCAATAATTGAAATCCTAATGATAATAGAATCAAAAATCATAATATAAATATAAAAATATATAATATAAACATATAAAAAGAATATATATATATATATATATCTTTAGATATCTATCTATCTATCTATCTATCTATCTATCTATCTATCTATCTATCTATCTATCTATCTATCTATCTATCTATATATATATCTCACCTGTCCTCACATTAACTCTTTATACAATTAATTAATTAGACAAATGGACTATTCTTATTCGACTATATAATCTGTCCACTAGATCACAAATTTTCACTTAAATAACTGGCTCTATTGAGCACAATGGCTCCAATAAGAATGCACTGTATCCTCTATAACATCTGAATACAATACATATATGAAAAAAAAAAATTAAAATTCTTATCCTAAATTATTATTTTGATAAATTGATAAAGTACTCTTAAAATGGGATTTTGATTAAGTACTTCAATAATCACTTATGAAACAGTTCACATCAAGTTCTATATTCATGCCACTAGGCATGAACGTGTTCATAAGAAAAATCTACTTAGTTTCTTGTTTAGATATTTCACAAACCATATTGGACCCCCTCCAATTGGGATAAACTCTGTCAACACCCCAAAATTTAAGACCAGATGGGTCCTGATTATGGTACTTTTTAAAATGCAAAGACACACTGTGGTATTTAAAACCAAACTCTATATTATATACCGTATTTATTGGCGTATAACACGCACCCCAAGTTTAGGAGAGAATTTTAAGGAAAAAAACTTTTAGGAGGGAAGTTTAAGGAAAAGAAACCTACATTAAAATGCCCATCAATGCAGCCTCATCAGTGTTCATCTGCAGTTTTGTTAGTGTCATTGCAGCCTTTTCAGTGTCAGTGCAGCCTTGTCAGTGCAGCTTTGCCCCAGTGCAGCATTGTCAGTGCAGCTTTGCCCCAGTGCAGTCTTGTCAGTGCAGCCTTGCCCCAGTGCAGCCTTGCCCCAGTGCAGCCTTGTCAGTGCAGTCTTGTCAGTGCAGCCTTGTCCCCAGTGCAGCCTTGTCCCCAGTGCAGCCTTGTCCCCAGTGCAGCTTTGTCCCCAGTGCAGCCTTGTCCCAAGTGCAGCCTTGTCCCCAGTGTCCATGCCTACCACCTGCCGCCGACATACACATGCTAGTAGTTTTAAATATGGCGCCACGGAGTTCGGAGGGACTCGGCGCCGGCGGAACTGAACGAACGCCGCCGAGATACACAGTCCAGTGTATTCGGCTCTTTCCGGCACCGCTCACAGTCCCGCCCGGTCCCGCCCTATGATGGACATAACACAGGTCCAATGGCAGGACTGGGCGTGACTGTGAGTGGCGCCGGAAAGAGCCGAATACACTCGACTATGTGTATCTCGGCTCTGTGATTTCGGCGGCGCTCGTTCAGCACCGCCGAGTCCCTCCGAACTCCGCGGCGCCATATTTAAAACTACTCGCTATGTGAATATCGGCGGCGATCGCCGACATTCACATAGCGATAGCGGGGATCGGTGTATAACACGCACACACGACTTTCCCCTGATTTAAGGGGAAAAAAGTGCGTGTTATACGCTGATAAATATGGTATATGCTTGGCAATACGTATTTTTTAGAGTTCTTTTAGTATGTCTTGCGTACATTAAATGACATGGGCACTGTAAAACGTATACCACATGTGTGGTACCGCATGTGATGAATTCAGTCATTTTAAATGTTCTATTATTGCCAGTGGAAGTAAATTCGGTCAAACCTCTAATATGACAATCTACTTGTGAACAAGCTTTGCATCTCCTGCATGAAAAGAAACCAGCACGGTCACAAAACATGTGTCAGGAAAGGTCTCCTCCGCTGGTAATATCGATCATTTGGCGTGCAGTACTGAGGTCCACCAGCAGGTGTCTCCTGGCAGGTTGGAGCTGTCAGAAGAGCTTTTTCCTGCTGATATTCTGTCACCTTTGGGCCACAGTACTGGCATCCACCAGTGGAGGAATCCTGGCAGTATGGAGCAGACAGGTGTCACCTGACCTTAATTAGCAGAGTTGCAGTATAAATACCCGGCAAGTGCACACTCATGTTGCCCTGGTATTGTCTTTGAGCCCTGACCTGCAGCCTGTTACTCTGATCCTGAAACCTGATTCCTGAACCTGAAGCCTGATTCCTGGAACCTGTTGATCCCGTTTCCTGTCTGTTACCTGAACCCTGGACCCTGAGCCTTGTACCTGACCCGTCCCTCCTGTGATCCATCCATCCTCTCTTGTCCTGTTTGTTTCCCTTCCCAGCTACTGATCTCCTGTTTATGACCCTGGCCTGGCTTGACTACGATTCTGGTATTCCCTTTTGCTACATATGCTGGTTGTGTATTATCACTGTTTGGTTGTTTGATTTGTTCACTCTGTATTGGTGGTGTGTTCACATGTATATGCATTTACCTTAATAAACTTACTTTCCCCTATTTATGTCTGGTTCGCTCTGTTGCAGTCCACACAGTTCTGGTCTTATCTGGTATATGACAACATGCATGGTTTATTGGGTGGATCTAGAACTTTCTTTACAATCCTATTTCCAAAATTAGGTTTTCTATAAATAAACGAAGGGGTTTCAGGTAAGGCTGCTTTGAGCACTCTGTCCATACACAATATATACCAATGCCGCTTAAAAATATCCACAATTTTCTTATATTGAACACGGAAATTGGAGATAAATCCCCATTCTTGCTTATCATTACTTACAACATCTTTATCCTTTAAGCTGGCTTCGTGTGGGGTTTCTGCCACTTCATGTATAATTTTATCGAATTGGTATTCCTTATAACCTTTTTGGACGAACGTATCCTTAATTATATTAGATTGTGCCAGGAAATCTGTGTCCAAGGTGCAATTTATTCTCACCCGCATTATCTGTCCCACATTAAGATAATGGATCTGTTCTCTATTATATTCATAATCTAATTTTATATTATTATTATTAGAATTAAGTTCAGATAGGAATTCATGTAGGGAACTCTCGTTTCCCTCCCAAATGAAGAACAGATCATCAATATACCTTTTATAAAAGAGTAGGTGCTCTCTTTTTTTGCAAAAACAGACTTGTCCCACTCCCACATAAAAAGGTTTGCTAGGCTAGGGGCAAACTTAGCCCCCATTGCAACACTCCTCCTTTGTGAAAAGAACTGATGGTTATACCAAAAATAGTTATGAGACAGGCAATAGTCTAATACCTGTCTCAAGAATACTTTCTGATCAAACGGTATATCATCTCTATTACTGAGGGCCCAGTTTAAGGCAAGCAGAGCGTCATCGTGCTGGATAATGGTGTACAGAGAAGACACGTCTGCTGTCACCAGATATGCTTCCAATTTACCGGATAGGTCAGATCCACCAATTAGCTGCCAAAAGTTCTGTGTGTCTTTTAAATAAGCTTGTGTTTGCAGGACACTTGTTTGCAAGAAATTATCAAGATACTGTCCCATTCTTGCTGTAACTGATCCTATGCTATTAACAATGGGATGTGCTGGAGGATTAATAGGATCTTTGTGCACCTTAGGTAAAGTATAAATAGTGGGAATTCTACAAAAACTTGGCACTAGGTATTTATTTTCTTTCTTATTCAATACTTTTTTATCATGACCTATAGCTACCAATCGTTGAAGATCCTTCTGGTAAGATAAAGTAGGGACTGAACTCAATTATACATATGTATTTTCATCAGATAGCATATTCACAAGTTGAGTATCATAAAAAGATTTATCAAGTATGACCAAGCCATCCCATTTATCCTCGGGGCAGATTATAATGTCATTCCTATCTTCCAATTGTTCAATGCCCTCCTGATTAAATCTCAGATTTATATTCCTTTTAGGTATTATTTGTTCAAGATCCTTCACAACCAAGTTTTTAACCGCTTGCCGACCAGCTGCCATCATTACATTGCGGCAAGTCGGCACAATCTCGCCAACCATCGTAGTTATACATTGGCTCGTGGGATCGGGATGGCAGGCACGTGCCCGCTGCACAGTGAGGGTGCCGATGCTCGTGGCCGACAGTCGTGATGACCGCCGGCCATGAGCAATCGCGAGCACGAGGGACAGAACACAGAAGCGTGTATGTAAACACACAAATCCCTGTTCTGTTCTGAGAGCAGTGACAGATCGTGTGTTCCTATTAGCTAGGAACCACGATCCGTCACTTTCTCTAGTCAGTCCCCTCCCCCTTCAGTTAAAATCACCTCCCAGGGAACACAGTCAACCCCTTGATCGCCCCCTAGTGTTAACCCCTTCCCTGCCAGTGACATTTTTACAGTAATCAATGCATTTTTATAGCACTGATCGCTGTATAAACGCCAATGGTCCCAAAAATGTGTCAAAATTGTCCAATGTGTTCGCCATAATGTCACAGTCCTGATAAAAATTGCAGATCACCGCCATTACTAGTAAAAAAAAAAATAATAATAAAAATGCTATAAATCTATCCCCTATTTTGTAGACGCTATAACTTTTGCGCAAATTAATCAATATACGCTTATTGAGATTTTTTTTTACAAAAAATATGTAGAAGAATACATATCGGCCTAAACTAAGAAAAAAAATAGCTTTTTTTAAAAAAAAAATGGGGATATTTATTATAGCAAAAAGTACAAAATATTGTGTTTTTTTCAAAATTGATGCTCTTTTTTCGTTTATAGCACAAAAAATAAAAATCGCAGAGGCGATCAAATAACACCAAAAGAAAGCTCTTTTTTGTGGGGAAAAAAGGACGTCAATTTTGTTTGGGCACAATTGTCAGTTAAAGTGACGCAGTGCTGAATCGCAAAAAATGGCCCGGTCATTCAGCAGCCAAATCTTCCAGAGCTGTTAAGTGGTTAAAGACATCCACATGTTGGTTTGCAGTATTAGCTGCGTTAAACAACGATCTGTTTTTTAACCCACTATCTACTCCTGTTATATACCTATTTGTCATATTGTTATTCAGAGGTCTGTTCCTTGAAAAGTATTTCTTTATATTAATATTTCTTATATATTTGTGAATATCCATATATACATCAAGTTTATTTAATGCTTTTTTTGGGGCATATTTAAGACCTGAATTCAGAATATTAATCTCTTTATGCGTGAGTTCCACTTTGCTAAGGTTGTAAATGCCTTCTATTCCACCTCCCTCCTTCTTTTTTTGTTTAAACTGGATCCTCCTGCCTGCCCTGCACCCTCTCCTTCTTTTCTTACAGGGTCTGGAGGATATTGGGAGGTTCTCTCGTATTGAGGTTTCCACCACCCTTGTTGATAAGGAGTAGGGGCTGGGGGACCAGGCGGTCCTCCCCTGAAGGGACGGCTTCCCCGGTATCCCCGAAAAACTTTCCTCCCTCGCCCTAAAAAAGGACGAGGTGATCTGATGTTCCCCCATGAGTCATGTTGAACTAGAGGATCAAATCTATTCTGTGTGGGCACAGGATAATGACAATCATATATTTGAGGTGCCCCATGTTGTGATCGTCCTCTCTACCCATTCCGTCCTTCCTTCCTTCCTTCCCCTTCCTCCCCTACCTCTAGTATTCTAGGCTGGGGGGCTCTGTAAAGTGGAGAATTATTTGGAGTAGAATGGGCATCTGGATTTAAATTGCTAGTTCTTATTCTAACATGGGGGGTCTCAGGCGGGTTTATAATGATATTGCTATTAGTATGGACTGGTGGCGGGATAATTTTATTCTGCCATAAATATATGGATTCGTTTTTAAAATCACCCATATCTCTATGAAATTTCCTCACTTTTTTCTTTTGTGTATCTTTATCAATTTTATCAAGTTTTTTATTCATACTATTATAAAAATCGGTCCACTGCTGGGTATCTTTAATAGAATCCAATTTGTTAAACAATTCATTAATTTTATTATCCATTTTGGCCATTTTCTTTTGTTTTCTTTTAAGTACTAATTATTGTAATTTAAAACCCACCCCATTAAATAAGTCAACCCATTCTGTCATTGATTCTAAATCGTCAAGTCCACCTTGGGGAGTCACCTCCCATCTCAGACTTCTAACTATTATTTTTTCTTTCAGGTACTGTTCCATGGTGCAAATATCCCATCATATCCTCACCTGTTTTTCTAGGACATTCTCCAAAGATAGTAAAGTGTCTTTATGGTCATCTTTCACTTCAATGGAAAAATGACCAGTAAAGATCGAATTTAAATCGATATGTCTATTGGCTAAAAATGTCACCGCCTCCATAACTGCTGGAATAAAGATACAAAAATATTTATAAACAACTTGTAGATAAACGAACCTCCTCCTACAAATTCAAGCGCTTGGGGATTAGGTGAAACTACCACAAATAACCTATTTAAAGCTAAAGCTGCTACCACATATGCCTGCCAATGGCAAGTGGATACAATTTACAACAGACAAAAACATTCATCAAGGCAACGCTACATAAAAACACAATCCTACTATTACGGTGTGCTGTCATGCAAGTGCATATAAATGTTAAAGTCCAAAAAATGATCATTGCAGAGATCTGATCAGTTCACAATAAAATTTAAGTAGAGTCCAACAAAGATAGAGTGCTTGATTACATCCTAAATATAACCATTCCACCATCACCTCCATACGTGTAGAGTTGGGGGGTAAAAAGTCCCCCTATGAATCAGACTTTTACCGGACTGTGCTAGGTAACAGGCACAGAAAACAAAATCTTATGTTTGATCCTCTCATTGGATACTTGATCACGAATCCTGTTGCAGCTGGGAGGACGGGTCACCCACTAATGAACTCATTCACACATAGAGAAAGAGAACTCCATAGCGTAATCCCATTTCAAACTAATTTATTTAGATAAAAGTTCATCTTTCTAGGACATACACTTACAAGATTGCAAAATAAAATAGACATATGACATAAACTTAATGCCAATGGGGAGCATATCGTTGTTTCCTAGCGACAACAGCACAGCTTTCCAATGTTGGTTGTATCCCCAAATAGTGTGTTCACATCAATATTGGTCATTGTATAACCCCACTTGACGCATTTCGTCATCTGTGACATCATTTGAGGTCGTGGCTACTTAACATGACGTTCCATTTAGCAATCAGTAATACCGCTTCTATACTTAAACTTATAAGGCGGCTGTTAATTAGTATCAACATGCATCAGGTAAAGGACTAACGAGCTATAAACCACTCACATCCATCATATGTCTGTATTGAGCAGATAACCCGCAACCTCACAGACAGTCTGATGTACGTTGATCGGCCGTCAGCATAGATCAATCAAATATTCTATTTATTGAACACTAAAAAATCCAGCATTTTAGGAGTACACATTGCAAAATTTAATTTTAAAATCACAATATAAAAACAGCATGATGTATAACTTGACTACAAAACCCCCCACTAATTAAAATCCTAACGATAATAGAATCAAAAATCATAATATACGTATAAAATATACAATATAAAATATAAACATATAAAGAAAACAAACTGAATAGAATTCATAGATCAATAATTTAACTCTAATGCCCCGTACACACGGTCGGACATTGATTGGACATTCCGACAACAAAATCCTAGGATTTTTTCCGACGGATGTTGGCTCAAACTTGTCTTGCATACACACGGTCACAGTGTCGGAAAAGCCGATCATTCTAAACGCGGTGACGTAAAACACGTACGTCGGGACTATAAACGGGGCAGTAGCCAATAGCTTTCATCTCTTTATTTATTCTGAGCATGCGTGGCACTTTGTGCGTCTGATTTGTGTACACACGATCGGAAATTCCGACAACGGATTTTGTTGTCGGAAAATTTTATAGCCTGGTCTCAAACTTTGTGTGCCGGAAAATCCGATTGAAAATGTGTGATGGAGCCTACATGCGGTCGGAATTTCCGACAACAAGGTCCTATCACAAATTTTCCGTCAGAAAATCTGACCGTGTGTACGGGGCATAAGACATTCTGAATGTCACTTATGGGATGTTTGTGTAAGCAAAATGTAATGTTAAACTGTAAATGTGAAAATGTATTTCTAGAAGAATGATCGGATTTCATCTGGCTTTCTTTTTTGTGAATCTTATTTTTTTGTCCAAAGCTGTTCCTTTCCTCTGTACATTTGTGAAAATGTATTTCTAGAAATATAATTGAATTTTATCTGGCTTTCTTTTTTGTGAATCTTAATTTTCTTTTCCAAAGCTCTGTTCCTAGATAGATAGATAGATAGATAGATAGATAGATAGATAGATAGATAGATAGATAGATAGATAGATAGATAGATAGATAGATAGATAGATATACTGGGGACAGAAAGTATTCAGACCCCCTTAAATTTTTCACTCTTTGTTATATTGCAGCCATTTGCTAAAATAATTTTTTGTCCTCATTAATGTACACACAGCACCCTATATTGACAGAAAAAAAAAAGAATTGTTGACATTTTTGCAGATTTATTAAAAAAGAAAAACTGAAATATCACATGGTCCTAAGTATTCAGACCCTTTGATCAATATTTATTAGAAGCACCCTATTGATCTAATACAGCCATGAGTCTTTTTGGGAAAGATGCAGCAAGTTTTTCACATCTGGATTTGGGGATCCTCTGCCATTCCTCCTTGCAGATCCTCTCCAGTTCTGTCAGGTTGGATGGTAAACGTTGGTGGACAGCCATTTTTAGGTCTCTCCAGAGATGCTCAATTGGGTTTAAGTCAGGGCTCTGGCTGGGCCATTCAAGAACAGTCACAGAGTTGTTGTGAAGCCATTCTTTCGTTATTTTAGCTGCGTGCTTAGGGTCATTGTCTTGTTGGAAGGTAAACCTTCGGTCCAGTTTGAGGTCCTGAGCACTCTGGAGAAGGTTTTCGTCCAAGATATCCCTGTACTTGGCAGCATTCATCTTTTCCTCGATTGCAACCAGTCATCCTGTCCCTGCAGCTGAAAAACACCCCCATAGCATGATGCTGCCACCACCTTGCTTCACTGTTTTGACTGTATTGGACAGGTGATGAACAGTGCCTGGTTTTCTCCACACATACCGCTTAGAATTAAAGCCAAAAAGTTCTATCTTGGTCTCATCAGACCAGAAAATCTTATTTCTTACCATCTTGGAGTCCTTCAGGTGTTTTTTTAGCAAACTCCATGCGGGCTTTCATGTGTCTTGCACTGAGGAGAGGCTTCCGTCGGGACACTCTGCCATAAAGCCCCGACTGGTGGAGGGCTGCAGTGATGGCTGACTTTCTACAACTTTCTCCCATCTCCCGACTGCATCTCTGGAGCTCAGCCACAGTGATATTTGGGTTCTTCTTTACCTCTCTCACCAAGGCTCTTCTCCCCCGATAGCTCAGTTTGGCTGGACGGCCAGCTCTAGGAAGGGTTCTGGTCATCCCAAACGTCTTACATTTAAGGATTATGGAGGCTACTGTGCTCTTAGGAACCTTAAGTGCAGCAGAATTTTTTTTACAACCTTGGCCAGATCTGTGCCTTGCCACAATTCTGTCTCTGAGCTCTTCAGGCAGTTCCTTTGACCTCATGATTCTCATTTGCTCTGACATGTACTGTGAGCTGTAAGGTCTTATATAGACAGGTGTGTGGCTTTCCTATTCAAGTCCAATCAGTATAATCAAACACAGCTGGACTTAAATGAAGGTGTAGAACCATCTCAAGGATGATCAGAAGAAATGGACAGCACCTGAGTTAAATATATGAGTGTCACAGCAAAGGGTCTGAATACTTAGGACCATGTGATATTTCAGTTTTTCTTTTTTAATAAATCTGCAAAAATGTCAACAATTCTCTGTTTTTCTATCAATATGGGGTGCTGTGTGTACATTAATGAGGAAAAAAAATGAACTTAAATGATTTTAGCAAATGGCTGCAATATAACAAAGAGTGAAAAATGTAAGGGGATCTGAATACTTTCCGTCCCAACTGTATATAGATATATATATATCTCAACTGTCCTCACATTAACAAATTTTCACTTAAATAACTGGCTCTATTGAGCACAATGGCTCCAATAAGAATGTACTGTATGCTCTATAACATCTAAATACAATACATATATGAAACATTTTTAAATTTAAAGTTCCTATCCTAAATTAATATTTTGATAAATTGATAATGTACACTTAAAATGGGATTTTGATTACGGACTTCAATAATCACTTATGAAACAGTTCACATCAAGTTCTATATTCATGCCACTAGGCAACAATGTGTTCATAAGAAAAATCCACTTAGTTTCTCTTTTAGATATTTCACGAACCATATTGGATCCCCTCCAAATGGGATAAACTCTGTCAACACCCCAAAATTTAAGACCAGACGGGTCCTGATTATGGTACTTTGTAAAATGCAAAGACACACTGTTGTATTTAAAACCAATCTGTATATTATATATATGTTCGACAATACTTTTTTTAGAGTCCTTTTAGCACGTCCCACGTACATTAAATTACATGGGCACTGTAAAACATATACCACATGTGTGGTACCGCATGTGATGAATTCAGTAATATTAAATGTTCTGTTATTGCCAGTGGAAGTAAATTCGGTCAAACCTCTAATATGACAATCTACTTGTGAACAAGCTTTGCATATCCTGCACAAAAAGAAACCAGCACGATCCCAAAACATGCATGGTTTATTGGGTGGATCTAGAACTTTCTTTACAATCCTATCTCCAAAATTAGGTTTTCTATAAATAAACAAAGGGGTTTCAGGTAAGGCTGCCTTGAGAACTCTGTCTATACACAATATATCCCAATGCCGCTTAAAAATATCCTTAATTTACTTATATTGAACATGGAAATTGGAGATAAATCCCCATTCTTGCTTATCATTACTTACAATCTCTTTATCCTTTAAGCAGGCTTTGCGTGGGGTTTCTGCTACTTCATGTATAATTTTATCTAACTGATATTCCTTATAACCTTTTTGGACGAAACCCTATCCTTAATTATATTAGATTGTGCCAGGAAATCTGAGTCCAAGGTACAATTTCTTCTCACCCTCATTATCTGTCCCTTTGGGATATTCCTTAACCAATGGGGGTGATGGCCACTGCTACCGGGTAGGTAACTATTCCTGTCTGTAGATTTAAAATAAACTGTAGTGGACAAGCTGCCAACTATGGCTAGGGAGCCCCGGGCAGCTCACCAGCTGGCACAAGACACTAATAACAGGGCAGAAGACATGGAGAATTGTCTGTGATGGAATAATGTCTGTATTGTGGGGCTGCCGAAAAAAACAGAGGGCTTGGAGATACCACTGCCTTTGTAGAAGGCTGGTTTATAGAAGTGTTTGGTAAGGAGGCTTTCTCACCTTTTTTTACTGTTGAAAGAGCTCATCACACTCCAGGCCGACCACTTCCTCCGGGGGCTCCCTGAAGACCAATATTTGCTCGACTTCTCCACTATCATGACTGATTCAATATAATGGCATCACAATGTCTTTCTATTAATTTCTCTGCGGAAGTGCAGAGAAGCTGTGCTAAGTTTGTGGGAGTAAAGAAATGCCTGCAAAACTGTGTGTTATGGCCGGCAGTCAGACACACTTTTTCAAATCAGCCAGGGAGGCCACTGCGTGGTTGGATCGCAACCAGCAAGCTCTGCGTCACCGCCAAGCTGATGAGGCTGGTGAATGATCCATATGAAATCCCTTGGTGTCATGCTTAGCTGGTTTACAGTCATCTGGAGTGTTTTCCTGGCCTATTTGCTCATTCTCCAAGTACTTTTCTATTTTGCTGTGGGACATAATATTTACACAAATGATAGGAACTCCAATGCAACTTTATGATGAGATGGCAGATCAATTGCTTAATTTTCTGTTGCTTCAATGCCTTCCGATCTGCGTTGTTAGCGGATGGGAACTTTTTGTTCTTTTTTTCTACTCTTTTTTTTACTTACTGTTTTGATAATTACCTGGATTATTTGAGCCTCATTACAGGCCTGGATATAAGAGTTGTGCCGCATTGGTTGCTAATTTGGTTTATGGCCCACTGTCAGTGGCTGAGCAATATATGGAGGGCTTCTATAAATTTACTCAGCCAGAACGTTATTTGCTGAGGTTGCCACCACACTGCTCTGTACAGTTATAATGCCTACTATACTATTTTTAAAGTTATGTGCCTGCCTTTATTACTGACTGCACACCCAACATGATGGAGATGCCTGTGATTTCATGTAATATTAGAGGCCTGAGCACCCATCTGAAACGAACAATGATTCATACTTGCCTTAAAAAGTTTCACTTTGCCATTTTGTGCTTTCAGGAAATTCACCTGACTGCGGACACTAAGAGCTGCTTAAGATATCCCTGGGTGGGCTGGGCATACCATTCCACTCATACCTCATTTTCTCGGGGTGTGTGTGTAATGGTGCATGGTTCCTTAGATTATCAGGAGTATGATGTCAACATTGACTCAGAGGGACGTTTTGTTTTTCTACATTGCCGCATTGGGATTTTGACATGTATCTTGGCTTGTAGTGACATACGCCCGTCTTTCACTGTGCGGGTGCTCCGGCTTCTCCTGGTATAGCTTGAGGGGAGGCCGGATCTCCCGTTGTTGATAGTGGGGGATTTTAACTGCTGGTTGAATCCTTGTCTGGATAAACACCCACCCTGAGGTGTCTCGCTTCCCAGAGGGAGACCCCCCTGGCCTGTTTATTGATGGAAGTGGGATGGATAGATTTTTGGAGACATCGTAATCCTTTAGATAAGCAATTGTCCTGCTTTTCCAAAACCCACGGTACTATATATCAGACATGATTTGGTGGTAGGCAACTCGGCTATGCTTCCCTCTATCTCTGAGGTTTTGTATAGGCCCATATATGTTTCTGACCAATCACATGTGGTGGTACGCCTTCTTGTGGCCCCACTTTCCAAATTGTCCAGGGCACCCTGAATATTCAATGCCTTTTGGCTGAAATTGTTTACCTCTCACGAGGAATTGGAGCGTAGCATCCGAGCATTCTTTACTGACCAACAGGGTACAGGATCCATTCTTTTTCAATGGGAGGCATTCAAGCTATATTTAAGGGGACTTCTTATAATGGAGTTTACTAAGATTAAAAGACACTCGGAGGGGCTAAGGGTGGAGCTGGAGTCCAGGGTGCAGTCCCTGGAGAGGCAGTACACACAAGATCCTACTGACTCCTCCAGAGAGCCTTGGCAGTCGGCTCAATCTGCTTATGAGCGTCTGCTGTCCACTTCGGCAGAAAAATAGAGGTTATTTTCCAAGCTGGCATTTTTTGAGGAAGGGCAAAGTACAGGACACCTTTTGGCAAAAATTGCCATTTTGCAACAACGCTCTCCAGCTATTGGAACAATAAAAAGTAGCATGGGCCGTCTTGTGCATTCCTCAGATCAAATAGTACAGGTGTTGGCTGTTTTTTATGAGGAGTTGTACCTTCCTACCTCACTATATGCTCCAGAGGAATTAGAGGGGTTTCTGTCTACAATTATGTTTCCACGCTTATCTGATTGCACAACAGAGGGATCTTGATTCCCTGCTTACACTGGAGGAACTGCAGATAGCGGTGGCAGCATTCCCCAATTGCAAGGCTCCTGGGGAGGATGGTCTCCCCATGGAAATTTATAAACAATACTATTACCGCAATTATTAAAATTTTTCAATGCTGCAAGGGAGCAAAACACTTTACCCTCCACAATGTCAGAACTCAGAAAGCTAACATTGTGCTAATTTTAAAACCTGGTAAAACCCCAGTGGACCCAGGTTATTACAGACCCATATCACTGTTACAGAGTGACATTAAGGTATTAGCTAAGGTACTAGTCCTTAGATTGAACAGGGTCATTACGTCCATTGTACACTCTGACCAGGCCGGGTTTATGCCTAATAAATCCACTGCGGTCAATTTGAGGAGGCTTTTTCTCAATATGCAATCATTAGCTGACAATGTTGATAACAGGGCATTGCTTTCTCTAGACGCTATGAAAGCCTTTGAAAGCATTGAATGGAAGTACCTCTGGGGGGGTCCTTAAGAAATTCGGCTTTGAGGAGGTTTATATTTCATCGGTACACTTACTGTATTGTCACCTTCAGGCTGCTATTCAGGAGTTGGTAGATTCTCTCACACTTTGAGGGGGCATTCAGCAGGGGTGCCCTTTGTCACCCCTGCTGTTTGCCCTGGCCATAGAACCATTGGCTATTCAAATCAGGGATAATCCTGGTATTACTGGTTTCTGCTATGGAGATAGGCAGGAAAAAGTAATGCTATACGTGGATGACACAATAATTTTGCTTGGGGATATGGACGCCTCACTGAAGGAGACTATAGTCATCAATACAAAATCCAGAAAGTATTCCGGGCTTAAGATAAATTGGTCCAAATCCGCACTAATGCTTATTGATGGAGGAGACATGAAGACTGGCGATATAATATGTGATATAGCACTTACTACCTCCTTTAAATACCTAGGGATTTGGGTGACACCATGTATCAGGGATTATAACCCTAATATAGGCCCGCTGTTACTAAAAATTTGGAACTCTTTTTACATGTCGGTCACTGGTAAGGTGAATCTCATTAAAATGATTCTTATGCCCCAATTGCTGTACTTCCTTCACAATACTTGGTGGTAGTCCCTTTGGGGATCAATGGGAGGAGGCTCTGCAGGCTGTGACCACTTGCTCCTTGAATCTTATTATGGGCTAAATACATAATTTGAACTCAACCTGGGAATGATGCTGATGAGGCTGTGTATTTCTGTTATGTCTTATTTGTGTTGATTGATTTTCAATGTTAAGATTTGGCAGGCACTGTCTATGCAATTTTGCTTTGTTTTTATATATTGTACAGTATATGTGGTTGGCTATGTTCTTCTGGGCTGTATGTAACCAATAAAAGTTTTTTCTTGGATAAAAAAAGTTAGTAGCTATCATTCTTTGTGATTAACAAGGATTTGTATCGCTGGATGACATGATTGATGATGGATTTACAACATTGGACTTTAAAGTACTTGTCAATGTCAGTGTGTCTATTTACTGTTTACTTTTTTTGTGAATGAGTAGGGTAACGTGTACCATGTAGTTTTTTGTATCACTTTTTTGTATCACTTACGTGTACCCCTCTCTCATTCACATGAGGTGGCAGAATCTGAGTTTCTTCTTATATTTAGAAAGGGCTTCCTGATTCCATTAAGCCTACTTCCTACAGCACCCCCACAACCAAGGGACTGCAGCCGCAAAGTAATCCAGCCGCATTTTCCGATGCGGCTTCTATAGTTTCGGCTGCAGGTCCCGCCGGTGCCGGTGGAGTGATATACAGCAGCCCCTCCCCCCTGCATCCCTCTTTTGCTTTGGAAGAAGAAACAGAAGAGAGCAGCAGGCATTCAACAGCTAGAGGTAAGCACTGAGCAGATGGGCAACTGGACCAAAATGTACATAAAAGAAAGAAGGCAACAATACAAATTACTATGAGCCCTGCTGACTTGGCCCAAAAAGAGCAATGCTTGTCAGCTAAAAAGTATGTGTATATATGTATATGTATATGTATATATGTGTGTGTATATTGTTCTCACGCGTGTTAAAAAAACGCTTTGATATCTGATCAGATACCAAACCATTATTTTAACAAGTGTGAGAACAATTTAAAAAAATGACATTTAAAAATCATCTTAACCACTTGACCTCTGTATGATTTTCCCTCTTCATGACCAGGCCATTCTTTGCTATTTAACACTGTGTTACTTTAACTGACACATGCGTGGTCATGCAGCACTGTACCCCAATAAAATTCATATAATTTTTTTCATGCAAATAGAGTTTCTTTTGCCGTATTTGATCCCCACTAGGTTTTCTATTTTTCGATAAATAAACACAAAAAGAATGAAAACGTAGAAATAAAAATGTTTTCTACCTTCTGTTACAAATCATATCCAATAAAATCAAATGTCTTCATGAACTTAGGCCAAAATGTATACTGCTGCATGTCTTGGGTATAAAAAAAAAATCCTAATTAGTGTATATTACCAAACAACCATGGTGGTGATCATCACCGCCATACCCCATACCAGCATCCTGATTACTGCCATACCCCATACCAGCATCCTAATCACCACCATACCCCATACCAGAATCCTGATCACCACCATACCCAATACCAGCATCCTGATCACCACCATACCCGATACCAGCATCATGATCACCGCCATACCTGATACCAGCATCCTGATCACCGCCATACCCCATACCAGCATCCTGATTACTGCCATACCCCATACAGGCATCCTGATTACTGCCATACTCCATACCAGCATCCTGTTCACCGCCACACCCAATACCAGCATCCTGATCATCATCATAACCGATACCAGCTGTCAGGAAAGACTGGCTGGGAACAGTGGTCCCTCACCTGCCTGTGTGCGCCTGTGGGTGTCTGGGCACATGCGTGTGCATGGGAGCACGCGTTGGCACGCACGTGCGTGGGAGTGTGCGTTGGTGCGCACGTGCGCGGGAGTGCACGCTGGAGCATGCACGCATGTAGTTACCGGCGCCAGACGGGTTATTTAAACACAGCTCTCCCTTCAGACAAGTGCTGCCTGATCTACAGCATTCCCGTGCTTTGCCTGTTTGACCTAACCTGATCCAGTGTTTACCCGGCTTGACCTGTGACTTCCCCTGCCTTCTGCCTACCTCTGAGCTCAGGCTTGTCCACGATTCTGCATCTGCCTCATCCTCTGGTCCATCCGTGCCTGCCTGTTTCCGACCCGGCCTGCCTTGTGACTCCATCCCTGTCTGCTGCATCTGCTCCTGAACCAACTGTCTGGTTTGACCCGGCTTGCCTGACCTTCCTGTGTACAGTCTCCAGTGTAACTTACCTGCTCCCGAGTGACTCCTGGTTCCAGCTGGTTCCTGTCTTCTGCTGCCAAGATCTGCTGATCCAGTTACAGCTCCTTAAAGTCTTCCTGATCCATCCACTGGCTGTTGATCCTGCCAGGCACTTATGCTACCTTGGATTCCCATGCATCCTGTTTCCTCTATCAGGGGACGCGAGTCAGGGATGCAAGAGAGGTCTCCTTCTGCATTCATCACTAGGTACGTGATAGAATCAGGCAGCCACGACTGAGCCCACGCAGGGAGCCTCTCCGATGGATTAACTATGCTTACACTTGGCAGGCCTGACCCAGGCCGTTAAAAGTCTCCAGGAAGGCTACTCCCATCTGGAGGAACGTGTTCAAGCCCTCTCTCCGCCCGCCACAACCCAGGGGTCCCCACACGCTTCTGCCAGCACGTCTGCTTCACCAGCAGTAGTGATGTAACCCCCCCGAACCTCGAGTGCCCACGCCTGAGAGATTTTCTGGTGAACGTAGCAAGTTCAGGGCTTTCCGCAACTCCTTTGAGCTCTACTTCGCCCTTCAGCCACGGACATTCTCTTTGGAAGTCACTAAAGTGGGCTTCGTGATCTCCCTACTTCAGAATGAGCCACAGACCTAGGCGCACCGCCTTCTTGAACAAAAAGCTGCTGAACTAACCAACCTGACTACATTCTTTGATGCCATGGCCCAAATCTATGAGGACCCTCAGGTCTCAGCAAAAGCCGCTCTCCATGCTTTACAACAAGGCCGTAGAGCTGCAGAGGACTATGTTGCAGAGTTCAGGCGTTGGAGCGCAGACACCAACTGAAACAATGCTGCCCTCCGCTACCAGTTCTCGTAGGGTCTGTCTGATCCTCTTAAAGATGAACTTGCCGAGTAGAGGTTCCTCAGACCTTGGATGGACTTATCAACTTGGCCATACTGATTGGTAGACGTCTACGTGAACGCAGATCTGAGAGAACTACAGGCCAGACACACCCAACCTGGATGTTGCCAAGAGTGCCCAGTTTCTCTAACACCGCACCACCAGTTCAGCCTGCTTCCACCCCGGATGTACCAGAACCCATGCAGCTCGGTATGCTATGCCCTACTCTAACACCTGAAGAGCGCCAACGTCATCCCATGAACGATCTGTGCATGTATTCTGGGGAACCTGGGCATTATGTGAGATCCTGCCCCGCCAAGATCCGTAAGTGGCACCCTCTTTCTGCTGACCACACCCTTGTTGTTACCAAAGCTTCTCCTCATCTTGTTCTTTACATTTTGTTGCAGCTCCCCGGAAAGAACATCCAGGTCTCCGCTATCGTTGATTCAGGGGCATGCAGCTGCTTTATGGACTATACTTTTGCAGCTAAACATCACATTCCTTTACGTCCAAAGACCCAAGGACTGCTCATACACCTTGCTGATGGGTCTGCCATCCGGTCTGGTCCAGTCACCAAGGAAACCATCCCTCTTAATGCCACCATATCCAATCTTCACCAGGAACTTTTATGTCTCAACATCATTTTCTCGCCCTTGGCTCCAGGCTCACAACCCCTGCATTAACTGGACAACTAAACTTGCCTTCCTAAACCCGCCAACCAACCTGCAACTTTGATGTGCCTGGATACCGAAGCTCGCCAATCAGTCCCAGAGGCATACCATGACTTCTTGGATGTCTTCAGTAAAAAAGGCGCAGAGACTCTTCCTCCGCACCGGGTCTATGACTGCCATATTCAGCTCCTTCCTTGGACCAAAATACCTTTTGGGAGGATTTTCCCTCTAACCGAACTGGAGCTGGTGGCACTCAAAGAATATATCGATGAAAATCTTAAAAAAGGATTTATCCGCGCATCTACATCCCCAGCGGGAGCTGCAAGAGACTATACCCTACGGCCCTGTGTCGACTATCGGGAGCTTAACAAGGTGACCATAAAGAACCGCTACCCTCTCCCTTTGGTACTCAAACTTTTCCAGAGACTTTGGGTGGCAGTCATCTTTACTAAATTAGATCTTCGAGGGGCCTATAACTTGGTTTGCATTAGGAAAGGCGATAAATTGAAGACGGCTTTTCGCACCCGATTTGGACATTTTGAATATCTTGTGATGCCATTTGGGCTTTGCAATGCCCCTGCCACCTTCCAACATTTTATAAATGACATTTTCCGAGACTACCTGTACTTATCTGTCATCACTAGGGATGATTCGAACACCCCCCTGTTCGGTTCGCACCAGAACATGCGAACAGGAAAAAAGTTTGCTGGAACACGCAAACACCGTTAAAGTCTATGGGACACGAACATGAATAATCAAAAGTGCTAATTTTAAAGGCTTATATGAAAGTTATTGTCATAAAAAGTGTTTGGGGATCCGGGTCCTGCCCCAGGGGACATGGATCAATGCAAAAAAAGTTTTTAATACGGCCATTTTTTCAGGAGCAGTGATTTTAATAATGCTTAAAGTGAAACAATAAAAGTGTAATATCCCTTTAAATTTCGTAGCTGGGGGGTGTCTATAGTATGCCTGTAAAGGGGCGCATGTTTCCCGTGTTTAGAACAGTCTGACAGCAAAATGACATTTCAAAGGAAAAAAGTAATTTAAACTACTCGCGGCTATTAATGAATTGCCGGTCCGACAATACACATAAAAGTTCATTGATAAAAACGGCATGGGAATTCCCCACAGGGGAACCCCGGACAAAATTTTTTTTAAAAAATGACGTGGGGGGTCCCCCTAAATTCCATACCAGATGTGTTTTTAAGGGGAATCCCGTGCCAAAATAAAAAAAAATGGCGTGGGGTCCCCCCAAAAATCCATACCAGACCCTTATCCGAGCATGCAACCTGGCAGGCCGCAGGAAAAGAGGGGGGAACGAGAGAGCGCCCTCCCCCTCTTGAACCGTACCAGGCCACATGTCCTCAACATTGGGAGGGTGATTTGGGATAGCCCCCCAAAACACCTTGTCCCCATGTTGATGAGGACAAGGGCCTCATCCCCACAACCCTGGCCAGTGGTTGTGGGGTCTGTGGGCGGGGGGCTTATCAGAATCTGGAAGCCCCCTTTAACAAGGGGACCCCCAGATCCTGGCCCTCCCCCCTGTGTGAAATGGTAAGGGTACCCCTACCATTTCACTAAAAAACTGTCAAAAATGTAAAATATGAGGAGAGTTTTTGACAATTCCTTTATTTAAATGCTTCTTCTTTCTTCTATCTTCCTTCGGTTTCTTCCTCCATCTTCTTCTGGTTCTTCCTCCGGTGTTCTCATCCAGCATCTTTCTCCGCGGCGTCGGCATCTTCTTCCCTTCTTCTCCCCGGGCTGCTCCGCATCCATGATGGCATGGAGGGAGGCTCCCGCTCTTCTCTTCATTTTCTTCTCTTCATCTTCTTCTCTTCATCTTCTTGTCTTCATCTTCTTTTCGGGCTGCTCCACATCCATGATGGCATGGAGGGAGGCTCCCGCTGTATGACGCTTCTCCTCTGCTGACGGTTCTTAAATAACGGGGGGGCGGGGCCACGCCCCCCTCTGACGCACAGGGACATGACGGGACTTCCCTGTGGCATTCCCTGTGACGCTACAGGGAAGTCCCGTCAAGTCACCGTGCGTCAGAGGGGTCGGGGTCGCCGGGTGGCCCCACCCCCCGTTATTTATTTAAGCGTCACACAGCTGGAGCCTCCCTCCATGCCATCATAGATGCAGAGCGGCCTGAAAAGAAGATGAAGACAAGAAGATGAAGACAAGAAGATGAAGAGAAGAGTGGGAGCCTCCCTCCATGCCATCATGGATGCGGAGCGGCCCGAGGAGAAGAAGGGAAGAAGACGCCGCGGAGGAAGATGTTGGACGAGAACACCGGAGGAAGAACCAGAAGAAGAAGATGAAGGTAGAAGATAGAAGAAAGAAGAAGCATTTAAATAAAGGAATTGTCAAAAACATTTTTAACATTTTTGACAGTTTTTTAGTGAAATGGTAGGTACCCCCTTACCATTTCACACAGGGGGGAGGGCCGGGATCAGGGGGTCCCCTTGTTAAAGGGGGCTTCCAGATTCCGATAAGCCCCCCACCCGCAGACCCCCACAACCACCGGCCAGGGTTGTGGGGATGAGGCCCTTGTTCTCATCAACATGGGGACAAGGTGTTTTGGGGGCTACCCCAAAGCACCCTCCCAATGTTGAGGGCATGTGGCCTGGTATGGTTCAGGAAGGGGGGCGCTCTCTCATCCCCCCTCTTTTCCTGCAGCCTGCCAGGTTGCGTGCTCAGATAAGGGTCTTGTATGGATTTCTAGAGGGACCCCACACCGGTTTTTTTTTTTAAATTTTGGCGCGGGGTTCCCCCTTAAAATCCACACCAGACCTGAAGGGTCTGGTATAGATTTTGAGGAGGACCCTACGCCATTTTTCTAAAAAAATTTGGCCGGGGTTCCCCTTAATATCCATACCAGACCTGAAGGGCCTGGTATGGAATTTAGGGGGACCTCCCACGTAATTTTTTTTTCAATTTTGGCTGGGGTTCCCCTTTATATCCATACCAGACCTGAAGGGCCGTTTTTAAAACTTTTTTTGCATTGATCCATGTCCCCTGGGGCAGGACCCAGGTCCCCAAACACTTTTTATGACAGTAACTTGCATATAAGCCTTTCAAATTAGCACTTTTGATTATTCATGTTCATGTCCCATAGACTTTAACGGTGTTCACGTGTTCGAACAAATTTTTTGCCTGTTTGCATGTTCTGGTGCGTGTTCTGGTGCGAACCGAACAGGGGGGTGTTCGGCTCACCCCTACTCCTGAGTCCAGATGTGTAAACAGCTGCTGAGTGTCCTCTCCTTACATTACACTGAATCAAGCTTGCATTTCATTCTAGCTACAAACACATCTAGACATCAATGTACAAAACTTATTTTTAGACAAATGACAACCAAATGTAATTAACCTGTATCTGCCCGAAACATTGTATTTAATGAGGGAACAATGTTTCCTACGACCGATTAATGTGCCCACAAACATGAAAGTCGCCATTTTAAACTGTATAACAATAACGAAAATCATATGGCGCAGCAAGCAAGTAATAATAATAATCGGAACACAGGACAAGTACTTACTTTTTAGAAGCACTTTCTTGATTCTTTTATACTGATCCTGCTCCCTCAGTGTCAGGTCTGACCAGCATTTCCTTAATTGCTATTAATCGAGTCAGCTTCCCTGCTTCTGTCTAGCTACATGGCCCTTGTGGGCGCTCCTTGGGGGCGAGTTCTTTGTGATCACGCGGCCACCCAGCATCACATCACATCCATCTTGTGTCGCTTGCATTGGCCAGCAGGGGAGCTGCCTGCCATCTCCCCCTATGCTGACCAATGCTATTCCACACTGTATGCGCCCCCTCTCCCCTCTGTGGGAGGGAGCATCGTCATGTTCCAGATGACGCTCCTGCTGTTCGGGCGCATGCGCAGTGGAATCCTCTGGCCGATCCGGATGACGTCACATCGGCAGCATCGATTGGTGACTACGGATGTGACGTACACCTTAAATAGGACTCCGTCCTGTTATTTCACATCAGCTGGGTACACAGACGGCTGCTTACACATGCTGGATCACACATGTTACGCTACTCAGGTATGTTTTCATCTGCCCAGTATCTATCTCTGTATAGGCTACTTTATTTTCTCCTATTTACATATTTCCATTCACTTTATAGGTGAATAATCTCTATATCCATCATACATTCTTCTTTGAGGAGTGTTTTGGCGCTGACCTAGTCCCATGCATGTATGTATTATACTGGACTTTTTGTCTAGAGTATCGATTTAGTCTGGCATGGGACTTTTAACTTTCATATACATAGCCCTCACTCCATTTCAATCATAGGTAAGCATAGATTCATGCTATCATCATAGTCCTTACTATTCCTTTGCTCTATATTAATATATATTTTCCATATATTTCTTCATAGGCAGTTGTTCACGCCCTATTTGGATTCGATAGATTGTAGAACTATTTTATCTTTTATATCCTTTCAACCAATGCGTGCACTATCCAGCCTTTTTGCATACATTATAGTAAGTACCTTATATATCTTTCAATTTTTTCATTTCATAGATATTACCTTTGAATTAACCTGAATTTTGGGCAGCAATTTTCTAAACAAATGATTATTGAATACCCTTGTATGCACTTTATTATAATGTGTGATACGCCCCCCGTGGTGACTCTTCATCGCCCCCTTTATGTGCCCAGCTTGTGCTTTTGAGGTCTGGCCAATGCATTGTTCTTAGCTGATTTGAATTAATACTTGATATTATTGTTTTCTGTTGATTGTTAGGCTATGATATACTAATTGTATGTTGTTATTTGTCTCTGCCACATTTCCATTTGCTCCTGAAGAAGCGTTTTAGGAACGCGCAACATATTGAGCACCTCTGTGATATGAATTAATCATCATTGATCTGCTGTCCAGCCACAGTCCTCGAACTAGTGTACATTTTGGATGGATGTCCTTTTGTTCGATTTTTCTGTTTATTCTAATTCAATAAGTATTTCTTATATCTCTATCTACATTTAACCCCTTCCCGACTGGCGCACACCGATGTACGTCGGCAGAATGGCACGGCTGGGCAAATGGGCTTACAGGTACGTCCATATGAATTCCCCGCCATGCCATTGCGTGTGCGCGCCGGCCGGGAGCTCCGTGAGTTGGGTCGCGGCTCTCGCGGACTCGATCGCCACGGGGATACCCGCGATCGCCTCACGGAGAGGACGAACGGGGAGATGCTTATGTAATCAGCATCTCCTTATTCTGCCTAGTGACAGTGTCACTGATTTCTGCTCCCTGTCATCGGGAGCAGAGATCAGTGTAGTGTCACAGCTAGCTCATCCCCCTACAGTTAGTAATCACTCCCCAGTACTGACTTAACCCCTCCCCGCCCCCTAGTGGTTAACCCCTTCACTGCCAGTGTCATTTACACAGGAATCAGTGCATTTTTATAGCACTGATTGCTGTATAATGACAATGGTCCCAAAAATGTGTCAAAAATGTCCGACATGTCCGCCATAATGTCGCAGACACAATAAAAATCGCTGATCGCCGCCATTACTAGTAAAAAAAAATTATTAATAAAAATGCCATAAAACTATCCTGTCAGAGAGCTCACCTCGGCAGGCAGGGTGCTCGCGGTGGTGGGCGTCGGGGCGCGTTGGCGCGCGTGTTCCTGCGGGTCCTGTGGCGCGTTCCTTGCAGCTCCGGTATGCGTGTCCCGGTCAGATCTGTTGTGTATACCGGTGTGCGGGGGCGCGCGCGTGTGCGCGTGCCTGTGCGCGTGCACGTGCTCCGTTTGGCGCCAAACTGCCCATTTAAGCCGGCTTGCCTCTGTGATCAGTGCTGCCTGATCAACAGCTTTGCCGTCCGTAGTACCTGTACCAGAACCTGTTCCTGTACCCTCCAGATCTCCTGACGACCCGGCTTGCTTCCTGAACCTCCCTCTGAACTCCGCCTGCACCCGACCTTTGGCCTCTCTGACTATTCCTTTGCCTGCTCCACTGTACCTCGTTGCCTGCCTGTTGCCGAACCCAGCCTGTCTCCTGACCATCCTGCTCAGTCTCATCGCCTGTGTTCCAGCCTGCACCTGCTGTCATAGACTGCTCTTCCACCAGCATCTGGACTTTAGTTCACAGGCTCTCATACCACTCTGCACTCCTGTGCTTCCTGTTTACCTTACCAGGGGCCACGAGTCGGACGCGTAAGGGAGCCTACCCACTGCCCAAGCGGACTCGCCGGTCTGGTAAGTAGGAGTCTGATATATCCCCTATTTTGTAAACGCTATAACTTTTGCGCAAACCAATCAATAAACGCTTATTGCGTTTTTTTTTTACCAAAAATATGTAGAAGAATACGATCAGCCTAAACTGAGGAAAAAAAAAAATTTTATATATATTTTTGGGGATATTTATTATAGCAAAATGTAAAAAATAATGCGTTTTTTTCAAAATTGTCCCTCTTATTTTGTTTATAGCGCAAAAAATAAAAATCGCAGAGGTGATCAAATACCACCAAAAGAAGGCTCTATTTGTGGGGAAAAAAGGACGTCAATTTTGTGTGAGAGCCACGTCGCACGAGCGCGCAATTGTCAGTTAAAGCGACGCAGTGCCGAATCTCAAAAAGTGCTCTGGTCAAGAAGGGGGTAAAATCTTCCGGGGCTGAAGTGGTTACTGTGGTATTTTAATTATTGTTTTTTAATATTTTCTCAATAAACATATTTTTTATAAACACTATATTCTAGTGATATTACTGTGCCTAAAAAGTCCAAAGTCCCTCCATTTTCTTTTTCGCAATTAGTTTAGGACGTGGCACCTTTTTACTACATATGCATCCACAGTACCACTCTGTGTCCATGATGCATTCACATTGAGATACTAATATTAATAATGTTAAATTGATAACAAATTAATGGTTTAAAACAAAGAGATTTACACATCAATAGACAGTAGTGGCCAAAAATGTTTGGGACAAGAATGAAAACTGCTGGGGTCAGAATGATAGTCTTTTCTATTTATTAACATTCAATTTGCAAGTCATGAGCTAAAAATTGTGTGTGATTAATGAAGCAAAAACTAAAACGATGTCCCTTTTTTATACACAGGATGAGCTCAGCCAGGAGGAGGGTCTGGAATGTGTCAGCCAGGAGGAGGCCAAGCCCAGTGTCGGCCAGGGGGAGGCCAAGCCCAGTGTCAGCCAGGAGGTGGGCAGGCCCAGTAGGTGCCTCCCCTCCGCCTTACAACCAAAAGGCCCAGGAAGGGGACAATGATGGAGGAGTCAGCACTGGGCCTCATTAAGGAAGCAACTGATGTCCTCAGGAGCCCCCGACGCTGAAGAGGCCTATGGCTGCTATCTAGCCACAAGATTGATGAAATTGGAGGAGGGCCAATGCCTCCTCTGTGAGGGAATTTTTGGTGAGGTCCTTCAGATGGGGTTGAGGGGCCAGCTGACTGAGAACAGCCATGTATATCAGCTCGCCCATCCTCCTCCTCCTGCCACAAGTCCACCACCAGAGCCACAGCCTCCAAGGAAGGGTGCAGGGAAGCGTGGAGGGAAGGCTGCAGGGAAGAGAAGAAAGTGATGACCTGGCTTCACGTCTAGTCTGACAGAAGACGCAGGCTGGTGTAGTACCACAGCTTGGGGACATATATGTCATCTGCTGCTGGTCCTGATCTTTGGGAGTCCTGGACCAGATTGGGCTCGAAATCATATGGACCCCTCAAGCTACCAACTTTATTTTCCACAGACTTGATGTGTGCCCTGGGGGGCCAAAAGGCTTAGCAAATTCCAAACGTTTCTCCAGCTTTGCCTTCCTCTTTATTTTGTTACCCAGAATAAATGGATATTTTATTTTCAGAAAATACTTGCCTAGGTGTTTTTCTACAAAAATGACAGTTTGTGAGTAGACAGGTACATTTCTAAAAGACAATGTCAAATTAACAAGGGACACCAACCTCCTTGAGGTTAATAAAAAATACAAGATAATAATGTTATTGTGGTAACTTGACACACAAAAAATAAAATGATATATGGAGATCACTAGAAAATAATTTTTCAATAATCCAAAATAAAGGAGATCTTGATGAAATTAAAAAAAAAAAAAGACTATAAAAAAAAATTCTAAACATTATTATGGCTGGCTTTTAAAAATTAAAAGATTATTCATGAGATCATGAGAAATAATCAAGAAATAAGTTTGTGAGAACTCTGTGTGAATATGAGCAGCAAAACAACTTAAATATTCTAGCATTATAAAGAAGAAACTAATGCGCTACATTAAAAGATCACAGAATTTGCTGCGTGAAGAATGTGCTATTTCCATTACGAATGCTAGTTTTACCACACCGAGGGCTTCCATCTCGTACTTGCTTCAGAGCATGCGTTGTTTTTGGTATGTCGGAACAGCATACAGATGAGCGGTTTTCCCAATAGGAATTGGTTCCGTCAGAAAAATTTAGAACATGTTCTCTTTCTAGGTCCGTCACAATAATCGACGTAAAATGTCTGATGGGGCATACACACGATCGGAATATACGATGAAAAGCTCCTATCGGACTTTTTCTGTCGGACATTCCACTCGTGTGTACACGGCATAAGATTTTTTTCTTAATTTTAGCATGTACCTTTTACATTCTAACTATAAAGTCTCCCAAACATTTCCACATGGCACAGAAGTATGAATCCCCTCTTGAACCTTGATTAAAAGAAATTGGCAAGCGTTGCAACAGATTGGTCAGGTTGCAATAAGGTTAAAGAGAAACTCCAATGATTTCTGATGAATTATCTTTTTTAAGTTTATAAACTGAGGCTTTATATTTTTAAAGTTGTTTGTATACGTCACAAATAGACATTTATACCAAGGTGCCTTTGAAATCTGGTTGCAAAATATTTCAAACTTTTTTACAAACTTTATTAACTAGTTAAAGTTGAATGAAAAGACACAAACCATTGCAGCTCATATACTAAAATATGACTATTCAGATGACATTTTGGCCTCATGGGAGAGGTACTAATAGTATCCTATAAAATTACAACAATCATATTGAGCTTCCATGGGACTATATTGTCATAAAACATGAATGCTGCTGCTAGACTAATACACCTCACCAATCGATCCGTGACTGCTGCTCCTCTCTGCCAATCCCTTCACTGGCTTCCCCTACCCCACCCTGTAAAATTCAAAATGCTAACCATAACATACAAGGCCATTCACAACATTGCCCCCATCTACATCACCAACCTCATCTGCAGATATCGCCCAAATCGCCCCCTTCGCTCCTCCCAGGACCTCCTGCTCTCTAGCTCCCTTATTAGCTCCTCCCATGCTCGCCTTCAGGACTTCTCCTGAGCCTCTCCTATCCTCTGGAAATTCCTGCCCCAGTATATCCGATCAGCCTCTACCCTGTCCACCTTTAGGAGATCCCTGAAAACTAATTTATTCAGGGAAGCCTATCCCACACAACTGTCCCTGAGCCACCCTCATCAAATCATTCTTTGCAGCTATTACCTTTTGTACCACCACCCCCTCCCTTTAGAATGTAAGCTCTACGAGCAGGGCCCTCCTGTACCTTTTGTATTGTACTGTAATTGTGTTGTCCCCCTTACACAATGTAAAGCGCAGCGTAAACTGTTGGCGCTATATAAATCTTGTATAATAAATAATAATAATAATAAAACGTAGCATATTAATTCATATGACATATATCTTTATTTATTATTTCATAAAATCACATTCTAAAATGCTTTGGCTGGCACAGGTGTAATAATTATATAGTGTACATACACAGTATACAATATATTATGTTCCATACTTCTGTTCCTTTTCCTTACAATCCAATATATATCATAAATAGGGAACATAGTATCCTCAAATGTTTCTATATCAGTAGTGAAGGGAATGGGATCAGATTTCTTCTTGATACATTTCATTTATTATTTAAACCATTTTTTTAGGAGATATAGTAAGCTATGAGTCTATAAACATATAGATAGAAATTATAACATTTTTCAGCTATGCAATCAAAATTAACATGTCATTGCTAAAATCAAGTCGTGGTATGTGCCAGACAAAATGTGCACCCTGATCACCCCAGGTTAGTCAGCAGATAATAGGATAGCTTGATCATTCATTTCTGTAATTATATACACTAAGTCAGTCCTTTCATATAATAGGCATCTAAATCACCCAGTTCTTCTAAATAATCTGTTCCTGTGATATACAGTATATTTGAAGACATAGTTTTATCTCTTTAATGGGGATCATGTGGCCATTCATAATTTATATTGAAAAAATGAAAAAGATGTGATGGATAAAGTCTTTACGGGCCATATATCTACTCATAATAAATCAATCCACAAGCTTAAATGTTTCCTTTAGTTTGCCTTTTGATGTGACTTTGGTTAATAGTGCTATGCTATGTTGGTGTGTTGATGGTAACAATGGTAATTATTTGTGTGTATTTTAATTCAAAATTGAGGATTCAATGTTGCTGGATTGTTGGATAACTGGAAATATATTGTTTTCTCACTGGTGTATTCCATGGGTTATTATATTGTGATTATGAACTATATAATTGTTAGTTGTTTTTGATTTGATGTGCACTTTTGGTTTCCCTCCAGAGGGAGCCAGCAATCTCTAAGCACATACAGCCTTCTTTTTCCACAACGAGTGGGAGCAGTAGGGGCATAATGTCTATGCTCCATGCATATGGCTGGCTGTGATTCTCCACCCTAATACTTGCCTAATGGGGTAGAGATTTCCTGGTCTTGGCCATCCATGGATTTCTTCACGTGCATGCGAGATTACATCATCATCATGCTTATGCCAGTGTGTCTGCATGCATTGTAACATCACTACGGGTGTATGTGATGTGATGTGATGATGTCATAGTGGTGTGCAAAAAGCAGCATGACTTTGCTGACACGAAGCTCGATAAAAAAAAAGAATGGGTGGAGTTTCCAACCCCCCCACCTGTGCTCTGAGTGAGGCGTGTTCCACCATATGCTCCTACTGGCGAACTGGCTGGATATAGTATGTCTTTTACTGAAGCTTTACTGGTGGATAAACTGTATTTGTGTAATGCTAAATTATTCTTACTTTGTTTCATCACTGAGTGTTTCCACTCTAGTGATTATAGAATGCCAGATAGACTTTAACAGTAAATTGTTCATTGACAAACTAGTGAGACTCTTTTAGAAGTGTAATTTCTGCTCCCAACAAGGAACATCAATTAGAGCAACTGAATAATTTGGATAACTACTGTAATAATGTGCTGTAATAAAGTAACATTATAACATAACATATTTTGTTCACTGTGTGTGTGTTTTATTACACCATGGGGGGGGGGTAAGTAGGTGGAACATAAGCCTCCCTCCCACCCCTTTGCTGGCACATTTTCCTGGGCAATGAAGTACCAAAAAGACTGGTACGGGTGTCAGGCAAGGGTGCTTTGGGAGGCACTGTTTATTGGGGGAAACCCCTCTCAAATCATGAGCCCAATTCTTGCCAGCATCCCTCCTGGGACCTTGGAGTACAGAAGAGCCCATTGCCTATTAGCACTGGGCTAGAGTGCTTTTGGGGGAGGGAAGCCCTCTTAAAGCACTGAGATAATGTTGAAGAGCATGTGACCTGGTATCAGCCTAACAGGGAGCTGCAAACTTGCTGTTGCTTATTTGCAATGGGATACCAGCCTGCATACCTGGGATGCTGGGCTGTTTAGCTCTGAGAGAAAGGTTCATAATGAATGATGTTCTGTGTTTGTCAAGCAAGAGACAGCTAATGAAAATGGTGAAAAAATTACATTGTTTAATGTTTGCCTTACACAAGTGGCTACTCTAGAAGCACGCCCTGTTTTCAATTTTTAAGATTGAAAATGTTTCTCTGTATTTTGAGATTGTCTTGGCGCAGCTGCTGAACAAATAAGGGTGAACATTATGTGGCAACTTGGTTTTTATCTTTACCTCTTCACTGTGCACTCCCAGCTCCCTTGCATATAGCATAGATTTTTTTTATATATTGATTTTGCTATATTCAGTATATCTTGAGTAACTGCAATATTGGCAGGCCTGGGAACATGAGTAAATGTGTTTTATATCTGGTAACGTAACCTCAAAATATAAACACTGGGCATTCTATGCTTTAATCTATGAAACAGATCCCCCTGCAGAGCAGCCAAATTCTCCTCTACTCCTTCCCACTGAGCTTTCAGTTGCTGCAGGGGGGAGCCACAGGAGGATTAGTTACAGTAATTGCAACAGGGGGTACAATTCCTGCCATGGAGCACAAAGCAAAGCATCACAACCACAGCATGTGTACTCCCTAAGCTGCTGCTTTTGCAGCTAAAAGGGGTAGCAGTTGGGGGGCAGAAAAATCACAACTCCATTACTGGGTTTTACCACCCCCTTAAACTCACAATTTAACACATTCTAAGACATGTTCCTTATAGGTACTCTGGCTGTGTGAATGAATGGTTTGTTCATGTGGTGAAGCCGCCTGTTACTCTATTGGTATGTAACAGCTGTGTGAACACAGCTGCAGGGCCTAACTTGATGGATTTAGCAAGAATTTTGTGCCCACTAATAATGATTTTAGAGTATTTTAAGCGAAAATATTGTTTTGATGTTTTCTGGGGGCCATGTCAAATAGACTGTATGGGGCCCTGTGATTTCTAACAGCAGCCCTGCCAGTGGGTATAGAAGGAGGAGGATTCATCTACAGAATTGTATTGCACTTGTGGAAGAAAGGAGAAACTGTTGAATGTATATACAGTGCCTTGAAAAAGTATTCATACCCTGTTAGTAGAAATTTTTCACATTTTGTCATGTTACAACCAAAAAGTAAATGTAATTTATTGGGATTGTATGTGATAGACCAACACAAAGTGGCACATAATTGTGAAGTGGAAGGAAAATAATAAAATGCTTTTCAACATTTTTTACAAATAAGTATGTGAAAAGTGTGGAGTGCATTTGTATTCAGCCCCCTTTACTCTGATACCCCTAACTAAAATCTAGTGGAACCAATTGCCTTCAGAAGTCACCTAATTAGTAATTAGTAAATACACCTGTGTGTAATTTAATCTCAGTATAAATACAGCTGTTCTGTGAAGCCCTCAGAGGTTTGTTAGAGAACTTTAGTGAACAAACAGTATCATGAAGGCCAAGGAACACACCAAACAGGTCAGGGATAAAGTTGTGAAGAAGTTTAAAGTAGGGTTAGGTTATAAAAAAAACAAGCTTTGAACAACTCATGGAGCACTGTTCAACCCATCATCCAAAAATGGAAAGAGTATGGCACAACTGCAAATCTACCAAGACATGACCATCCACCTAAGCTGTCAGGCCGGGCAAGGAGAGCATTGATCAGAGAAGCAGCCAAGAGGCCCATGGTAACTCTGGAGGAGCTGCAGGTAGGAGAATCTGTCCACAGGATAGCTATTAGTCGTACACTCTACAAAGTTGGCCTTTAAGGAATAGTGGCAAGAAGAAAGCCTCTGTTGAAAGAAAGCCATAAGACTTCCCGTTTGCAGCTTGCGAGAAGCCATGTGGGGGACACAGCAAACCTATGAACTTTTTGGCCTAAAAACAAAACGCTATGTGTGGCAGAAAACGAATACCGCACATCAGCCTGAATATGCCATCCCTTTGTGAAACACGGTGGTGGCAGCATCATGTTGTGGGCATGCTTTCCTTGAGCGAGGACAGGGAAGCTGGTCAAAGTTGATGGGAAGATGGATAGAGCCAAATACAGGGCAATCTTAGAAGAAAACCTGTTAGAGCCTGCAAAAGACTTGAGACTGGGGCGGAGGTTCACATTCCAGCAGAAAAATGACCCTAAACATACAGCCAGAGCTATGATGGAATGGTTTATATCAAAGCATATTCATGTGTTACAATGGCCCGGTCAAAGTCCAGACCTAAATTCAATTAAGAATCTGTGACAAGACATGAAAATTGCTGTTCACAGACACTCTCCATTAAACCTGACAGAGCTTGAGATATTTTGCAAAGAAGAATGGGTAAAAATGTCACTCTCTAGATGTGCAAAGCTGGTACAGACATCCCCAAAAATACTTGCAGCTGTAATTGGAAAGAAAGGTGGTTCTACAAAGTGTTGAATGCAAATGCACCCCACACTTTTCACATATTTATTTGTAAAAACTTTTTGAAAACCATTTATCATTTTCCTTCCACTTCACAATTATGTACCACTTTGTGTTGGTCAACCACATAAAATCCCAATAAAATACATTTATGTTTTTGGTTGTAACGTGACATATTGTGGAAAATCCAAGGGGTGTGAATACTTTTTCAAGGTACTGTATCTTCCTGCTAGGGAGGAGAAGTAATCCAGCAGCTGGGGTTAGTTTTTACTGCTTAAGGAATTTTTTCAGTCCTAGTGCACCAATGTTTTTGGAATACATTTTTATGCACTAACCTCAAATAAAATAGGACCAGATGTGATTAGCACATCTCTCTGGCCCTTCTTAAATAAAAGTTTAAATTAGCCTCCACTTAACCCAGTTAGCAGAAAATTAACCTTGTTGAAGTCCAATGCCACAAAAATACACAATAGCATTACATCATTACATGCCTCATGCTGTGTTTACATTTCTTAAGGAATCTGTGAGTTGTCAGCGGTGAAGTATTGTTTTTAGACTGAAGTGCAGCAAAATGTGGCTTGCATCACAAGACATCTTGACTGTCCCTGGATGACAAAAGTTTCCATTTGGTTTTGTTTTGTTTTGTCTTTAAATTAAAGGACTTTATGTGTTTGTGTTGGGGTGGGGTTCTTATGTTCCTTGAACTATTTCCTATGGCATGTGGAGAATTGATCAGATTGGATAATGTATGGCCAGCTTTAGTGCACTTTGGTTTTCATACTGAATCCACATTCCTCAATGTTTGACAGTGGCTAGGAAACATACCACAATATTGCAGAGAAACACCAATAGAAAAGAAAAAATCACTTGCAAAAGCACAATTCAAGTATATTTGCCTTCATTGTAAACACCCCCCTCCTAAAAAAAAATAAAATTAACATAATGATGCCTCTTCATTTTGGCCAACCATGTTTTTGCTTAACCTCTTCACCTCCAAAAGATTTACCCCCCTTCCCGACCAGGCCATTTTTTGCGATACGGCACTGAGTTACTTTAACTGACAATTGCAAAACTTTACCTAAATAAAATTGATATCCTTTTTTTCCTACAAATAGAGCTTTTTGTTGGTGGTATTTGATCACCTCTGCATTTTTTATTTTTGCGCTATAAACAAAGAACAACCAACAATTTTGAAAAAAAAAAAAAACAATATTTTTTACTTTCTGCTTTAAAACATATCCAGTAAAAAATCTAATTTCTTCATCAATTTAGGCCAATATGTATTCTGCTACATATATTGATTGATTGTATATTGATTGGTTTGCACAAAAGTTATAGCACCTACAAACTGAGATAATATTATTTATTTATTTTTACTAGTAATGACCGCGATCAGCAACATATAGCGGGACTGCGATATTGCAGCGGACAAATTGGACACCTAACTGCCACTTTTGACACTTTTTTGGGACCAGTGACATAATTAGTGATCAGTGCTAAAAATATGCGCTGTCACTAAACTAATGGCACTGGCAGGGAAGCGATTATCATCAGGGGCAATCAAAGGGTTACCTGTGGGCCTAGCAGTGTAGTGTATTGTAGTGAGGAAGGTGCTTTTACTAGTGGAAGGTATGGATTGGTGTTTCTGCTTTTCAGAAACACAGGATCCATACCTCCTGTACTGACAGAACAGCAATCTGCCTTCTTTACATAGGCAGACTGCCATTCTTTCAGTGTACCGAACGATCAGCAGGTGCTGGTCGGACACCAGGTCCACAAGACCCGCTGTGTAAAATCACATCGGGAGCGAGCTACTCTGGTCAAGTAGAGAAACTAGTCTGCATCAGCATAGAGAAAAGGAATGGTACATTTGTACTCTCCTTCCAAACCACCTCCAGCATGCCAGGTTATTTTTGCAAGTCTTTGATACCATTATTAACTTGCACTCACAATAAATCTTCTTTCACAAAACACAGTGTGTGGAGGACCTCAAGATGGCTTCCTCCTGAAACCATAAGCAGTACCACATCTGAGATGCCCAGGGTACATGCAGCAACTTTCACTTACACTTGGCTGTTATTAACACAAAAAGATTAGAAGCGAGTTTTAAGGACATATCATTTTTGAATCTCAATCTAACTCAACCTCTATCCATTTTGGATCACCCAGTAAAATGTTTAACTTGTGGGCTCATCTCCTATTCCCTGATATTATTCTGTACCACTAAATAAAGTCCTAGGTATTCCACTCCTCCTCCCCAACACAAACCAATGCATATAACGTCTCCAAATGATATGGCAATGAGAGAGAGAGAGAGAGAGAGAGAGAGAGAGAGAGAGAGAGAGAGAGAGAGAGAGAGAGAGAGAGAGAGAGAGAGAGAGAGAGAGAGAGAGAGAGAGAGAGAGAGAGAGAGAGAGAGAGAGAGAGAGAGAGAGAGAGAGAGACATGAAAGAGTTAGAGAGAGAATAGGAGAGAGAGGGAGAGAATGGGAGAGAATGATTGACAAAGATTAAAACATCAAAGCTTCAACTCGAAGCTTGATTAATGATTATTGGTATTTAAGCTGCTTAGAATCATTGCCTACTTGTGAAGAAGTTAGCAAGCAGCTCATCTTTTGTCAAGCGTCCAGCCTCCGTGCTGTGGCTTATTGGAACAGGCAGCTGGTGCACCTAATGCCGCGTACACACGAGCGGTTTTGCCGTCGGAATAAACTCTGAAGGTTTTTCCGACGGAATTCCGCTCAAGCTGTCTTGCATACACACGGTTACACCAAAGTCCGACCGTCAAGAACGCAGTGACGTACAACACGTATGACGGGACTAGAAAAGGGAAGTTCAATACCCAGTGCTCCACCCTTTTGGGCTCCTTCTGCTAATCTCGTGTATATCTCGTGTTAGTAGAAGTTTGGTGAGAGACGATTTGCGCTTTTCAGCTTTTGTGTTTTTCAGTCTGTTACTGCTCTTCAGTTTGTGCTTGTGGGTTTGTATCTGCATTACACTGCGTGTAGTCAGTTCGCATCTGTTTTTCAGTGTGTTCTTGTCCACTCGTTTCTGATTTTCAGATCGCACTTCACAGGCCTTGCTGTTCTTCAGTGTGTTCTGTTAAGTTCGTTCTGACCAGCCGACCATTTTGAAGCCAAGTTGCGGGTACGTACTCGGCGTAGAGTTCATGCTGTGTTTGGGCTTGGTGTTGGGGTTCATACTTGGACCCAAGCCCAGTCCATGAACAGGGTGGGGAGGAGTTCATGGACCAAGAATTGGTTGCTCCAGTGTGACCAATTCTCTTATATGCCTTTGCTTCGTGAGATCAGGAGAATAATCCTGATGATTTCGGGAACTTTCTCAGCATGACGGACCCCGTTTTTCACCGTCTGTTGGCTTTGCTGACCCCTTTATATTATCAGACAGGATACCTGCATGAGACAAGCCATCACTCCGGAGCAGAGGCTAGTCGCCATGTTGCGGTACTTGCTGACTGGGAGAAGTCTTCAGGACCTCAAGTTCTCGACAGGCATCTCCCCCCAGGCTCTGGGGAACATTATCCCAGAGACCTGTTCTGCTATTATTCAGGTCTTGCAGAAGGACTATATTAAGGTAAGTTTTCTCCTTTAACATCACATTCTATGTATTTAATGTTTGCTAATGTATTGTATTTCTTTCATCATTCCCTAATTACCATGATTGTAATATGCTGTGAATGTCCCCTTTGTCCTCATGCATGCTGTAATCTTTTAATGCTCCTTTTTTGGCCTACATGCATATTTGCCTTCACTAACCTCCCCAGCATGCTATCCTGGGCCCATATATACCTAGCCTAGTCACTTAACAATGTATATTGTCAGCTCCATAGTAGTGCTTTACCCTAAACACACCCTAAAATGTGTCCAAATGTTATTGTTGTCCTTAAATTCAGGCCATAGGCTTTTTTTGGGGTCCCAAACTCAACTTGAACCCTCCCCCCCTAAAAAAAATTTACAATGGCCATCAGAGGGGGGGGGGATCTGATAAGTGGACCTTATATTTTTGTTTTGAAATACTCCTTAAAATAAATGTTATACTGATGTTGGCCAAGAATGTTTGTGTCTAATCTGCTTGCAATGTTATGTGTAAAAGTACTAATTTTTTTTTCTGTTTTGACTCCACAGTTTCCTTCAACGCCAAAGGAATGCAGACTGTGACATCCCATTTTGCTGTTCGTTGAGACTTTCCCAACTGTGGAGGTGCTATAGATGGGAAGCACGTCCACATCGTGCCACCACCCCATTCGGGGTCTTACTATTATAACTATAAGGTGTATAATAGTATAGTGTTAATGGCAGTGGTGTCGGCACAATATGAGTTCCTCTATGTGGATATGGGGAGGAATGGCCGGATGTCGGATGGAGGAGTCTTCATCCAGACAAAGTTTTACCAACGTCTCCAGACTGGTGGCCTGGCATTGCTACCTGATGCGGACAACGTTGAAGGACTCCTGTTCATCTTTATTGCTGATGAAGCGTTCGGTCTGGGTGAGCACCTGATGAGGCCATTCCCCCAGAGGACCCTCACCCCAGAGAGGAGGGTTTTTAACTACCGGCTGGCCAGAGCCAGAAGAGTCGGTGAGAATGCCTTCGGGATAATGGCCAGCCGGTTCTGCCTGTTTATGACAGCAATACACCTGGCAGACTACAAAAATCAACCATATCATCTTATCCTGCTGCATATTGCACAATTTTTTAAGGAAAAATGCCCAAAATTATATTGCCTCAGTTAAGCCTGAAGCTGGATTTCCTGAGAATCCCCTGACGGGCCTGGATACTGGCCATCAAAATTCCTTTGCAGACTCTTCACAACTTTAGTCATGATCTTGGCCTTTCTCACATTTGGGTTTAGGTATGGTCCATGCTGCCCATCATAATCGGTCCTCCTAAAGATGTCCACCATCTCCACCATCTCTACAAAGGCTATATTTGAGGCCTTAAATGCTGGTTGGTATGGAGAGGTGACAATGTCAGAAGGAGGGCGCCACCATCCCTGAATAACAACATGTGCAAACAGAGAAAATTTGGTGGGATTTCATAGGTGCAAGGTAAGTAATTTTTAACAGACATCACAGCAATAAAAAATATAAAATGACATTTTATTGAACATAGACAAAGTTTAAAAAATTATGCTGGCTGTGCATAATATAACATAGAAAATAAGGGGTCACTCAGCACTTATAATCCCTACATGTTTCACCCATTGGGGCTTCCTCAGGGGATATGTGTTGAGGGACCAAGCTGGATATATCTCTAAGTAGAATAAACATACAGTTATAAACCATCAATAGTAACTCGAATTATATAATCAAGAAAAAAAAAAATGTTAGTGATTGTCCATAGCTAGGTAGTGTAACTGCCAACTGATAAATAGTTACCTGTTATAAAAAGGGGAGGGACGGGAAGAAAAGGGGGGGTGGGAAAGAAATGAAAGAGAGGGAAAGCAAGAAGAAAGGGAAGTAGGGAGGGAGAGCGGAAAAAAACAGAAAAGAGAGGGGGGAGAAAAAAAGATTCGGGGGGGGGGGAGATGGAAAGAAAAGAGGGGGGGGGTTGAGAGTAAAGAGGGATGGAAACAAGGGGAAATAAAAAGAAAAGAAAGAGGCAAAAAATTATGAAAATAATGAGTTGTTACTTGAAAGGGTTTTTTAATTAGTGGGACTTAACCGTAATGGTTAAAATAAGAGCTGTGCTACAGGAGATAACACAAATGAAGTTGGCACAAGTTTATACAATGATCAAGCGCTATAATAGGGTGATAAACCTGACGCGTTTCGACCCCGTTGGGTCATCTTCAGAGGATTGAGGCGCTGTGACAAAATTTACGTATTAGAGTTCATGGATGTGACCATAAAAATATAATAGAATATATATATGTTTAACAGTATAATTACCAATCACATTGTGTTTGAGCAATTTCTCCTGAGCCTATAATTCTCCGACGACTTCCCCACCGGGTCCCGACAGGGGTCCCTGGCCGTCCACCACGTCAGCAGGGGAAAAGGGGGGGGTTTACTCGCCCATGCGTGTCTTACAAGGAGTCACACCAAGTGGATATTTCCCAAAACTGGGGAGGAGCGTGGGGGCAAGCGAGCGACACCTGCAGCCAAAGCATCAAATAACAGACAACTGTACCATCAGTGCGTTCTGTTTAGCACGGATAGAGATATATGTATCATGTGTCACTTTTTGAAAAAAAGGATAACTCTGTTTGTAATTTATTTAATATTTGTTTGATGTTGTCTGTACTTATTGGGGTCAGCGATGTATGAATATTCCCATAGTGGTGATGGTAACAAAGGGTAGATAGGACTGCATGTAGATATCAGTATGTCAGAGTATGTAATGTAATAAGTAAATAGTGGTATCTATGTGTTGGCCGTGAAATAAGTGACAAAGTAGGGTGAGAATATAGGAATGTAAAGAAAAAGGCGAGTGTGGGGAGAACATGTGAGGAAAGAAGAAGGGGACGGGCAGACTAGTAGGGAATGGAGAGAAAAAAAAACCCAGGGGAAAGGAAGGGGATGGGAAAGAAAGAACGGGAAGGAGGGGGGGCTGGTTAAGGGGAGAATGGGAAAAAAGATTAGGGAGTGAAGGAAAAAAGCTTATGAGGAAAAGATCCAGGGGAAAAAAAAAAAAGGGAGACAGATTGGTGAAGTGTGAGGATAGTGCAGGTGGGGTGATGCATGTGAGTGGAAGGGAAGCATGGGGGTGGGGAAATGGGAAGGTGCAGTGCAAGGGGCCAAATAAAACAATCAAAAAGCAGTGAAAGCAAAAACATCAGCAAAAAACACAATCCAACCGTGTGTATGTGAGAGATGGGTGTGTGTGATGGTGTACTGAAAAATGCATAGGTGCTGGAAAAGGGGTGATGAGGTGTCAAGATGGGAAGAAAATGGGACAGAAGTGAGACAAAGAAACACACAAGGTGAAGTGCAATAAAGGTGAACGTGTATTGAGGGTGGATAGAATCGGATGTAAATTGTACAAAATGATGTAACTAGTCACAGTGGGAAGGAATGACGTGAAAGAGACCCACAATACAGGGTATGTCACGTCAGGTCCAACTCATCAATGTGTTCCGATACTGGTGATTACCTGTCTCCAGAGTATAGGTCAGTTGGTCAGTCTGATGAAACAGTAGGAACTAAATGCAGATCCCCCAATCTGCTCGGTCATTATAAATAAAGTGCTGGCCGCTGATTGGATGCCTAATTGGGCTGCAGGTGCACGCAGGCTGTCCCCACCCCCCTCCAGCAGGGATTAACACTTCACATGTGGCTCCCCCGGCGTTCAGGAAGATGGATATCCCGGCACAGCCGTCACATCCGCCGTAATAGCGTGATGTCGTGATGTCACGCGCACGCATGCAGCATCGCGTGCCCGCAACGCCGCGGCATCCGGATATGATCCGGAATGCCGCTGGCAGGAAGTGATACACCCGAGGGTGCAGAAAGGAGGCACGGACCCTTTAATTGTGCCCCCCCTCTTTTCCTGCCAGGAAGAGACGCAATGACGAAGCCCCCATCCCCAGGACGGGTCCACGGTCCATGGAACCCAAAACAGGCTCCGGAAGGGGGAGAGGCGGGGGAACAACACAATGCAGACAATATGTAAAAGGATTATAAGAAACCTATAAATTTATAAATTGCATTCTAGTGTACAAAGATCTAGAAAGCTGTGAGTGGTTGGAATGCATTCGAGGCAGCCATGGGCTACCTCCATTGGATTTAACAAAAAACGTACATGTGATGCTCCAGATGGTAGGGGTTGTCATTACAGCAGAATGAAAATAATACTAGCCAATGTATTGTAAACATGTTAAGTGCGCCTGAGGGGGCACACTAAAGTGTCCAGTGTTATGATAGATTAGTGAAAACAGGTAGTAAACCCCCCCCTTTTCCCCTGCTGACGTGGCGGACGGCCAGGGACCCCTGTGGGGAAGACGTCGGAGAATTATAAGCTCAGGAGAAATTGCTCAAACACAATGTGATTGGTAATTATACTGTTAAACATATATATATTATATTATATTTTTATGGTCACATCCATGAACTCTAATACGTAAATTTTGTCACAGCGCCTCAATCCTCTGAAGATGACCCAACGGGGTCGAAACGCGTCAGCATTATCACCCTATTATAGCGCTTGATCATTGTATAAACTTGTGCCAACTTCATTTGTGTTATCTCCTGTAGCACAGCTCTTATTTTAACCATTACGGTTAAGTCCCACTAATTAAAAAACCCTTTCAAGTAACAACTCATTATTTTCATAATTTTTTGCTGCTTTAAAGCCCCACGGGGGATATCTTCTTTTTCTTTTTAACATTAATCGGGGTGTGCAGCACTCTATATCTTCTCAGTATGTGTCTCTCCCCTTTTGGGGAAATAAAAGAAAAAAAAAAAAAAAAAAGGAGGTGAGGGGAGAGGGAAAAAGGGGGTACAGGGAGAGGGGTTGAAGAGTGTGAAGGTGAAAAAATAAATAAAAAGGTGAAATGTGAATAAGTGCAGCCAAGGGATATTGGTGGTGAAAAAAGATGAAGTAATGTAGTGATAAAACTGGATTAAATAAACCAGAGAAAGGACATACTTACACAGGACCAATTGAGTCTAAAGGGAAGCAAGGGCTGCCAGATAGGAAGTTTATCTGATTGAGGAAAAGAAGGGCCAATAATGAATGAATGAATGTATTAATAAATGCTGATTAAAAGAAGTGTGAATGGGGAGGAAGGGTAATATCAAAATAGGGTTAATTCAGAAAGGAAGAAAGTTTGTAAATACTGTCACTTATATTGGTCATCCATATAGGACAAAGCTAAAACCCTGTATACAGATCATCTAAAACCATATACCAAACGAAAAGTGGGAGGAAAAGTTCCTCTAAAAGAAGGTAGCAGGTGCTTGTGTTTAATGAATGGTTCACACAAACCAGCATAGTTGTACAGATAGAGCAAATGGATTCAGAGGGGAGGTCAAAAACAATAGGCAGCAGATTTAAGTTGGAAGGAATGGCAACAGAGGAAAAGTTGTGGGAAATACCTTGTGCAGGAGGATACACCAACCCATGGCATGACAGCCCATCTGTCATCTAAATGTGATGTAGTGAGAGAGGTTAAAGTACACTTACATGCCAATCACGTGCCTGCCGACATCCAATGGAGCGGGGGACACGGGAGAACGGCAAACAGACACATGAGAATGGGAGTAGAAAACTACATTACAAATAAGACAGCACGGGCTGTGTGGGGAGAAGGAGGGGGGCGGGCGCTTGAGCAGCTGACATAGCCCATTTAGTGGTCATGCCTTTATCCTCTATCTCTGCTCACAAGCTCATGGGGGAGAAAGGAAGGTAGAACGAAAGTGTAGATAAGAGTGAGAGGAATGGGAAGAAGTAATGATGAATAAAGAAAAATTTGGTGTATCCTCCTGCACAAGGTATTTCCCACAACTTTCCTCTTTTGCCATTCCTTCCAACATAAATCTGCTGCCTATTGTTTTTGACCTTCCCTCTGAATCCATTTGCTTTATCTGTATAACTATGCTGGTTCATGTGAACCATTCATTAAACACAAGCACCTGTTACCTTCTTTTAGAGGAACTTTTCCTCCCACCTTTCGTTTGGTAGATGGTTTTAGATGATCTGTATACAGGGTTTTAGCTTTGTCCTATATGGATGACCAATATAAGTGACAGTATTTACAAACTTTCTTCCTTTCTGAATTAACCCTATTTTGATATTACCCTTCCTCCCCATGCACACTTCTTTTAATCAGCATTTATTAATACAGACATTCATTATTGGCCCTTCTTTTCCTCAATCAGATACATTTCCTATCTGGCAGCCCTTGCTTCCTTCCCTTTAGACTCAATTGGCCTTGTGTAAGTATGTTCTTGTTCTGGTTTATTTAATCCAGTTTTGTCACTGCATTACTGCATCTTTTTTCACCACCAATATCCCTTGGCTGCACTTAGTCACATTTCACCTTTTTATTTATTTTTTCACCTTCACACTCCTCACCCCCTCTCCCTGTGCCCCCTTTTTTTCCTCTCCCCTCACCTCTTTTTTCTTTTATTTCCCCTTGTTTCCATCCCTCTTTACTCTCAATCCCCTCCCCTCTTTTCTTTCCATCCCCCCCCAATCTTTTTTTCTACCCCCTCTCTTTTCTGTTTTTTCCGCTCTCCCTCCCTACTTCCCTTTCTTCTTGCTTTCCCTCTCTTTCATTTCTTTCCCACCCCCCCTTTTCTTCCTGTCCCTCCCCTTTTTATAACAGGTAACTATTTATCAGTTGGCAGTTACACTAACTAGCTATGGACAGTCACTAACATCTTTCTTTTTTTTTTTTTCTTCTTGATTATATAATTCGAGTTACTATTGTTAATGGTTTCTAACTGTATGTTTATTCTACTTAGAGATATATCCAGCTTGGTCCCTCAACACATATCCCCTGAGGGAGCCCCAATGGGCGAAACATGTAGGGATTATAAGTGCTGAGTGACCCCTTATTTTCTATGTTGTTATATTATGCACAGCCAGCATAATTTTTTAAATCTTGTCTATGTTCAATAAAATGTCATTTATATTTTTTATTCCTGTGATGTCTGTTAAAAATTACTTACCTTGCGCCTACAAAATCCCACCAAATTTTCTCTGTTTGCACTTGAGACCTTAAATCTTCTCCTCTGGGATTAGGATGTTTCTGGCTCCGGGCTTTCCTCCTCCTTGTTACTAGAATTAACAGATACCTGCTCTGTCTCCACCATGTCACTCCTACTGCGCGCTGAACGAGAAGGGGCTGGGAATATTCTAGAAAGAAAGTAAGGGGCAGGCGAGGCGGGCGGAGTTTCACGCATGCGCAGTGTATATCAAGCTAACACGCATGTGTCGTGCGTACGATCTGTGTGCGGAGGAAGGAGGAACGGAGGTGGCGAGCATCCTAAACGAAGGTAAAATTTGAACTTGGCCCACCAGTGGCCTATACTGCTTCAAGATTGAGGCCTATATTGGGATAAGACTATGAGAGTTTAGGCTGACATTAGTTTTTTTGTCTTGTGTATTGTCTTCCAGGTAACATGAATCACTTTAACCACTTGACCACTAGGCACTTAAACCCCCTTAATAACCAGACCAATTTTCAGCTTTCAGTGCTCTCATATTTTGAATGACAATTACTCAGTCATACAACACTGTACCTATATGAAATTTTTGTCCTTTTTTTCACACAAATAGAGCTTTCTTTTGGTGTCATTTAATCACCACTGGGCTCTTTATTTTTTGCGCTATAAAAAAAGACCAAAACTTCTGTTAAAAAAAATGAATTTTTCATCGTTTCTGTTATAAAATTTTGCAAATTAGTAATTTTTCTTCATATATTTTGGCCAAAATTTATACTGCTACATATCTTTGGTAAAAGTAACCCAAATCAGTGTATATTATTTGGTCTTTGTGAAAGTTATACAGTCCAAAAGCTATGGTGCCAATATCTGAAAATTGATCACACCTGAAGTACTGTCGACGACTTTCTTGAGACCCTAACATGCCAGAAAAGTACAAATACCCCCCAAATGACCCCTTTTTGGAAAAGACATTTCAAGGTATTTAGAAAGATGCATGATGAGTTTTTTTGAAGTTGTCATTTTTTAACACAATTCTTTGCAATATCAAAATTTTTTTTTTTCTTTTTTATCCACAAAATTGTCATATTAGCAGGTTATTTCTCACACACAGCATATGCATAACACAAATTACACCCCAAAACACATTCTGCTATTACTCACAAGTATGGTGATACCACATGTGTAGGACTTTTACATGCACGGAGCACCTTCAAGCGTTCTGGAGCACCCAGGCCAATTCTGACATTTCTCTCCTACATGTAAAAATCATCATTTATTTGCTAAAAAATTACATAGAACCCCAAAATATTATATATTTTTTTTAAGCAAAGACCCTATAGAATACAATGGTGGTCGTTGCAACTTTTTATCTTGCACGGTATTTGCGCAGCAATTTTTCGAACGCTTTTTTTGGAAAAAAAACTGTTTTGTGCTTTAAAAAAAACCTAAGCAGTAAAGTTAGCCCAATGTTTTTGCATAATGTGAAAGATGAACTTATGCCAAGTAAATAGATACCTAACATGTCACCCTTCAAAATTGCACACGCTCGTGGAATGGTGCCAAACTTCACTACTTAAAAATCCCCATAGGCGACGCTTTCAAATTTTTTACTAGTTACATGTTTTGAGTTACAGAGGAGGTCTAGGGCCAAACTTTTTGTTCTCACTCTACCAATCGCAGCGATACCTCACATGTGTGGTTTGAACACCGTTTTCATATGTGGGAGGGACTTACGTATGTGTAACGCTTCTACATGCAAGCACAAGGGGACAGGGGCATTTTAAAAAATTTTATTTTATTGTTCAATTTACTTTATTTTGGTTTGATGCTTTTTTCCAAAAAAAATTTTTGATCACTTTTATTCCTATTACAAGGAATATAAAAATCCCTTGTAATAGGAATATGGCATGACAGGTCCTCTTTACAGTGAGATATGGGGTCAATAAGAACCCACATCTCACCTCTAGGCTGGGAAACCTGAAATAAATAAATAAAAAAAAAAAGATCCTGGCTTCGATCGTAGCGGTGAGTCGGTAGAAGCACCTGAGGGCAGCGGGAGGGGGGACGTCCCCTCTCGCCTCCCGTAAGAACTATCAAGCAGTGGAACAGCTGCTATGATAATTCTTATGGTGTAGGGAATTGCCGGCTGATAAAGCTGATATCTGGGCAGCCTTGGGGGGATGGGGCGGAGGGTCGCCACGTAGGTGCGTCAGGTTCGCACCGGAGCCTCTGCCTCCCCGCACTCTCGTTCGGCTCGTGGCTGGAGAACCGCCGTTCCCGCAGAAGAGCGCCATAAAGCTTCCCTCCCGATGGACCCTCGCCCTCCTCTGGCCCGCTCAGGGCGGATTCGACCACCCCTTCGCTTCACTGGAAGCAGCGCTGGATCCTCTGGCAGACGGATGCAGCCCTCCGACGAGCAGGTCAGTTAAAGTTTACCTGCAGCTGCAGCAGTAAGGAGAAGTTCAGTGGGATGCTCTCGGGGATGTAAGAATAGGAGGAGACGGGGAGAGTGAAGGCACACCGTGGTAAGGTCCCCTGAAATCAGATCTACCCAGAAGGGCTGTGGATCCTCCTAGCTTTGTATATTGATCCATATTTAAGGTACTAGTGATGGAGGAATCCTATTTTTGCTATGTGAATTGAAGGACATTTAAATCAGTTAATTGCTTTATTTAAAGGCTGGCTCAGAAGTAATTGTGTGGAGGTCTTAGCCCCTGACTGAATGTAACAGCAATATCTTGAACGTAAATACTCTCACATGTTTAGCTTAAAAAACATCTATGCTATCTCCCTCTATATGTATGCAAATATATAGGGTTTGATTTAAGTACACCCTCAGGAAGGTCTTATTTTCCCTTGTATACCCGCAGGTCTGTGGGAGGTTTGAAGAAGTGTGTGGGGAATGTAGACCTATGGGTAAGCTAAACTGAACTGTTTGACTAAGCATCTATAATTGAAATGAGAAGACCCTGTAGGTGTCCAGCTCCCCCCCTTTTTTGGAGGTATTGAGGAAATGCTTGACGGATTGCACTAAATAAATCACACTCTAACTGGACAATTTCCCAAGGACCAGGACCGCTATCAGACTAACTGCCCTTCGCTTGGCCTGGTAGGAGATAAATCAGAGATATGAGGGGAAAAGCCTCCAAAACTGGGAAAGGAGCCATGACAGTGGTAAGCCCTGGTGGGATTCAGCGATACATGGCCACGGAATCTAGCATATTAGAAGAAACACAGGGAAGCCCTAGATTAAGGGCTCCAATGCGACCAGGAACCAGCAGACAGAAGGAGGAGAACAAAGGAGGGAAAATCCAAGAAGGTAAAAACGCAAAGTCAAGAAATAGTGGGAACCTCCTACAAAGCTGTTCTGAGGCCCAAGATGGAATACTGAGGAAAAATGGGGGTGAAGAGGAGTTAGGGGGGAGAAGACCCGCTCAGCAGCCACTACAGGAAGAAGTTCCACAAATTAAAGAAATGCTTGCTGAGATGCTGTTCAAAATGGAAACTTCACTAAAAACGGATATTGCGGCAATAAGATCAGATATTGGAGATGTGCTTAAAAGGGTGGAGGAGGCAGAGGACAGATTAGAAGAGCACGAGCAAAGATTAGAAAGTATCAGTAAGCAGCTAAGAGACTTACAAAATACAAACAGAAATCTCCTCTATAAAATCGAAGATCAGGAGAATCGCAGCCGACGTAAAAATCTGCGACTCAAGGGTTTGCCGGAAAAATATGGAAATTAAGTTTTGATGCCAGTATTGCAGTAACTGTTTAACCCCCTGTTGGAAAAAGAAATAACAGACCCACTGAAAATAGACAGAGCCCACAGGATCGCACGTTATCCCCAAAATAGAGCAGAAAATCCAAAAGAGATGTAATAATAAGGTTTCACTATGTAGAAGAGAAAGTTAAAATAATGGGAAAACGGCGGCAGCAGCCAGGATTAAGTTTTGAAGGAGTGGAATTGCAAGTCTACTTGATCTGTCGACAGAGACTCTCCTTAGGAGACTATTAAAACCATTGACTGAGCTATTGAAAACATCAGATATCCTATCAATGGGGGTTCCCAGCTTGCTTAATCGGGAAGAAAAATGGGCGAATGGCAGTTTTGAGATTCCCAGAAGATTTGGAAGATTTCTGCAGCAGACTGGGTGTTGTCCCCCCACCTCTCCCAGGTTGGGGGGGGAAGAGGGGAGGTCCACCCGCAAGAAGAGTAGGGGAATGGAGAAGAGTGGTCATTAAGTAATTAACGTAGAATCTATGTAGTATTAAGCTCAGGGGAAATGGGAATATGGGAACCCTCCAGCGTGAACTGAGTGTGACGGGGAGGTGGGGGGGAGCGGGGTGGGCCTGGGGGCACAGGTGCCTTGAGCCCATTTGGAAATATGGGGGTAGTGCGGCATCAAGTTAATGATCTTCACCCGACCCATATGTTGAATCGAGGGGCCTGTACAGTCGCTTTAGGTGACATGTACCAGACCAGGGGGGTGGGAGGGCGGGAAGGGGGGAAAGGGGTGCGTGGTTGCAGGGGGGGATGAGATAGGTGGGGGAATTTTTTTTTTCCCTCCCCCCTCTCTCCCTCCCGGGGGTGTGCCCCACGGGATCAGCCAGGCGCTCCCACTCGAGATGAAACTTGAGAGTAGTAAATTTTGTTACATATAATGTAAAGGGTTTGAATACAGCAAAAAAAGGTATAAAATTAACCAGGAATTGCAGTTTTTGGGAGCAAATGTGGTGTTTCTGCAGGAAACCTATATTACGCACTCAGGAGGGGGATTGGCATCGCACCAATTCCCAAAGTGGTTTTATGGGGATGCAGGGTCCACACATTCAAGGAGAGTGGCTATAGGGTTTGATAAGACAATGATGTTTGTAGAGAATGAGCGCCTGGCTGACCCAGGGGGCAGATTCCTTTTTTTAAAGGGGAAATTTTTCGATGTATGGATCACAGTTGCGAACATTTACTCTCCTAATAAGAATGCTGAGTAATTCCTAAGAAAAGTCTTGATGAAGCTGGAGTCTTTTAAAAAAGGTAAACTAATATTGGCAGGGGACTTGAATTGGAGCATAGACCCTGGGATAGACACTTCAAGGGGCGTAATAAAGCCCGGTTTAAAAGGCGAGACACTAAAAAAAAGTTAATGCATCTACTGCTAATGGATGCGTGGAGAATATGTCACCTAAAGGAACGCGATTATACCTTTTACTCTTATGCCCATAGATCATTCTCGAGAATAGATTACTTATTAATAGAACATCAGTTGGTCCCCCATTTGAAGGCAGCTGAAATTAAAGCAATCACCCTTTCAGATCACGTGCCGGTGAAAATCAAGGTAGAGATCGCCAGTGCGACACAGACTAGGATGAATAGGAAATTGAACGATTCTCTAATCCAAGACCCGGACTCAGTAGAGAAAATAGAACAGGAACTGAAGAGCTAGTTTGAGATAAATGACACAGACGATATATCTAGGGCCACACTTTGGGAAGCGCATAAAAGCTATATAAGAGGAATCTTGATTGCCATTGGAACAGGAAAAAAAAAAGAAAGGGGAGAAAAGATGACATGTTTATATAGAGAGATCCAGGAATTGGAACAGATTACAAGACCTAGGGGGATCCCAGAAAAGCAAGAACTAATAGGGAAAAGAAGAGAATTGGATGAGTTATTAGACAAGGAAAGGAAGTGTGCTTTCTATACGATTAACAGAAATATGTACCAGGAGGGTAACAAATCAGGAAAGTGGATGGCAAGAAGGGTTAAAGAAAAAAAGGACAGGACATTCATATCTAAAATAAGAAATGAGGAGGGGAACTTAGAATTCTCCTCCCCTAAGATCGCCAAAGTATTTCAATCTTATTATAGTGCCCTATATAAAGTAGGAAGAAATAAGGAGACGAGTGAAAATAAGAAGGTAAGGATAAAGGAGTACCTTTGGGGACTAGACCTTCCCAGGGCGGAAAGGGAGAAGGTGGAGTATCTTGAGACTCCCATAACATAGGATGAAGTGGAAAAAGCGATAAACACTGCCTTGGGGAAGAGCCCGGGCACCGATGGTTACTCCATAGCATACTACAAAAAATGTTCTAAAATTTTGGTACCCAATCTGTGCAACTATCTAAATGCATTGGGCGAGAATGAAGAGACTCGGGAAGAGTTCCTGTTAGCTCACATCACCCTAATTTTGAAAGAAGGAAAGGACCCAGCATCCCCAGGAAGCTATAGGCCAATCTCGCTATTAAACGTAGACACAAAAATCTTTGCCAAAATACTTGCGGATAGGTTGAAAGATGGATTGAATCAGTGGATACACAATGACCAGACGGGTTTTGTACCTGGAAGGGAGGGGAGGGATAATTCCCTGAAAACAATTTTCTTAATGCAGGAAGCCCTCAGGAGTAATATACCAGCGGCCCTATTGTCTATCGACGCCGAAAAGGCTTTCGATAGAGTGGACTGGGGGTTTATGGTTGAAACTCTGAAGCATTTAGGGATCGGGGAGAGGATGATGAAATGGATTCTGTCGTTCTACAGATATCCGAAGGCTAGAGTCAGAGTAAATGGAACCCTGTCTTCTCCCCTTGAGTTATTTAACGGGACAAGACAGGGTTGCCCCCTCTCCCCGATCCTGTTTGTCTTGACCTTGGAGCCACTTTTAGCGGCATTCCGCAAAAATGTGGATATTAGGGGAATAAAGGTGGCAGGAGAGGAGTATAAAGTAGCGGCTTTCGCCGAGGATTTATTATGTTACATCACTTCCTCCAGAATAACAATCCCCATGGTACTCAAGGAGTTAGAGCGTTATGGAAGATTTACAAATTTTAAAATAAACATGAGTAAATCAGAGCTCTTAAACATATCAATCCCTAGGAGGGAGCAGAAAGCAATTCAATCGGGTCTTTCCTTTACCTGGTCTAAGAAGGAATTGGGGTACTTGGGTATAAAATTGACACCAACACCGGAGGATCTGCTTGCTGCTAATTATATTCCCTTGCTGAATAAAATTAAGGATTTGTTAAGCAGGATGAGGAATAGAGCACTGTCGTGGATTGGCAGAATAAACGCGGTAAAAATGTTTGTCCTGTCCATATTGATCTATAGCTTTCAAATTATTCCAATAGCTCTTCCTCCCATGTGGAGGTATACCCAGATACAGCACTTTGCACAATCACTAATGCAACCACTGAGAGGAAGGGATCAATTGAGAGCTATAGAAAAATTATTTAGTACCCCCACTAGTGTGAAAGGGAGCATATCTAAAGTATATAAAGTACTAAGGGAGGAAGCAAGTAAAGGTTACCCTACCTTCCTGGGGAAGTGGGAAAGAGAAATAGGATACCTAAAAGATGAGAAACGTAGAAGAAAGATCTTAAAAATGGTTTATTTTATGGCAAGAGACTCCCGGACGTACGAAATGGCCTATAAGGTGATAACGAGGTGGCACAAGACACCACAGCAGGTCCACGAGTATGATGCTGAGACCCCTCCAACCTGCTGGAGGGGGTGTGGGGCGACCGGATCCTTTGCACATATTTGGTGGGAATGCCCCAAAATACAGGTGTATTGGGAGGAAATCTTGGGAGAAATCCGGCAAATAACGGGTGAGCAGATTAATAAGAACCCTTGGACGTGTCTGTTCAACGACTCGGAGGAAAAGACACCTCAATATGGCAAATCGGTGGTCCCACACCTCCTAAACGCGTCAAAAGCATTAATTCTGTGCTGCTGGAAGGAGTTAGAAGCCCCAAGGTTAAGGGAGTGGATAATAAGGGTGGAATGGGTAAGGGGAATGGAAGAATCAATCCACCTGATGGAGGGCCTACAGGAAAAATACCACAGGACCTGGACGAAATGGCTTGAGTTTAGGAATAAGGAGAGATACATGATAATTATGGATCCCTGAGGGCGGGGGGAGTGAAAGAGAGGGACGAGAGGGGGTGGAGGGGACTAGGGGAAGAAAATAAATCTATTTTTATCCACTTTGTACATAAAAAGGAAAAAAGTTATAAATTCCTTTGAAAATCATATTAATAAAGATAACTGGAAAAATAATAATTTTTTTTTATATGCCACAATGATGCGAAAACGAGAGATATGAATGATGCAAAAACGATATATACTAATGACTCGGTTGAGTTAAATCTCTCTAAATTATAGCTGAAGTGGTATAAAAAAAGAAAAAAGAAAAAAAAGATAAAGCTGATATATGAATGATGCCTGTAGCTGCAGGCATCATTCAGATATCCTCGCACAAAGTCAAGGATGTCGTATGACGGCCGGCGGGCGGGAAGTGGTTAAACGCATTTTTTTTTTAACACAAAGTTGTCCATTTATAGAATATTTCTAACACATAGCATGTACATACCATAAATGACACCCCAAAATAGATTCTCCTACTCCTCCTGAGTACGGCGATATCGCATGTGTGAGACTTCCACAGCCTGGCCACATACAGAGGCCGAGTACAGCCGAGCATGGCAGAGTATGGCACGGTATTGCAGGGTATTGCAGCGTATGGCTGGGTATTGCAGCGTATGGCTGGGTATTGCAGCATATGGCAGAGTATGGCTGGGTATGGCACGGTATTGCAGAGTATGGCACGGTATTGCAGAGTATGGCACGGTATTGCAGAGTATGGCACGGTATTGCAGAGTATGGCACGGTATTGCAGAGTATGGCTGGGTATTGCAGAGTATGGCTGGGTATGGCACGGTATTGCAGAGTATGGCACGGTATGGCTGGGTATGGCAGAGTATGGCTGGGTATGGCACGGTATGGCACGGTATGGCTGGGTATTGCAGAGTATGGCGGTTTATTGCGGGGTATTGCAGGGCATTGCAGAGTATTGCAGGGCATTGCAGAGTATTGCAGGGCATTGCAGAGTATTGCAGGGCATTGCAGAGTAGTGCAGGGTTTTGCTGAGCATGGATGGATGGATGGCTGGATGTGACTGCATTTGTCACAGATCTACGCTGTGGGCACTACACATCCAGCCCACAGCACTGTTGCCATCCGATCCCTCCCCCTCTGTACCGATCGGTACACAGAGGGGAGGGAGGAACCGGCGTCATGATATGATGCCGGTTTGTTTACATGTGATCGCTACGTCATTTGACGGAAAGATCACATGGTAAACGGCCCAATCAGCCAGATGGCCAGTTTCATAGACAATTACAGGGAGATGAGGAATTTGTGGGAGGTGAAACACAGCTTATATTATAATAAACAAGCTAGGAGGTCAACGCTGGAGAAATTTCTGGAACTTGTGAAGACTCGGGTCCCCGATGCAACCATCCTGTTCTTGGAAAAGAAAATTGGGATCTTGAGGAACATGTATAAGAAGGAGCATAATAAGATCCAGAAATCACTCAGATCAGGAGCAGCAGGAGCTCAAGTGTATGTACCCAGGCTGTGGTACTTCAACAAACTGCGGTTTCTGGATGACCAGACTGAAGCCAGGGAATCACTTTCTACCCTTCCCTGCAGCCTTCCCTCCACCCTTCCCTCAACCCCAGCAGAGGCTGACGAGGAACAACCTGGGCCTTCCATCCTGGAAGAAGTGGATGCGCCCAGCTGGAGCCAGGTATATTATTTTTAGACATATTTATTGTCCTAATATTAATGATGTTAACTAGATGTTATAATTGATAACAAATTAATGATTTAAAACAAAGAGATTTACATATCAATAGACAGTAGTGGCCAAAAATGTTTGGGACAAGAATGAAAACTGCTGGGGTCAGAATGATAGTTTTTTCTATTTATTAACATTCAATTTGCAAGTCATGAGCTAAAAATTGTGTGTGATTGATGAAGCAAAAACTAAAACTATGTCCCTTTTTTATACACAGGATGAGCTCAGCCAGGAGGAGGGTCTGGAAAGTGGCAGGCAGGAGGAGGTAGGTGGGCCCAGTGTCAGCCAGGAGGTGGGCGGGCCCAGTGTAAGCCAGGAGGTGGGCGGGCCCAGTGTCAGCCAGGAGGTGGCTGGGCCCAGTAGGAGCCTCGCCCAATCCCAGGTGCCTCCCCTCCGCCTTACAACAAAAAGGCCCAGGAAGGGAACGATCATGGAGGAGGGAGCACTGGGCCTAAAGATGACTATAAAAAATAATTCAAAACATAATGGAGATCTGGCTAAAAAAAAATTAAAAGATTAAAAGAGATCACAAGAAATAATAAAGAAATAAGTTTGTCAGAACTCTGTGTGAATATCAGCAGCAAAACAACTTCATTATTCTAGCATTATAAAGCACAAAATAATGCGCTGCATTAAAAGATCACAGAATTTGCAGTGTGAGGAATGTTCTATCTCCATTATGAATGCTAGTTTTACCAGATCGAGCGCTTCCGTCTCGTACTTGTTTCAGAGCATGCGTCGTTTTTGGTGCGTCGGAACAGCATACAGATGAGCGTTTTTTTTCCGATAGTAATTAGTTATGTCGGAAAAATATAGAACATGTTCTCTATTTAAGTCCGTCAATTTTCAACAGAAAAAGTCTGATGGGACATACACACAGTCGGAATATACAATGAAAAGCTCCCATCGGACTTTTTCTGAAGGCTCCATATCCTCAGTCAGCTCCCAGGAATCATGCTGCTCAATACAGATATTATGGAGCACACAGAAAGAAACTGGGTTTTGAGACCAATTAGGAGCTCCGTATTTGTCTGGGTTGTCTGCAAAGCCTTATTGCAGTGATGTTCTGCTTTTGCCCTGGGGTTTCTGACGGGAGCCATGATCCACCACAATCGTGTATAGCCTAGAAACAAGGAAAAAATTAACTATTAACATATTAATGGTACATCATAACCCCAACTTCAACCTCCACCACAAAAAATGGCTGTAGATTTTCTGGACATGTCAAAAACATGATGGTCAATCATATGTTTGTCTAAGTTTAGTCATAATTAAAATGGAATGGCTTCAGATTCTACCCTAAGCTTAAAGGATGAGTTCACTTTTCTAAAAAAATAAAAATAAATGCACTCTTTTTGCAGGTAAAAAGATGTGCATTTATTTGTATTTTTTTAGGACCCTGGAAAGCATTGCACCAGCGATCAGCAGATCACTGATGCCATGCAGGTCTCCTGCATGTCATGTCACTGTGAGCTGTCTGCCCATACATTGTACGGCCAAGCCGCTTCACACTGACAGGAAGACTAAATGAACTACCACAGCTCTCAACAGTGAGAGAACTAGCTGAAAGCTGCAAAGGATGTTAAGACATTCAGTCACAGAACTGGACAGAACTAGTGACAGCTAGTAAACTTCTTCCCATACTGCTCTCACAGGGAGAGAGGGCAGCGGGGAGGGGTTGCAGCAGTGGGAACATGTGGTGGAACATGTAACATGTTCCCAAAGGTGAACTTATTCAGGTTCGCAGACTCAGTTCATCTGACTGGCTGAGCCATGATGACATCACCCCTGCGCTAGCGCACGGGAGTCACTGTTTATGGGCCAGACCTCTGAAGGTATGGCACAGTATGCTATTCCTTCAGAGTGCATGTGCCGGTGATGTCACCGTCTGCTTCTCTGAGGAATATCTCCTAGACAGTGCACTTTTACGAGATATTCATTTTACCCACAGGTAAGCTTTATTATAAGCTTACCTGTAGGTAAAAATGGCTGACAAGACTTTACTACCACTTTAACTAATCTCAGACCTAACTAATTCATCGATTGTCCTTTGCACTATATAAAATAAAAACCTCAGAAAAACCTCACTACATCTTTAGCTTTGCTAACAGAGCCATCCTTGCTCCCAGATCCATTCTTGCTATCAGAGCCATCCAATCTGTCCATCCTTAACCACTTGCCGACGGCAGAAGGGCATGTTCAGGCAGATTAATGTACCTGTGCGTTGCCCTTTAAGAAGTGGTTTGCGCGTGCGCGCCGCGACCTCCGTGTGTGTGATCGTGGGTCCCGTGGACTCGATGTCTGCGGGGATACCCGCGATCGTCTCACGGAGAGTAAGAACGGGGAAATGCTGATTTAAACAAGCATTTCCCTGTTCTGCCTAGTGACAGGACACTGATCGCAGCTCCCTGCAATCGGGGAGATCAGTTAGAATCACTCCCTAGGACACATTTAACCCCTTCACTGCCCCCTAGTGGTTAACCCCTTCACTGCCAGTCACATTTGCACAGTAATCAATGCATTTTTAATTGCACTGATTGCTGTATAAATGTGAATCGTCCCAAAATTGCACCAAAAGTGTCTGAAAAAAATCACTGATCGCCGCCATTACTAGTAAAAAAAAAAAAATGATTAACAAAAATGCTTATTGCGATTTTTTTTTTTTTTTTTTTTTTTTTTACCGAAAATATGTAAAGGAATACGTATCGGCCTAAACTGAGGAAAAAACATTTTGTTTTTTATATATTTTTTGGGGATATTTATTATAGCAAAAAGTTAAAAATAATGTGGTTTTTTTTCAAAATTGTTGCTATTTTTTTGGTTATAGCGCAAAAAATAAAAACCGCAGAGGGGATCAAATACCACCAAAAGAAAGCTCTATTTGTGGGGGAAAAAAGGATGTTAATTTTGTTTGGGAGCCAAGTCGCACGACCGCGCAGTTGTCAGTTAAAGCGACGCAGTACCGAATCACAAAAAGTGCTGTGGTCTTTGGGCAGCCAAATGGTCCGGGATTAAGTGGTTAAACAAATGTCAGCAAAAAGAAGGCATGACTTGACTCATCTGCCCCAACCTTGTTTTGTGTTTTTTAGTTACCCCTATCTCCTGGAGGCCTCCTGCTGTACTGTATGAGCAGTGTCCTGCGAATGTAGGGCTGACGCATGCTCATGATGGACCCATCTGCCCTCCTGGTAAGGAAACAAACAGCATTTTCACAAAAATGTGAGACAAGCTGATATTGCTGCACAAAACATACTCACCAAAGCATTTTCTCCAAGATAAAATTTATAATATATAAAAAAATAAAAAATATATATTAGGTTACGTTCCATTATTAATGTTTGCTATATTGTCAATTTTATTTATAGAGGCAATCAACTCCCACTAGGCCCTTATGCTAGAAAGATTGAGGCCCCTGTATCCAATGCAGAGGTATGTGAAATTTTAAAGAAGTCTGGGGTTTAAAAAAAAAAAAAACATACATACTCATCTTCATGCTGTAGCATTGGTCTGATTCTGCAGCTGTCCCCCGCTGGCTTGAAGCCTGACAACTGAGAGATCTTATGACTGCTGTCTCCGTTCTTGGTCAGCTCTGAGCAGAGAGTGGCGACCGTGAGGGGGTGGCGGCAGCCCGCTTTGGCTATCAGCCGAGCCCTAACGGAGCAGTCAATTAGGAAATTGGGTGGATCCCAACAATATGGTTGGGATGCTTCTAGAGCCTGGAACTGCTCTGTTACATCAGCTGGCAGTGGGCTTTAGCCCACTATTAGCTGACTTTGGGTCAGAGAAGAGCAAAATAAAGTGCACTCTTGTGACCCATATTTCCTTTCTCACTATAATTTGTTGCCACAAACTTGACGTTCACCTCTGTATCAGATCCTTAAAACTAAAGCAACATGTCTTGTGTGTAATGGAATGTGATTATGAGTGTCATTGTGAAATGCCTATTTCTAATATAATCGCATAAGTATAAGTGCTTATTTTCTTATACTCAGCTATTAGCCTTAATCATGCTCAAATTAGATGTCTGCCAGCTTCTCCTTTCATGTGAAACACAAGTGCAAGAGTTAAAGTACAAAGAACAAAGTTAAGAAGATTGCACCTATTTTCAGGCCTATGAGGCTACACTCAAGACAAACAGGAACTGAAAATAAGACACTGTAATTAGCTATGATAGTCTGCTATCTCCTTTATACAGATATAACCCAGCAAAGCTTACATTTCGTCACAATAATGAATATGTATAATTTGTGGTTTGTACACGCTTGTTTTATTCGATATTTGATTTGATAACGAAATATCCGGCTCTCAATATATCATTTTTGAGCCCAGGAAATAAACATCAGAAGTACCAAACTTACTGAACGTGTCCGTGTCAGTGATTTGTGGTTGAATGTGCACATTTTCACATCGAAGGTTAATTTGGCCAGGGGGACAGAAACAAGGGTACCGAGCAGTTCTGTTCGGTCCAAAACATTGTGTACTGTGCTAATGTCAACATCCTCCAGCTCAACATTCCACTGCTTTCTATCCAAAAGAATGTAACTTTCATGTCCAGCCTTGTAGTAATGTGTTGCCTCAGAGTGTGGAAGCCTTACAACTTCTGAAGGCTTTTTAACCACTCCAGCCTCTGTGATGTACCCTTACGTTTCCAGGTTGAAGGGGTTATACAGGGATGATGCCTGCGTATTTTGTCACTTCCAGTTTTGGCCTAATGTAAATAGGATGTTACCGGTCCATGAAAACATCAGATCAAGCTGATCTTGGTTTGATCTGATGCTTTCAAGGGAAGAAGAGAGATCTAATAGACCCCAGATCTTTCAGTAAAGAGTACCTGTCACTGCCCATGCTATCACGAAGGATGTTGTTCATCCCTTGTGCTAGAAATAAAGTTGACCAAAAAAAATGGAAAGCGACAGTGTAAAAATAAAAAATCAATAATAAAATAAAGAAATGTAAGCGCCACTGTCCCTCCATGTTAGCGCACAAAGCCAAGCACACGCAACGGTCCCAAGCGCATATGTAAATAGTGATCACACCACACATGTGAAGTATTACCACGTATATCAGAGTGAGAGCAATAATTCTAGCACCAGACCTGTGTAAATCTAAAGTGGTAAATTGGTAAAGGCTTTTAAAGAGCCACCAATGGATAATTTAGTGTACCATAAATAAACGCCATTCCACAGGTGTGGACATATTTAGTATCTATTTACTTAGTATAACATCAATTTATTTTTATACTTTACCAAAAAACGGGGCATTATATTGTGTTTGTGTGCATTAAAATTCATTAAAATTATTTTTTTCCACAAAAAATTGTGTTTGAAAAACCTCTACCCAAATAAAAAAAATTGCAACACTCGCCATTTTATTCTGTAGGGCCTCTGCTTTAAAAAAATATATAATGTTTGGGAGTTCTTGGTAATTTTCTAGCAAAAGATTTTTACATACAGTATACTGTATGGGAGAAGTACAAAGAAGGGGAATTAGGGATTATAGCGGTGCCTAGTATATAGAAAATTACAGTATTTTACTTAAAAAAATATAAATTTTATTACATAGATGTACAGAAGTCAACAAACGTAGGGTGAATAAAATATAAGCAGAGTAATATACAGATAGTAATATTGGCCAAAGTATCCATATGCTTGTAATGGTCACTGACGTGTCAAGTCCCTACATGTTTTGCCAAACAATGTCTTCTTCAGGGAATTCTATGATCATTAAAGGATCAAATACATTATGATAGAAAAAGGGAATACAAGAAATACTGAAAGCAAATAAAATATACTGATCAGGTGGAAAAAGAATCTGTAATACAGCACTACAGAGGCACCACAATGCAGCAAAGTATACTGAACTCTGCAGGAATAGGATGTAGCACAGGGGTTTGCTACCAAAGTTATCATATTAAGTAAAGTATTGTTTCTTAAGTAAGGGTTTGGCTCTCCCTCTGGCTGAAACTTTATCAGGATCTTTCCTTCATTTAAGAGGTAAACAGTTATGCATTGTGGGATATGTAGTTTGATGGGGAAGTGGCTAATGTTGTTAACTCAGTTTGGGAACTACTGGACCCACAATGCCCAGTCACAGACCCACAATGCCAAGTCACAGAACAGCCTGCTGGGTAAGCAGATAAAAGGACACGTGCAGCCATCTTTTGGCCTCTCTGGACGCCATTCAATACCTGCCAGCAGGAGGTCTGTGTGTGACCAAAAGACTGTGGCCTACACGGCGTGGAGCGGGATCGCCAGCCTCTGAGGGACTTCAGAATACAGCCCTACCAGCTTAGCAAGCGGATCGGTGTGTAGTGCTAGGACATTTGGAAGTTTTCCTGCATCCCAGCCATCCCAGGAGCGGTACAGCGCAGCGGCGCCATCTTTCATCAGACAGACATCAAGAGGGGAGACTGGACGGAGCCTCACAGCCTCTGGGTCTATTGTGGTGAGAGGGCATCTGCCCAATTCAATAAAGTGCACTATTTGCTGAACAAGTTATTTATAGACTGCTGGTGAGACTTGTAGTCCCACAGAAGTGATCCTACCTATTTAGAGGTTGCATCCAGCTGAACTCTGGGGTCTGTTATTCCCCGTGCTGTAAAGTCAGTACTGTATTACACTCATACATGAGGCAGGAAGCTACAAGAGCCATATTTCTTCAGTCACACAGTTATCTATGTAGCATTTATTCTACAGTTTGCTTTCTCTCTTTACCCTGTTGGATTACAAATACTGCAGTTGAACTCCAGGCTAGCTGAAGATATCGGGAGGTAAGGAGCTCTCATCATTTTCTGCAAAGCATCACGGTTCTATCTTTGTAGTTTGAACACTGAATTACAACCTGGGGGGGGGCATGAGTACAGGTTAAATATTGCATTGTAGTGTTGAATGTAAATAACATTATATTATGACAGTTTGGTGTGTGTGTGTATTGGGGCTTCAGTAGGAAGGTGTTTAATATAGGTTTTAGAGCATATTGAACCTCTCATTGCACACCCATCTGCATATACTCCCTACTGTAATTATTGAACCCACCATTTCACATATACACTGACTGTTATCTATCGTCACTTATTGTTTCTGATTTATCACATTGTTCATTGTGTTTAATATCCACTTTAGTAAACTTTCTGAGTGGTTAATTGATATTCTGTGTGAGTCTCTATTTACTACTACAGCTGGTGAAGTGACGGGACCCAGGGCTATGGTAAATATACTTTATGGTTTATCATTACTGTGTTTCTCTCTATTGCTGGGTCCCATACTAATATTACCAAGCAGGTGTGCCAGAGGGGTTGAGAGCGTTCTTGGGGTTGAGAGGCAGGGTGCAGAATCAAACATTCATTAGTGGCTCCTTCGGGGGTAGCGCTACAGGTGGGGGCTTATCCGGGATCTCTGCTATTCCCCTAGAGGGCACCCCTATAAGCACCAGAATGGATCCCGCCACTGTGATTCAGTGGTGCAAAGCAGAAGACGCCTGCTCAGAAGCAAGCATTGAACTCCCTGGAGAGGCTTGGGTGGATGAACAAATCAGTCAAGTGGTGAAGGCATTGTCCCCAGACAGAAAGGCATGGGTGATTGCTGTCAGACCAGATCGTGTGATCCCCTGAACTTATGCATTGCAGGAATGGAGAGAGGGGGTCCCTGAAAGCTTCAAGGGCACAAGTGTGCAACTGGCCAACAAGACAAAGCTTTGCATACTACACCCAAAGGTTCTAGACGAGGGCTCTACCAGCTCCACACAAGCGGAGTCAATTATAGGGAAAGTTCACTCCCAGCCACCTATGGCCATGACTGGGCCAGAGATTTTTACAGCCATAGGGGACTTTATGTCAAAATGCCAGAAGAACAATCCAGTGTGTGTAGAAGCTGGATACCGGAAAATGATGATTTTCTCCGGAAAACAGCCTGTGCCAAATGGAGAGGAAAAATTTGAAGTATGGATAGACCAGAGGCCCAAAAGAAGCAATGCATTGGTGAGAGTTTGAGAGGAGCTGGTGCTGAGGCTATGAGGAACTTGAGATTTGGTAACATAACCTGTACAGCTTATGATCACCTGGCCATGTTACGGGAGGAGTTCGGGCAGACAGAGAAAGCAGCTGACCTAATCTTTCAATTTGAACACACCCTTCAACGTCAAGGTGAACGCCTGTCTGAATACATCAGATGGCTGAATAAGATGTTATACCAGACTGTGCTAAAAAAAGGGATGATGCCCTCCACCATAGACCAGGCCAGAATATAGCAAATATTAAAGGGGGCTTTACGCTCTGATCCAGTCTGGCTCCAGCTGAAGACTTATGTGGGTGTTATGTCCCTCAAATACCCTGATCTCATCAGAGTAGTGATAGAAGAAGAGGCCATGTTCGATGACAAGCGAGCAGCTGTTCATCCAGCTTCTACATCTCTAGCTGAAGACGGGTCCGTAGGAACAGTGGAGCAAGACTCTGAAATAGCCGCCCTGAAATCTCAAATGGCACAGATAATGGATATGAAGACCTTGCTGATAGCGAAGATCACCAAGACCACTAACGAAGGTGCCACAAACAAGAGTGACTCAGACTCCATCTACTACCTCGGGTCAGAGGCCAATGAGTAATGAAATTTGCTTCAGCTGCGGAGGAACTGGACATTATCGATGAGTGTGCCCAAGCCCAGTAAAGCCTGAGGCACAGCGCCAAAAGCTGGCGGGAAACTTCAGAGGGTCCCGGTGAAGGAGTCACCCGGGTGCCCTGCTACATTAGCTAGCTCCAGGAACCCCAACGAAGCAAAGAGACCAGGAGGGAAGTCCAAAATCTCACAGAGGGCTCCCGCTTTTGCCTCTGAGCAACCCAGTGTACCACTCCCTTTGACCCAGACTACCCAGCGTCAGAGTCAATGCACACCAGACTCCCAGAGTTCAATGGAAACTAAAGCCGGATCGGAATCTTCACAAGAAAGGAGTGCAGATACAAGCCACCGAACAGGCCCAGCCTGCCACTTCTCACAAATTCCCTCTCAAGTTAGTGGGACCGAAGGACCATCCCTGATCAATATACCACCCCAAGGATAGAAGATGCCTTACAGAGCCTGTCGGGGGCAAAATGGTTTAGCATGTTAGATTTTAAGAGTGGGTACTACCAAATCCCCATGCACCCTGAAGATCGGGAGAAGACCACTTTCATTACCCCAGTGGGATTCTTTGAATTTTAATCGCAGCCTCAAGGCCTGTCCGGCACCCCGGCTACCTTCCAAATTTGATGGAGAAGACTGTGGTTGACATGAACCTGATAGAGGTATTGGTGTACTTAGATGACATCATTGTGTTTGGCAAGACGTTGGAAGAGCATGAAGAGCATCTGGAAAAGGTCCTGAAGGGACTCCATGATGAAGGCTTGAAGCTCTCCATGGAGAAGTGCCAGTTTTATCAACCTTCGGTCAACTACCTTGGCCACATTGTGTCTGCCATTGGAGTGGCCACAGACCCTCAGAAGCTGGAAGCCGTCACCTCTTGGCCGAGACCCACTAATGTGACCGAGCTTAGGTAATTTCTGGGATTCTGCTCATATAACCGGAGATTCGTTGAGGGATTTGCTAAAATAGCTCACCCATTCAATGAGCTATTGCAAAATGAAGAGGAAGACTATGATCCAGATTCAGTTCAGCTTGTAAGACCAGCTGGAGGTCCCAGGAAGCCCAAAAGAGTCCATTCAGGAACAGTGGATCGCCCAGTGTGAAGAGGCTTTTAGACAGTAGAAGTTGGGCCTTACAACTGCTCCAGTCTTGGCCTATGCAGATCCAGCTAAGCCGTACAAACTACATGTAGATGCCAGCCGAGATGGATTAGGCGGGGTGCTGTATCAAGAACATGATGGGCACTTACGGCCTGTTGCCTATTTGAGTCGGAGTTTGGCACCCGCTGAGAAGAACTACTCCACAAATAAGCTCGAGTTCCTGGCTTTGAAGTGGGCAGTAGTGGATAAACTGAGGGATTACCTATATGGAGCAGAGTTCGTAATTAAGACCGACAATAATTCCCACACATACCTACTCACTGCTGCCAAGTTGGATGCCATGGGTCACAGATGGTTGGCTGCCCTATCAGACTTTACCTTCAGCCTGAAGTACCGGCCAGGGATCAGGAACAAGGATGCAGATGCTTTGTCGAGAAGACCCCACTGTTCCCGAGACTCCCCAGAAGAATGGACTCAGCTGACCCCAATGGGGGTGATAGCCCTTTGTCAAGGAGCGGAACAGCAAGTTAGAGGTGGGGCCAGGGCTCAGGAAGTTGGAGTGTCAGCCGCTGGGGGGCCCAGATGCCTTTTGCAACATCACCCAAGTTGGGGATAAAGGTCTGCCAAAGCTTTCCAAGAAGGACCTGCGAAGGGACCAGCTGGAAGATCCCCTCTGTAGCCTGGCATTAAAGGCCTTGGAGAGCCAGCGCCCTGACCTGCTCCTCCCTTAACTCCCCAAAGGAAGCCCGCTTGCTGCACAAGGAGTGGCATCGGTTGCAACTGCAATAAGGGGTGGTCTACCAAAGGGGCCCCTTTGATGATCCCAAAGAAAATGGCAGATATTCAAACCTAAAAAGCATCAGGAGACAGTGTTAATTGCTCTACATGACCATCGTGGCCATCTAGGGTCCAAGAGGACTTTCCAACTGGTGAGGGACCGATTCTATTGGCCCCGGATGCCGGCTGAAGTTGAGGGCCTATGCCACTCTTGCCTTAGATGTATCCAAAGGAAGACTTTACCTCCCCGAGCCGCCCCAATGGGCCACCTCCAGAGCCAGGGCCCACTGGAGCTGGTGTGCATTGACTTCCTGTGCTTGGAGTCTGATCTGAGTGGGCAGGGAAATATCCTGGTGATAACCGACCATTTCACCCGTTATGCCCAGGCGTTTCCCACAAAGGATCAACAGGGATCCACGGTGGCCAAGATCTTAGTAGAGAAGTTCTTTGTACATTATGGCCTGCCCCAGCGTATCCACTCCGACCAAGGGAGAGACTTTGAGAGCAGCCTCATTAAGATACTTTTAGACTTGCTGGGCATCAAGATATCTAGAACCACCCCGTACCATCCTCAAGGTGTTCCTCAACCAGAGAGAATCAACAGAACTCTTTTGAATATGCTCGGAACTCTAACTTCAGAGCAAAAGCAACATAGCCGCTATTGTGCACGCTTATAACAGCACTGCAAATGATGCCACAGGATACTCTCCCTATCGCTTGATGTTTGGGCAGGAGGCCCAGCTACCAGTAGATCTAGCTTTCGGCACATCCCCGGACTATACCTCAGCAACTTCCCACAGAGGGTATGTGGACTGACTGTGGAGAAGCCTGAAGGCTGCCTATGATAAGGCTCAAGCTGTTTCAGATGCCCAAGGACAGAGGAACAAAAGACATTTCGACCTCAGGGTGTGAGTACAGGACTTACAACCAGGCGATAGAGTGCTGCTGAGAAATCTAGGTGTACTTGGGAAACACAAATTGGCTGATCGCTGGAAGTCGCAGCCCTATGTTAACTGCAAACAACTCCCAGGACTGCCAGTGTACCAGATTCGGCCAGAGGGATGCACAGGCCCACTAAAGAATTGGCATCGCAATCATCTTTTGCCTCTGTCGGAGGCAGTTCATGTACCACCGCAGCAAGATTCACCATCCACATCCACCACCTCTCAGAGATCCCGACCAGTGACTAGATCTCAGTCTGCTTTCTGCTGTAGATGATGAGGACAGCGAAGATGAAGAGATGGGAATAGACTGGTTGTGGCCATCTCACACACCAGAGATTTGCTACCACTCCTACCACTCCTTTTCCTCATCCCACGGTGACAGACAGTGGAATTCTCCAACTGGAGGCCCCTGGGTTTGTGCCTCAAGATAGATCATCAAGAGATCTGGAAGGCCTCCAAACTTCTTTGATGGGAACAGACTCCGAGGGTTCTTCTTCCTTTACTAAAGTGGAAATGCAGGTAGCTGAAATACAAGAAGACGAAGTACAGGAAGCTGAAGTGGATGTGCAGGAGGAAGTGGTCCTGGATGAAGGCAATGCCAGTGAGAGTGTAACACCAGAACCTAAAGTACAGAAAACAAAAAGAGTTATTCACCCGCCCAAGAGACTAACCTATGACACTCTAGGTAAAAACTCTGAGGAGATCTTTCTTACTTCAAAAAGTACTCTTGAAGTCCCTGGTCCTTCCACCGCTGTTTTGGTGAAGGACAACCTCATCTTACCCCCTGGCACATCTATACAGGACACTTCGGTGTCAGTGGCAAGTGGACAGAACAGCCTCCCTTCTTATGACAATTGGTGGGAGGCTCCTCTGTCAGCTCTGTGTCATGATATGAGCTGTTTGAACTCTTCTTATGAAAATGCAACTCGTTTGTTGTCATGTGTGCATTACCTATTTCTCCGCTTGTATATAAAAGCATGTAACAGGTCACAAACTTTTACTGTCTTGGGGACCAAAGATTTCAAGTGGGGGGAGTGTGTAGCACAGGGGTTTGCTACCAAAGTTATCATTTTGAGTAAAGTATTGTTTCTTAAGTAAGGGTTTGGCTCCCTCTAGTGACCACTGAAACTTTATCAGGATCTTTCCTTCATTTAAGAGGTAAACAGTTATGCATTGTGAGATATGTAGTTTGATGAGGAAGTGACTAATGTTGTTAACTCAGTTTGGGAACTACTGGACCCACAATGCCCAGTCACAGACCCAGAATGCCAAGTCACAGAACAGTCTGCTGGGTAAACAGATAAAAGGACAAACGCGGCCATCTTTTGGCCTCTCTGGACGCCATTCAATACCTGCCAGCAGGAGGTTTGTGTGTGTGACCAAAAGACTGTGGCCTACACGGCGTGGAGTGGGATCGCCAGCCTCTAAAGGAACTTCAGAATACAGCCCTACCAGCTTAGCAAGCAGATCGGTGTGTAGTGCCAGGACATTTGGTAGTTTTCCTGCATCCCAGCCATCTGGAGGAATGGTAGAGCGCGGCCGCGCCATCTTTCATCAGACTGAGACATCAAGAGGGGAGACTGGATGGAGCCTCACAGCCCCTGGGTTTATTGTGGTGAGAGAGCACCTGCCCAATTCAGTAAAGTGCACTATTTGCTGAGCAAGTTATTTACAGACTGCTGGTGAGACTTGTAGTCCCACAGAAGTGATCCTACCTATTTACAGGTCGCATACAGCTGAACTCTAGGGTCTGTTATTCCCCGTGCTGCAAAGTCAGTACTGTATTACACTCATACATGAGGCAGGAAGCCACAAGTGCCATATTTCTTCAGTTACACAGTTATCTACGTACCATTTATTCTACAGTTTGCTTTCTCTCATTACCCTGTTGGATTACAAATACTGCAGTTGAACTCCAGGCTAGCTGAAGATATCGGGAGGCAAGAAACTCTTATCATTTTCTGAAAAGCATCACGGTTCTACAGTATCTTTGTAGTTTGAACACTGAATTACAACCTAGGGGGAGCCCTTGAGTACAGGTTAAATATTGCATTGTACTGTTGAATGTAAGTAACATTATATTATGATGGTTTGGTGTGTGTGTATTGGGACTTCAGTGGGAAGGTATTTAATATAGGTTTTGGAGCATATTGAATGCCTGTCTCATTGCACACCCGCCTGCATATACTCCCTACTGTGATTATTGAACCCACCGTTTCACATATACACTGACTGTTATCCACTGTCATTTATTGTTTCTGATTTATCACATTGTTCATTGTGTTTAATATCCACTTTAGTAAACTTTCTGAGTGGTTAATTGATATTCTATGTGAGTCTCTATTTACTACTGCAGCTGGTGAAGTGATGGGATCCAGGGCTATGGTAAATATACTTTATGGTTTATCATTACTGTGTTTCTCTCTATTGCTGGGTCCCATACTAATATTACCAAGCAGGTGTGTCAGAGGGGTTACCGTTCTTGGGGTTGAGAGGCAGGGTGCAGAATCGAACATTCATTAGCGGCTCCTTTAGGGGTAGCGCTACAAGGATATATCCCAATATAAGCCTGCAGTAGATAACAGCCAGCCAAAAAGAACATCCCATACAATATGATAGGTGGCATCATTTATATAGTAGTTTTCTATAGTAGCCCAGCTTATGCAAGAAAAAGAGCACAACATCCAAGTTTACCTGGCATCGGTGTGACTGTCGTAATGGCCACCCCTGAGATCTAGCTGATGGAATGCTGGAATCTCCGGCCCTATATACCCCCCACTCAGTCAGCGTCTGACGTCACCGATGTCAGATGCCGTCGGATTAAACAGGGTTACTGTGCATGCGCCGGAGGGCCTTCCAGTCACCTACAAACCCCAGAATGCCAAGCGGCGGTGAACAGCTGTCACGTGATGCAACCGCTTCACATGATGCAGTAAACACATAGGTGGAGGCAGGCAGAACTAATACCCGCATGATAGCCCACCCAACTGACCAGATAGGGCAGAGCGGGACGGGGGAGAAAAAGCCCCAGGCCAGGCTAGTAAAACTCTAGTGCGACTGGCAGCAACCAAAAAACATGTGTCTGTCCCAGAACAGGAGCAGACGCCCGGGGCATCCATGCAGCCACACATAATGTCCACCCGAGGCCATCATGGACAACCCGATGTCCGCCCAAATGAGGGGAGCCATCAAGGCAAGGGGGAAAAGAGAAAAGGGTAAAGGACAAGTCAGAAGACGGGCACTGGTAACTACACTGGTGCACCAACCAGCGCGAACCTATGCCCAGCAACATAAACCATGACACATGATTAATAAAACATAATTAATTGAACAAAGCATAATTATACACAGGTTTTACCCAAAGTAATAATAATTATAAAGACAACACACAATTAGTAAATGTCTATCAAGAGAGATGGGAAAGCATGTACATATATTAATCTGTTTTATAGTGTATAACTATGCAGTGACACAAATCACCCAATCCAGGATAATAAAATGGCTAAGGGGAAACATAATTGTGACAGACCTAGACGGAAAGAGACTTTTGGAGGGGACTGTATGCTAGCCTCTTGCCGATCGATCGGGGGCCCTTGCATTTGGGGGAACGGTGCTCTTTGTGAGCTGTATATCTGGGGACCCTGGATTTGCCATATTGGAATAGTGGCTGATTCATAATGCTGGGACAGATACTGTTAGGAGATGCTGATGTAAATTCCAACACCTGTCTGTCTATTGTCTGCTAAAATGTGTATTGTAAATAAGTCTACTATGGGATCTAAGAGTCATTAGATCCCCATTATGTGTGTTAATTAACTCTGCTATTGTGTGAAGAAGAGTCTATGCTGATTGTGATGACGTTGATTGGATTTTCTAAACTACAAGACGGCCAGTCTGGCCTAACGGTCATGTCTGAGTCATCTAGGCTGTCTAAAGGGATTAGTTAATTAGCTCATGTTAATTAGGTTAATTAGGTTACAGCTGTATTGTTAGAGTAATATGAGCAGGACCTCATCTGCACCTCCTCTTTTATTGTATAAATAAGACTATTCCTGTCAATAAAGATAGATTCCTGTTTGAACTTACATACAGCCTGCCTGGTGTTTGTTCTGAGCTATCACAACTGGGTTAGAACGGCACATAGCTGTAGTTCTAATCCCGGAACATTGGATGACCGAACAATCAGCTGTTGTGATCTGCAGTCTGATTCTATAGCAGCAGAGGAGTATCGGGAGAGTGGAATCGAGCGAGCAAGGGGCTCGTTACATTGGTGGCAGCAGTGGGATTTGCTCTCCAGTTACTGGGACACTCCAAACCAGCCTGCAGGAGAGCCACGCTGAAAGATTTACTTGAGAGCCATGGAGGGAATGGTGGGATCGTGCTTCCTTGCCGTGGACACATCCAAACCATCACCTGGATCCAAGGTAGCAGGATAGCAGGAGAGGAGAAATACCAGCCACCATGGATGAGGAATTAAGAAGGAGGTTGCAAGAGGAGATACAGCACAGAGGACCAGTATCAGAGCAGGTCCTGCTAGGATGGTTTGATTCTGTCCGCTGTGAGCTCTGGAAGGAAGCGCTAGCCCGTGAGCAGCGACACCAGGGAAAAGTTCTCCCCTCCGTCCATGTGAGGTACTGGTCGCAGTATGAAGTGCGAATGCTGTTTTTGGGGGAACAGCCGAACCAGGAGTGGACAGCCAAGTTAATCAGGCTGATCCGGGCAAAAATGCGGTTGGACGAGAGCTACAGAGCCCTCCAGTGGTATGTAGCCCAAGTGTGCCCATGGACAGCGGATGACAGCCCCACGGAAGGCTTTGACTACGATGGCCTGGGATTGTTATACTGGAGGCTGTCCAGGGACCCTGACTTTGGAAGTGATCGGGAGTGGCGTTTGAAGGAAATAATGGAGCACAGAGAGCGGAGACTGAATGTCTCAGAAGTGCACTGGGCACTGGAAGATTTGGAGTTTCTGGCCGTTCAGGAATGGGAGTTGGAGATCGCCTACAAACAGCTGTTAGACTCTGCTCAGCAGCAGGGTGGTGCTCCCTTTGCCTGGGACTATCAGGAAATACCAGTTGACAACTCTGAAATCCTGGCTGAAGAGTTGACAATGTGGCAGAGTAACGGTGTGCTTTGCCAACCTGCTCCCGCAGCTATGGAGGCGGAGGTCTTATGGCGGATACAGCAAGTGCTGACTGACCTTGATGAACCTGTTTCTGCATTAGATGATCTTGGATGGAGGAATGTGCCTGTCCAGCAGAATGCCAGAGAATCGGCAGTGGAAAATCTGAAGATTGCCGTCCCCAAACCTGAAGTGCTGACAACAGGGCAGAGCTCTGCTAACCTCTGCCCAGCACTCATAGCATCTTCTGGGTTCCACGGAGAGGAGATGGTGAACCTTTATCCCCAGACACCAGTTGCAGAGACAGGGGATTTGATAGACTTTTTTGCTGAGGAAGAACAACCTGGTGAGCCTCCAGCAGAAGAAGAGCTGTTATTAGGGCCAAACCTCACTATGCTCTGCCCAGCACCAACAGAAGTATCTGTGAAGTCACAAGAAACTTCCCCAGCTGAAGCGCTGGCAACCGGACAGAGGGTCCTAGATCTCTGCCCTACACCTGCAGCGGTTCCGGAGGCTCAGGGTGAGAAGGAGGTGGTCAAGTCCCAGCAGCAGATCAGGATACAGGGGGAGAAGGGAGAGGAGGTGTTCATCATCCCTCCCCAACAGTTAGCCGGAGCAGATGGTGTGGGGTTTCCAGCAGAAGGGCTGGCAACGGGGCCGAGTACTGCTGGACTCTGCCCTCAACTAACAGAGGATGGATGTCCTGTGAAGGTGGATGGGACTTCAGTCTCCACCTGTATACCCCAGGGATGCTGGGCAGTCGGCCCAGATCCACAACAGCATGACGGAGTGAGCCCAGACACCCTGTCTTCTCTCCAGCGGCAGAAAGGACTCCAGGGAGAAGGGCCAGTCCAGGCCTCTCCCCAGTGGCAGATATGTTATCTGAGAGAGGCAGAGGTTGGCTGCGTGAGTAATACTTTGTTTGGAACAAGTTGTTTGGGGTACTGTGTGGGTACAGGCATTAGAGGACTGGAACTACTGACTAACTTCGGAGTCAACCCGTCTGGGGTCTCCTCCTGTGTTAGTCTCCTGCCGAAAGGGGAGAAATGTGACAGACCTAGCCGGAAAAGAGACTTTTGGAGGGGACTGTATGCTAGCCTCTTGCCGATCGATCGGGGGCCCTTGCATTTGGGGGAACGGTGCTCTTTGTGAACTGTATGTCTGGGGACCCTGGATTTGCCATATTGGAATAGTGGCTGATTCATAATGCTGGGACAGATACTGTTAGGAGATGCTGATGTAAATTCCAACACCTGTCTGTCTATTGTCTGCTAAAATGTGTATTGTAAATAAGTCTACTATGGGATCTAAGAGTCATTAGATCCCCATTATTTGTGTTAATTAACTCTGCTATTGTGTGAAGAAGAGTCTATGTTGATTGTGATGACGTTGATTGGATTTTCTAAACTACAAGATGGCCAGTCTGGCCTAACGGTCATGTCTGAGTCATCTAGGCTGTCTAAAGGGATTAGTTAATTAGCTCATGTTAATTAGGTTATTTAGGTTACAGCTGTATTGTTAGAGTAATATGAGCAGGACCTCATCTGCACCTCCTCTTTTATTGTATAAATAAGACTATTCCTGTCAATAAAGATAGATTCCTGTTTGAACTTGCATACAGCCTGCCTGGTGTTTGTTCTGAGCTATCACAACTGGGTTAGAACAGCACATAGCTGTAGTTTTAATCCCGGAACATTGGATGACCGAACAATCAGATGTTGTGATCTGCAGTCTGATTCTATAGCAGCAGAGGAGTGTCGGGAGAGTGGAATCGAGCGAGCAAGGGGCTCGTTACAATAATGTGGGAGAGAGAGGGAGGCAAGATGGAATAAAGCATGACCACGGCTATTACTAGACATGTGCATTCGTTTTCGTCCGAATTAATTTTTTTAACAAACGAAAGTGCAGAATCCGAAAAACGAAAGATCCGACATAAACAAATGCTTTAATTTCATTTTAGTTGTGACAACAGTTCGATATAGATAGGAGATTCGACATGATGCTAACAATAACAATCTGTGTCCATCGAACCTGTGGTTGAATGTGCCTAACCTTAGCTCTATTAGTCCAAGATTATTCGACATAGAGAGAAAAGATTCGACATAGAGAGAAAAGATTCGACATAGAGAGAAAAGATCGCTGCTGGAATTGGGTGGAGGAAGTAAAATAAAAATAATAATGATGAATGTTATTGGCTGATTGTAACCAAAGAGGAGGAGCGGTAAAATAGCTAGAACTAAGTACACACGTACAGCCAACTTACTTTCATTTACGATTTGCTAGCAGAGAGAGACACACACACTGAATCATTTCAGAAGGCAGTCAATCTTAGCTGGTCCGTTTGTCAGAGAACCTGAATTATTTAGCAATTAAGCATAAGCACAGCAGCAGAACAATATTGAAGCAGGCTACAGTTCAACTTAATTTTTTCATAATAATCTGCTGCTATTGTGTTAGTGTTGTGAACTTGATAGTGATACTAGTGCTGCTAGTGTTGTGATAGCCTCAGAGGCTGCCCGTGTTGTGGGGGGGATTTATTATTATAGATTCTATATTATAGATTAAGATTCTATATACCCTATCTTGTTACCTGTCTGATCAGTGATCACGTCCATTTTCTGTTTGAACTATATACATTCAACATGAACGACAAAGATTCGACAAAGCAGCGAAACATTCGACAGACACCATAAGCCTTCAATGACAGATTCAACCTTAATTAATTTGGATTTTCGGACAAAAGCAATTTTTAATGAAAAACGAAGTAAATAAAAACTAATTTCGGGAGTAACTAAATGCATTTATTTTTCGGACGAAAACGAAATTCCGAAACAAAATATTTCAGTGTGCACATGTCTAGCTATTACTGTCAAAATAACCAGGATTGAACGCATACACTTTACATAAACATAAATAAGGAATATCTCTACATTAGAAAAAAGATTTAAAACGAATATACTCATTCAAGCCAGGATATCTTGTGGCATCCAGATTATGGATCCACCCGGTTTCTAATTGTAGTAAAGTCCAGTCTATGCCACCGCCTCTCACGTGTAAAGGTACGTGTTCAAGGGCGGTGAACGTGGGCGGTGAACGTGATCACGTCAAAATTATGCTGAAGTCCCACATGTCTGCTGATAGCAGTGGTCATGAGGCATTTGAAAATGGGAGTAGTGTGGTCCTTTATTCGCTTAAAAAAGGATGCTTAGTTTTACCTACGTAAAAACATCCACATAGGCATTTGGCCAAATATACAATGTCAACTGTATGGCAAGTTACTCAATGTGAAATAGCATGAGTTTGACCATTTGGAAGAATGGTCTCATAGCCATTGGAAATAAAGCAACATACATCACATCTCTCGCAGGAAAAAGTGCTGTATGGGATGTGTGGTCTCAGGCCACAGAGGAATAGTGGCTCCTAACCAAACGATCCCTAAGAGGTGGTGCACGTCGGTAAGTAATCTCAGGATAGGGTTTGATAATTTTTTTAATGGTTGTATCAGCCATTAATAAAGGCCAGAATTTCATCAAGACACCCCTCAATTGTGTGTGTTGTCTAGAAAAATAACTCTAACTGATTGTGCATTGTCACGAGGCTTGGTGCAAAAGATAAAGTCCTTCCTCTCTTGTTTATAAGCTTGTGTATGCTTTTTTTCAAGAGGGTGTGGCTGTAGCCCCTGTTTCTCAATCTTATATATAGTTCCCTATAAGCCCTCTGGAAATCATTGTCCAAGAAGCAGTTTCTTCTGACTCGTATATATTGGCTGTAGGGAATGCTTTTTAATAGAGGCCTCTGGTGTGCACTAGTGGCATGTAAAACGGTGTTGCCAGCAGATGGCTTTCGATACAAAGAAGAATAGAGAAAGCCATCATCGTCAACAAAAATCTCTAAATCCAAAAAACTAATTCTGCACTGATTACACTCCATAGTAAATTTGAATTTAAAATTTTTGACAGCCAGTTCATCCATGAACCGCGAGAGTTCATCCCTCGTACCAGACCAAAAAAGTAGAATATCATCTATATATCTGTGCCAAGAAATGGCATGTTGCAAAAGACCAGACATATCCTCCCGTGCAAAAAGTTCCCTCTCCCACCCCACCAGGTACACGTTGGCATAGGATGGGACACAACGCGTCCCCATAGCCACCCCCTGCACCTGGAGGAAGTGGAGGAACCAAACATGAGGATGAACTCAAGTGGATCAAGAACAAACTGGCTGTAGGAGTTTGCCATCCGTCCCCTTTCTTTTAACTGATTACAAATAATCTCAATCCCTCTATTATGTGAGATGGAGTTGTAGAGGCTTTCATTATCAATGGCCACAAGCCAAGCATTTTTGGGGATATGCATCCCCTCAAGAGTACGAAGGATGTTAATGGAATCTTTAATGTATGAATAAAGGCAGGTAACATGCAGGCATAAGTATTTCTCTACAATTGCACTGGCATTTTCTGTTAGACCCTGGCAGCCCAACACAATTGGGCAGCCAGGAGGATTTGTAATTGACTTGTGCACTTTGGGCAATGCATAGAAGGTAGGAGTCTTTGGTTCCTTAACATTCAGATAGTTCCAAGTGTTTTTGTCAATCAGCCCTTTGTGGAAGGCTTTAAAGATCATGGAATAATATTCCTGAATAAAATTGTCAACCACAACTTTAGATATGGGTCGATACCATTCCTTATTATTAAGGATTATTATTAAATGTGTCTTGAGACACATAATTTTGCTTTTTTCAACATCCATGACAACAACCATGTGAGAAGTGTCAGAATTGGCCAGGGTTGAAGCGGTTAATAGTCTCTGTGGCTGCATTCCAGAGTTTTCCCCAACCCTGTCTATTTGACAATGGGGTGCACAGGCTCTTACAGCCGCCTCTGTTCACCTCAGTTGTATTGTTGCACAGTGTTATTATCAATATCTCCCCATTGGATCTCTAGATGGTCCTGAATAAGCTGTAGGAGAAATGTGTTGACTCAGGGGGATCTACTAGCATAAGTTATGTGATCTGTGTATACATGTATATTTTGTATAATAAATTAGGATTGTATGTTCAACAATGTTTGTTGGCATCTATGAGGCGATATTGTGAATCATGGAAATGATGTTTTTTTAGGATATGAATAATCCAGATATTTTATAAACAATTATAAAATGGTGAATTATATTCAAGATATGTCAGAATCATCTCATGTGTAGGGATGAGCCCGATGTTCGCCTGTTTGCTGAACAGCAAACAATATGCAATGTTCACGGCAAATTTGAAAGCTGCCGAAACACCGTTAAAGTCTATGGGACACTAACATGAAAAATCAAAAGTGCTAATTTTAAAGGCTTATATGCAATTTATTGTCATAAAAGTGTCTGGGGACCTGGGTCCTGCCCCAGGGGACATGTGCAGTATTAATGCAAATTTTTTTTTAAAAAGGACACTTTTTTCAGGAGCAGTGATTTTTTTTAATGCTTAAAGTGAAACAATAAAAATGAAATATTCCTTTAAATATTATGCCTGGGGGGGTCTATAGTATGCCTGCAAAGTGGTGCATTTGTCCCATGTTTAGAACAGTACCACTGCAAAATGACAAGGGAAAACTTGTCATTTAAAACTGATCGCGGCTGTAATGAATTGTCGGGTCTTGTCAATGTAGATAAAACTAATTGAAAAAAAGAGCATTGGAGCCCCCCAGTCCATTACCAGGCCCTTTGGGTCTGGTATGAATATTAAGGGGAACCCTGAACCAAATTTTAAAAAGAATTGTGTGGGGGTCCCCCTAAAATCCATACCAGGCCCTTTGGGTCTGATATGGAAATTAAGGGGAACCCTGCACTAAATTAAAAAAAAAATGGTGTGGGGTCCCCCTAAAATCCATACCAGATCCTTATCTGAGCATGCAACCTGACAGGCCGCAAGAAAAGAGGGGGGGCAAGAGAGCGCACCCCTACTGAACCATACCAGGCCACATGTCCTCAAGATGGGGAGGGTGCTTTGGGGTAGCCCAAGCACCTTGTCCCCATGTTGATGGAGACAAGAGCCTCATCCCCACATCCCTCGATCGGTGGTTGTGGGGGTCTGCAGGCGGGGGGCTTATCGGAATCTGGAAGCCCCCTTTAACAAGGGGACCCCCAGATCCCGGCTTCCCCCCTGTGTGAAATGGTAATGGAGTACAAGTCCCCCTACCATTCAAAAAAAAAAGCCGCAACCAATCCGCCTGGGGAAGCCATGGGGAGGCCCTGTGATGTCAGAGTGGGCGGGGTCACTGGGTGGCCCCGCCCTCAGTTATATAAGAGCTGTCACAGTGAAGATGATTCACACGGTGGGAGCCTATGGTGGTGGATCGGTTGCGGCTTCTCTTTTTTTTCGGTCCATCGGGCGGTGTGATAGAAGGAGATGAATGAACATCGTGGGACATTTTTATTTTTTAATAAAGGACTTGTCTCTTGTCTTTTTTACCATTTTGACACTTTTGACACTTGTTTTTGTGAAATGGTAGGGGGTAGGGGGACTTGTACCCCGTTACCATTTCACATAGGGGGGAGGCTGGGATCTGGGGGTCCCCTTGTTAAAGGGGGCTTCCAGATTCTTATAATCCCCCCACCCGCAGACCCCCACAACCACCGGGCAAGGGTCGTGGGGATGAGGCCCTTGACCCCATCAGCATGGGGACAAGGTGCTTTGGGGGGGCTACCCCAAAGCACCCTCCCCATGTTGAGGGCATGTGGCCTGGTACGGTTCAGGGGGGTGTTCTCTCACCCCCCCCTCTTTTCCTGCGGCCTGCCAGGTTGCGTGCTCAGATAAGGGTCTGGTATGGATTTTGAGGGGACCCCTACGCCATTTTTTTTTAATTTGGTGCAGGGTTCCCCTTAATTTCAATATCAGACCCGAAGGGCTTGGTATGGATTTTAGGGGGGCCCCCACGCAATTTTTTTTTTACATTTTGGTTTGGGGTTCCCCTTAATATTCATACCAGACCCAAATGGCTGGGGGGGATCCCATGCTCTTTTGTTTTCAATGATTTTTATCTATATTGCCAAAACCCAACAATTCATTACAGCCGCGACCAATTTTAAATGACAATTTTTCCTTTAGAAATGTCATTTTGCTGTGGTACTGTTCTAAACACTGGAAAAATGTGCCACTTTACAGGCATACTATAGACACCCCTCAGGCACAATATTTAATGGTGTTCGTGTGTTCTGCCAAATTTTTTGCCTGTTCATGTTCTGCTGCGAACCGAACAGGAGGGTGTTTGGCTCATCCCTACTCATGTGTACCGGTAAAGTCCGCATTTCTTTTTTCTTGGATATATAATGATATACTGGATATGGAACAGTGGTGGTGGTCTTTATATGCTACTATATTTTAACAGTAACGTGAACAAAAAGACATTAAATTACATTGTTTTATTCAATGCCCATATATTTTATGTAACTTTTCTGGTGATGTTTGAAGAATAACATTTATAGGTCAAACAACTGTGTGAAAATACAAAAGCTATAAGAACTATAAAGCCAAATGAAGCATTTAAGCATAAAAACAAGTTTAAAAAGCCTAATGCTGGGACAGGTTGTTTTTCCACATAAACAGATGGAAAAAGGGAGTCAGACAGCAGTTACAATGGTGAATCATTTATACGTTTAGCTTCGCCTAAAGTCTGAAAGTACCGATTTTAGTCACAAAATACAATGTCAAGTTATAAACATTTTGTCTGATTTTGGATAGAGTGGAGAGGGATAATAACTACTATTGAGGTTATACTGCTATCTGGGGCATTGTTAGGGTCCTTTCACACTGGGGCGGTTTGCAGGTGCTATTGCGCTAATAATAGCGCCTGCAAACCGACCTGAAAGTGCCGCTGCTTTAATTCCAGTGTGAAAGCCCCGAGGGCTTTCACACTGGAGCGATGCGCTGGTAGGACGGGAAAAAAAGTCCTGCCAGCAGCATCTTCGCAGCGGTGAAGGAGCGGAGTGTATACTGCTCCTTCACCGCTCCTGCCCATTGAAATCAATGGGATGGCGCAGCTATACCGCCAGCAAAGCGCCTCTGCAGAGGCGCTTTGCGGTGGTTTTAACCCTTTCTCGGCCACTAGCAGGGGGGTAAAACCGGCCCGCTAGCGGCCACATACCGACGATAAAGCGCCGCTTACAATAGCGCTGCTTTACCGCCCCCGCCCCAGTGTGAAAGGACCCTTAGAGAGATTTGAACTTATGTCCTGTTCCTCTGACATGGATTCAACCAAACAGGAAATGAGGTGAAATAAGGACAAGAACATGGACATAAGTTAAAATCTGACATGGGTTTTAGCCTTTCCATACTGTAGTATAACAACAACAACATAAAAAAGTGTGTTTGTGTTGCTGCTGATGACTTCCCCTAATGCTGTACCTAATAATATGTTCTTAGCAGGATAGAATTTTAGGATAAATCTCTCTAACAGAGCTGATGGAAGCTGATAACAGAGCAGATAGCAGTAAAAACCTTAAAGGGGTTTTAACCCTTTCCACTCTATCCAAAACTGACAAAAAGTTTTGGCCGTTTATACTCTCAAGGCAGTGGAACTAACAGTGTACATTTTTGTTTGTACTAGATGAAAGCTATTGGCTACTGCCCCGTTTATAGTCCCAACGTACATGTTTTACGTCACTGCGTTCAGAACGATCAAATTTTCCGTCAACTTTGTGTGACTGTGTGTATGCAAGACAAGTTTGAGCCAACATCCGTCGGAAAAAATCCATGGATTTTGTTGTCGGAATGTCCGATCAATGTCCGACCGTGTGTACAGGGCATAAGGATCTAATATTAGAATTTAGGAAAAAAACAGGCAAACTCATTTTTAGATGGTTGTAATTGGTGGGATTGGGGTAAAGAGGGTACCTTTTCCCAAGAACAATACTTATGGAGGATTTTATATGGTCATGGCATAAATCCTATCTGGTGGGCAGGGCTTATCAGAGATTGTATTTCCCGAAGAAGCTGTGGAGGGCAAGTTTTCTGAGCAGGGCCTCCATAAATTCTATAAGACTGCCATTGAAAATGTATTGACTTATCACATCTCACTTTGGCAGGAATCATGCACAGTCCATAATATAAATGCCTTACAGAGGGTGATTAAAAAAACGCCTCAGAAAATTATTGTGGGGGTGATTTTACATGATATTTTTATTAAATTATTTATTAAAAATAAATTAATTATTTTTTTTGCATCTTGAATCAGAAGTTCTTATTTTTTTGTGTTTAGTGCAACAATGCAATCTACTCTATTGTAATAATGTTATCAACTCTGCTGTGATGATGTTATCATGTTTGTCACTATGATTTCATTATCCGTCTGGAAGCAAGTCTCTGAAACACAAAATTATAAAACATTTTGTGTGACAACTGCAATATAAAACGAACACTTTATATTGCAGTGAAATCCTATAGTGTTTCATCCAAGTTCAATTCATTAGATTACATCATAAGGTCCAATATAAGGAATTGTTACAAGAGGTGATAAAAAAGCAAGAGAGACAGCTTATTCTGCATGAAAATCCTAAAGTTTTAGGCTATTTGGCAGCAATTCCATCAGTATAAAACAGTTCGTATTTGGATTAAAGTCAGAAGAAACATCTTCAAGAGGTTATAGGACTCTAAAAACTATGGATGAGATCAAAGTATCAAAATCATTTGCTGTTGTGTATTCAATTTATTTTTCTATGGATAATGAAATATAATGGCAATTTTTTTCAGTTCTCCTCATGAATATGTATATACAATTATTCTGGGGTGATTTTGAAATTTGGATAAAAAGATAATGTAGTTTGGACTGGGTAAATTAGTGCACATATACATTAGTAAATTAATGTATCTAAAATAGGTAACAAAAAAAAAGCAAAATTACATTTCTTGATGTTGGCCCAAATGTGATTTACACTATATTGCCCCGTACACACGGTCGGACTTTGTTCGGACATTCCGACAACTAAATCCTAGGATTTTTTCCGTCGGATGTTGGCTTAAACTTGTCTTGCATACACACGGTCACACAAAGTTGTCGGAAAATCCGATCGTTCTAAACGCGGTGACGTAAAACACGTACGTCGGGACTATAAACGGGGCAGTGGCCAATAGCTTTCATCTCTTTATTTATTCTGAGCATGCGTGGCACTTTGTCCGTCGGATTTGTGTACACACGATCGGAATTTCCGACAACGGATTTTGTTGTCGGAAAATTTTATCTCCTGCTGTCCAACTTTGTGTGTCGGAAAATCCGATGGAAAATGTCCGATGGAGCCCACACACGGTCGGAATTTCCGACAACACGCTCCGATCGGACATTTTCCATCGGAAAATCTGACCGTGTGTACGGGGCATAAGACTGGGTATATGTATTTCATAATAAAAGCAGAAAATGCTTTGATCCACGGAAGTTTTCTTTTATTACATTTTTGGTTTGTTTCATAGGAAATGCATGGGCAAAATTGAAAACATTCTCATTAGTTTGAGATAGGGTAATTGCAGACCGAGATTGATGCAAGGGCAAAATAATTCATCTGCCTTTATATTAACAAAAATTATAAAGCAAAAGAACACCGTGCTGAATGTCCTCCCCAAAAAAAATTAAAATGCTGCTGCCACAATACTCTAATACAAGGCTCATATAAAATTACCACAAATAGTGCTCAAAAGTTAAGATAAATATCAAAATGTATTAAATATCATCATAAAAACATGTCATGAGGATAAGTGCATGGGTATGCCATATTTTGTACATTCTCCCATGCAGGGCTTTTTTCTCAGAGAATAGGTTCCGGATGGCTGGGACCTTACTGGAAACTTACATTAGATCTCTTCCTACTAGAAAAAGTATAATGCAATATATCTCCACACTAGTGTCCTTGTACAAGCCAGAGGTTTGACACATCAGAACCAGAACATAATCTTGTAGACTCTAAAATGACAGCCTTAAAAGCTACAGTCCTGTTGTTACAAGAGAATGCGGTGGCATATGATTGGGTTTTAGGTCATCCCACCATCTTAACGACCTTGAAGATTGCAACAGGCTTAAAACAACACTTATGTCCGAGGACTTCCTCACGTTTTGTTTAATCTACCTTCTCTCTCATATCTTGACGTAAAACACGTACGTCGGGACTATAAATGGGGGCAGTGGCCAATAGCTTTCATCTCTTTATTTATTCTGAGCATGCGTGGCACTTTGTCCGTCGGATTTGTGTACACACGATCGGAATTTCCGACAACGGATTTTGTTGTCGGAAAATTTTATCTCCTGCTGTCCAACTTTGTGTGTCGAAAAATCCGATGGAAAATGTCCGATGGAGCCCACACACGGTCGGAATTTCCGACAACGCGCTCCGATCGGACATTTTCCATCGGAAAATCCGACCGTGTGTACGGGGCATAAGACTGGGTATATGTATTTCATAATAAAAGCAGAAAATGCTTTGATCCACGGAAGTTTTCTTTTATTACATTTTTGGTTTGTTTCATAGGAAATGCATGGGCAAAATTGAAAACATTCTCATTAGTTTGAGATAGGGTAATTGCAGACCGAGATTGATGCAAGGGCAAAATAATTCATCTGCCTTTATATTAACAAAAATTATAAAGCAAAAGAACACCGTGCTGAATGTCCTCCCCAAAAAAAATTAAAATGCTGCTGCCACAATACTCTAATACAAGGCTCATATAAAATTACCACAAATAGTGCTCAAAAGTTAAGATAAATATCAAAATGTATTAAATATCATCATAAAACATGTCATGAGGATAAGTGCATGGGTATGCCATATTTTGTACATTCTCCCATGCAGGGCTTTTTTCTCAGAGAATAGGTTCCGGAACTCCCCTTTTCAAGTCACCCCTTGTCTTCGCCCCCCTATCCACCTCTGAGCACCGCCCCTTGGTTCCATCCTCTACCCACCTTCCAGTAAAGACCTTTTTAGAGAATACAGAACAGAGTAACGTTTTGTGGTGTAGTAATTTGTATAGATTTTATTAATAAGCATTAAGATATACACCCCCCAGAAACAAAATGATCCTCCAGTAACAAAAGATCCACCCTAGTAACAACAGATTCACCCCAGCAACAAGAGACCCCTGTTAGTAACAACAGATCTTCCAGAAGCCAGCATCAATTGACCCTCCAGCAGCCAGCAACAATAAACCCCTCTCTCATCAGTAGATCCCTCCCAGCAACAATTGGCCCCCAGCAACAATAGATTCCCCATCAGCCAGCATCAATGGACCCTCCAGTAGCCAACAACAATAGACCCTTTCCATCAACAATAGATCTCCGAGCCTCCAGCACACCCCAGCACCCTTTGCCATTACAAACATTCAGTGCAGGAGGTGCCTGAACTGCGTTCCCCCACGTTCCCGCTGAAAAAAATCCCTGCTCCCATGTATGACATGCCCTCTTCTCCTCTCTTTTCCCTTCTCTTCTTCACGGTGAATTGGATGCCTCGTACCTCCCATGTGTTTCATCTAATACCAATAGGATCTCTTGAGGAAGCTATTGACGAAACGCATAGTGATCCATTGGTGCCGCCATTGTGATCCCATTGGATGGCCCTCAGATAGAAGATTTCTGTTATCACAGTACTGTACATTCATTATTCCAGAGGCCATCCATACAGGTTTCCCTGTCCAGCTACACTTGTCATACATGGGGAAATGTACACAATATGGCATACCGATGCACTTATCCTTATGACATGTTTTTATGATGATATTTAATACATTTTGATATTTATCTATACTTTTGAGTACTTTTCTTTCCACATTGGGATTATAGTGGCAGCCTTAAAAGTCTGCTCTTTCAATTTCTCCCTTTTTTTTTTTTTTTACCAAAGAACTTCCCCCCACCCACCTAAAAACAACCAGATATCTTTTATTCAAAGCAATATGTAGGGGGTGGAAGGGGGAGAAGGTGACGAGAGCTTTTATAACATGTGAGGGGTTGAAGTTCTTGGCTCGGAGAAGGGAGTTTCTTGATGTTGGCTTATGGTAAGCTCAAACACTTATTTTTTGATACATTTTGGAGTTGATGGTGATCCTTGCCGATGGCAGAATAGAACGTGCAGTGCAGTGGCTCTTTTCTTACCCCGGCCTTCTCTTTGGACATCTCAGGGGGGAGGGGCGAATGACTAGCAGTCATCATGATCTCTTACCTGGAACTATTAGTTAACTTTTCTTGTCCTTTTTGACAGTAGCAAGCAGAGCAGGTCAATATGGTGTCTGAAAACAATTTAGGAGACATACAAGGGACCACCCACCTCCTTTCTTTGTCATTTTCCTCAGAGACTTCTGAGGTGACTGTCTCCTTTACCAAGCTGTTCCAGCCAGAGAGTCCCCAATCCCCATGCAGAGCAGTCAGAGACGAGTCCGCAGATAGTGAGTTCCAGAGAGTGTTAGATGCAGGACCTTCTTAATCTTCATCTTCACCAGCCGACTAGCCTTCCTCACTTGATTTGACATCCTTTCCTGCAGAAGACTCTCTCAGCAGTCAGCTAATCTCTAATACAGCGACCCCCTCATGCCCATGATCTTCGCTGGGCCACACTTCATCATAGCCCTTCAAAAATCTCAGATTGCAGAGTCCTAAAGACAGCTCTTATTGTTATGCTCAGTCTCTTGACATCCCTGACCTAAAGGATGGCTGGGACCTTACTGGAAACTTACATTAGATCTCTTCCTACTAGAAAAAGTATAATGCAATATATCTCCACACTAGTGTCCTTGTACAAGCCAGAGGTTTGACACATCAGAACCAGAACTTAATCTTGTAGACTCTAAAATGACAGCCTTAAAAGCTACAGTCCTGTTGTTACAAGAGAATGCGGTGGCACACGATTGGGTTTAGGTCATCCCACCATCTTAACGACCTTGAAGATTGCAACAGGCTTAAAACAACACTTATGTCCGAGGACTTCCTCACATTTTGTTTAATCTACCTTCTCTCTCATATCTTTGAGATTTTGCTGCGGGCAGCAAAATAGTTGGGAGTGATCAGAATCTTACTCTTCTTCCGGTAAGTCCTCTCTCTCTCATACAGCTTTGATCAAGCTCAAAGTAACCTTCCAGAGTGTCTCTCTTTGGTATTGGACTCCCTAAGTTAAGCTAAGCTGTATTTGCCTATCAAACCCTAGCTCTTGATGCAGATGCTTCAAAGATCAAGGTACTTACCTACACATTTTATGGGACTGTCTCTTATTCAACCTCCATCTGGAATGCTGTCTTCACCACATTCCAAAATATAAGTGCATATCTGGCATTTACTGTAGATGATGCAGGGTTCCTTCTCTAAAATTAAGAAAGGCATCCTGAAACATTGGGGTTGATTTACTAAAGGCAAATCCACTTTGCACTACAAGTGCACCGCAAGTGCCCTTGGAAGTGCAGTCGCTGTAGATCTGAGGGGGACATGCAAGGAAAAAAAAACAGCATTTTTGCTTGCACATGATTGAATGATAGAAATCTGCAGACCTTTACCTCATTTTGATCTTCCCCTCAGATCCACAGCGACTGCACTTCCAAGTGCACTTGAAGTGCACTTGTAGTGCAAAGTGGATTTGTCTTTAGTAAATCAACCCCATTGTCTCATAGAAGCCGTTCCCATTAGTGGCCATTTTCACTCATTGAAAATTGACCTTTTCTCCCATGCTCTAGAAAGGGCCTAAATTTGAAACAGAGTTTTGACTCTGGAGATCCTGGTGGCAGCTGAAAGAAAGGACACAGAAGGTGCCTGCTCCTCTTGGACTCACTAGCTGGCCCATGGGGCCCATGGGGACATGCCTTTTGCAATAAAATATTTTTTAAATCTTTGTTGCACCTAAAGTGTGATGCCAGTGTTTCCCCCTTCTAAAACCCAAACACTCTTGGCCTTTCAGATGCTCTAGAACCCTGTAAATGCCCCATAATAACCCTAGTCATGTGTATAATAATTTATCTTATAATGTCCATTATGGCTCTCTATTGCTCTACCATCACTTTTTTTCAGTAAAATAAATACAGTATACTCTGTTATTAATTTTAATTTTTGTTCTATAAAGAGAGTGGTGTCCCCTGACCAACCTTCCTTGAGAAAAATTGGTGGTATCCAATCAAAACATCTCGGTAGGCAGGAGGTGATGTCACCAGTACAGGGGAATTGTTGTAGAGTGTGCACAGCCATCAGAGTTTTTTACTTTTGCTTATATGCTGGTTGCCAATAGCCATGGCCCAGCCTGTTTGTGTTAAAGTGGTTGTAAACCCCCCTGAGACATTTTTACATATACGTAAGCCTATAATAAGGCTTACCTATATGTGCTGAAAATATCTCCTTAAAGTACGCAGTTTAGGAGATATTTACCTTGTAGTATACCGATAGGGTCATCGGTGCATGCGCAGTGAAGAAACGGCCCTCTGTGCCGTTTCTTCCCCAGTGTGTGTTGTGACTGGTGGCTCCCGCATGCATGAGTGGCCCCGGAAGGAAGAGGGGTGAAGATGGATGCTTCAACCAGCAAGGACATCGTGGACATTGCGGGCTTTGTTTCAGGTAAGTGCCACATAATGGGCTAGTATGCGATGCATACTAGCCCATTATACTTTTAGTTTTCAGTGGAATCCCATCAGGGTTTACTTCCTCTTTAAGTTGATTAGTGCTCCTCTTCCTTGCTCTGCTCCTATTGTACGTGTCATTAGGCACACACATCCTTGCACTGCATTAGCAACAATGAAGCAACACAGCTCGGAAGTAACATGCAGCTGGCAATATAGAGTGAGTGTCTTGTTTTATTGTTTTAATGTTATTTATTACTTTATGTTCATTTTTGCACAAAGGATTTGTGTGTAAGCGCTGCAGGAATTGTTAATAGTGTTTGATTTTTTTTTTAATTTAGAGTAAAGCCTGGCTGGTGTCTGTCCTCTTCAAAAATGGCCTAGTGAGAGTCCTTAAAGACTTTGCATGTAGTCAGTACAGTTATTTGGTAAAGCTTTCAGTCAAATAAATACACATTATTGTTGATTTATTCAATTAAAATCTTTCTGGTAACTGTCCTGTTAAAAAAGCAGGCTAGTGAAACTACTTAAATACTGAGCACACTGAAATATTTTCAGAGTGAAATAAGTAAACTCTATTGCTTACATATTGATTAAAACTTGTTGAAGATTGCCCAGACCTGGTGTAGTGAAAGTGCTTAAAGCAGATTCAGGCGTTAAATGGTCTCCTCCAGACAATTAAAAAACATGTTAACATTTAAATATTTATTGGAAAATAGAAAAAAAGACAAAGCATAAAACAATAGGGGAATAACACACAAGCCCCTATATAAAAACAATGGTGTATATACAACATGTCAAACAGAGATGTTACATTGAAGTAGCCAACATGTTTCGTGGTCTATGTATCCACTTCTTCAGAGCTTGCTTGCTTCGTAACTAACTCAGAATCTGTGTTTGGACAGAGCATAAACATGCATATCAACAACTCTATACATTATAAGTATATAACTCCCCATCCCTAGAGTATGAAGATACTGGAGAAAAAAAAAGTGTGGGGGAGGATGGAAGAAGGGATTCTTGTACCTTTCAGTCATCCAGGGTATACGGATTAGGCGGAGACCAAAAGGAACCCACATCACAGGTAAAGACCACATAGCCCAGAGAACCCCATCAATCATGGATTTAATACACTCCTCACTTAGAAAAGAAAAAATATTAAATAATAATAAACATGTATGTATACCCACTTGAACACCATATATTCCTCTAATACAAGATAGAAAACAAGGAGTGAGGAGCATATTAAATCCATGATTGATGGTGCTCTCTGGGCTATGTGGTCTTTACCTGTGATGTGGGTTCCTTTTGGTCTCCCCCTAATCCAGATGCCCTGGATGGCTCAAAGGTACAAGACTTCCTTCTTCCATTGCCCCCTCCTTTTTTTTCTCCAGTATCGTAACACTCTAAGGATTGGATGGTATATACTTTTAATGTATAGAGTTGTTGATATGCATGTTTATGCTCTGTCCAAACACAGATTCTGAGTTAGTCATGAAGCAAGCAAGCCCTGAAGAAGAGGATACATAGACCGCAAAACATGTTGGCTCTCTGTTTGACATGTTGTATATACACCGTTGTTTTTATATATAGGGGCATATGCATTATTCCCTTATTGATTTATGCTTTATGTCTTTCTCTATTTTCCAATAAATATGTAAATGTTAACATGTTTTTTAATTGTCTCGAGGAGACCATTTAACGTTAAAATCCAATAATATTCCTTTTTCCACTATTTAAAATGAGGGTTGGCACTCCATGACAATATTATATATGAGCCTGGCACTAAATACTCTGACTATACTAATGCCCCGTACACACGGTCAGATTTTCCGATGGAAAATGTCCGATCGGAGCGTGTTGTCGGAAATTCCAACCGTGTGTGGGCTCCATCGAACATTTTCCATCGGATTTTCTGACACACAAAGTTGGAGAGCAGGAGATAAAATTTTCCGACAACTAAATCTGATCGCGTCAATTCCGACCGTGTGTGGCCTGTTCCGACGCACAAAGTGCCACGCATGCTCAGAAGAAATTCCAAGACGGAACAGCTCGTTCTGGTAAACTTAGCATTCACAATGGATACAGCACTTTCGTCACGCTGCAATGTTCAAAATGGTTTAATACAGCGCATTTTCTTCCTCTTTATAATGTGACAAGAATTAAGTATTTTTGCTGCTCATATTCACACACACACTTCTCACAAACTTATTTTGTTACTATTTATCGTGATTCCCTCAATATATTTTGATTTCTCACATCTGACAACATATTTTTGTATATTTTTTTATATATTTTTTGGCTTTAATGTAGATTCTTTTTATGTGTTTGTATTTTTTTTTTTTGGGCGATTTTGATTTGTACTCCCGAAAATGTTTGTGTGTGTTTTTTGTGACGAGTTCCCACAACACCATTGATATGTTGTTCTATTTAATGTGTAGGAGATTGTTTGGTATTGTTGTCCCTTGTTAATTTCACATTGTATTTTAGAAATGTACCTGAATCCTCACCAACAAACTGTCCTTTTTGGATGAAAACACACACAGAAGAGTATAATTTACCTAAAAACTTTTATTAAGGGGTCACAACTAAACAAAGAGGGAGGCAACGCTGGAGAAACTGCAGAAGTGGGCGAAGCCTTGGACCCCCAGGGCAGACATCAACTATTTTTAAGCAAAATTGGTGGCCTGAGGAGTCCTTATCTAAGGGAGGGCAGTCTGGTCCAGAAGTCCCAGAGATCCGGAAAGCAGCAGATGACATCTGTGTCCCCAGGCTGTGGTCATACGAGAGACTGCATCTACTGTCAGACCAGACTGAACACAGGGTCATCACTCTTTGGTCTTCTTTCCACGCCTCCTTCCACGCGGTGGCTGTAGTGGTGGAGTTGTGGCAGCAGGAGGAGGAGGAGGAGGAGGATGGTCCAACTCAACCACGTCGGTCTTGGGTGTTAGTTCCCCACTCACCCCCTTACGTAGGACTTCATAAAGCAGGTCCTCACAGAGCCTGCATTGACCCTCCTGCATGCCCTGCAATTTGGTGGCAACCATGCAGGCAAAGGCCTCTTCAGAAGTTGGTAAGGCTCTGAGGGACACTGAAGCCTCCTGGATCAGCCTGAACGCTGAATCCTGCACGGGACTCGGAGTGGCCTTCCTGGCTCGTTTATATGGCAGGCGGAGGGGAGGGACCTGAGACTCAGTCAGGCTGCGACTGGTCCCAGGCTTCTCTTGGCTGCCACTTAGCCCCGCCTCCTCCTGGCTGCCACTAATCCCCGCCTCCTCCTGGCTGCCACTAATCCCCGCCTCCTCCTGACTGCCACATTCCACAACCTCCTCCTGGCTGAGGTCTTCCTGTGTATGAAAAAGGGACATAGTTTTAGTATTTTTTCAATCACACACAATTTTCATCTCCTGACTGTTGCAAATTGAATGTTAACAAATATAACAGACTATCATTCTGTGCCCAGGATTTTTCATTCTTGTCCCAATTTTGGGTGCCTACTACTGTCTATTGATATGTAAAACACTTTTTTTAATCAGCAATTAGTGATCAATAATAATAACATCTAGTAAACATCATTTATTTATTGACCAGAAATCTGTAGAAGAATGCTATACCTGACTCCAGCTGGGCTCCTCCATTTCTTCCTGGCTGGAAGGCCCAGGTTGGACATCGGAAGCCTCAGCTGGGGTGGAAGGAAGCGTGGAAGGAAGAGTGGAGAGGGATTCCCTGACTTTCTGGTCTGACAGAAATTGCAGTCTCTCGTAGTACCACAGCCTGGGGACATAAACGTCATCTGCTGCAGCTCCGGACCTCTGGGAATCTGTGACCTTCTTGCGCTCCCTAAGATAAGTGCTCCTAAGGCCACCAATTTTGGCTTTTAAATAGGGGATGGTTGCTGTGGGGACCACCGGCTTCACCAACTCCAGCAGTTTCTCCAGCGCTGCCTGCCTCTTATGTTTGTGATTATAGTGGGGGTGTCTCACTTGCCACAGACAGGGCAGCTCCCTGTACTTGTCTATGAACAGGGGCAGGAAATTGTGGTCGTTGAACCCATCCATTTTCTCTGCAAGACACAACACAAGACAAACCCTAATGTCAGGCAAAACTCCCCTAATCTTGTTACAATATAGGCTTCCATTTCGAAGCAGTGTAGGCGCAAGTTTAGATCTTACCTTCGTTATCACGATCGGCGTCTCCGATGCTCCTTCCTCCGCTCACAGATCGTACGTAATACGCACGTGTGTTATGCTTTATACACACTGCGCATGCGTATAACTCCGCCCGCCCCTGACGTTCTTTCTAGTCTATTCCCCGCCCCTTTTTGTTCGGCGCAGTGGGGGAAGAGCACATGGCGGATAGACAGCAGGTGCGTGCTAATTGTAGCAACGAGGAGGAGGAGGAAAGGCTGGAGCCTGAAACGTCCCGATCCAGAAGGAGATTTAAGGACTCAAATATGTCCTTTGGGGAGATGTTGGAAATGGTGGTCATCCTGAAGAAGGCCGACTATGATGGAAAGTATGGGCCTTAGCACAACCCCAATGTCAGAAAGGCCAAGATCATGGCGAAAGTGGTCAGGAGTCTGCACCGGAATTTCGGGGTACGACGATCGAAAGATCAGCTCAGGAAGCACTGGTCAGACCTGAAATTACGAGAACATGAGCAGTACCGAAAGATCCGGAGAGTGCTGCAAAAAAGTAAGTAGTTGTGCTGTGTTCCTATTCTTTTTGTGTTTATTACGTTCGTGCTGCTCCATGTGCTTTTAGGAACTGTTGTACAGTTTAAAATGGCAACTTTCATGTTCATGGGCACATTATTCGTTCGGATCAAACATTTTTCGTTCCAACTACAAAATACCATTGTTTAGCCCATATGCATTTGACCACCATTTTGACGCCCTATACTTGTCTTCAAAGAATTGGGTTGTGTAGATTGCATTTCATTCTAGTAACAAAGCCAACTAGATTCTGTGTAAGGAGAGGACACTCAGCAGCTGTTTTCACATCTGGACACTGGAGCACTAGTGTGGGACACAAGAACACAATTTTTATTAGGGGGCCACACAGGTGCTCCAGTGTATACTATAGGGGGGTCTCCATCTGTGAAGCTTGTACCAAACAGGTAAAGTATTGCAGGTTGACAAATGACACTAAAAAAGCTACATCTTGAAACTCTGCTAAAATTGACAATTGTACCTCACTTCCAAGCAATGTTTACTATTTCTAGTTCTGACATTAAATATCTGTGTGCTAAGTATACCATTTTTGTTTTACATAGGGGAGAAAAGACTCGGAGGACACCCCTCATCTGAGGAGACCAGAGCCCCCCCCTCTGGAAGAAGGTGAAATCCCCCCAACACAAGCTGAGCAGGAGGAGGAAGACGTGGTGGAACTAGTGACCTCAACAGGTGAGTGTCTGCGACCACAGGCTTAGATAAGAGATGGATGGCGGCATTTTTTTGAAACCAAATTTATTTTGGGGTTCCTCTCTTTTTAGGTGATCGTGAGGTTGTGGATCCAGATCCTTTCACATTCGAAAGTGCCCAGATCCTGATCGGGGAGATCATGGGGTGTAATTTACAATTGGAAATCATCAAGCAAAACATCAATGATGTTCCAAAATATAAAAACATCATTGGTGTTTTGGGGCGAGTTTAAAACCCCTCCAAATCACTTTCTTCTTTTGTGTGCTACAATGTGCTAAATGTTTTTGTGATTTTTCCCAAAGCCAAATTTGGAGGATGCACACAGTGTGTCAACATGTGCTATCTGCCATCACGGGAGATCAATGGACGCGTTTTGGGGGTGCAACCCCTTCCTCAATAATAAAGTAGCGGTGAGGAAGGGGTTTCTCCCCCAAAACACATCCCTTGATCCCCCGTGATGGCAGCTAGCACATGTTGACATTGGGAAATTTGTGTGCATCTTCCAAATTTGGCTTTTCCTGGGGTAATTTCCCCCCATCTGAACGCAATATCAAACACAGTTCCTAAATACTCATGTCTGATATTGCCTTCAAATTCGACCAAATGTGACGTTTGTAAGTTCAAGATTTGTGTCTTTTCTTGTTGGTTTTACACAGGCCTGTTTTCTATAAAATGGACATTTTGATTTTGGATAATGCCACCACAAAAATTGTTATACAACAAACATGTTGGTTTGTTTGAAAAACCTTTGGTAAATGCACATGTGATTGTGCAGGTATTAAAAAGATTGTTAATCAAGAATGTGTGGATTATTGTCTCAACGCTACAACACTTTTGGGGTGATGTAATTGTTGTTTTATGAGAAATTGGGGGTTATTTCCTAAGGGCAAATCCACTTTGCACTACAAGTGCAGTTTCAGTGCAGTTGCAAGTGCACTTGTAGTGAAATGTGTTTTTGCATTTAGTAAATGACAGCCAACAGTGCTTTGTATAAGGTTACACAATCACGCCATTTTCTGCACTCAAAACATTTCTGTCAGGGTCAGCTAAAACAAACACAAGCAGTGAATGTCCACAAAGAATTTTTTTGTTTTTTTATTATAAAAAGGCTTCACAGATTGTCTGGCATATTGATAGCCCCCCTACCCGCAAAGAACTCCAGGTAGCGTAACCGGACATCATGGGCACTTAGGGAGGGCAAGCCAGGACGGCCACTTTCAAGCGCCGTCAGTGTGGTTTGATGTAGGATTCCGGCCTCAGGCCCAACTGAGCCAGCATAGTTGGCTGAATGTTTCCTTAAAAAGTTATGGAGAACACAGCACGCAAGTATAATATGGTTCAGTTTATACTCTGCCATATGGATGGTTGTCAGAAATAGTCAGAACCGGCTGGCCAGGATTCCAAATGTGTTCTCCACCACTCTTCGGGCTCTGGCCAGCTGGTAATTAAAAACCCCCTGTTCCGGGGTGAGGGTCCTCATTGGGAATGGCCGCATCAGGTGGTTCCCCCAGCGCAAATGCTTCATCGGCAACGAACACAAATGGGAGTCCTTCCACATTGTCCTCTGGAGTTGGCAAGTCCAAGCTGCCATTCTGAGGACGCCTGTAAAACTCCGTCTGGGCGATGACTCCACCATCGGACATCCGACCATTCTTCCCCACGTCCACATACAAGAAGTCGTAATTAGCCGACACCACCGCCAACATCACTATACTATTAAACCCCTTGTAATTATAATAGTTCGACCCCGAGTTGGGTGGTGGGATGATGTGGACGTGTTTCCCATCAATTGCCCCTCCGCAGTTAGGAAAGTCCCACCGCTCGGCAAAGTGGGAGGCCGCAGTCTGCCATTCCTGTGGCGTTGAAGGAAACTGTTGATGAAAAAACAATAAACATTACTATTTTTACTCTGAAACATGGCAAGCAGATTATACACAAACATTATGGGGCAACCTCCAGATAGCATTTTCTAAGGGGAATTTAACAACGCCAAAGTATAAGGTACACCTATCATATTCCCCCTCCCCCCTCTCATGGGCCATTTCTAACATTATAGGGGGTGTGTGTAAATCTTGGACAGGTAACCCTCTTCACTTCATTGAGAGATGAATGCCTAAATAATGGGTATTACTTTGAACAGCCCCTCCTTAGTTACACTATTGGCAGACCACTGGACAGGTAAGAAGTGTCATAATACAAAGATATAAATACACATTGTACACATTTGAGGACATTTGGACATTCTGCTATTACCTATCAAGATAATAATAGGATACAAAAACTTTAAACAGTACCATTGGAAAGTATACAGGCAGGCCCTTGCACTACATGCTTTGGGGAATTCATCCATAAATCAGAGCACAAAAGAGATGGCTATAGCGTGTATGGGTTTGGCAAAGTCAGCAGATAGATGATTGAGGATAGATAGAGAAATGGTATCAGCCGACTTAGCAGTTGGGGGGAGGGAGGGTTAAAAATGATTTGGGGACCCCCCCAAAAAAGCCTCTGGCACTCTGCCTGATTTCAGGAACTTTCTCCGGATGACAGACCCCCGTATTTCACCGTTTGTTGGCTTTGCTGACCCCTTATATTAGCAGGCAGGATACCTGCATGAGGCAAGCCATCACTCCGGAGCAGAGGCTCGTCGCTACCCTGCGGTATTTGGCAACAGGGAGAAGTCTGCAGGACTTGAAGTTCTGCCATCATCCTGCAGAAGGAGTATATGAAGGTAAGATTTTTATCCTTTAATCTCACATTTTTTTGTATTTAATGATTGATAATATATTGTATTTCTTTCCTCATTCCCTAATTACCATGATTGGAATATGCTGTGAATGTCCCCTTTGTCCTCATGCATGCTGGATTTGTATGTAATCAATTTTTTAGTCCTTCATACACATTGTCCTTCAATAACCTCCCCAGCATGTTCTCGTGCCCTATATTCACCTAATGTAGTCACTTAACAATGTATTTTATCATCTCCATAGTAGTGCTTTACCCCAAACACCCCCTAAAATGTTTTGAAATGTGATTTGTGCTTTAAATTCAGGCAGAGGGCCAGAGGCTTTTTTTGTGGTGTCCCCAAATAATTTTTCTTAACCCCCCCTCCCCCCCAACTAAGTCAGCTGATAACAATTCTCTATCTATCCTCAATCATCTATCTGGTGACTTTGCCAAACCCATACACACTATACCCATCTCTTTTGTGCTCTGATTTATGGATGAATTCCCCAAAGCATGTAGTGCAAGGGCCTGCCTGTATACTTTCAAATGGTACTGTTTAAAGTTTTTGTATACTATTATTATCTTGAGACAGGTAATAGCAGAATGTTCAAATGTGCTCAAATGTGTACAGTGTGTATTTATATCTTTGTATTCGGACACTTCTTGCCTGTCCAGTGGGCTGCCAATAGTGTAACTAAGGAGGGGCTGTTCCAAGTAATACCCTGTATTTAGGCATTCATCTCTCAATGAAGTGAAGAGGGTTACCTGTCCAAGATTTCCACACCCCCCATAATGTTAGAAATGGCCCATGAGAGGGGGGGAGGGGGAATATGATAGGTGTACCTTATACTTTGGTGTTGTTAAATTCCCCTTAATAAATGCTATCTGGAGGTTGCCCCAGAATGTTTGTGCCTAATCTGCTTGCCATGTTTCTGAGCAAAAATATTAATTCATTTATTTTTTCCTCAACAGTTTCCTTCAACGCCACAGGAATGGCAGACTGTGGCCTCCCACTTTGCCCAGCGGTGGGACTTTCCTAACTGCGGAGGGGCAATTGATGGGAAACATGTCCACATCATCCCACCACCCAACTCGGGGGTCATACTATTTCAACTATAAGGGGTTCAATAGTATTGTGATGTTGGCGGTGGTGTCGGCTAATTACGACTTCTTGTATGTGGACGTGGGGAAGGATGGCCGGATGTCCGATGGTGGCGTCATCACCCAGACGGAGTTCTACAGGTGTCTCCAGAATGGCAGCTTGGACTTGCCAGCTCCAGAGGACAATGTGGAAGGACTCCCATTCATGTTCGTTGCTGATGAAGCGTTTGCGCTGGGGGACCACCTTATGCGGCCATTCCCTATGAGGACCCTCACCCCGGAACAGAGGGTTTTTAATTACCGGCTGGCCAGAGTCTGAAGAGTGGTGGAGAACACATTTGGAATCCTGGCCAGCCGGTTCCGCCTATTTCTGACACCTATCCATATGGCAGAGTATAAACTTAATCATATAATCATGGCGTGCTGTATTCTCCATAACTTTTTACGGAAACATTCGGCCAACTATGCTGGCTCAGTTGGGCCTGAGGTGATACCTGAAACAACACTGATGACGCTTGAAAGCGGCCGTCCTGGCTTGCCCTCCCTGAGTGTCCGTGATGTCCGGTTACGATACCTGGAGTTCTTTGCGGGTAGGGGGGCCATCAATATGCCTTCAAATTTGTGAAGCCTTTTTCAAATAAAAAAGCAAAAGAAATTGTTTGTGGACATTTACTGCTTGTGCTTGTTTTAGCTGACCCTGACAGAAATGTGTTGAGTCCAGAAAATGGCGTGGTTGTGTAACCTTATACAAAGCACTGTTGGTGTTATTTACTAAAGGCAAAGACACTTTTCACTACAAGTGCACTTGCAACTGCACTGAAACTGCACTTGTAGTGCAAAGAGGATTTGCCCTTAGGAAATAACCCCCATTTTCACAGAAAACACCAATTACATCACCAACAAAGTGTTTTATTAGCGTTGACACAATAATCCACACATTCTTGCTTAACAATCTCTTTAATACCTGCACAATCACATGTGCATTTCGAAAAGGTTTTTCTAACAAACCCACATGTTTGTTGTTTTTCAATTTTTGGGGTAGCATTATAAACCAGATAAAGGTCCAATTATTTAAGATAAAACAGGCATGTGTAAAACCAACAAGAAAGACACAAATCTTGAACTTACAAAGTTCACATTTGGTAGAACTTGAAGGCAATATCAGACATGAGTATTTAAGAACTGTGTTTGATATTGCGTTCAGATGGGGTGAAGTCACCCCAGGAAAAAGCAAATTTGGAAGATGCACACAAATTTACCAATGTCAACATGTGCGACCTGCCATCACGGGGGATCAAGGGACGTGTTTTGGGGGAGTAACCCCTTCCTCTCAGCTACTTTATTATTGAGGAAGGGGTTGCAACCCCAAAACGCGTCCATTGATCTCCCGTGATGGCAGATAGCACATGTTGGCACACTGTGTGCATCCTACAAATTAGGCTTTTCTACAAATCTTGGAAACATTTTGAACATTGGAGCACACCAAAAAACTAAGGGATTGGGAGGGGTTTTAAACTCGCCCCAAAACATCAATGATGTTTTTCTTTTTTAGAATAACATCATTGATGTTTTTCTTTAGGTTTTCCAATTGTAAATGACACCTCATGATCTCCCCGATCAGGATCTAGGCACTTTCTGATGTGAAAAGATCTGGATCCCCAACATCACGATCACCTAAAAAGAGATAAACCAAACAAAAACAGGTATCAAAAATATGCCGGCATCCATCTCTTACCTGAGCCTGTGGTCGCAGACACTCACCTGTTGTGGTGACTAGTTCCACCACGTCTTCTTCATCCTCCTGCACTTCTTGGTTTTGGGGGAATTTCCCCTTCTTCCAGAGGTGGGGGGTCTCTGGTCTCCTCGGATGAGGGGTGTCCTCCGAATCTTTTTTCCCCTATGTAAAACACAAATGCTATACTTAGCACACAGTGATTTGATGGCAGAACTATAAATGGGAAACATTGCTTGGAAGTGGGGTACAATTGTCTATTTTGGCCGAGTGAAAAAATGTAGCGTTTTCAGTGTCCTTTGTCAAGCTTCAATACTTTACCTGTTTGGTACAAGCTACACAGATGGAGACCCCCCATAGTATACACTGGAGCACCTGTGTGGCCCCCTAATAAAAATGGTGTTCTTGTGTCCCACACTAGTGCTCCAGTATCCAGATGTGAAAGCAGCTGCTGAGTGTCCTCTCCTTACACAGAATCTAGTTTGCATTTCATTCTAGTAACAAAGCCATCTACACAACCAAAATAATTTCTGACAAGTAGGGCGTAAAAATTGTGGCCAAATGCATATGGCCTAAACAATGGTGTTTTCGAGGCCGACAGAAAAATCTTTGATACGAACGAATAATGTGCCCATGAACATGAAAGTTGCCATTTTAAAATGTACACTTGTAAGAAAAGCACATGGAGCAGCACTAACGTAAGAAACATAAAAAGAATAGGAACACAGGACAACTACTTAGTTTTTTGCAGCACTCTCCGAATCTTTTTGTACTGCTCATGTTCTCGTAATTTGAGGTCCGACCACCATTTCCTGAGCTGATCTTTCGATCGTCGTACCCCGAATTTCCGGTGCAGACTTTTGACCACTTTCGCAATTATCTTGGCCTTTCTGATATTGGGGTTGGGGTAAGGTCCATACTTTCCATCATAGTCGGCCTTCTTCAGGATGTCCACTATCTCCAACATCTCCCCAAAGGACATATTTGAGGCCTTAAATCTCCTTCTGGATCGGGACGTTTCCGGCTCTGGGCTTTCCTCCTCCTCCTCCTCGTTGCTATAATTAGCACGCACCTGCTGTGTATCCCCCATGTGCTCTTCCCCCACTGCGCAGAACGAAAAGGGGCGGGGAATAGACTAGAAAGAACGTCAGGGGCGGGCGGAGTTACACGCATGCACAGTGTGTATAAAGCATAACACGTGTGCGTATTACGTACGATCTGTGAGCGGAAGAAGGAGCATCGAAAGCACCGATCGTGCTAACGAAGGTAAGATCTAAACTTGGGCCTATACTGCTTTGAAATTGAAGCCTATATTGTAACAAGATTAGGAGAGTTTGGCCTGACCTTAGGGTTTGTCTTGTGTTGTGTCTTGCAGAGAAAATGGAAGGCTTCAATGACCACAACTTCCTCCCCCTGTTCATAGACAAATACAGGGAGCTGCCCTGTCTGTGGCAGGTGAGACACCCCCATTACAACAATAAACAAAAGAGGCAGGCAGCACTGGAGAAACTGATGGAGTTGGTGAAGCCGGTGGTCCCCACAGCACCCATCCCCTATTTAAAAACCAAAATTGGTGGCCTGAGGAGCACTTATCTTAGGGAGCGCAAGAAGGTCACAGATTCCCAGAGGTCCGGAGCTGCAGCAGATGACATTTATGTCCCCAGGCTGTGGTACTATGAGAGACTGCGATTTCTGTCAGACCACGCTAAAGTCAGGGAATCCCTCTCCACTCTTCCTTCCACCCCAGCTGAGGCTTCCGATGTCCAACTGTGCCTTCCAGCCAGGAAGAAGTGGAGGAGCCCAGCTGGAGTCAGGTATAGCATTCTTCTACTGATTTCTGGACAATAAAGAAATGATGTTTACTAGATGTTAGTATTGATCACTAATTGCTGATTGACAAAAGTTTTTTACATATCAATAGACAGTAGTGGGCAAAAATAATTGGGACAAGAATGAAACATGCTGGGCTCAGAATGCTAGTCTGTTATATTTGTGAACATTCAAGTTGCAACAGTCAGAAGGTGAAAATTTGAGTGTGATCGATGAATAAAATACTAAAACTATGTCCCTTTTTCATACACAGGAAGACCTCAGCCAGGAAGAGGTTGTGGAATGTGGCAGTCAGGAGGAGGCGGGGCTAAGTGTCAGCCAAGAGAAGCCTGGGACCAGTCGCAGCCTGACCGAATCGCAGGTTCCTCCCCTCCGCCTTCCATATAAAAGAGCGAGGAAGACTACTCCCATGCAGGATTCTGCGCTCAGGCTCATTCAGGAGGCTTCTGCGTCCCTCAGAGCCTTACCCACTCCTGAAGAGGCCTTTGCCTGCATGGCTGCCACAAAACTGCAGGGCATGCAGGAGGGTCAATGCAAGCTGTGTGAGGACCTTCTTTATAAAGTCCTAAGTAAGGGGGTGAGTGGAGAACTAACACCCAAGACTGACGTGATTGAGTTGGACCATCCTCCTCCTCCTGCCACAACTCTTCCACCAGAGCCACCGCGTGGAAGGAAGCGTGGAAGGAAGACCAAAGAGTGATGACCCTGGGTTCAGTCTGGTCTGACAAAAGCTGCAGTCTCTTGTATGACCAGAGCCTGGGGACACAGATGTCATCTGCTGCTTTCCGGATCTCTGGAACTGATGGACCAGACTGCACTCCCTTAGATAAGGACTCCTCAGGCCACCAATTTTGCATGAAAATTATTGATGTCTGCCCTGGGGGTCCAAGGCTTCACCCATTTCTGCTGTTTCTCCAGCGTTGCCTCCTTCTTTGTTTAGTTGTAACCCCTTAATAAAAGTTTTTTTATTTTGGAAATTATACTCTCCTGTGTGTTTTCATCAAAAAAGGACAGTTTGTTGGTGACGATTCAGGTACATTTCTAACATAAAATGTGAAATTAACAAGGGACAACAACACCAAACAATCTCCTACAGATTAAATAGAACAACATATTAATGGTGTTGTGGTAACTTGACCCAAAAAACACACTCAAAAATTTTCAGGCGTACAAATAAAAATCCCAAAAACCAAAAATACGCCTTGAAAAAAATACAAACCCTAAAAAAATTAATCGGCCTTAAAAACCAAAAAAAAAAAAAAATAATGATGTCAGATGTGACAAATCAAAATATATCAAAATATATTGAGGGAATCCCGATAAATAGTAAAGAAATTAGTTTGTGAGAAGTGTGTGTGAATATGAGCAGCAAAACTAGTTAATTCTTGTCCCATTATAAAGAAGAAGAAGAAGAAGAAGAGAGTGCGCTTTATTAGACCATTTTTAACATTACAGCGTGACGAAAGTGCTGTATCCATTGCGAACGCTCATTTTACCTGACCGAGCTGTTCCGTGTCAGAATTTCTTCTGAGCATGCGTGGCACTTTGTGCGTCGGAACAGGCCACACACAGTCGGAATTGACGCAATCGGATTTTGTTGTCGGAAAATTTTATCTCCTGCTCTCTAACTTTGTGTGTCGGAAAATCCGATGGAAAATGTCCGATGGAGCCCACACACGGTTGGAATTTCCGACAACACGCTCCGATCGGACATTTTCCATCCTAAAATCCGACCGTGTGTACGGGGCATTAGTGTTTCTAAATCTGATAGTACATCTAACACCCCCCCAGATTAACAATGCTGCTGTCCAAATGTGCCCCTGTGCTCATTCATCTGGAGTGGGGGGCACTCTAATACAGTCGAATCACGGCTGATCACGATGTAAACAGGAAGAGCCGTTGATCGGCTTTTCCTTACTCGTGTCTGACGTGAGTAGAGGAGAGCCAATCAACAGCTCTTCTGACAGGGGGGGTCTGTTCAGATTGTTTATCGGCACAGCCCTCCCTGTGGAGGCCCACACTGGACCACCAGGGAAGCCGAGAGGACCACCAGGGAAGGGGGAAACATGTGGATGGCCAGGTATGTACCCCATGGCCATCCACATATGAACTGACTGGCAACATTATGGTCCAGATCAAACAAGTGATGCCCAGCAATGCCACCCATCAGTGTCATCAGTGCCACCCATCAGTGTCCATCAGTGCCACCTCTCAGTGCCCATCCATGCCCATCAGTGCCCACCTATCAGTGACCATCAGTGCCCATCTGTGCCACCTATCAGTGCCACCATATGTACCCATCAGTGCCACCCATAAGTACACATCAGTGTCGCCTATAAGTGCCCACCAGTGCCGCCTATGTGTGCCCATCAGTGCCGCCTATGAGTGCCCATCAGTGCCGCATACCAGTGCCACCTATGAGTGCCCATCGGTGCCGCCTTATCAGTGCCCATCAGTGCAGCCATATCAGTGCCCATCACTGAAGAAGAAAACTTATTTACAAAAAATTTAACAGAAACAAAGAAAAACTTTTTTTTTTTTTAATTTTTGGACTTTTATTTGTTGCTCAAAAAGTAAAAATCGCAGAGGTGATCAAATAACACCAAAAGAAAGCTCTATTTATGGGAACAAAATGATAAAAAATTTGTTTGGGTACAATGTAGCATGATCGCGCAATTGTCATTCAAATTGCAACAGCGCTGAAAGCTGAAAATTGGCTTGGGCAGAAAGGTGCGTAAGTGCCTGGTATTGAAGTGTTTAAATATTGTGCATGCAGTCACTACAGCATATTAGAGGCTTTTCTGTGAAATAAATACATTCTAATGTTGATTTTTTAAAATAAAAAGCTAGCTGGTGTTGGTCCTGTTCAGAAAGCATTCTAATGAAAGCATATAAATATTGCGCACTTAGTCACTACAATATTTTGGAGAGTTTTTCAATAAAATAAATGCATACTAATGTTGATATGTTGAATATAAACTGGCTAGTGTTTCTCCTGTTCAAAATACAGTCCAGTAAAGTGCATCTACTTTTCAAATTATGGTCTATGTAAAAGTGTTTAAATACTGTGCATGGAGTAAGTACACTATTTTGCTGGCATATTTTTGATAAATAATATACCGTATATACCCGAGTATAAGTTGAATTGTTCAGCACATTGTTTTGTGCTGAAAGTGCCCCCCTCGACTTATACTCGAGTCAAGCACTGCAGCAAAAAATTTCATTTTCCGAACCGACTTTGGGGCCCCGTATCTCAGGGCCACTTAGTGCTAGGAACCCCAAGATACGGGGCCCCAAAATCGGTTCGGAAAATGTCATTCTCTGCTGCAGAAAAGTGCTTGACATTTTCTGAACCAAATTTGGGGCCCCATATCTCAGGGCCACTTGGTGCTAGGAAACCCAAATTTGTTGTGCAAACCCAGTGGAACTGGTACCATAACATATCCAACGCTGGGGTTCCTAGCACTAAGTGGCCCTGAGATACGGGGCCCCAAACCTGGTTTGGAAAATGTAATTCTCTGCTGCAAAAAAGTGCTTGACATTTTCTAAACTGATTTTTGAGGCCCTGTATCTCGGGGCCACTTGGTACTAGAAACCCTAGCTTTGGAAATTTTATGGTGCTAGTTCCACTGGGTCGGCACACCAAATTTGGGGTTCTTAGCACTAAGTGACCCCGAGATACGGGGCCCCAAATTTGTCAACTGTGTCCATCTGCAGCAATGTCATTTCGGGACCCTTTGGGTTCAGAGACCCCAAATTTTGGCTGCAGCTAGGGGACATCTAGGAATCCTTAACTACCGAGTTTGAAGTTCAGGGGACCTATGGCTGCAAATGGGCACAGTGAGGCATGCAAATGGGAACAGTGATGCTGCAAATTGGCATTGTTGACCCTCTTTTCCACTTTCAGTAGCTGTGCATTTCTCACCCTCGTCTTATACTCGGGTCAATACATTTTTCCCATTTTTTTTGTGGTAAATTAGGGCCTCGACTTATACTCGGAACGACTTATACTCGAGTATATACGGTACTCTAATCTTGTTGATTCTTTGAATACAAGAGGCGTATTTTTCCTTGTGAAACAGTGGCCAAGTAAAAGCTGTTTATCTCTTATTTTTTATTTCTTTGTTTCAAACCTGCCTGTTGTCTCTCTGGGGAAACTAAGACATAATAGGAACTGTTTACATATTGTGTATGGCATTAGTACAGTTTTTGTGGCTATTTTCTATGAAATATTACACTGTAATTTGGTTAATGATAAGTCATACCTGGTCTCTTCCAAATAAATTGTAGACTAATAAATCGGCTTATGTTTTTTCTATTTCTAGGCATTCTTAGTGAAATAATAAACTTTAATACTTAGGTCTTACAAAAACCTGCCAGATATTTTCCTCCTAAATTGTGGCCGATTACAGTTGCTTATATATTGTTTATTGATTCGACAAATGTCCAAAATGTCTAGCTTTTTATCTAAAATAATACGCTCCTCTTTTTTTCACTATAAAACCTTGCTTATTTTTCCCTCTTAAACTGCGGCATATTATATCAGCTTACATGCTGTGCATCAACTGCATAATGTTTCTGACCATTTTTTTGAAAAAAATACACTCTTTTTTAAAATTAAAATTAATATTGCCTAATAAAACATACCTCGTCTTTCCCTTTGAAATTGTAACCTAATAAGGTTGCTAGTATGTTGCTCATTGAATTTGCAATATTTCTGTCTATTTTCAGGGAATTTTTTTTCAATTCAGTACTGGATACACACTTTTTATTTGATAGCCTCAGTTATAAAATTCTCATTATTGAACTACCTTAAAACGTAATTTTATGTGTTAATTATTTCCTGCTCTTTTCATTTGTTTTCTTGAGTGAGACTTCCAACTTCTTTAAAATAACAATGTCCACGTTTTCCATGTGCAACCAATACCCTTTCTCCACATTGTTGGAAGTGCAGGCAAAATCTGTAGGCTGTTGTACATGAGAATTGTGTACCGTTAACACAAAAAGAACCTAAGAACTGCATACTTAATGGGAGGCCAGTGTTGGATCTGGAGACTTCATCTTGTGAATATCATGAAAAAAAGTAAAATATGCAATGGGGGTGCTGTTGCACAGAAGTTTGCAGTGCTGTGTTCCACACACAGGGCAGCTTTGCCTGGTTTCAACAACAAGCATGAAACCACTGCCACCCTGTGGAAGGACATCCAGCCTTTCCCTATTAGCTGTTCCCTTTCACCTATGCCAACAGTGCAGTTGCTTTCAATCAGAAGGTGCTCCCTCTTAGATAATGGCATAGATACCAGGAAAAAAGTTTTCTCATGAATAGGAAAAGGGTGAAACCTCCCCCTTAACCCCACCCCCAAATTTCCTCCTTACCTCCAGCATCCCAAACCTTCTTTTCCTTCTCCTTGTACTCCTCTACATCTTGTCTGCCTCACAAAGTTGACTCTGAGACATCATTAAATCTTCCTTTTTTCATTTTTATGTACTCCAGTTCTTGGACTATTACAGCATGCAATAAGTGCAGTAACAGTAACAACAGAGGGATGGTGTTGCTCTTCTAAGATCTAAGATTTTGGTTGACTCTTTGAATGGTCACAAGATTTGTTGCACACATGCTGAATCAATCAACACTGATGTGATTAGACAATCAGATACTCATTGATGGCCCACTGGTGTATACTTTTACATGGCAGTTTATGTGTACTTTTACATTTTAGCCAGGTGAACACTTGCTGGGTATGACCACCTAAAGTAGCTGCACACACTTCTTGCATGCTGCAGAACATCTTGGAAGCCAATGTACCTAATCAGGAAGCTCTGCACCACCATTTTAAGCACATGTGCCAGTCAAGGCACATATATGAACTTACCCTGCCAAACAGCTACCAGTAGGTTGATGTTTTTGTCACACATGACCAGCCTGGCACACTTTGGTGTTGGTTCAACCACTTCTAAGCCTGCCCTTTAAGAGATTCCAAATGCCTGGTCCAGTGTGGTTTCTGTCACCCAGACATACCAGCTATAAAACAGTGTTGCAGTATTTTGCATGGTTCCTTTTAAATGCTCTGGGGTTTTTGATGGGCTAGTTCTGAGGATTCAATGGATGAGGCCATTGAGAAGAAGAGAGGGGATCTGACATTTCGAAGGTGCAGGAAACAGGGTGGTACCACCAACACCAATGGCATGCCCTGTCATGCAACCTACCATCAAATTTGACCAGTGGGCCATGAAGGAGACAAAACATTCTTGCCCATGTTTACTAAACCATGAATCTGAGTCAATTGGACTCTGCCACTGACCACTTGGTCCATCAATACAGACATTTTAACTTGTACAGGCTGGAAGAGGGCAGGCATGGCTTCTGAACAAAAAAATGATGGCTAGGTACCTACCACTGTGGTGCAGCACAGGAAAGCCACCCTTCTAAGTTCACCATTTTGGTCACTTCTTTGGTCACCAGACACACATTCTGAATCAGGAACCACTGATGTGATGAAATGAACTCCAGCTGCCCAGAGCCTGTCTTGCTCCCATACATAAACTGATAGAATGAAAATTAATCTACCAGCTTAAACCTGAGTAGCCAAAATAGTGGGACATTTTTTAGCTGTCTTATTCACTTGTACCACATACTAACTAATATTTTTTCTTTATTTCTTGTATGATTTTGTGATTAAATCCCTTTGCTGACATTTTTCTACTCCAAGTGACTGACATTTTTTTTTCAATTTTCACATGTACTAAGGAAAGACACAGGGAAAACTTTAGAATGCATTAAACTTTGTTTTACAAAGATAATATCTATTTTATTCTACCTTCCAAAGTCCTCCTACAAGTGCTTGTCAAACCATTTTACATACAATCTATACAAAGCCTGTTATTAGCTCACACAGGCACAATAAAAACCACTGAATTCCAACTAAATTTAAAACATAAAACTAGGTGGGAGTGATAAATAACACCTACTGTACATCTTGATTTAAGATCATACAAACTTGCAAAACACAACTTCAAAGTATATGAAAGTGCAATAAGAATCTTATGCTAAAAAGTTATCCAAAACTTTATCATTTTTAAATTGCCTGACCTATGGAAGCTTTTCCCAGATAATGCAAGCAAAGAGCAAAATACTAGTCACCAGTATTGACTATAGGTTCCCTGCTGCTACTCTTTTCCCCATTACTGATTACACATGCTTTTTCTTCACTGTATTTGTGTGGAAATGGTCACCTTAGTAGAGGAGAAGGCTTTGTTTCTGGTGGTTTAATGACTGATAGGGGAATAACCAAGAAGCAGCAGGAGAGTTGCAGAAATAACAGATTCACAGAATGAATGAAGCAGAAGCACACTTAACTGTTTCATTTATTTTCTACTTTACCTATTTTGGACATTACTGTGTTACTAAATACATTTTTTTATCACATTCTATACATATTTTCTTACACACCTACCTACCTAAAGGTTTTGTGTATGTCTTCAGTGTCACTTTTTGGGGAGGCATTTGTATATCGATATGTCTTTCTTTTGTTCTTATTTATTTTTATTTTATTATAAATGACAGATGGGATTGAATGTGAAAAGGTGAAAGTTATGCAGCAAGGCAATAGTTGCAGTATTGCCCACATATTTTATTGGGGGCTGGAGGGGCCTATTGGAATCTGGAAACCCACTTTAACAATAAATAAAAAAAGCCCAAAAAGGCCCACAATGTACATCCAACCTCAATCACATCATCCATTGATGTAGATCCATGTCAATCACAATGCCCACTGACCCACTGAAAGAAGAAGAAAAAAAAATGCTCGCAGACACATTCTGACACATACAGTCTGGGTCCTTGTGACGTCATTGACCATATAAGGTTATATCCATATATAGTCAATGATGTCACCCAGAAAACCCCAACAACTTGTATAGAGCAGATGTCATTCATTATCTCTGTCATTCAGCAGCAGGCAAGAGAGTGGACAGAACATGACTCAGCAGCAGCATTTTTTTCTTTCCAGCAGCAGGTTGACAGTCATTATAATTGATATGGATCTACCTTGCTGGACGATGTGATAGATGGTGGATGTTCTTATTGTTTACATTTTTTTGTGAATGAGTAGGGATACTATAAACCCATACTTATTCACATAGGGTTTCATTATCTGGATGCCCCCATGTTGTTCTGTTATGGTTTGAATGTCTCTGCTATTGTTGTAATGTCAGTTTTTGTGTCTGGCTTAATCTGACAATAGATGTTCTGGTCATTGTGTTTTTTTATGTTTTTAGATAGTCATAATAATATTGGAGTCCTATGTTTTTAATTTATTTTCACCAAATTGTATTTTTATACATCACGCATTAACAACTGATACTGATTCATACAGTCAAGGTTAAAAATGCCTACTATTTCTTCTTTCATTGTTTATACATAGGGTTATGTGTGCGGGACTGAATGGCTGTCCCACCCACTGGTATTGGTAATAGTATTTATATTCTCACTTCCTGCCAGCTCAGATTATGTGACCTGACAAAGGGGTTAATCCCCAAAACATGTAGTCTGCACAATGACTGAGCTCCGGCATTTTTTCACATTACTTTTCTTCCCATTGCCCTGCGGTCACATGACCATTTTAAGCCTGTCTGTGATCGTCGCTGCATATCTATCTGCATGGACCAGAAAGCAAGCTCCTCTGCCTGTTCCTGTTGTTCCTCTGTTTGAGACTGATCAGCCTTGTCCCATCCCCCGACCATCGGGAATGGAGTGTGCTCTCCCTGGGCTTCTAACCTACATCTTGGAGCACTTGGGCTGCCCTCAGCCTTTTTCCATCTGCCATTTTGAGATTATAAGCATTACCTGCACCCTCTGGGTACATCATCGCCGTTCTCATACAGCATCATGATTTGTGACAACCATCTATCCCTCCTGACACTGCAGAGGATATCGTGTTAGCTGTTTGTCACTGTGCTTACAGGGCACTTTCCAATTGATCATTTGTTCGTGACAATGAATGGATACATCCGTTGTTAAAGATTGATACTTTTTACTTAAATTACATTGTTTGTTTATCAACTTACTGGAACAGCACTCCCTGTGTTGAATTTCTGTTGTATCTTATTTAGTCTTTTGAGTTTTGGAGCAGCGGCCGGATTTTATTATTTTTTTATCTATAGGCATCTTTGTCTACAATTATGTGCCTGGCCCCCTGGTTATTTTTTATGAAATGTATGATGTCAGATCTCCAACCCCTTCCATCCAAAAGCTGAGAAATAGCATCTGATCTGTCTAATTTGGAAGGCTGTGGAGGAGAGAGGGCTGCAGATAAACATTTACAGTTTGGTTGGTTTGCTTCATCACTGTGTATCACTGAGGTTTTTCACTGCAGTGGGTCTATGTAAAGATTTAATATTAATTGATATAAAAACATGGATACTGTGAAACAGTCCTTCAATAAATATTGCCCAAATATAAGAAAAATCCCACAATCTAAGTCTATGATCAATCATGTTGTTTAATTATGTTGATCCAGTGCTAAAAAAAAGTGCAGTGCTTTAATATTTACTTTCCACAGTCCATTAATGTTGATTAGCGATTAGCCAAACTGCCCTGGGCTTGGTTCAGCAGGGGTTCAGCAAACTTCAAAAAAGTTTGGATGCTGAAACCAAACTCCATTGAAATCAATAGGAACCAAATTTGTCAAATTAAACATGCCAATTTTCTGGGCTAACAGGAAAGGGGTGTCAAAAAAAACTTGGGGTGTGGCACTGCCCTGGGGAACATGTACCAATGCAAAAAAAAAATGAATAATAAAAAATTCAATGCAGGCAGGAGCAGTGTTTTTTTATCACTGACATTTACAAAGGAAACATTATAAAAATGATGGCAAATGCCTATGACAGCTGTCATCAACCGCTTCCCGCCCGCCCGCCCAACGTCATATGATGTCATCGGGTTTGAGCGATGATATCTGAATGATGCCTGCAGTTACAGGCATCATTCACATATCTTCTTTTTCAGACGGTGATTCCCTGAACCATATGTGCAACCATAGTGGCTGTTCAGCTGCTTGATCATTCTTATAGGCGGTGGGAGGGTCCGCCCCCCCTCCCGCCACCCTCCAGTGCTTCTCCCGGCTAGCCCCTGCCATTGGCGAACTGGAGAAGGAACTGACTGGTGGCAGATGTTGACCATAGACATTTCCAGTGGGCCAGATGATCCTCGGAGTCTCTATGATCATGTTATGACGTCACGCCCGGCCTCTGCATTTGAAAAAATGCCGCCGCCTGGGCTGGGAAGCCAGAATCTTTTTTTTTTATTATTTCAGGCTTCCCAGCCTAGAGGTGAGATCTGGGAACATATTGACCCCAGATCTCACTGTAAAGAGGACCCGTCACACACTATTCCTATTACAAGGGTTGTTTACATTCCTTGTAATAGAAATAAAAGTGATTAAAAAAAATTTAAAAAGAAAGCGTCAAACTTGAAAAATAAAGTCAAGGTAACAAGTAAAAAATAAAATAATAAAAAATGTAAAGCACCCCTCTCCCTGCGTGCTCGCTAGCAGAAACGAACACATACATAAGTCGCACCCATATATATATGTAAACGGCGTTCAAACCCCACATGTGAGGTATTGCCGTCAACGTTGGTGTGAGAGCAATAATTCCAGCTCTAGACTTCCTCTGTAACTCAAAACATGTAACCTGTAAACAATTTTAAAGCGTCGGCTATGGGGATTTTTAAGTACCGAAGTTTGGCGCCATTCCACGAGCGTGTGCAATTTTGAAGTGTCACATGTTAAGTATATATTTACTCAATGTAACATCATCTTTCACATTATGCAAAAAAATTGGGCTAACTTTACTGTTTTTTTTTTCTTTTTTTTATGCATGAAAATTTTGAAAAAACTTAAAAAAAATTGCTGTGCAAATACTGTGCAAGATAAAATTCTCTAGGTTCTCTACTAAAAAACATATATCATGTTTGGGGGTTCTGTGTAATTTTATAGCAAAAAAATTATGATTTTTACATGTAGAAGAGAAATGTCAGAATAGGTCTGGTAGGCAAGTGCTTAAAAAAGCAGAACACATACCTACCCTCTGCTATGTATTTTGGGGGACATTTGGAGGGGTTTGTGTGCTGATATTTAAAAAAAAAAGAAGCTAGCAATTCTTGTCATTTACTGACAATTTAAACAATACAATTTTTTTCTTTGTAAATGTAACTTTTGCTGTAGCACATCCTAAATCAATAATATAAAAGATGAATAGAATCCCCCCAAAATACATACCAAACTGTGGGTCTGTTTGGTATTTAAGGGGTAGCTCACAGAAAAAGAAATGCCTGAGGTCCCCCTAAAAATCTGTAGAGGGCCCTTACTCTGAGCAGGCAGCCTGGCTGGTCAGGAAATGGGGGTGATTAGCATGAACCATGAACCATACCTGGCCACATGCCCTCAATAGGGATGAGCTTTATGTTCGGGTCGAACATGAGTTTGACTCGAACATTGGATGTTCGCCCGTTCGCGGAACATCGAACAATGTGGGGTGTTCGCAGCAAATTCGAAACCTGCCGGAAAACCCTTTAAAAGTCTATGGGCAAAATCAAACGTGCTCATTTTAAAGGCTTATATGCATGGTATTGTCATAAGAAGTGTTTGGGGACCTGGGTCCTGCCCCAGGGGACATATATCAATGCAAAAAAAGTTTTAAAAATGACCATTTTTTCGGGAGCAGTGATTTTAATAATGCTTAAAGTGAAACAATAAAAGTGTAATGTTCCTTTAAATTTTTTTCCTGGGGGGTGTCTATAGTATGCCTGTAAAGGGGCGCATGTTTCCCGTGTTTAGAACAGACTGACAACAAAATGACATTTCTAAAGGAAAAAAAGTCATTTAAAACTACTATTGCTAACGCTGGCTATAATGAATTGTTGGCAATACACATTCATTGATAAAAATGGCATGGAATTTACCCACAGGGGTCTGGTATGGATATTAAGGGGAACCCCGCACCAAAATTTTAAAAAAATGGCATGGGGATTTTAAGGGGAACCCCGTGCCAATTTTTTTTAAAAAATGGCGTGGGGTCCCCCCAAAAATCCATACTAGACCCTTATCTGAGCACGCAACCTGGCAGGCCGCAGGAAAAGAGGGGGGACGAGAGAGCGCCCCCCCTCCTGAACCATACCAGGCCACTTGCCCTCAACATTGGGAGGGTGCTTTGGCATCACACGGCAGAAGAATTCCACTGAGGCGGATTGTGCAGACGGAGCAGAGAAGAAGCCGGAGGAAGATGCGGGACTAGAAGAACGGAGGAAGAAGAAGATGGAAAAGAAGAAGATGGAAAAGAAGACGATGTAGGAAGAAGAAGAACACTGAAGGAAGATCAGAAGAAAAAACATGGAAGAAGAAGTAATTAATAAAGGACTTGTCAAAAACTGTCTCTTGTGTTTTTTAACCTTTTTGACATTTTTTTGTGAAATGGTAGTGGTGCATTTGTACCCCATTACCAATTCACATGGGGGGGCCGGGATCTGGGGTTCCCCTTGTTAAAGGGGGCTTCCAGATTCCGATAAGCCCCCCTGCCCGCAGACCCCCACAACCACTGGGCAAGGGTTGTGGGGATGAGGCCCTTCTCCCCATCAACACGGGGACAAGGTGCTTTGGGGGGCATGTGGCCTGGTACGGTTCAGGAGGGGGGGCACTCTCTCGTCCCCCCTCTTTTCCTGCAGCCTGCCAGGTTGCATGCTCGGATAAGGATCTGGTATGGATTTTTGGGGGCACCCCATGCCATTTTTTTTAATATTAGGGCGGGGTTCCCCTTAAAATCAGGTCTGGTATGGATTTTGAGGGGGGGCCCCATCCCATTTTTTTTTTTTTTAAATATTGGTGCAGGGTTCCCCTTAATATCCATACCAGACCTGAAGGGCCTGGTATGGAATTTAGGGGGACCCCACACATTTTTTTTTAAATGTTGGTTCGGGGTTCCCCTGTGGGGAAATTCCATACTGTTTTTATCAATGAACTTTTATGTGTATTGCCGGATGACAATTCATTATAGCCGGCGCTAGCGATAGTAGTTTTACATGACTTTTTTCCTTTAGAAATATCATTTTTGCTGTCAGACTGTTCTAAATACGGGAAACATGCGCCCCTTTACAGGCATACTATAGACACCCCCCAGGTATGAAATTTAAAGGAATATTACACTTTTATTGTTTCACTTTAAGCATTATTAAAATCACTGCTCCCGAAAAAATGTCCGTTTTTAAAACTTCTTTTTGCATTGATACATGTCCCCTGGGGCAGGACCCAGGTCCCCAAACACTTTTTATGACAATAACTTGCATATAAGCCTTTAAAATTAGCACTTTTGATTATGCATGTTCGTGTCCCATATGTTTTAACGGTGTTTGCGTGTTCGAACAAATTTTTTGCATGTTCGCATGTTCTGGATGTGAACCGAATCGGGGGGTGTTCAGCTCATCCCTAGCCCTCAACATGGGGGTTTCCTAGCAAAGCACCTTGTCTCCATGATGACGAGGACAAGGGCCACTTCCCCACAACCCTTCCCTAGGAATAATTGGGGTCTGTGGACTTGGGGGCTTATCAGAATCTGGAAACCCCTTTAAGAAAAAGTGGGCACCCAGATACCGGGTCCCTTGTTCTAAATCCATCTTCAATTATGTCCTTCAGTGATGCAGATTCATGTCAAACATGATGCCGATGACCAGCCTAAAGAAATGTTGTTGCTTGTCACTGTTCGAATGGAAAGTCCAGCAGATGACAGCTATTATATACAAGGAGACAGCATCTCCTAGTGACATCATTGACCATATTTAAATGTGACCTTATATGGTAAATTACATCACTGGGATTCTTCCCCTTTTTCTTACATGGTGGGGGGGTTCCTGGCTATGTAAGTCAATGGGGGCAGTGACTTCACTAGTTGTTAAGGGCTCGGCTGTGTCACTACTGAAGTCGCCAGTCCGATTCACTTATATGGCTGTCGATTTGCAGACATTAAGTGAACAAGGACCACAAAAGTTATTAGACGGCACTTAAGGCCATACCAACAATGGGAAAACAGTGAAAAAAAAGGGAAAAGCTTCTTACACAAATATAGGACACATTATATTCATTTATCATACAGATTAGTGCTGCAATAATTCCAGAGTGTGAATGTACTAAAGAATAATAAAACTCAATATAATACCAAATCAATCAAGTACAAAAAAAGTAATCATATTCCAAACTGTGATTATAAATTAGTAACACAAACATCATCATTTGGCTTAATAAAGTGCAATGTGTAAGTGCTGTTAAAAAAAGTCCATGTGAATAACATAAAAGGTGCTTAGCCTGTGACCAGTTGCGCCTTCATGAGTGCTTTCACCATGTATCCATTGCTCCATGCAACACATAAAAGCTTTCTATAAAGTTTGTGACCCTCATACAATGTGACATCAAACTGAGGACAAAACTTTCCTCTCCAACTCTCCTAGGATCAGAAATACATAAAAGAAAAAAGAAAGCACCCCCACACTCTAAATAGTGTGAAATCCATTATTAAAAGCTTAATGAAAAAGTAAAAAACAAACACACAAATAAAATAGTATGCACAGTGCTGCAATAAACCTACATTGAACTATTGGTGTAAAATGTAAAACCACCCCTAATATCCTATACCACCATTGTGCCAATGAAAAATATATGTGTGTATAAAGCTGCCACTTGTTATAAAAATTGTAGAATAACAAAGATTAAACCTATAACCATGTGCAATAAGGAATAGGAAAAGGCTATGAATATGACAATAACTGTGAATCACTAACATTGAAACAATGATTCTATAGTTATAAATTGTGACTATAATATATATTACCCAGTGACATGTGAAAAAAATAATAAATTATATATATATATATATATATATATATATATATATATATATATATATATATATAAGTCCATAAATAAAAGTTGGATGAGAAAAACGCTTCAGTCTTCTCAAAACTTCTAATCTTCCACCACACCAACGTGCTTGTGACACCACTCCCTCTGAAAAACACACTCACCAGCTTGTATTGCCCCCCACTCTCGTGTTTGGCTAAAGAGTGATTTAAACCACACCTGGATTAAAAAATGACCATCCACTGTATTTCCGTGATTGAAATCAAGATTTCTCCATATGTGAAAAATAAGATAAAGAAGTGCTCCAAAGAGTGATAACGTTTCAACCAGTTTATTAAAAATCACACCAAACACTTCAATGTTTACACTCACATTTCAAATGATCAAAGCAAGCCTCAAATAAATAACCACAGCAAACAGACAAAGATGGCTCAGCGGCGCACTGCGGTCATGGTGGACCTGAAGTGTGTGCTTGTGTTGTATCTCTCACCCACTCCAAAAAGTCCCTGCTCTCGGTATCAGTGTGTAGTTCTCAGCAAGCGGCTTCACACGTAAGTAGGATTGAATGCCGTGTAGCCACGTCCCCAAGGGCTGAGAACTACACACGGCTGGGAACTACACACTGATACCAAGAGCACTGATACCGCCTGCTTCACCGTTTAAACTAGAAGTATTCATTTTTTTCCCCCCGGAGTTCTGAAATATTTTTACCAGTATTACTGGTTCTAGGTGAGTTGTGTTGCTCCCTGACATGCCTCACAGTCATCTCCACATTCCTGTTCCCTGTCCCCCAGTTTCCCTTCCCCCCACTTTCCTTTCTCCCCCCCTTTTTTTCAAACCTCTAATTACCCCCTCACATTATATGATTAGGCCATCCATCCGGATCTACTACTGCCTGCTTCACCATTTAAACTAGAAGTATTTTTTTTTTCCCCTGGGGTTCTGAAATATGTTTTACCGGCATTACTGGTTCTAGGTGAGTTGTGTCGCTCCCTGACATGCCTCACAGTCATCGCCACTTTCCTGTTCCCTGTCCCCCAGTCTCCCCCTCCTCCTTTTCCCCTCCCCCCAAACACCTCCCACTTCCCCCCTCCCGCCCTTCCTTCTTTACAACTTTTCCCCCTCGCCTCCATTTCCCCCCTTTCCTCCCCCCTGGGGGAACCCTGAATATTTGTTTATTGATTGTTTCAATCTTGCTTTTAAAATTAATTTTGTATGTTATTTTATATGTAATAAACAATTTTTTTGTCTAAGAATCACATTGTTGTCTACCAGTACTGAGATAGTCTACTAAAAACTAGGGTTGGGAACAATTGTTTGGTCAGCTTAAGCAACTCCCCGACTTCTCCATCCTTTCCCTTCTTTAAATATATCAATTTGGATGATATGTTTAATGAATTAAACTTTATTATTTGAGGCCATATTCAAAATTAAATTATTTTATTGTCCAATAGGCAAAAAGCTGTGCTCTGTGACCCTGAGAGCCTGAGTCTTTGGCAAAAGCTTGTGGCTAGAAGTTGGAACATCTAAAAAATTAGTTTTTTGCATCTTGACCCCTGAAAGATGCTAACACATGTGACCTAGTTCTAGGTAATATTTGGAAGGAAACATCCTGATACCCCTCCTTGCATGAGAAAACTGCATGTGGGAATCTTCAAAGCAGTGAGTAATGTCTACTTTGAACAGATGTTTTTCTTCATGCTACATCTGATTTCATTTGCACCTCTCTTTCTATAAAGACATCTTCTCTATATATAATCTACTGTTATTTCTGACAAAGAATTACTGTGTGCCAGAACTCAATAAATGTATTTCAAACTGCATGCTCTATGTTGCTGACTATCTTTTTGCTAGGTCAGCAAATCTAATATAATCTGAGTGTCAGAATAGATACTTGGGACTGAGCTTATGGCTGATTAAATTTTTGAAATCTGCCACAACAGTGTGGTGCGGATGAAAGTGAACTTCTACATATCTTTCCCTGTATCCCTGACACCAATACATTGCACTTCTGGGCCATTCAAATATAAACAGGATTGGTATTTTGGTGAGCACGTGGATATTAACAACTGCATGTGTAATGTGGCTACATAAATGCAGACTTTCTAAGACATAGTAAACTCTAGGCATTAGCCTGATAGAAACATAAACTAAAGAAAGCACAAAATAAATATTACTCATTTAGATACTGCACATGTTCTGTAATGCATTGCTTTCATTTCCTGTATTCTTCATAATATAATATTGTGTCTTCAGCATCGTGTATTGACTGAGATTAGTTATAATTTGATTTAAAAATATTGCAGTTTCTACAACAGCATTAAACCATCTGTCTTCCACTGCACAATGACATGAACAAGTGATATTAGCTCAGCACCAAGCTCCCATTCAAAATATGGTTAATGTTGGCTTCTTAGATTAACTATTAACTTATTTTTAAAGCAAAGAAGTCTTACATAACCTGGTCTTTCTATTATTTTTGGTAGGAACATTAACTCGATTACCTATATTTAACAAGGTGGGCAGCATTCAGTACCCCTTTCAAAACTTTGGTAAAGGGGGTAAAACTTTAAGGAATGAGTTGGTCTTTAAAAAAAAATCTTATCCCTTTAAGATCAAATTAACATGTCATAAATAGTACTAACAAAAAACAATAATATTTCATATGTGAATCAAATATTTATATTTGTGAAACAGAAAATTCAACAGATGTACGGTAAATAAAGTCCCAAGGTGAAGAAATAATCACACAAAATAATGTCCCAAAGATGTGCAATCATGCAATGTAGGTTTTTCTGTGTCACTGCTAGGTTCCACCATCATATCTTCCGGAGCTAGTGGAGTGGTGGTTTGTTTGAAATATGTATGCCACACTGTCTGGTAAGTAGTTTTACTAAGCTTTTAAAATAAAGGAGGCACAAAGTTTGCTACACTATGGAGTTTTTCATGTACTTTCTTTACTGAGTGCTGTTGATTCTGTTGATGCTGGAAATCATCGTCTGAGCAAGCGCTGAGCAAATAGAAGGCTGCATTTTTCCACCTGGAGTTGACTAAGGGGATGCTGTGCTTGCTTCAACCTCCATGATATTGGGGTTTCAGGGTCTGGTAAATGGCTTTATTGCTTCTTTGGTGGAGGCATACATTTACTGTTACAACACAGAAGACCTGATTGCTCATCTAAGGGACATTATTTTGTGTGATTATTTATTCACCTGGGACTTTATTTACATCTGTTGGCTTTTCTGTTTCACTATTTTATTTAAAAAAAAAAAAAAATTGTGATTCACATATATAATAATATTATTTTTTGACAACACTATTTATAGCATTGTAGCACCCTCTAGTGTGTGTTACTAGAGTGAGAGTAGGCTAGCTAAACTCATGATTAGCCTGCCAGTCTGTAATTGGGTCAGGGTTATTAGAGGTTAGGCTGGATGAATGATACAGACAGCCCTCTGGTGCCTTCCCCTGGATCTGGAAAGTTGGAGAACTTACTAGATACTAGTGGGAGGAGGTGAGGAGGGGCTGTTCTGGATATTTGGGGGCCCTTGTTCAATCCCCAGGAATGGGCCTGGCAGGAAACTAAGGAGCACATAAATAGACATGGGCCATGCCAGCAGGGGAGTTGGGTGGAAGATGGAGAAGCAGTGCTGAGGGAGTCTGTCGTGGGCCTTGTCAGGGGGGTTTACCTCAGGCTGGAGCTCAGGAGGCTGGCCTGGAAGGAACCTACCACAGGAGGCAGATTTGGATTTATAACCTCGATGTTCTTTCGCCGGGTGGCCTAAATGAGAGCATTGAGATAGCTACTGTTTTATAAGTACTCTTGTAGTTAATCATTTGTGACCTTTTTATATTATCATTATTTATACCCTTTCATTTTATCTTAACATAATTACATATATTTTCTATTTTCATCACAGGCCTATATATATATATATATATATATATATATATATATATATATATATATATATATATATATATATACACACACTATCCTGTCTGTATATATATGGGGGTGGCGGGTGCATAAGCCCAGTAAGTATGTGACCATTTCCCCTTCCCTCCTCCTTTCTCTTTTCCCTTGTTTCTCCTTTCCCCCTCCCTTCCCATTTCCTCTTTTCACATTTTTCCTTTCTCTTTCCCTCTTTTCGTTACCTTTTTTCCTCCCTAACAACCCTCCCCCCCTTCCTTCCCCCTTCCCCCCCTTCTTCCCCCTCCCCCTTCTTCCCCATCCTCTCTCTCCAGTGTTTTTAATTATCATGTTCACCATTATTATATACCCGGTGTCTAGTTTTACGTATGCTAGTTTATATGCAGATTTCCCATTAATTATATCATATGTTTATTTTATTTATCGATTTTTGAATGAATACTAATGAATTATTTATTCTTAATTTTTAATCTATTATCATGTTTTAATCATTGATCACTTTTTATTATTGATTTTTTATACTACACACATATGTCGCACATATGTCTTACATAATTTACGGTAGTTTGATCACCATCAGTATAATATTCATGAATTATATATTCATGATTTATGTATGAATGTATTGACCCAATTATCTATCTTTTTTCTTTATACACATGTTTTGGCATACTGTGTGTGTTTTTATCATACCTATTGTGCTTATTCTTATTGATGCAATCACACTTTCCCCACATGTTTTTATAATATATCGCTGTTCCAACAATATGTTATTGTGCCTCTGTTTTTTATCTTTCCCTTGATAATGTCCTCCGGCCCCGCCCCTTGACAGACTATATAATGTTACTACCCAGCACCCATCCCCTATGCTTGACAAAGGAGTGCCGCTATTCCCTCTATCGGAAACGCATCGCACAATAGTGACGTCACTGCCCGGCGCCCAGTCTGTGCTTGCTCTCCCAGCCTCGTTCTGGCTCCGACTGCACGGCCGTGTTACTTCCTATCACGGAAGACGTACTAGGCTATGTTGATCCTGCAGCACAGCTGATGACTGGCTCTGGCCCTGGCATCCTCCCACACCCCATCCCTGGAACCCACACCATCTTCTGACGGCCTTCCGTGTGACTCCACTCTTGCTGGTGTGTCATTTGGACTACATAGAGAGCCTGCTACCACTCATCCCTGACGGACATGATGTGATGTCAGCACATGGACCTGCTGCTACTTGTAGTCCTCCTCTCTCTTATCCACCCGGAGATGTACCTGAACTCTACTTTTTAGTAGAGTGGATATTGCTTGTTATTATTAAAGTGTTATTGATACATACTCAGTGGCGCCCCTTCTCCTTGTTTTTTGTGTGTCAGTCGGGTAGACTGGGAAAACAAAGCAGCCAGGTGGGCTGGTGAAGTGGAAGCCAGGTAGGCTAGCATTTCTGTGGGAATCAGAGCTGGGACCAGTGTCTACAGGAAGGCAGAAGGTGATGCAGGATGCAGTTTATTCCATATGTGCTATTTTCTACAAGGGACTGAGGTTTCCTAGCCTATAATGGGCTGTTGCTGAGCTAACAAGAGACTGTTAGTTCCCAAAGGAGTAACCCAGCAGACCTGTGCAAAGGAGCAAGGTTTGTGCAGGAGGAATAAGTGGAAGCTGTAAATAGGGAGGAAGTTGTCCCTGTTTTTTTTCTGTTAATGTTAAGTTGGACATCCCATAATCCCTAACCCCATCCAAGTTATCATTCCCTCAATAAAACAACAAAAACAAAGCTCAAGGACTGTCGGTGAAGCAGTGGGAAACCCTGACATTTGCAACTCCTACAGGGGTAGTGCTACAGCATGATAATTTGATCTTAAAGGGATAGGTTAATGTTTATGAGCCCATTGAGGTAGCAAAGCACAGTTTGTTTTTCTAAGTTGCTACACTGGTATGTGGGTGCTGGTGAGTGCTGCTGTATCTTTTTATATAATTGAGTTTATTTGCACTTTAGCGCAGTTTTTTTGTTTTTATAAGTTGTATTGTGTATTGTGGAATATACCTTTTCTACTGCACCCTTAGTTCTTCTCTGCGCCTATATGTAAAGCGAAGGATACTTGAACCACAGTTCATGGACTTTATAGGCACAACTACACAAAATAGAATAAGATACAAAACTTTATTGATGCACAATAAATAACTTAAAACCATTCAAGTTAAAAACAGTAGCATTCTGCACCATATGTTAATAAGGGTGGTGGGCTAAATACAGTGGGGAAAATAATTATTTGATCCCCTGACAGTTCCATTGCAATATGATGGACCCTCATGGGGAGCTCAAAGGGGTCTGCATATCTCTTCTCCCTGTTCTTTATTTACAGGTTGCCATTGATTGCAGCGGAGGTATTCCTGGGCAGCAACAGCCATGGGATTGGTCGGTGGTAGCAAGTGGTGGATTGGACACAATTGGAGGGTGGAAAGCCCATGTGGATGGAGCAGATAAAAGGGAGCTGCTGGCCATTGCTCACTGATCGTTTGGACCGGATGTGACTACAGTCCCTTGCAGGATGAAGCGCCATTCACCAGGCAGACGGGAAAGCCTCCTATGCCACCAAATTTAGAAAGCCGAAGGTGAGGGGGGTGCAGAGTGGCTGCTACATTGTCTGGAGGATTGGCATGGCTTAGCTCACCTGGCAGGGCGGCTATCACACCCCCTAATGCAGAGGAGGAGTCAGCCGTGGTGAGGAGCGGGCCACGCCAACAGCTGGGTAGGAAGAAGAAAAGGCAAAAGACAAATGCTTCTCCACAGCCGAGAGGCGGGAAGGGAGTTGGCAGTAGTTCGGGACAAAAGAGTCCACCTCTGATGAGGCAGAGCAGCGATACTCCACTCGCCCCTGTGGCGGACCAGCAGTGAGCATCCAGCTTCCTATCTTTGCGGTGAGACCTGTTTTACTACAAATGTCTCTGACTTGTCAATGATGGTTACATCTTTATCTAATGTATTACAGAAGTTTGAAGGGGCATAGTCAGTTGGTGCTATTGCTAATGAGTTTGAAGGAGCACAGGACACTGGTGCATTGAACATTGCTAATAGTGACACTGATATTACAGGGGCACATTCTCATGGTGCAAATGTACATTTTAATTGTGGATAATGGAGTTTTACTCCGCTCTAGAGTACCCCTTAATGTTCCAATGTCAGGTAACCCCTTCTTGCCTTTGAGGTCCTCTTCTGCTGTGATTGGCAAATCCTCTTTTAGAGAGGCCATGCCATGTAAAATATCGCCTTTGGGCTTTCACTTAGCTAAAATGGTTAAAGTAAAAATTCGGAGGGGCGACTTCATCAACATATTGTCATTATTACCTGCCTCAAAGGAATTTGTGTCCAAACTTGCCAACCAAGCAGGGGAACGTACGGAATAGGATAGGAGGAGAGCCATTCCCAAAACTTTCCAGAACTGGTTACAGGCTTTTTGCATTTATTCAGCTGTAATGGGAGAACGCTTCACTGAGAAATGCTCAAGTTTATTCCAGCATTTAGATATAATTTCTGAAGCCTTTCATCATTTTTTCAGCAGATTGGTTGCAGGAGATTTCGGATTGGTTGCAGGAGGACATTCTGCAGAACCTTGTCCTCCTGCAATTATTTCCGGTAATAGTTTCCATAGTGGTTTGGGAGGATGTTTTCATGAACCGTAGAGTTATGGTGTACACGGATAACAAAGGTGTTTTTTTTCTATTAACATGTTATCCTCAAAATCTGAACTGGTTATTAACCTGCATACGTTTTAATATCTGGTTGAAAGCAAAACACATAGCCGGGATACATAATAACATAGCTGACGCTTTATCTCGTTTGCAGTTCAAGAAGTTTTGGGAATTGGCTCCATCGGCAGATCAGTGCGGCACCCCTTACCCAGATTTCCTCTGTGGCTTAATTTGAAGCTGAAACTTTTTAACCTCAGAAACTCTGTATCAAGGAAGACTATCATCTTTCCTGGTCCAGATGGTGTTCCTTTTGTCATTTAGTTTGGATGTGACCGCTTATATCTCTCTAGCGTTTATATCCAAGTTAATTCAGTTAAAACTCAGTCCTGCTTCAGTAAGCAAGATAGTTATGTCAGTCTTTCTAAAATTTGCAGTTTTTCATCATTAACTTCTTTCTTTCAGGTCAGTCAAGTACTTAAGGGTTTTCGAAGGTCCAGACCTACTTGCGATGCTAGGCACCCTATTTCAGTTACCTTATTGGTAGACCTGCTTGTGGTGTTAGAGGCTGTTTGTTTTTCGGCATTCAAGCTCTTCCTTTTCAAAGCTGCCTTTTCAACTGCCTTTTTTGAGCCCTGAGGGTTGGGGAGTTTACTAGCTCTTTTCTTTGTTTTTCTCATGTTTCTTTAGGTAAGGGGTTCCTAAACCTTTTCCTGTGCAGGTCAGAAACCCCACCTGTAGGTAAGGGCCATTGGGTCTCTTTCGCCAAATCCACTAATCCCTTGCTATGCCCAGTCTCCCATGTTGCCAGATATCTTTCAGTTAGACCTCCTACTGGTTCATTTTTTATTCACCAGGACCTGTCTTTCTTAACTAGATACCAGTTTCCAGCTGTCTTAGTTTCCTGTTTGAAATGCCTGAATCTTTTGGGCTTTTTCTTTTCATCCCATTCATTTAGGATTGGGGCGGCTACTACAGCTGATTCACTGGGTTTCTCGGCTGATGTTTTGAAAAAGCTAAGCTGTTGGGGCAGTGATAGGTACAAAATATATGTCCGCCCTGATTTCCTAATGTTGTAATTTTATTTTTCAGATTCTCCCAAATCCAACATCTGCATAGTAGGACATTCCTACATTTTCTGGGCTGCAAAACATGCCAGAAATAGGACTTACTCCACCAATTTAGGACTGAACGCTAATGCATTTTCAGTTTTTTGGTCAGGCAGTAGAGGTCTAAGATGGCGGAACCTGAGAGACCACTTGATTCACTTGTCTAGCATCTGGTCTCTCCTCAAGTTTTGGTTATCCATGCTGGGGCAAATGATCTAGGGAAGATCAAGACTTAGGAGTTGCTATGCGAAATAAAGAGAGACCTTTTTTTCTATTAGGCTTCTGTTTCCAGCTGCCATATTGGCATTTTCTGAGATGATTCCTAGGCCTATCTGGTCCCCCTTTGGTGGCTTGTTCTATGTGGATTGGATTAGGAGACATCTCAATAGGACCATTCATAACTTTCTACTTTCATCTGGTGGAGTATCATTTCATCACGCTGAATTAGAAGGTTTTGTTGCTTATTTTGCAGTGATTTAGTGCATTTATGCGCAATTGGCCTGGACATATTTAATATTGGCCTGCAAAATTTAATCAAAACAGCCACGGTGTTGGGGGCCTCAACCAGTAGCTTCTCTTATGGCTTTAGCCAGTGGGGAGTAGTCGCCCAGCATTGTCTGGATAGATACCGTGTAATTTTTGTTTAATGTAGTTTAGCCAGGATGGCTTCATATTTTTATTTAAGTTTTGGTTATTAACAGGTTACCCCTTGAATAACACTGTGGCCATTGTTTAAATTTGCCAAAACAAAATAAATATTTTAGAAAGAATTATCTGGTGGTCTATGTCTCCTTATTACTACTACCCCTTTGTGCTAGCCCATGCAGATTTTGTACGTTTGTCCACTTACAAAGAAATGAAGAGTCTATCATTTTTATCATAGGTGTATTTTAAATGATAGAGACAGAATATAAACCAAAATTCCAGAAAAAAAACATAAAACAAATGCTATAAATTAAAGTGGAGTTCCAGCCATTTCTGTGTTTTTATTAAAGGTCAGCAGCTACAAAAAGTGTAGCTGCTGATTTTTAATAAACAGACACTCACCTGTCCCGCGGTCCAGCGATGTGGCTGCCCGAAGCCTCGCTTCTCTCCTTCTCCTGTCCATGGCGCCGGCATTGCAAGTGTGGGCACCAGGCTGTGACAGCTTGAGGCTTCACAGTCGGGTGCGCACTGCGCATGCGCGAGTCCTGCTGCCAGTCTCCAGACCCTAATCCTATATACATTTTTGGAGGGAGCTGAAACTTTGAGTTGCCAAGCGACAGCCATGAAAACTTAAGGATTTAGAGAAGATCTGTAAACATCCCTCCTGATGTGTGCAAACCTGGTAATCAACTACAAGAAATGACTTACCTCTGTTCTTGGCAACAAGGGTTTCTCCACCAAGTACTAAGTCATGTTTTGTTTGGGGATCAAATACTTATTTTACTCATTGAACTGCAACTCAATTTATAACATTTATATCATGTGTTTTTTCTGGATTTTTGGTTGATATTCTGTCTCTATGATTTAAAATGCACCTGTGATAAAAATTATAGACCCTTCATTTCTTTGTGGGCAAACTTACAAAATCTGCAGGGGATCAAATAATTATTTTCCCCACTGTATAATGTTAATATGTAATATACTGTTACATTACAGACTGAAAACCCAAATTAGTAGAGGGTTCCACTACCCCCTCATATTCACTTATTCCGCTTCTTCAGGAGCAAAACGTGTTAACATAGAATTGGCACTATAACATCAGCTGGAAACAACATCCCAAGTATAGCATGCCACATGTTAAACCATAAATCATAAAACAAGAGGCCTGCCTTTGTGTAATGTCAATCATCAATTAGGAATGTAGTTGGTCTAAACATAAATTAAGACGTGGCTCATTTATAATGTCTAATAGTTCCAATTATTCCCAAGCATTTGGCGACCTGACAAACAGCGCAGTCCATCCACACAAATTATATGGCCAATGGCAAGGGGAAGGAAAAGAAGTAAGTCATCCTCAAGCAGCTTAATAGACGCTTAGGCAAAATATAAGGGACCTCCAAGAAAATGGTAACAGATAATCCGAAGGTATAGCTCAGTTAGAAAAACCTACAGAAAGACGTCCCCTCTGTAAAAGGTCCCTCACCGAGTACTCTCTGAGGCCAATTTAGGCATATGCCAAGTAAATCAATAAGCATGCACTGGCTTGTAGTAAAAAATTAGAGGGCTCACAAGACACCTAAACACACAATTTGGTGTATATAAAAAATGAGCAACAATGTTATACATTATTTTTTAAAAATCTATATTTAAAACAGGTATTTTGGAGAAATTGGATAAAAATGTATAGCCAATATGTCTCAGAATTGTATGTCTTACAATTCGTAGTACTTATTGTCTGACTATGGTGACCATCTAAATGAGAAATATAAGCTTCTAATAACAAATGATTTTGTTCTAATCTAATGATCTAATAACGAATGATTTTGAATTGCTAAACTGATGGAGGTCAAGCATCAACCATCAAGCTGCTATATCAGTGCAGACTTTACCAGTAGTATACAAAATTAATTGATAGTATTTGTTTTGCGTTTGTCATTTTATTTATTTTGTTCTTTGTGACTTGTGTTCTTACCTTAACAGATATTTCATTGACAATGCCCACCATTACAGCGGGGTCACCTTGGCCCTCTCCCAGCATTAGCTCAAATCCATTTATTTTGTTTCATGTTCAGGATGTCTCATCTGCATTACATTTTCATTTGCCATCTGTCAGCTTATTGCTACAAGTTCCAAATTGTCTTCAATTTCCTTTGCTATTTGTTCTGTCTTGTTAACTTTCCATCAGATTATATGTAGTTGCAAACTGACATCTTTAAAATGAAATCTATATGGAATAACTTCCTAGCAGCCTAGTATAAACAGTACACCTATTTGATTTAATTTATGGTGCAGTTAATGTTGCATATACTGTACCACCTTTATCATGGTGAGTACCTGCAAAGAGTTTCTATACCTACTGGAAAATTATGGCATTATTGGTATCCTTCATCATTATGTACAGTGTACATTCAATTAGCTTCTTTTTTATCTGATTCAGAGGTGTTTTATAATACATATTTATCCGGAGGTTCTCTGCAAATTCATATAATCTTTCTTTCTATTGCATTCAATAAAGTAATTTTAACTCCCTTATAGAAATCACAGGCAATAGTACCATATTAAGGCATTTCTTTATGTAGTGCTGCGTTATGTGTGTGGCACACTAAATAAAATGCAATATGATATGAATCTGGAAGAACTTCAACCCAATCTGGGAAAAAGGTAAGCAAGTCTTCTAATTTTTGTCTCTGGATAAAATGGTAAGGTTAGCTGAGGCATATTGAAATTCCAACAGACTTTCATGTACAATCTAACCAAAGGTATACAGTATATCACACTAAAATTGTAACTGCTCGGTATTCACACAGTTGTACTTTCTATGGTTGAAATGGTGCATAAAATGTAATGTGTTTTGTTTCTTAAAATGTGCTAAAAAAGATTATATCAGACAGTGTTATGTTGCATGTTTTAATAATCAAGGCTCTGTGTTGCATGTAAAATTTTGAGTAACTTTTCTGTTAAGCTGATTGTAGACATTCCAACAATTGGTTAAAATTAAGATATTATACCCCAGCTACACTTTTATCTCAGGGCAACTAATGTTGTTTTTTTGAAAAAATCCATTGCCAGGCACAATACTTTTCAACCACACTTAGTTGCTTAAGAAGTCTTGTGCATGATTGGTAGGCCTGCCCCCGTTGTACTTGGGAATAAGATCACCATGTTAGTGGTCACAGTTTCTGCCCAGTTGCAAATAGCTAAAGGTCCATTACTACTACTTACAGGCTCAGTCTCTGGAGGGGAGCTCCTTTCCCCAGGACAGCTTCTCAGTTCTGGTTCCCTCTAAATAATATTTCCAATCCCATAGCTAAATTATTCCAGGCCATCTCATGAATATATTCCTCTACATTCATAACAGATTGGACACTAGGGCCACAAGCCCTTACTGTAAGACCAGATCTCAAACCAATCCTAAGTATCCTTTATCTATTTCCTCTTCATTTCATCCAAGCACACCAATGAAAGAATATCCAGTTTGGTTTAGATAAATAAAAGTCAGTATTTACTCTAAAATAATGGCAAACTATAGAAAAAAACGTATCTAATGAGGTGGCATGACAATACCATTTGAAGAGCTGAAAAAAACACTCTTTGAAGATTTTGTTTAATGATCCTGTGTTTAATTAGTCCCATAAATGGATGTACATGTCTCCTATCTCTTCCATTCTTAAGGGTTATTCCTCTTTTAAAGGTACTCACAGCTTGTGATGGAGTATGATTTATTGCCCATAGCGATAGGGGGATCGTCAGCTGTCCAATCTGTGAAGTACATTTCTCTTTTTCTCTCTCTAACCACCTCCTCACCTGACCCCTAAATACCTATTATCTGGAACGATGACTAAGCTTATTGCTTGGAACTAAATCTTAAGGGACTTGACATGCTGGGAAAGAACACACAAGACACTTGGTTATTCCAGTGCTTCTGTTAGGGTTGTGCAGTACTGACAGCCTATGAGGCCCTTTAAGAAAAAAAGCTGTGAGAATTAGCCTCAAAGGTAAAGCTTTAAAGTGCAGTCTTCCCCTTTCTACACCCCTTCCAAGTGCAGATCATGTTAAAAATCTTTCTTTGCCTGCCAGCAGTACATAGGGAAGAGTGGAGATACTGTACTTAAACTGTGTGAGAGCTGATTGGAGGAAAGTGACACCTCCCCCCTCCACATAGGCAGAGGAATGAAAGGAACATGCAGAGCTGTATTCTGAATAGACAAGCTCCATTTTTTTAGCTCATGTTATCTCATGTGTCTGAGAACTTCCCATGCTGATAACAGAGGATTGAAGCACCAGAGACACTACAGATATATGTGCTTAGTACAACTTTCATGACTGGGTTTACAACCACTTTAAGGACTCAGCCACTCACTTTCTTCTTCTTCTTAAGAGCTTTTCTTGCACAATTTTATTAAAACAAAGTTCAACACACTTTCAGAAAAGAAAATCAATGAATTCTCCTCACAGGGATTTTCAGCATTTCCTTCCAAAGAAATACACATTCAGCCTCCAGGCTTATTCATGCAGCACTCATGCTCCGCTCTTACCCTTTAGGCTCTTTGTCTGCCTCCCACAGACCGTCTTCATACACCAATCTATACATATAATTTGCAGCACCTTTCTGTTTTGGCTCTCACATGAAGCCCTCCTGACTCCTGGTAGTGGACTCCTCTGTCTGCAGGGGTGGAGCTCAAAACCATGGTCAGGTCACTACTAATAGCCCAGCACACACCTGACCGAATAGTGTGCTGGTGGTGCTGAAAACCTGCTCACCGGATCACTTTGAATTCTCCAGGCTCCAGGTTCCAAAATGGACTTTACCGAACACTGAGGAAACTGAAAAAACAGTTTCCTTTCCATAAAACAAGCTACCTGGAGCCCCTCAGCCCACCTGGTTGAGAATCCTGGGTCATAACCTCTTTCTAAACCCTGGCAGGGCAACGCTCTGCCACAAAGTTAATGGGGGAGTGGCCAGCTTGTAGCATGGGTGCTTAGTCTTGCAGCTTTGTGTACTGGACCAGGAAGAGCAGCTTCTGTAAGCCTACTGAGGCGCCTCTACCGCACCTGTCAGCAGCTAAACCCCCATAGATCACTGGTGACATGCCTCCCAAATGAAAGGAGGAGCGGCGCTCACAGAAACTCACAACCTTCCTCTTTCAGCCGGTGGGAAAGCCCAGACAAGTTTTTGTCACGGCCCCAGCATCTTCTTTTACACAGCCTTTAGCTGCACAGCCTGCTCCTAAATTGGGATGGGTGAACGGTTCATCCCGAGCATAAGTTTGGGCCGAACTTTTGTTGTTCGGTCCTTCGGCGAACATCCGAACAAAAGGGTCATTTGACCATTTGTTCGGCCCCCCAAACCGACCACAATGCATTGTGGTGCTAAACAGTGTTTTGCAAGCCTTGATTGCCTGAAAAAATTAAAGCTTCAGCCAATCAGGGCACAGAGCACTGTCAGAGTCATGATTGGACACTGTCATCATTACTTTATACAATCATGGCTCATTCCCGCCCCACAGTATAAAAGTATTCTTTCAATGGCAGCCATTTTCAGTGTGATTTCGGCGTGGAGAGAGAGAGAGAACAGGGCTCTGTTCAGTGCTATTAGTTAGTGTGCTATACTGTGCTATTTTGCTTCAATTGTGAGTGTAGAATATTAGTTTAGTGTCAGTCTAGGGATAGTGTGAGTGTAGTGAGGAGGACCATCATTCAGCTTTGCATAATGTGCAGCTAGAGTAGGGACAGCTCATATAGTTTCAATGTAGTGTAGTGAGACCGTGTCAGTAATCTTTACATTAGTGTATAGCTAGAGTAGGGACAGTTCAGATAGCGATGGTTTAACACCGTCTATTTGATTGCGTTACTGCCAATTTAACGCCATTTACTTCTGTGTGCGTTACTGACAGTTTAACGCCATTTACTTCTGTGTGCGTTACTGTCAGTTTAACGCCATATAGTTCTGTGTGCATTACTGCCAGTTTAACGCCATATAGTTCTGTGCGTCAGTGTAGGTTTGGTGCATTATATTGCAGTATATTATAGTGTATCCGTGGAATGTCTGTAGTGTGAGTACTCAAATTAAAGTGCACCAAACACCTCTTTACATTGATTAAAGTGCATTTACATACGGATTTCAACTTCTTCTTTACATTTGCTTATAAGCACCACCCCCTCCCTCCCAATGTCTGAGAGGACAACAATGAGAGGCAGACATTCCCTCGGCACCGTAAGGGGGCCCAAAACAAATGTGTCCACAGGCAAAGGTGGACGTGGTGGTCAGTCCTCAGGCAGGGCATAATTTCCTCTGTTTAGTGAGTTTGCCCATGCTATCCGGCCATAGCATGCAGAGGAGGTGGTGGACTGGCTTACTAAACCTTCCTCATCCTTCTCATCCTCTGTCACGCAAGCAGACACAAGTGTGCAGTCCCCTGCAGTTGCCAGAGTGGATAAACCTGCCTCCTTGTCCACATCTATTCCTCCCATAGCCCCAACATCAGCCATTGAGGAGTCAGCTGAGTTATTTGACCACAGCATCAGCCACTTGCTCCTTGATTATATCCAGCCATTACTGGATTCAGATGTTGGTTCTGAGGTTGAGGATGACAGGAACATGAGCCTAGAGAGAGGGGGCAACACTGGTAGACAAATTGGCATTCATGTTCTCCAAGCCGCAGCATATTGCCAAGTTGTCTCCAGTGGTAATGTTGAAGATGGAAGAGATGGAGATGGTGATGATGTCACTGATGCGACTTGGGTGCCAGATAGAGCAGAGGAGGAAACTGAAGGTGAGGCAGCACAACCCCAAGGAGGCCGACATCAAGAAAGAGCAGCCACCCTATTCCATCAAACTCTGCAGCTGTTATCTCCCGGCCCACTCCCCAAAGCTCAGCTGTATTGGCCTTTTTTAGCATGTCTGCAGCTGATAGCACTGTTGCTATTTGCAAACTTTGTCACAGGCACATCAAACATGGCAAAAACACCAACCATTTGGGTACCATATGCTTAACATGGCATTTAATGTCCAACCACTCAGCCTGTTAAAAAGAGCACCTAAAAGCCACACAAAAGGGGCACAATTCTGTTCCTCTTCCTCCTCCTCCTTACCCACTTCAGGCTGCCCCTGTTATACCGAGTCATTATCTCTCAGCAACCTTCACTGACAGGGATGATGGTACAGCACAGGCTGTCCCAGGTCCTAGCAGCACATCTGCCAGCAGCACACCACCAGCTGTAGACTGTAGCTGGCAAATGTCTCTGCCCCATCTGCTGCAGCGGAAAAAAATTCAGTCCTTGCCACCCACATGCCCAGTGTTGGCAGGTTCCCAGTCGCTACTACTTTTCACATAAGGCCGTTCCATCTCTCTGCCATCACATGGAAGGGAATGCTCTGGCATCGTTGGGCAAGGCAGTCAATCCACCTTACTGCTGACCCGTGGTCCAGCAAGCATGAGCAGGGACGATATATTTTGTTCACAGAACACTGGGTAGCACTGCTTGCAACTCAAAAGGATGCAGGACAGGGCTCAGTGCTGCAGCTTTTTGTGCCCCCAAGTCTCCTTACAGCTGGTGGTGATGATGCCAGACCTGTGAGCTCTACCCCCTCCTCCTCCACCACATGCCCTTCTCTGCAGAATTGGCCTATGAACATCAGATATCCCCTAAGCATTCAAAGGGCTATTCCCAGAGTCAGACTAAAAGGTGCCATGCAGTGCTTCAGCTGGTGTGTTTAGGGGACAGGAACCACACCGGAGCAAAGATTCTTCCAGCTCTGCAGGGACAGGCCCAGAAGTGGTTCACACCACACCAGCTTGAGCCAGGAATGGTGGTGTGCAAAAATAGCTCAAACTTCCTGTTTGCTCTTAGACAGGGTAAGTTAACACATGTTGTCAGGGAAATGGTATTAGGACTGGTCATCCTGCCAGTAACTGTCATCACCGCACCGGGTGCATCCCCAGGCGCATGCGCACACAGTGACGGTGTTTGGTGCCCTCTGGCCTATTTAAACCTGCTGCAGTTGTATGCAAGTTGCTGGATTATCATCAGCTTCCTGTGTTCCCAGTACCTGCTTCCTGAATCTGACTTCCTGGTTCCTGTTTACTACTCGGCTTTCCTGACTCACCCTGATCTCCGCCTGCATCGACCTCTGGCTTGGACTTGACTACGCTTCTGTCTGTACCCCTGCACCTTTGCTTGTCTGATCGGTCTTGACCCCTGGCCTGGCTACTGACCTTGTTCCTGATTAAACCTATTGTGCCTCTTCCGGACTGCTCCTATGGTTCACGACCCCTGGCCTGCCTTGACCCCGTTCCTGGTTTCTCCACTGGAATACTTCCATGCATGGTTGTCCAACGCACCCAAGTGGCTCTTAGCTATCCAACCCTCAACATCCGGCAACCCGTGCACCTTTGGGCACCTTACTCCCTGTCTCACTCCCAGGGTTACGCTGCACTTAGTCACAAGGGGCGCCCTCTCAGCAATCCGGCCTCGCACCTAGAACTTGACACATGTGCAATGCGTGGCACATATCCTCAATTTGGTGGTGCAAAGTTTCCTAAATACATACTCAGGGTTGCAAGATGTGCTAAAACTGGCCAGAAGAGTCTGTAGCCATTTCAGGCAGTCATACACAGCCAGTGCTTGGTTGGCTGAAATTTAGCTGGAAATCCACCTGCCCGTAAACCGCCTGATTTGTGACATGCCCACCTGGTGGAACTCGACTTTGTCAATGCTGCAGCAGCTATACATGCAGCAGAGGACCATTAATGAGCACCTGTGCAAGTATGGCACACTGACGGGCTCAGACTGTCTTGGCTTTTTTTCCCCACACCAATGGCTAATCATTAAGGATGCATGCACTGTATTGTCACCATTTGAGGAGGCCACATAGATAGTGAGCCGTGACAGTGCATGCATCAGTGACACAATCCCTGTTGTGTGCCTGCTGGAGCAGACTCTGCATGGCATTATGGACAGGGCATTGGAGGCAGAGCAGCAGGAGGAAGAGGAGGACTTCCTTTCCTCTCAAGGCCCACTTTATCCAGACAGCATCATTACTATGTCACAGAACACACAGGAGGAGAGAGGGGGGAGGATGAGGAGGAGGATTCTGGCACTTTTATAGGCTTTGAAGAAGAGGAAGACATGCATCAATCCATAAGCGATGGCTTTCCAACCCCAGCACCCGTGGAATTATTATATGGCTGGGAGGAGGGTGTTACAGATGCTGTCATCCTGAGTGACCCCGAGGAGTCTGCTTCTTAAGGCTTGGCAAATTTGAGGCGCATGGGCAATCTCATGCTTCAAAGCCTGCTAAAGGACCCAATGATATGTGGCATAAAGGAAAAGTATGATTACTGATTGGCAACCCCCCTTTACCACTGTTATAAGGGGAAGGTCTCAGAACTCATCCTGTCCCCACAGAGAGTGCAAAAGATAAAATCTCTTGAGAAAACGTTAAGGAGGATTTTATTGAACATTTTTCCTGACTCCAGTAGGTTACAGTGTCGTGTTTGGGTCCTCTGTTGGTCAAGAGAGGAGAGTTGGAAAAAGCGTCTGCCTAAGTGAGGCATTTTGGAATTGTTTTAGCCCTCACTGCCCAGGGCTGTCAGCTTCCACATCCCATCGGCAGCATCTGCATCATATGGTGGACGGTTACCTTGGGGCCGAAACAGATATTGAGAGCTTTCTAGCTGACGATCCACTGACTTACTGGGTCATGAGAATAGACCACTGGCTAGAATGTGCCCAGTATGCTATTGAGTTGTTGGGCTGACCTGCATCCAGCGTGCTTTCAGAATGGGCATTCAGTGCTGCAGGAGGTTTTGTTACTTATCATAGAACGCATCTGTCCACAGACTCCATGGACCCTTTGACTTTTATAAAAATGAATCAGTCCTGGATTACCAGCTATGAAGCCCCTGATGTCACTGATTAAGTCTTTTTGGGATGTAAAATCTCTGCAGGACAAGGCTGCCTAGCTTTTAGGGTGTTCAATCATTTCATCTGGAAGAATGTTTTTGGTATAGGTTTCATTGGCACAATTAACACCCAAAGACAGGTGTTTCACAGGTCCATATCATTGCAATTTTTTTTCTTTGCCTTCATCAAGAGCACCTTGTAATTTTCTGCACCTGTTTGCCAAGTGCATATCATTGCAATTTTTGACAGCAAGACCAATTCTTGCTTTCATCAAGATTACCTCTATAGGGTTACGGTGGGGAGGCGCCACTGACACCCAAAGACCAATTTTTAGACCAATTTTTACGCACCCGTTACTTCTATCCAAAGTCAAAGTGACACCAGAATGTATCCAAAGAATCTTTAATCTTGTTCCCAATGCAGTACATTGTGGCCTCACCATACATACTGGCTCCCCAGCTGTTGCTAAGCGAAATAAGGGCAGCTTGCAGGGAAAATGTCATTTTTTGGCTTTATAATTACAATTATTTCTGCAACAGATTTTAGACATGGAACAGATCTGCCACTTTACAGCTAGACAAAGGGACATCCCCCCTGAACTATATTGAAACAAATTTTTCATTTCTATGCTCACTTTAAAAATCTAAAAATTACAGCCCATTTAAAAATGATGTTCACAAACTTTTTTTATAGATACATGTCCCCTAGGGCAGGATCCAGACCCCTATAACCATTGTATGCCCAATTACTTGCATATAAGCCTTCAAAATATGCATTTTTGATGTTCGGGTCCCATTGACTTTAGTGGGGGTTCGATATTCAGGACCGAATTTTTGCGGTGTTTAAAACTTCTGGTGCAAACCGATCAGGGGTCCGTTCTGCCCATCCCTATTCCTGAAGAAGCACAGCAGGGGGGGTGACATGGAATATTCAGAAGCTGCAGCCTTTCACTCCTCACCCTTATGTACTTCACTACCAAACAGCCCTGCTAAGTCAAAAATGAGAATGGATCCAGCCTCTGCAAGTTTCTCTGAGCCAAGTTTTTTTTTCTGCTAATGCCGTCTGTAATCATGCAATGTGCCTGATTCCATAGCTACCTTTCCTACTTCCAGTCAACCAGTATTTTAGTGTCTCAGATCTCTAAACACTTGGATGAATACTTTGCCACCAATAATACAAACGACATCTCCCCTCCATCCTATGGGTGGCCCACAAAGTAGTCATTAGGGGTCATCTAATCCAAATTGCTACGGAAAGAAAAAAACAAAAATTGATAGATATAACTAAACTCACAAAAGAATTGGATAGGTTATACCACCTGCATTCCCAAAGCCATGCCCCAGAACTATTACAACAAATTAATAATTCCAGATTAGACCTTGATAAAATTCTCTCTGAATAAACAGAAAAGGCCCTCAGATGGTCAAAACCCAAATTTCATTTACACATTAATTCAGCTTTGGCCATGTTTGTAAAAAAACTCAATCTATCCATTCAACCTCCCCACATATACAAACTTAGAAACCCCAACAGCAATTTAGTATCCCATCCATCAGAAGTTTTGCAAATCTTTTCTAAATTCTATACAGAATTACTCTCCCTTCCGCCCTCACCCCCCAACCCCGCCCTTAAAACTTGGTTGGATGATCTACCTCTCCCAGCCCTATCACAGGAACACCTTCAAGAATTGAATGCCCCCTGCTCTGACTCTGAAATAATCAGAGTAATCAAATCTTTAAAACCTTCTAAAACTCCAGGTCCTGACGGATACTCAGCCCCATACTTTAAGAAATTTCAAAGTACACTGATCCCATATCTGAAATCTCTTTTCAACCACACTCTTAAGGGAAATGTTTTCCCAGATGACATGCTTCTAGCAAACATGTCCCTGATCTCAAAACCCAACAAAGACCACTCCCTACCCCAAAACTTTACGCCAATTTCGGTCATCAACACTGATTTGAAAATTTTTGGACGTATACTAGCAGACAGACTTTCATCTATCATTAACACCTTAATCTCCCCAGACCAAACTGGATTCATCCCATCCAGACAAATCACTGACAATATCAGACTGGCTTCCAACATTATTCAAGATGCAGATTTAAATTCCCGTAAAGTACTCCTCCTGAGCCTGGACATCCACAAGGCTTTTGATAGCGTGCTTTGGCCATACCTAGAACAGACCCTTGCGAAATTTGTTTTTTCTGGGGCCTTCGTCCACAGATTTCGAGCATTATACCATCACCCACACACTCGTGTTAGACTCCCCGGATGTAACTCACACTAGGCAGAGGGACAAGACAGGGGTGCCCTCTGTCACCACTTTTATTTGCCCTGGCCATTGAACCTTTGGCCCGCTCTATCAATTTAGACCCCAACATCAAGGCTTATACGAAAGGGAACCAGGAGTTTAAGCTCAGTTTGTATGCTGACAATGTCCTTATGTTCCTGTCTGGCCAATAGTCTCAATACCCAATCTTATCGCCACCCTACACATATTTCAAGAGATTTCGGGATTTTTGGATTGGGAGTAAACCTAATCTAAATGTTCAGCCCTACCGATAAACTTCCCCCAAAATATTACATCCACTATCCAATCCAATTTTGGTTTTCCCATGAATAGGCAGACATTACCGCATTTAGGGATCAAATTGGCCCCCTCGCGTTTATAACTTATATCTAGCCAATTACCCACCTGCATTTGCCTGGATCAGTCAACTGCTTCACTCCTGGAGCTCATATCACATCACTTTTTTGGGCAGGATCCAGGCAGTGAAAATGTCTATTCTTCCAAAACTTCTATTTTTCTTTAGATCCCTCCCCAATTACGTTTCTCGCCAGACGATATAGACCTAATCCAACGAGACGTAAATAATTTTATCTGGCAAAATAAGAAACCCAGACTCGGTAAGAAAATGATTTATAAACCTAGGGCCATGGGTGGGTTGGGATTACAGCTAGCTCAGTGGAATAACCCCAGGAGTGGAGTCCCATGGATCCCTTTTGAATGGATCTCTATAGCCCCCTACTTCTCCCTGGCTTATTATGGGCCAAGTCAATTCGCCCCAAAGATGTATCCAAACTAAATGCAGTAGTGGGCCAATCATTACACCTATGGGCACTTTATAAAAAAAAATTTCCCTCCTCCCTCCCAAGCGGGCCTCTTTTATAGGGGACCCCACATTTCTTGCAGCATTCCCTAACCCAATCAGCTTCGCCCTTTGGATCACTAGAGACCTTGTCACCCTGGATTTCCTCCAGAAGGATGGGGTGTTTTGGTCTTTTATGGCCCTACAGGAGTCCTTTTCCTTACCAAGCTCAGAATTTTACAAATACCTACAGTTCAGACATTTATTTAACACACAGTACCCAGAGGGGGCACCTCTCTCGGTCTCGGCCTTTGAAGACATTTGTGGCACTGCATCCAGAGACAGGGGGACAATCTCCCTCTTATACAATTTTCTGGGCATCCTAGACCTCCCCAGAAAAATCCAATGCCATGCTCAACTGGGAGGTGGAGACTGGGGCGGTTGCTTCTCCACAAGAATGGTCAGACAGGATCTCTAACATGCACAAATGCACTAAATCTATGGCGGTGAAGGAAACGGTGGTGAAGCTGCATACAAGGTGGTATTATACCCCTTCCAAACTACACAAATTCTTCCCCGCTGTTTCCGAAAACTGCTTCAGGGGATGTCCCGAGGAGGGGACCCTCTTGCATATCTTTTGGAGTTGCGGAGCTCTGAGGGATCTTTGGCAGAAGGTGACCTCTAAAGTAGCTGAGACCACGGGAGCTCCGACGACCCTAACGCACCAGCTGTGTCTACTCTTCGCAGATATTCCAGGATCCACTCCTCCTGAACAAAAACTGTCACACACCCTCTTTAGTGCGGTCCACTGGACCATCCCCTTGTTGTGGCGTTTCCCCGGTGTTTCTTGGGATCAGGTTCTTAAACGTATGGCAACTATAAAACTTATGGAGAAAATTTTCCACACCATCATGGATACTTCACACATTTATGATCTGAAGTGGAAGTCCTGGTCCTCCTGACCTTCCCTAAACCACTCTAGCCATTATAACACAGAATTCCCCTTATTAGTGGATGCAGGTTGGTCGACATATGCCAGATTGATATCCCGTAACCATTTTTTAAAATTTTTGCACCTAGTTTATATGCTTAGTTTTTTTTATGTTAAAAGTTATTTTTGGTTTTGGATAGAGTCATGGCTATAGGGAGTTGCCTAAATTATCCACTGTTAAATACACCATATAGCTCAGTGGGTGGCTTCCCTACGTGGCTCCACTAATGTGACATTTTCTAAGAAATGGTTCATATAGGCTCATGTAGATAAATTATATATTTTTTGTATATTTGGATAATTACGCTCTATTTTTTACTGCTATAACACCATGGTACTTGTCCTAGACTTCATTTTCTGTAATTGTCATAGTTTGTCAATGCTCCTTTTTTTTTTCTCAATAAAATCGCTTGTATTAAAAAAAATAAGAACAAGCTGGTGGATCTTGAAGATAGATCCTTCCATAACAACATCAAAATAGGGGGATCTCTAAATTGGTGCAGGCTTCTGACCTATCCAACTATGTCTGAGACATGATCAAGACCTTGCTCCCAGAGCCTAAAAATATTGAGCCTGTGATTGACCGCATACATCATCTAGCTGTCAGGTCACCTGAGTCCAGGTGACAGATGCACCCCATTGGGGTCTGGAGTGCACCGCAAGGTAGTGGACCCTGCGGCTGACTGCTGCGAATGAAGCTCTAGGATATATAGGAGAGCAGGTACTCTGTAGTACCTACACGGATGACACTGGGAGTGGAAGCAGCAGACTGCGAAACAACAAAGGATAGTGAGGAGATAGTAACAAGCAGGTAAGGATAGTCAAGAACAAGCCAAGATCGGTAACTGGAATCAGACTTAGAAGACACAGCAAGTCGCACACAAAAGCCAAACACACAATATTGATCATGCTTTGAGAAGAGATTACTTAAGCAGCCAGGTGAGAGTGGCTGGCCTCTTAAGCAGAACACATGGAGAGGTAGGCTGACAGACAAACATTACTGCATACCCATGACACTAGCCAGACCCCACTCCTCCCGATATAACTCCCAGAGATGTAATCCTATGCATTCATGTTTATTATGTCAAGGGACAACTCATACTAAAAGCGAGAAACCTAGGATCACTCCCTGAACCGTATGTGCACTTGATTAGTTATAGTTACATAGCTAGTCTGGTTGAAAAAAGTCACAAGTCTATCTAGTTTAACCAATTAAAGGGAAAAAAAATCCTAAAAAAAAAAAAAATCATACAATCCTATGTACACAATCCTTTACCCACAGTTAATCCAGAGGAAGGCAAAAACCCCAGAAAAGCATGAACCAATTTGCTCCAACAGGGGAAAAAATTATTAGGATCCCTGTGAGGCAATCAGATATTCCCTGAATCAACTTTACCAATACATGTTACTAACCAGTTATCTTATGTACATAATCCAGTTCTTTTTTAAAGCAATCTACTAATTTGCCAGAACCTGCTCTTGAGGGAGTCTGTTCCACATTTTCTCAGCCCTTACTGTGAAGAAAGCTTTCCATATTTGGAAATTAAATCTATTTTCCTCTAGATGTAAAGGGTACCCCCTTGCCCTCTGCGATGGCCTTAAGTGAATAACTCAACACTAAGTTCACTGTATGGACCACTTATGTATTTATACATGTTGATTATATCCCCTCTTAATCTCTTCTCAATAGAGAATCTAATCTTTTCTCATAGCTGAGCTACTCAGTGCCTCTTATCAGTTTGGTTGCCCTTTTCTGCAGTTTCCAGATATCCTTTGTGTGAACTTGTACCAAAAACTGAATTGCATATTCCAGATGAGGTCTTATGTGTGATTTGTACAGGGGGAAAATTATATCTCCTTTCTCTGGAGTCTATACCTCTCTTAATACAAGAAAGGACTTTGCTTGCTTTGGAAACTGCAGCTTGGCATCGCATGCTATTATTAAGCTTATGATCTACAAAGACACCCAGATTCTTCTCCACCATTGATTCCCCCAGTTGAAGTCCCCCTAGTATGTATGATGCATTCATATTCTTAGCCTCCAAGTGCATAACATTACATTTATCAACATTAATCCTAATTTGCCACATAGTTGCCCAATTAAATAGTGCATTGAGGTCTGCTTGTAAGTTGGAGATATCTGGTAAGGATTTTATTCCACTGCATACAGTAGCTTGGAGTCATCTGCAAAGACTGAAATGGTTTTAATCCCAGACCCTATATCATTTATAAATACAGTATATTAAAAAGCAAGGGTCCCAGCACTGAACCTTGGGGTACACCACCGATAACCTTAGACCATTCAGAGTAAGTATCATTAACCACTACTCTCTGAATTCTGTCTTTTAGCCAGTTTTCTTTTGGGGGAACCCCACAATGGCCTATAACAAACTCAAGTGATTACTTTTGTAGTAACTTTTTACAGAGCTGTCACAGCATACACTAACTGTGCAAGCAGACTGAACCCCCTGATGCCTCAGTGGAAGGCCGAGCTTCAGTCTCCTCAGACTGGCAACTGCCTCAATGTAAAAATAAATAGCAACCACAATGAATTTGGCACCCTGGGTCTCACTGCTTTCTCACTTACCCAGACCGGTCCATGTCCATGTCTCAGCCTTATTGAACTTTTACCCCATAGGGTACTTTTGCGAGGTGCTTGACACACCACTTTAAAAAGTATTTCTGGACTTCCGGTTCGGGCGCCGCATGGACAGGAGGTGAGCAGAGAGAGCTTCCACCGCCCTCCTCTGTACAGCGATCCCTGCCTGTCACAGATGAATCGCTTTGTGGAGCAATCCCACAGCCGCATGGCTCCTCTCACACAGCAGCTTGCCAGTGACACAGCGGCTGCTGCAGCCAAGATGGCACTCGATCCTCGCGCTGACGACAGTGCATATAACCCAGCTCCCACCGACCCAGCCTCTCCCGCCGGCATTGCACAGGCAGTGGTTGCCCTCCTCTCTCCCACCCTCACTGAGGCAGTAGACAGAGCAGTCAAGAGGGGCATGAAACAGCTGCACCAGGATTTACAGGCTCATGGCCAGAGGATCACCCACGCTGAGAAGTGGATCTCATGCTTAGAGGATGAAGTCACAGCACAGTCTGCAGCTATGGCCCGCATCTTCCAGTCTTACAGGGAAATTCAGGATAAATTAGACGACCTTGAAAACCACTCAAGGCATAATAATTTGTACATTGTGAGCCTTCCTGAATAATTTTATGCATCTACGTTCTCTGAACTTTGTGCTAAAACCATTCCTGACCAGCTTGGCCTCCGCACTCCATGTGTAGTGGAGCTGGTTGCGTTAGGCAACCATCTGATAGCTGCACAAAACCTGTGATAGTACGCTATCTCAATTATGCTGATAAAAATGCAATTCTCCAAAGGTTCAGTCGATCCCGCACTCTCTTTATAGATGGTGTTGACCTACTGCTTTTCGCTGATTACCCTGTCGAAGTGATGAAACAACGCAAGGCATTTTCTGCTATCTGCTTAGCCCAGTTTCACAAAGGCATTTGGTTTACTCTGGCCTAACCAGCTTTGTTGCATATCCACTTTTCAACAGGGGATCATGTCTTGTTTTCTTCCCCCTTGGAAGCGGAGCAGTACCTTAACACTTCATCTGATATGGAAACTGTGCAACGGGATCCCACCTCCACCTCTCCTCAGCACTCCACCTCTCCTCAGCACTCCACTTCTGGTGTTGCAAAGGTGCGGCTGAGGCAGAACAGTCCTCAAAAGCCTCCCTATAAGTGGAGTCATTTCACGCACCAGAATTTTCGATCATAAGTCTGCTGAACTACTCAGAACTATCCAGCATACCTAACATCCCTTAGGGATCATTCACATCCTACATGCTATAATTGTGTCTATTATTAAGGTTGTTTTGCTATCTTTTGTACGGTCTTTATTGGGCTTTTCAGCACTACCCTCTGTTCACCAGCTTTTTACTCCAGCGCTGGAAGGATCTCTAGGCTATCTCCCTCTACACCACTTCTTCATGCCTGCCTTTCTTTGTTTTCTATATGGCCTCACCCTCTCTGTTTTCTAAATCCCTCCTTCCCCCTCCTACTCTCTTCTCTCCCTCCCCTCTCTTTCCTCCCACCCCCCCTCTGGAGCTGTCTATTAGTCATCCTTGGCCGAGAAGTTATTTGCTGGCGGGAGCTTTATGGAGACTATCTCCACGCGGAATAAAGTGAAGTCAATGCTGAATATTAGATTGATCTTCCACTTTGTTTTTATTTCTTTATTTTTTTGTTCGATTTGTTTAACTGTTTATTTGCAAACTCTAATCCTAATGTTTGCGGTGGTGGTCCTTAGCCAGGGGGAGCAATGCATCTTGGGGGATTTCCCTCTCCCCATACTAGTTTAACTTCTCAACAATGGCTGACATGGCTCATCCAGGCAGTGGGGATCGCCTGAAGGTCATATCATGGAATGTCAAGGGGCTTTGTTCCCCTAACAAACGTATGCGGGTACTCAGACACTTGAAACGTCTCCAGGATGATGTTGCGCTCCTTCAGGAGACTCATTTTGCTGCAGACATTTTCACTGTCTATGCAAATTGTGGGTAGGTGAGGTTTTTGGCTCCCCTGCCGTGGATCATAAGGCAGGAGTTGTGATCTTGCTGCATAAAAACCTTCGATATACTGTTCAGGAGACTGATTTGAAAGGCCTCAAACTGACCTTACATTTGTTGATTGCCTCTAGTGATCTAGCTATAAAGAATATATATGCTCCTAACTTCCCAGACACTACCTTCTTTCAGGAACTGGTATCATGGGTACTTCAGGTTCCCGAGACTCTTCACTTATTAGGGGGGATTTTAATTCAGTCATGTGCTCTTCTGAGGACCGCATTAGCAGTCGACCTGCTAAATCCTGAGATCTAGCCTCTCCTCCACTGGGACCTACACTTCTTTCCCAGTCTATCTCGTCGATGCGATTTATAGATGCCTGGTGCCTGACTCACCCGACTGACCATTACTTTCTTGACTGAGGTCACTTTCTTCTCACCCCTACCACAATTCCTTCTCATGTATTGATTACTTTTTTTTCTTCGTCTGCACTGGTCTCGTCGCTTCATGATGCTGCTATAGGACTTCCTGTGATCTCGGATCACAGTCCCATTTTACTGGAGCTATCTAAAATTAAATCTTCATCCCCCTCCCCATTTGCCATTTCCCGTCCTACTTAGCCAACACTGAAGATTTTCAACACATGCTCTATAAAGAGTGGGCGGAATTATGTAGCCACTAATGGAGCCCACCTTACGGATCCCGATCTTTTCTGGGAAGCGGGCAAAGCCTACCTTAGGGGGTTTAAAAAAACTCCAGGCAACAATTCCAACAGGCCAGTGACACCCTCTGATTGGCACATGAGACTCTGTTGCAGTCACGCACCATGGCCCTTAAAAATGCTTGGCAACTTGCGAAACAAAACTTTGACATGTGGGCGCAGCAACAGGAATCAGCCAAACTCTTGTATTCTATTTTAAAATTCCACAGATTTGGTAACAAGGCTGGCAAACTCTTGGCCAAACTCTACTCTGGTACCAGACGACCAACCTACATATCTACATAGAAAAATCCTACAGGATCTCTTGTTACCACACCTGCGGAAGTTCATGAAGTGCTTATGGAATACTACACCTCTCTCTACTCAGAGGACCCGTTAGACCAGGAAAAAGCCACAGGGCTGCTGGCTAGTGTGTGCTTACCCCAACTCACTTTAGATCAACTGGAAGCTCTGAATGCCCCCATCTCCCTGGAGGAAGTTCAGCTTACTATCAAATCCTTCCCTTCGGCTTAGGCCCCAGGTCTTGATGGCTATACTGCCAAATTTTATAAAAACTTACTAGTGAATTTATCCCTGACACGTTAAAACATGTCTTTAAGGCAATGTGGGTGGGTAGGCCATATATCTCCACAGGAAACCAGACCCATGTTAAACTTATCTCAAAGAAAGGGAAAGACCCCTTACACCCAGGATCTTATATGCCAAATTCATTGATCAATGTCGATGTAAAAATTCTTTCCAAAATAGTAACATCCTGACTAGCGCCACTTCTTCTCGATACTCTACACCCGGCTCAATCAGGATTTTTTTCTGGGGCGCTCTGCCACCTTGACTATCCACAGGGTTCTGCTAGTGCTAGAACATATGATTATTAAAAGGAAATAGTGATAATGTATCACCCAAGCTGTTACCAACTGCAACCACTAAGCGCTCAGGGTGCGGATAAATAAATAAATGTCTTTGAATCCCAAAATATAATGAATAAAGGAATAAAATAAAATATATATATATTAAATAAAGGAATACAAATATATATATATATTAATCTCTAAACACCAATAAAGCTCATATATAGGTGCAAATAATGAACCACTTCAAATTACAGATCTCTGGTGAGTAGATCTGTAATAAGCAGCAGCTGCCAAAAATTCTTACTCAAGGTAAGTATCATAAAGATTTAAAAAGGCACACAATGAACAATGTGACGGCAGCGCTATTAATGTCCTTTGGAATGAATAATGAATGATCAAAAACAGCCAAATAATGCCCTTCTGCTAAGAAGTCCAATCTGATATATCATCCAAAATTAAATAAAGATATAGTTGAATTAAAAAGCTGGTCTTTCCTGCTCTGAGTAGCAATATATAAATAAATCACTGATGGGTCACTGGAGAATTCTCTTAAAGATTCGAACCTTACCAGACCATGGTGGGTCAAACAGCATGTGAACGGAATGGGATAATAGTTGTCATCACAGACGGCCGATCTTTGGTGTTCATCAGCTGACAAGTGGGACGGTCTTTCTCTCAGGGCCACTCATTCATATGCAAAAACAAAAGAGGGCTCCATAGTGTGATACCGTTGATAACAGAATTTTATTGATTAAATAAAAATCTCCCCCCTGTAGCAAGTACACTTACATTAAAGATACATACATTACAGATCAAAGCAAGTCAAGCATGTAATAACAGTAGCTGTCGCTGGGAACACTGCGAGGATCAATGGTGACTGACCGCACGATATTCAAACAGCAAGCATGCTTCACACACAAATGTTGAATAGGCAGTCGTATAGCCATGCCCTGATGCGTTTCGTCATCAAAGGACATCATTTGAGGGTGTGGCTATACGGTACGACTTCACCCCTTATATATCTTTAACCTATAGGTCATTATTGGATCGGTTTTAACTCCTTATGTGCTCGTACCTCGCACTAGTAACAAAACGGACTCTGCTCAGACAAGTGTGTAAAAACAGTCTGCAGTCAAATAAATGAGTATCTTACATCCTAAGGTACAGTATTCCCCATGATGATATACCCCTTATTGGCAGGGCGGCACAATCAGAGGGCTTTATATAAATTCTTACAAATTAAAAGCCTCAATCCATATATTGATAGCATTTTGATCTTAGATCCATACACGTGATGATAAACAAATCAGTTCATGACAGCAAGCACATCTCCTGCGAGATAGAATAGTTGCGCACCGAATGTTATATCAAATCCACTAATATATATAGGTCTGTTTGATACTATGTATATATATCAACTAGATACTATTGTAGCTGGTGTCATCCATAGCCGAATAATACCAGTGAGAGTCAAAGCACATTACAGCTCGGTAGAAGCACTTAATCTGATTGTTGAATAGCATCAGTGGCGATAGTAGCAGCCGGGTGATATTAAACTCTCAAGTGCTCCAATCAAGCCACCGATGCAGATTTCAAACTGTTGTTGCATTTACACAAGCAAATGTATAATTCACTTAAACCTATCCCGCAGATGCATATTTAAACTCCTACATATACATAAAAAAAAAGGAAATATGTTTTCATTATCAGACCATTATATAATACTGCATAATCATCGGTTCCGAAAAAACATTCCTCGGTTATTAATTTCTATGGCAGATGGAATAACTCAATGGTGGATGAACAATGGCTAATTTAAATAGGTATTAGACCTCCCTATCATGTAACATTAAACTTAATGTAAATGTGTATACATAAATTAATTAAGAAAGAGGTGAATTCAACACACTCTACCATATAAATACTTAAATACATATAAATAAATAAATATATATATATAAATAAAAGAGAGGAGGTGGAATTAAATAAATGGCTCGATTGAATTCATTAGATCAATCAAATTAAATCAGCTCCAACACACACTAACGGATCGATTAGTGTGCAATCAATGGGTAGACTTAAAGTCAGTTCAGATCTAACTCACTACAGCGCAATGTTATCATTGGGTGTATATGTAATGAAGGATGGATGTACATCAAATTCCGTATCTCATAGAGGTACAATACACCGCAATGCATACATTTGACTCATGCATTATTATATAGTCATAAAACTTCAAAAAGGCTACCGCTTCAGCACAATATTAAAATTAAGTATATGCGCAATGTAGGATGGACGCACACCAAGTTGCACATCTCTTAGATGCACAATACCTAAAAATTGCATGCATTTGACTCCCGTATTGTTATAATCATAAAACTGTTAGGATTTTTTAAAATGGAACTTTTATAAATACTAAAACCACGCCGATAAAGAACCTCTAATCAAACTAAATTTTGATCGTGCTAAAATCACTTCAATAAAAATTAATTGGACAACAGGGATATCAGATAGAACATGGAGGAGGTAATAATATGTGTTAGTGGACAATTATAGTAAATGTCACTAATGTAAGGATATTTAACTCCTATTATTCCGTTGTGGCTCAATCGGAATCGCTTAATTGTACGGAGTATCAATAGTAAATTTTAAATTCAAAAGTTGGAAATGTCATATAAACCAAATTAAACTGAAACTAATCACAATACTCGTGAACAGATAATACTAAATAGTAAATGCGGGGTCCGCATTTACATATAGCACCAAAGGGCACAACAGACTGGGTAATATATAAACCATTATTCATATTGGAGGATTAGTGATCATTTATAAAGCAGTTTACACCCAATTCAATATTCATGCCCTGTGGCATAAATGTGCCCATTAAAAATCCACTTAGTTTCAAGTTGGGAAATTTCCCATACCATATTAGATCCCCTCCAATTGGGGAGTATTTTGTCAACACCCCAAAATTTTAGTCCAGTGGGGTTCTGCTTGTGATGTTTCTTAAAATGTAGACAAAAGAAGAAATTCCCCTGAGTGGACTTTATCGGCACTATGCTAAGGATATTAATGTATATAATTGCGTAATAATTGTGTATAACCAAGTATAAAAAATAACAGAATTTTTATTTGAACATAGCATTGTTTAAAAACATAGTATTTCATACATTTCACAGAGCATATTACATAGTTACATAAACCATTAGTGTGATCTTCTTCACAGAATAATGAGTTGTGCGAAAGCTCTTAATTAGCATCCAACGCGTTTCGGAATAAGACAATGTTATCCTTCTTCAGGGATGTAACAAAAAAGGAGCAATTCGTCTAAAACAAATTAGAATGTAGGGTAATAAGTCAAATTATCATATCTTCTGTGTGTGAGAATATACATATCATCTAGTCATAAATGGGTGAGGGTGGATTACTTACTCTGTAATATGCTAGATTGAGTTCCTTTAAAAATCCAATACTGGAATCATATTGGGCATTATTGCTAGTGCATTTGTCATAGAAGCAATAATGCCCAATATGATTCCAGTATCCAGTAACCGGAAGTGCTGCACAATTTACAGACTTGCTGTTTTTATTTTACACTCTTGTAAGTACCCACTTGGCTTTAAATAAATTTATTAGCGTATTCAGTATTACACTATGGGAGATTCTTCTTTATCCTTTGCATATATCTGCTGGAAATGAACACATCCTAAGCCACCATCCACCAAACCACGGTGTAAGAGGGATATCCATTACAACACCCTGCAAAGATCTCCAGCCACACCCATCTCCATTGCTGTTTCCCATTTCCATGGAGGTAAGAGGCCAGTACACACTGAGTGTTATACACAAAGAGTGATACACCGGCGGCTGTTTTGAAGAGCACATTGGAGCACTATTTACACTTTCATTTATAGACTTTATCATTTTCAATAAGTGAACTTTCGCATCTGTATTGCGGTTACTGTGTGATATTGGGAATTGTCAGCACACAGTCACAATTTTTAGCACAAGCATTGTTTTATTGGTATTATACATCATTATTTATTTATTTCACATATTTTGTGGTTACACTGGAAATAGGGCATTAATATCTAGGATCATTATTGCATTTGCACAGCGCTTAGCGCACACACTCTGATTGCTTTATTTAGCACTGCTGATTGTTACTTTCAGCGATTTTACATAGCAGTATCATGCATTTTTGCACAGTTGCAACATAGTCATTTAATGTTTATGTACACTAAACATAGGGCTATTGGTTTGTTCAGCACTGTTCATTGTTGTTTTCAGCGATTCTTACACAGCACCATTATGCGTTTTTGCACAGTCACAACAAAAGCACTTTAGTATTCATCTACACTGAACATAGGGCAACTGTTGCTTCAGTTATTTTGCACAGCATCATTTATTTACATAATCGAAATTAGCAATTTTGTACAGCATTTATCGCTTATTGTTAAATATTCCATATATATCATTAAACTGCGCTGAATATAATTTACTTTATACCATTTAAGTGCATTTACACACTTTGGATCTAGCTGCAACTTATCTGATTAGCATATACTTAGCGATTTTACATAGCAGCATCATGCATTTTTGCACAGTTGCAACATAGTCATTCTGTGTTTATGTACACTGAACATAGGGCTATTGGCACTTTAATATATACTGTGCGTTTACATTAGTATATTAATACCCAGAAACACTATTGCATTTGCACAACACTATGTGCACATACTCAGATTGGTTTGTTCAGCACTGTTTATTGTTGTTTTTTAGCGATTTTTTACACAGCATCATTATGCGGTTTTGCACAGTTACAACATAGGCACTTTAGTATTCATCTACATTGAACATAGGGCTACTGTTGCTTCAGGTTAATATGGTTGTCTGCGAGCTGGTGGTAAGTAGGCTTGGAATTTTTTCCTGGGCATTCCCCAGGCCTTGTTTATATCTGTGTGTAGCCCTCCAATGCCGCTTACTGCGATAGCCATCTATAAATGAGGGTGGTGGCAAGTTTTTTTAGGTCACCTTGGTATGTGTATTGGTCCAGCAACGCATCAGCACCTTTGCAGCCATTGTGCTATTTGCTGGGTGTCTGGTGTGCTCCTGTACCTTTAGGAAGGGATGGGCTGCCCTTCAGTCCACCTGCTCTCATTTATCCATCAGAATGCATGTGCCTCCACTGTGGGGACACTCATATTTTAGTGCTAGGACCACAGATATCAGGGTGCCGTGAGGAGGCTCTGTGGCTTACGCATGCGTTTGCAAATGCGTGCAGACTAAACCCCTGTTTTTAACGCATACTGTTAGAAAGGTTCATTTGGTTGTCTGTGAGCTGGTGGTAAGTAGGCTTGGAATTTTTTCCTGGGCATTCCCCAGGCCTTGTTTATAACTTATCAGACTTTTTCTTTATTAAGGCAAATTCCAACATACAACATAAAAATACACATTACACAATATATCTATATAAATCTTTTCATTAACATACTCCACACTAACCCCACCCCCTCCATCCCAAGAGAACACACACCGGATCCTTGATTATGTCCTCTTTAAAAGAGAGAAAGAAAGAAAAAGAAAAAAAAAACACCCTCTTACCTACCCATACCAAAAACTCAATTTGTGCAAAACATTATTCAAAGTATAATTATGAAGGGGGCTTTACAGCGCCCTATTACGTGTGTCAAACAAACAACAATACAAAAAAAAAGTGTTTCATTTCAAATTTTTTTTTGTGTGTCCTATTTAGTGTTTTAATTCAATATAATCTCACTCTATTATTTCATTTTTATACCTCTCCACCTATCATTTCAATCGACCCTTCTTTATGTGATTACGTGTTGCCCATACTGCGCCTAATTTATTATTATAACTTATCCACTTCCTTTAATGACATCAATCATCTCTCCACTGTGCCTCCCAGAGGAGGAAAAAAAAAAAAAAAACAACACCACAAAAAAGAAAAAAAAAAGGAACCCCCCCCCAACTCCTCCCAACTTCCCCCCACCAGACGCATCCCATAGACTATTCGATCCATAACATAGCATTACCCCCAAAAGGGTTTAATCCACCCCCATTTCTGAGGAGTAATACAGTTATCCTGCCCATGTATCTTGGAAATGTATTCTGTCGATCTTTAACCATATGTATCCATCTCTCCGCTTCCATTATTTTTTCTACCTTCCTTTTCCAATCCATTATAGTGGGACATCCAGACTCTTTCCAAACTCTAGGTATCAATATTTTGGCTGCATTTAGCAAATGGGGAGTAACGCTTCTCTTATAAAACCTAGCAGATGATGGCATCCCATGAAAATAAAAATGTAATGGAGAGAAATCTATATGTCTAAAGCCCCATACATACGATAGGACTTTGTACAAACTTTCCCTTGGATTTTTGTACAAAGGGAGTTGGCCAGAAGTTTGTCTTGCATACAGACGACAGGACTTTTCCAGCAAACTTTCACCAAATCACATGGTTTTTCAGCTCTTTACCACCACCCTTTGGTCAACTTCTGTATTGTTGTCTGATATTGAGTCAATATCGCCACTTTTATTGGCGAGATTGACACCTTGCAAGCCAGGTTCACACTGGTGTGGGGATCCGACTTGGATCCCTGCCAATGCCAGGCACTGTGTTTGGTATGAATCTTGAGGGGGAACTTCACGCCAAATTAAAAAAAAAAAACGGCATGGGTTCCCCTCCAGGGGCATACCAGGCCCTTAGATCTGGTATGGATTTTAAGGGGAACCCCCTACGGCGAAAAAACGGTGTGGGGGTCCCCCCGAGTCCATACCAGACCCTTATCCGAGCACGCAGCCCGGCCGATCAGGAAAGGGGGTGGGAAGGAGCGAGCGCCCCCCCCCCTCCTGAGCCCTACAAGGCCGCATGCCCTCAACATGGGGAGGGGAGCACCCTGCGGCCCCCCCATCCCAAAGCACCTTGTCCCCATGTTGATGAGGACAAGGGCCTCTTCCTGACAACCCTGGCTGTTGGTTGTCGGGGTCTGCGGGCAGGGGGCTTATCAGAATCCAGGGGCCCCCAGATCCCGGCCCCCCACCATATGTGAATGAGTATGGGGTACAGCGTACCCCTACCCATTCACCTAGGGAAAAAAGTGTTAATAAATAAAACACACTACACAGGTTTTAAAATTAATTTATTAGGCAGCTCCGGGGTCTTCTTCCGACTTCGGGGGTCTTCTGCCGACTTGGGGGGTCTCTCAGGCCTCTTCTCCCTCTCTCCGGTGTCGTCTCCATGCTCTCTGGTTCTTCTCCGGTGCCTTCTTCCTTCTGCCGGGCTCCTCCGCTATCTTCTGCTCTTTTGCCGCTCTTTTGTTAGCGGAGGAGCCCGGACATCTGGATTGTCTTCTTCCGTCTTCTCTTCCAGAGATGTTGACACGACACTCTCTCCAGCTGTAATGCTGTCTGTGCGCTCTGGTATGACTTATATAGGCCGTGACATGCTGGAACTGTGAGGTCAGAAGGGGGTGTGGTCATAGGATGACCTGATGACAGCTGAGATGCACATTTATTGGTGTTTGATTTTGTATTCATTAAACCTCAATAAATATTTTTCAAAAAAAGTATTTCTGTAGAACTACACCTTCTTTTCAACATGTCACAATTCCCACTCCCACATCTGTTGTAATATGTTGGTAGATTTATGTGGGATTTTATATTATTATTATATATGTACACATACAGTACAAGATTGACCAGGCCAGATTTCAGTTGACAATGGTTGAGTTATCCGAGCCAACTCAGTTATGCATATCAAAGGGGACTTGTTGATCAAAGGGGAAGTGGTCAAACAAGATTTTCTCCACATATCAAAGGGGACAGATAGTGACTCTGGGCTATGTTAATGTTAATATGCAAGAATGCAAATTAGGGCAGTTTATGACTGCAGCTGTTTACGGCTAGGGGTCATTAATGAGAAAGGAAAATGGTGGGGAGCGCTGAGAATATATAAAAAATAGGCATATAAACCAAGTGTTAAAATTCATATATATAATTCACAATACACCAGCCTACCTAAGTGGACCAAAAATAAATAAATTATTTCTCCATTGCAGCAAGCATTATCTTGCTAAAGCCAATTTGAACTTTTTTTCATTAAATTGGTCAACTTCATCTGGTAAGCTGACACCCGTTCTGAGCACTTTTTGGGTGATTTACAGTGATGGTGAAGGGATTCTGCTGTCCAAGCTTTGATGCCAAGATTCAGACAAGGATTTCATTTTTTCCATTTGGTTATTTATTGATGGACTTTTATGTTTTTTATTTATAAATCTCTTGCTACATTTAGTTGATCACCTGATTTATTTATATTGTAATCACTCATTGTGCTATGGCTGTTTAGCAATCACTTTGTACTACCACCTTTAATGGTTATAGTCATACTGCTCAAATTTATTTATTTTTGGTCCACTTAGGTAGACTAGTGTATTGTGAATTATATATAAGAATGTCATTATCTGTGTTCAACACTATTTTTATATATTCTCAGCGCTCCCCACCATTTTCCTTTCTCACTTATGCACTGATGACTTTTTCATCCAGTTAGGGTGTAGCTGCTATTATTACACTTTATTTAATTTATCAACACATTTTGGTGCGGAATTTTGTTTATATATTTTTTTCTCCGTGGCTAGGGGTCATTGTCTGTCACTCTGAAAGCTAGAAGCAGATCAAAGCAGATCCTAATGGAAACGGCCAATCAAGTGCTCAGTCATTTAGTGTATAGGGAATATAACCTGGTGTTCAGTCTATTCACTCTCTGTGATTATAAAGGCACGGGTCTTGGAAACATGGGACTCTGAAGGCTAGTATTCATTGTCATATTTACTCTGTTGAATTTTGTAATCTGTTGCAAGACTTTGTTCTGTGTTGGAAGTCAATAAAGTGCATCTCTCTGAAAGAATTGGGTTGCTGCTGAAGATTACTTACATCATCATTATAATAACTAGTAAGTAATTAGTAATAGTAAGTAATTATCTACCCACTATACTATATCACTACAACATCAATCTCGTTCTAATGGACCAATGGACACTCCAACAAATCTCTGCTTTGGATATCCATATAATTACTCTATCTGACCATGTACCTGTGAGTATTACTATTGAAGACACCGCTCATCTTCACCCTACCTTCCTTTGGAGGGTGAATCCGCACATTGTGTAATCCTCCCCTTACGCAGAAGTCCTTGGAGGACTTTTTTCAGCTCAATCTGGACTCTGTCTCAGACCCAGCCACCATATAAGCAGCTCACAAAGTCTACATGTGAGGTATATTTATAAAATTGGGTGCTAGGGCTAAGAAAAGGAAGCCGCAGCGCATTGATGGATTATTGGCTGAAATTCACCTCATAAACTCCTAAAACAAACAACAAGCATGTCCTAAATGCAAATCTAAACTAGGTCACCTTAGGTTGGAACTCAGGTCTCTACTCCTAGAACAATATGAGAGGTCACAAATTGAATTAAAAATGTCCTTCTATGCTACAGGCAATAAAGCAGGCAAACTGACTGAAAACATACATTCCCTATCTGTACCACCCGAAACCAAAGCAAAATGAATCAACACCCAAGCTATTTCAGCCACTTTTAGTTAGGGCTGTTGAAAATAATCGTAGCATCGATGCTTTGCGATTCCACCATACACGATGCGGCATCGATGCTATGACTGGAATAATCGATGTTTGGATGATGTCATGATGCCGCATTATGCCCTGCCTCTGAGACCGAATGGAGCTAAAAGCCACCAGAGTAAGCCGCGCTGGCTTTTCCCGCCTCCTACTGACGTCATCCCCTGCTGCCCTGCATCAAGGAGTAATGCTGTGTGCACATTGGCGGGGACATGGAGTGCCGGTGGCTGGAGCTGTCTGTGCCAGAGCTGCTGCTAAGAGTGGCGGTGGCCAGCTTGTGGAGCATGGAGCTCCAAGGAGGAGGGTGGAGCCATCGGTGCTTTTTGTCCTGGAAGGGTTTGGGGCGGCCGTGGCATATCCAGCCAGGCGTGAGGAGGTGTGACGGATGAGGCAGAGCTGGAGGAGAGCTGTAGAGCCAAGTGAGGGGGCCGCAGGGAGGACACCGAGGGGACTGGACAGGGTAAGGGAGGTGTCAGACTGTCCTATCCAAGCTGACCAATACCCTGCCTCCTCACCATATATTACTGTTTCATTACCTTAGCACCCCCCTGCCCAGTGTCACCACAAACCAATTCCCATCCTTCTCGACCAGCATCCACACAGTCTTCTGCTCTTCCCCTTCCCCCCCACTTCTACACAGTGAGCATGCAGATAGGGCATTAAAACAAAAAATGGTGTTTAGTGCTTTGCGGTGATAAATGTACAGAGTCTTATTAAGTAGTGAAAAAATATAGTCCTGAAATATATATATATAAATCCGTGATCTGATTAAAAGAAATCTTTTGTGTATTCAAAGTAATTCCAGTGCTGAGTGTGCTCTGCTGTGTTCAAATTATTCACCAGAAATCAGAAATGATTTGAAAACAACAGAGCACACTCAGCACTGGAATTACTTTGAATACACAAAAGATTTCAGAGAAGTATGGGAATTGGTCCATGTTGACACTGGGCAGGGGAGTGCTAAAGTAATGAAACAGTATTTTATGGTGACAGGTTAGTGGTGAGGACGGCGGGGTATTGGTTAGCTTGGATAGGATAGTCTGGCACTTCCCTTACCACATCCAGCAGGTCTGCAGTCTCTGACCATCTCCTGTATCATGTCTGCACAGTCTCTGACCATCTCCTGAATCATGTATGCACAGTCTCTGACCATCTCCTTAATCATGTATGCACAGTCTCTGACCATCTCCTGTATCATGCCTGCACAATCACTGACCATCTCCTGTATCATGTCTGCACAGTCTCTGACCATCTCCTGTATCATGTCTGCAGTCCCTGACCATCTCCTGTATCATGTCTGCAGTCTCTTACCATCTTCTGTAGTCATTTGGGGGCAGTCTGGAGCTCCTCTTTAAGTTGTCTGCTGTGTTTACACTTTGCTACATGCAGGGAGTGTTGTCTTTTTTTAAGAACAGATAACATTTAAAAAATTGAGTTCTTCTGACTGCTTGAATTTTTTGGATGAAAACCGTGTGCAGTAATGGTTATGCATTGTGATGCATTGCGGAAACAAATCGAATCGTGGACTGGATAATCGTAATCTAATCATGAGGCCAGTGAAGATACGCACCCCTACTTTTAGTACATACTACCCCTCCCTCTATAATCTTAAAGATGATCCCAATACCACTCAACCCGACATTTCTGTTAAAGCTTTTTTTTAAGACCATACAGCTCCCTACTCTGTCCCATCTATAACTTCCTAACTCCCCTTTCACAAGCTGCAATATTGACAAAGCTAGAGATTCCCTTCTGAATAATACATCTCTTGGGCTGGAAGGTTTTGTGGGAGATTACTATAATCAATTTAAAGATGTTCTTGTAGACCACCTTATCTCTTACTGTATACTGCACAAATTATGTCATCGGCACATGGGCTCTGAAGGAACGGCCGCCTGTGCCATTTCTTCAGAACTCAGTGCCGTGACCAGTGGCTCCCGCGCACATGCATAGGAGTTATGTCACGTGGCTCCGGCCAGTCACAGACCTGGAGCCCATGACCCCAGAAGGAAGACAGGTGAAGATGGATATGGCCTGTAGCGTTGACGGCGCTGGCTTTGTTTGCAGGTAAATTTCACATAATGTGCTCTTATGTGATGCTAACTAGCACATTATGCCTTTACTTTGCAGGGGATTGAAAAAAAAAATACAAGAGTTTACTTCCTCTTTAAAGCATGTTATACAGCACAGTGCTTGTGCTGTTTCATTTGGCCCTCTGTAACACCTAAAAAACCTGGCTGATCCTGCCAATTTTTGCCCTCCCCTATGTAAACTGACCACAGTGTATCATGGCTGCTAAACCCTGACACCGTGGTCAATTTATGGACCTCCATCATCCACAGCTCTCCTATCCTCTCTCCCCCTTCCTCTTTGCCTGTTGGCTCCTGTGTCAGAGCTCACCCCCCTCCTTCTGCTGCTTTAATACCATGTCTTACTTACATAATCCGCTCTGTCTCCTAAGGCTATGTCCCCCTGTGCGTGTTTTATTTAAAAACATGCCGTATATACCTTGTTTCTGATTGCTGATCAGTGCTCTCTCTTTCCTCCTCCCCTCCAGACTGACCTCAGTGGGGGAATCTCGGCCCCTCCCTCTGCATCTGTCAGACAGGGAGAGGAGAGAGGCTGCAGGTCACGTGACTGCTAATCAGCACTCAGAAATAAGGTATATAAGGCATTTGTTTTTATAAAACACACACACGGGTTATATCCTTAGGAGACAGAGCCGATTATATAAAGTGAGACATGTGGGTTAACAAACACTTTAAAAAAAGAAAACAAAATATTCAAAAATGGCTAAAAAATTTAATTAAAAAGGTATTTATTTTTTAACATACTGTCACAATTCAGTATCCCTGGTCACTGCCACGCCAGTCATATGATGATGCTGTACTGCACTGATGAAAGTATGCAAAAAAAGAAATTGTGAAATAAAAAACCCAATTCATTTAATTTTTTCATTATCCAAAAAATTGTGACAAAAAATTACACCTTTAAAAAACTCCCCATGACCCTTACTAAATATTTTAGACTGTCTACTTTCCGAAAAGGGGTGATTTTGGACGTTATTTGTACTGCCCTGGGGCTTTAGGGCCTTGAGATATGAGATAGGCCATCAGTACATCAGGCTTGATCAATTTTCAAATATACAGTATATACAATAGTTTGTAGACACCATAACTTTCACACAAACCAATTAATACACACCTTTTTATTACCAAAGACATGAAGCAGAATATATTTTGGCCTAAATTTATGAAGACATTTGATTTTTTTTTGATTGAATATGTTTTATAACAGAAAGTAGAAAATGTAATTTTTTTTAAATGTTTGATATTTTTTCTTTTATATAATAAAAAATAAAAAACTAGAGTTTATCAAAAATGTAATTAAAATTATATCTGGTGATATTATCAGTTCTATATTAAATGTTAGGTAGGACATTGCCGTATTAGAGTACTCTAGAGTGGGAAACACTTTTTTTCCTGTAACAGGAGCTGCAGAGTTCTTTTTGTCAGCAGGCACACACTGAAAAGTACCAGTGCTGGACTCTTATGCCCCGTACACACGATCGGACATTGATTGGACATTCCGACAACAAAATCCATGGATTTTTTCCGACGGATGTTGGCTCAAACTTGTTTTGCATACACACGGTCGCACAAAGTTGTCGGAATTTCCGATCGCCAAGAACGCGGTGACATACACCACGTACGACGAGACTAGAAAAGGGCAGGTCCGAACCAAGCGCGGCACCCTTTGGGCTCCTTTTGCTAATCTCGTGTTAGTAAAAGTTTGGTGAGAGACGATTCACGACTCTCACGACTCATGGCTTTCAGATCGTTTTCTGCTGTTCAGTTTGTGCTTGTGGGTTTGTATCTGCTCTTCAGTGCGTGCAGTGAGTTCGCATTGATTTATCATTGTGTTTTTGTTCGTTCGTTACTGATTTTCAGGTCGCTCTTCACAGGCCTTGCTGTTCTTCAGTGCGTTCTGTTACTTCGTTCTGAGCAGCCGACCGTTTTCTAGCCATGTTGCGTATACGTACTCCTCGTAGAGTTTGTGCTGTGCGGGGGCTTGGTGTTGGGGTCCTTACCTTGACACAAGTCCAGTCCATGAACAGGGTGGGGAGGAGTTCATGGACCAAGAATTGGTTGCTCCAGCGTGACCAGTTCTGTCACATGCCTTTGCTCTGTGAGAATAATCTTGATGATTTCAGGAACTTTCTCCGGATGACGGATCCCATATTTCACCGTTTGTTGGCTTTGCTGACCCCTTATAGTAGCAGGCAGGATACCTGCATGAGGCAAGCCATCACTCCGGAGCAGAGGCTAGTCGCCACCCTGCAGGACTTGGCGACGGGGAGAAGCCTGCAGGACCTCAAATTCTCAACAGGCATCTCCCCCCAGGCTCTGGGGACCATTATCCCAGAGACCTGTTCTGCCATCATCCAGGTCCTGCAGAAGGAGTATATTAAGGTAAGATTTATCCTTTTATATCACATTTTATTGTATTTAATGTTTGATCATATATTGTATTTCTTTCCTCATTCCCTAATTACCATGATTGGGGCGGCACAGTGGTGTAGTGGGTAGCACTCTCACCTAGCAGTAAAAAGGGTCGCTGGTTCGAATCCCAACCATGACACTACCTGCCTGGAGTTTGCATGTTCTCCCTGTGCCTGCGTGGGTTTCCTCTGGGTACTTCGGTTTCCTCCCACACTCCAAAGACATGCTGGTAGGTTAATTGGCTTCTGTCCAAAAGTTGGCCCTAGTATATGAATGTGAGTTTGGGAACCTTGGATTGTGGGCTCCTTGAGGGTAGGGATCGTGAGTGTGCGATGTATGTGTGGAGCGATGCGTAAATTGACGGTGCTATATGGGTACCTTAAATATAATAGGGATAATTGTAGACACGCACACTCACTCAGGTTGAACTGGATGGACTGCTGTCTTTACTCAACTTTTCTAACTATGTAACTATGATTGTAATATGCTGTGAATGTCCCCTTTGTCCTCATGCATGCTGGATTTTTCTTTAATTTTTTTTTGTCCTTCATACATATTTGCCTTCACTTACCTCCCCAGCATGGTCTCCTGGCCCTATATTCACCTTATGTAGTCACTTAACAATGTATTTTATCAACTCCATAGTAGTGCTTTACCCCAAACACCCCTAAAATGCTTTAAAATGTGATCTGTGCTTTAAATTCTGGCAGAGTGCCAGAGGCTTTTTTTGGGGGGTCCCCAAATCATTTGGACCCCTCCCTCCCCCAACTGCTAAGTCAGCTGATACAAATTCTCTATCTATCCTCAATCACCTATCTGCTGACTTTGCCAAACCCATACACACTATACCCATCTCTTTTGTGGTCAGATGTATGGATGAATTCCCCAAAGCATGTAGTGCAAGGGCCTGCCTGTATACTTTCAAATGGTACTGTTTAAAGTTTTTGTATCCTATTATTATCTTGATAGGTAATAGCAGAATTTCCAAATGTGCTCAAATGTGTACGATGTGTATTTATATCTTTGTATTATGACACTTCATACCTGTCCAGTGGACTGTCAATGGTGTATCTAAGGAGGGGCTGGCCAAAGTAATACCCATTATTTAGGCATTCATCTCTCAATGAAGTGGAGAGGGTTACCTGTCCAATAGTTCCCCCCCTAAAATGTTAGAAATGGCCCATGAGAGGGGGGGAATCTGATAGGTGTACCTTTATACTTTGGTCTTTAAAAACTCCCTCAAATAAATGTTACCTTGATGTTGGCCAAGAATGTTTGTGTCTAATCTGCTTTCCATGTTTATGTGCAAAATGACTAATTTTTTTTTGCTGTTTTGATTCCACAGTTTCCTTCCACGCCACAGGAATGGCAGACTGTGGCCTCCCACTTTGCCCAGTGGTGGGACTTTCCTAACTGCGGAGGGGCAATTGATGGGAAACACGTCCACATCGTCCCACCACCCAACTCGGGGTCATACTATTTCAACTATAAGGGGTTCAATAGTATTGTGATGTAGGCAGTGGTGTCGGCTACTTACGAGTTCCTGTATGTGGACGTGGGGAAGAATGGTCGGATGTCTGATGGTGGAGTCATTGCCCAGACAGAGTTCTACAGGCAGCTCCAGAATGGCAGCTTGAACTTGCCACCTCCAGAAGACAATGTGGAAGGACTCCCATTCGTCTTTGTTGCGGATGAAGCGTTTGCGCTTGGGGACCATCTTATGCGGCCATTCCCGATGAGGACCCTCACCCCGGACCAGAGGGTTTTTAATTGCCGGCTGGCCAGAGCCAGAAGAGTGGTGGAGAACACGTTTGGAATCATGGCCAGCCAGTTCCGCCTATTTCTTACACCCATACACATGGCGGAGTACAAACTGAATCACATTATCCTGGCGTGCTGTGTTCTACACAACTTTTTACGGCAACATTCTGCCAACTATGCTGGCTCAGTTGGGCCTGAGGCCAGAATTTTACAAAAAACAACCCTGACGGCGCTTGAAAGTGGCCGTCCTGGCTTGCCCCCCCCTGAGTGCCCGTGATGTCCGACTAAGATACCTTGAATAGTTTGCGGGTAGGGGGCTATCAATATGCCAGACAATGTCTGAAACCTTTTTCAAATAATAAAAAAAATAACTACTAAAATCTTTTGTGACATTTACGGCGTGTTTTTCTTTTAGCTGATCCTGACAGAAATGTGGTGAGTCCTGAAAATGGTGTGATTGTGTAACATTACAAAGCACTGTTGGGTGTTATTTACTAAAGGCAAAGACACTTTGCACTACAAGTGCAGTTGAAACTGCACTTGTAGTGCAAAGTGTATTTTCCCTTAGGAAATAACCCCCATTGTCACTGAAAACACCAATTAGAGCACAACAAAAGTTTTGGAGCGTTGAAACAATAATCCACACATTCTTGATCAACAATCTTTTTAATACCAGAACAATCACATGTGCATTTAGAAAAGGTTTTTAAAACAAACCAACATGTTTGTTGTATAACAATTTTTGGGGTCACATTAGAAAAAGTAGCAATGTCCATTTAAGATAAAACAGGCATATTTAAAACCAACAAGAAAGACACAAATCTTGAACTTACAAAGTTCACATTTGGTAGAACTTGAAGGCAATATCAGACATGAGTATTTACAAACTGTGTTTGATATTGTGTTCAGATGGGGTGAAGTCACCCCAGGAAAAGCCAAATTTTGAAGATGCACACAAATTGCCGAATGTCAACATGTGCTACCTGCCATCATGGGGGATCAAGGGACATGTTTTGGGGGTGCAACACCTTCCTCACAGCTACTTTATTATTGAGGAAGGTGTTGCACCCCCAAAACGCATACATTGATCTCCCGTGATGGCAGATAGCACATGTTGACACACTGTGTGCATCTTCAAAATTTGGCTTTTCGAGAATATGTCAAAAAAAGTTCATAAAATCCTCCGGACAAAAAACTGAACTTTTGGATTTCGAGGGGTTTTAAATTCTCCCTAAAACATCAATGATGTTCTTCATTTTGTTTTGAACATCATAGATGTTTTGCTTTATGATTTGCAAGTCCCTATTACACCCCATGATCTCCCCGATCAGGATCTGGGCACTTTCACTGGTGAAATGACCTTCTTCCACAACATCACGATCACCTAAAAACGCGTCCATTGATCTCCCGTGATGGCAGATAGCACACGTTGACACACTGTGTGCATCTTCAAAATTTGGCTTTTCGCAAAAATGTCAAAAAATGGTATAAATTTTTAGCTCACAAAAAAATAAAGGGATTTAGATTTGTTTTAAACTCTCCCTAAAACATCAATGATGTTCTTCATTTTTTTTTTGAACGCCATTGATATTTTTCTGGATGTTTTCCAAGTCCCTATTACACCCCATGATCTCACCGATCAGGATCTGTGCACTTTCAGAGGTGAAATGCCCTGGATCCACAACATCACGATCACCTAAAAAGATAGAAACAAAAACACACCATGTATTATAAATATGCCGACATCCATCTCTTACCTGAGCATGTGGTCGCAGACACTCACCTGTTGTGGTGACAATTTCCACCACATCTTCCTCCTCCTGCTCTGCTTGGCTTGGGTGGATTTCCCCTTCTTCCAGAGGTGGGGGGTCTGTGGTCTCCTCGGATGAGAGGCATCCTCTGAGTCTTTTATCCCCTATGTAAAAAAAAATAGGTATACTTAGCACACAGACATTTGATGGCAGAACTATAAATATGAAACATTGCTTGGAAGTGGGGTACAATTGTCTATTTTGGCTGAGTTCCAAGATGTTGAAATGTTATTGTCCTTTGTCAAGCTTGAATACTTACCTGTTTAGTACAAGCTTCACAGATGGAGACACCCCTATAGTATACTCTGGAGCACCTGTGTGGGCCCCTAATAAAAAGGGTGTTCTTGTGTCCCACACTAGTGCTCCAGAGTCCAGATGTGAAAACTGCTGCTGAGTGTGCTCTCCTTACACAGAATCTAGTTTGCATTTCATTCTAGTTACAAACCCTTCTACACAACCAAATTATTTTCAGACAATTAGGCCATAAAAAAATGTTTTAAAAAGCATATGGCCAAAACAGGTGTGTTCTAGGCCGAACTAACAATGTTTCATACGAACGAATAATGTGCCCATGAACATGAAAGTTGCCATTTTAAACTGGACAACAGTTAAGAAAAGCACATGGAGCAGCACGAACGTAATAAACATAAAGAATAGGAACACAGCACAACTACTTACTTTTTTGCAGCACTCTTCTGATCCTTCTGTACTGCTCGTGCTCCCTTAATTTGAGGTCTGACCACCGCTTCCTGAGCTGATCTTTCGATCATTGTACCCCGAAATTCTGGTGCAGACTCTTGACCACTTTCGCCATGATCTTGGCCTTTCGGACATTGGGGTTGGGGTAAGGTCCATGCTTCCAGTCATAGTCAGCCCTCTTCAGGATGTCCACCATCTCCCCAAAGGACATATTCAATGCCTTAAATCGTCTCTTCCGGGATCGGGACGTTTCAGGCTCCGGGCTTTCCTCCTCCTCCTACTCGTTGGTGTAATTATCAGACACCTGCTGTGTGCTCTTCCCCCACTGCGCCGAACGAGAAGGGGTGGGGAATAGACTAGAAAGAACATCAGGGGGGGGCAGAGGTTCACGCATGTGCAGTGTCTATAAAGCATAACACGTGTGTGTAGTACGTACGATCTGTGAGCGGAGGAAGGAGTATCGGATGCGCCGATTGTTATAATGAAGGTAACATCTAAACTTGGGCCTATACTGCTTCTAAATTGAGGCCTATATTGTAACAAGATTAGTAGAGTTTAGCCTGACATTAGGGTTTGTCTTGTCTTGTGTCTTGCAGAGAAAAAGAATGGCTTCAATGACCACAACTTCCTCCCCCTGTTCTGAAGTAGAATAGTAAAGTATCGAACCAGGCAGAACTTCAGCAATGCAGGTTTATTAACAGCTGATAACATACAGGTTTATGTTCAAAGTATTACAAGATACAGATCTAATTTATACAATTTCTTACAATGCAAGCATATGAGATATAAATATTCTTATCCTCTAACCAAATTTAAACAATTGTGAATTGTCCTCACCTTGAACCAGAATGGGTCTTTTCTGCCAATTCTTGGGAACCTCTCACCTGATAGGGACCAGCCGATCTACCGGTGGTCTGGTCCCCTCACAGAGTTCTGGGTTCCAGCTCGACCAAGTTCTTGAGGGAAATTCACCTGAGACCACATTCTGGAACAAGTTAAGAAGTCTTCTCTGACTCGTACGAGGAGACAAGTTATGGACAGATACTTGCCCATTGGTTCTGACCTCTATGACCCGTGCAATAGGGCAGCATACACAGAGTTCAGCCTTATGAGCTCCTATCTGACTTGTCCGAGGGGACAAGTTAGGAAAAATACTTGCCCATTGGTTCTGACCTCTATGACCCGTGCAATAGGGCAGCATACATAGAGTTCAGCCTTATGAGCTCCTATCTGACTTGTCTGTCTAACAATTGCAGAGCTTGCATTTATATACTCTTTTACAAGTCTTATCTCAACTATCTGTCTTACATATGATTGGTCACTAAGATCTACGTCAAAGTAACCAACCATAAAACTGACACTTGTTCTACAACCAGATAAACTTAATTATTCCCAAAATTCCTATATGTTCATTAAAGTGATTTATAACTGTTTTTGTCCAATTAAAAACACCTGTATAGAGACAGTCTGGCACCCAGCTGTGTTATCAAACTCTCCTTATCTTGATACTAGCTTCAAGGATTTGCAGATTTACGACTGAGACAATGAACTTTCAATAACCCCACCAGATGTGTTATATGTCTCACTATATGTATGTATTTTAACAGTTTTAATGAGGGCACAAGCAGACCTTTGTTTGACCTTGTCAAACTTAATTTAATGTACTGTACATAACTTTAATTATTTCTAAACCACCTGTTTTCATATCTTTATCTGTCTGATTTATATGCATTTCAGACTTGAGACAATTCTATATTACTTGAATCTATCCTAATGAACTTTCACCCAGTAAACTATCTTAATACATTTTCGAGAACACCTGTATACAAGTACTTGTCAGAAAGCAGAGGTCATTTAAAGTTCAACACTTATAAATGAAGACTTTCTAAATCTATGGAAAACACAGTATACATTATTAAAGATTAATAATTGTTGCTTTACTTATTGAATAATAGTATTGATAAAACCACTACTATATAATAATATGAATAATAATAATAATAATAATAATTATCAATAAAATATATGCAAATCAATATATATATAATATGAAATACATTGGCTAATATGAGATTCCACAACATTTCCCCCATTGTTGAGGCATAAGCCTCACAGCAATTACAGTACAGATCACCCACCGTGCTCCTCAGAGACCCCATGCACCCAACACTGATCACATAAATTGTCCAAAAAAAATAAAATAAAATCAGTCCAAAAAATAAAAAATAAATAAATCAGTCCAATCAAAAACACACTGCATCTTCTTCTGTAGCTGCAAAGTCCTTCTCCATATGTGGCACGGAAAACATAGTTGTCAGTCTCAGTGGCATCATGATCATTCTTGCCACAAACTACTTGCAACAGGCAACAGTTACTCAGCAACAACACATCAAGGATAACAGGGAAGAGGAACAATCCGTTTAGTTAGTGAATGAAAGCCAAGTATGTGGTCCCAAGGAGCATTCAGCAGACTCAGTCCCATAAGGCTCTGCCTTTTCCTGCATAGGTCTTTTCAGCTAAGCCAAGTGCTTGATGTTTTTTGGAGAGATCTCCTTCTTCATCATCAGTTGCTGGTCCAGTATCATAGCACAAGCTGCTTTGGATGCTGTAAGACACAAGTTCAGTGCATACCTGTTCTGCAAGGGTACAAGTCTCAGATGTTCCTTTATTGCATGAAATCCTTCCTTTGTAGCAATTACCATTTGTAACAAGTTGCATCATGTCTTCTGCGATCACCCGATATTTGTCTGGATATAAAATACACTTCAAAAATATAGTTATAAAAATAAAAGTCAGTGTCAGGATACAATAGGCCTCCGGCAAGCATTTCAGGGCAACCTACAAAGCAATGGCTCCTACACTCTCATCTTATCTAATAACTTAATTTAGTGTGTTCCTTTTACTTCTACAACATCCGCTAAAATAATATACATGTATCTATATAGTTTTATCATAATACAATACTCTTACAATATTAATAATATTTATTATTATAAATCCCTTGAAGTACATGTTTTCACTACAAAGTATTTTATATAGACTATTCTTTTTACATTTCCCAACCTATACTATTTCCCATACAATAAATGTAAAATTTTTATCATTTCTTAACCTTGACTCCAACTATCAGTCACTATTACCCTGGTCATGTCATACTGTCAATATAGTCAGTCCAGAAATTTCATTAGTTTTAATTTTGTAGTCTTCCCACAAAGTTTGCTAAACCCAAAACCATTTCACTTTTTGTCCATTTCTGCACATACTATACTGCAGAATGTTATACAATAACAGTCAGCATGGGTCTCTTCTGTCAGTCACTGCTATACTGTCTAAGTCAGTAGTCTACCTCTCCTATGTCTTAAAACATGAATTATAAAACAATATCAAGACAAATATCATAACATATCCTATAAAGCATCAATAGCATACAGTCTTTAGCGATAATGTCATACTCATTACATTACACCTCTCCACTTTTTTTTTTAAGCAAAAGATGATAAAACTATTTGTTTATAATGATTGAACATTTACTCAAAGTGGAACTCTACTCACAAAAATGTGATAAAACGGTTCATTAGCAAGAAAAATACATTCCACATTAATTATTATGCTACCATTTTACTGAAACCCATAACCTTTGAGCAGCAGTAGAATTTCAGGCTGTCAGCAGACTGTCCTCTAGATTTTAAGCAGTGCAAAAAAAAATAGAGCACAACTGAGCCTGTGTAGAGCAGGGTAGAACAGTGGATTGTAAACAGTATAGGCACTTATTTTTTACTGTGCTTCATAGCTACACCTGCAAAAGGGGTCAGCCTCAAGTAAACCAGCAGGAATTAATTTTCTGACCAAAGTTCCACCTTAAGGTGTTCACAATAATAATACTTATAACATATATAACAAACAAAACAACAGTAAGTCTCTACATACAAAGTATCACATATAATTAATTAGCATTATCCATTACTGAAATACTTCCAATGTCGTTGTCTGCAACAGTCTCTTGTATGTATTCCACTTGCACTTATGTGAATAACACTCTTGGTAATCTCAGTCAGACTTTGACTACTATAGAAATGGAAAACGTCACTGTCACAAATGTGGATTTAAACTGACACTTGAATTGTGAATTCTTCCACTTCCTTTTATGATCTTTAATGTACTTGCAGTCATCAAGGGTTACTGACATACATTCCTTTAGTGGCTTTGATTGGAACAAGAGATCACATCTAAAACAAGGATCTGTTTAGAAACAAAACTACACCAATTTGGTTACGGTAATTATTTTAAACACATGAACATTTTATCTCCCACTGTACAACATGAAGTCTAAGCAACTATGATCTGCCTCTAGAACTCCTAAATTTAATGACAAATATATCCAAAGTTTCATATGGCCCAGCAAATTGCATTTAATTTGGTCTACAACAGCCCATACAACCTATCCACCAATGAATATAAGTGTGGACACAAGGTTCTATCGTCTATGCCAAGCATAGAGCAGAATGGAACTGATTTTTCATAAAAAATGGGTACAATTATCTGATATCAGTGCTGTATACACTCCAAGCCTGGGAAAAATTTCCCACATCAGACACGTAGCTGTTGTCTCATACATTTGCATGACCATATGAAAAACTGTGATTTACTTTAAAAAGGAGCAGACATTTATTAAAGTATATCTATATCTACAGCTTTGTTCTTTCATTGCAATAAAGTCTATATACAGACACACAAAATAGACTTTGAAGAACTACATTTTGTGAAACTACATTGTGATTGTTCATAATTAAAAAGAAATCAAAATAAAATTACATGGTCACTTGCACAGTCTGTTAAATCTAAAGAGGTTAAGAAAATGTGCATTACTGTCCCTTCCTTAGGAATAATTATATACAAATTTTATTGTTAATTAGATCATATTAATGCAGAGTGACCCTAATCAAAAAACTGACTTTGCCACCTGTAGTAGCATAACTATGAACTTGAATAATAAAAAAATCAAAAGGAGTGAAATTTTACAAAGTATAACTTTATATATGAAAACGTGCTGGCTGCTCCTGGAATAAAGAAACAAATTATTTATTTAGGCAAACTAATAATCAACCTGATAATTACTAAATATTGTAATCAGGTAGGACAAAATAAGTTCTAGCCAATACCAATAAGGGACCTTGCTCACCAGAGCTTACAAGCTAAGATTAAAAATTAGGACTCTAATTATCTAATTCACCCCCCTGTATGTGCTACATATAGCACATATAATAAGATGGTAGCACTGTTACCATGCATCACTCTTCACTATTCTTTTTAGAAAATAAGAAATAAATATAAATTTGGAGTTCCCTTGTACCAAATAAATAAATCCCATTACTATCTTTGTGATTACTACTAAGTAGGCAAATATATAAAGATGACAGTATACATAATACTGTACAATAAGATAGGGACATGACAAAATAAACAACAAAATCTAAAAGGGAGAATAATCACCCTACTTACAAGAGTGATACACTAAAAATAAAATGCACCTTTCACTACTACAGTCCATAATGTAAAAGACAAAATACCTATTATAATCTACAGTTTATATTCTAATAAAAAATCAACAAATGTTTAAGAATAAGAACGTATTCTGAGATTTTATTTAATTAATTTATTTATTTTTATGGTCAGCTCATCCAGTGTCTGTCTAAAGGCACCAGACATAACTCCCTTAAATGTGCCTCTTTCATCTTAGTACAGAGTATTGAGATGACCTGTCACAAAGGTGATTTAATGTAGTTGTTGCACATACGTGCAGACAGCTATTTCTAAAATGGTGACTATACTTTTCTGCTCTCCTACACTCATACTGAAAGAAATACATTATCTTGCTTAACATGTAAAACCTACAACTGTAAAATGTTTTTAAGCATGACATTAATTACATTAGCAACATTGAATTTATCTACAGATTTTTCCTTCCAGAAGCAGTATGCTGGATACAAAAAAAATATGGGTGAACTTTGTGTCGTAAATTACTTAAAACGAACAACTTTCTTTTTTCTACAGTTTAAATAACTTGTAACTCCCTCAGCTCATTCATGGCGCTATCTAGCTAAGGTACATATTCAAAAAGAATATAAAAAAGATTAATGAATCGTGCCTTCCACACACACACTCACTCACTGCCAATAACATTTAGAACTTTGACGCTAAAGTCAATCAGTCACCATAGATGTATCAATCCCTAGCCTCTCAACAAAAGACACATACAATCAATCACATAGGGATTCATTTTACACCTCATACAAAAAAAACACACACACATTTAACTCATATAAATATAAATCCTCCTATCAAATACTAATAACAAGTGTCACGAAATCAAATATATGACACAGAACATTCTAATTGCATTTGTATGGAGGATACATACCATTTCCCTATTCATCATACACTATGCAGAATTCGGCATCAGTTACATACTTCTTACAATTCACTCATAGAACTAACACACAGGGTCCTTTCACACCAACGTTTTTACAACCACTACAGACTTATTCTAACCTAATTTGGGAGATGATCAGTCTCCCTCACACATACAATATTCCCTAACAGTCTACAAAGATTACAAAGAAATTAACTTACATTTGTGAACATTCATTAACAAAATGTCATTATGTTCTGTTTTCTATATAGCAATACAGTCACTCCACCTAGCAAAGTATGCATACACATGAACACAAATTCCTGACTATATATAAATATACAAATATTCACAGAATTATTAAAACTGACAGGTTAGTTAGTAATTACTTATGGACAGCAGTGCTCAGAGTAAAGCCAATAGGCACCGTACGCGCATACGTCTCCTTACCAAAACGCTTGTCTCAAGACACAAAAAACCACTAAGCCCTGCTTGCCACGGCGATCAGGAATGTCTCAACCTGATCTTAACTCAGTTAGTACACAGACCGTTACAACAGATACATATAAAAACATACACTTATAGCACAAAGACGATACATACCTTTTAACTTTGTTAACAAATGGAGCTCCAAAACCTTTACCTTATTTACCTGTCAGGACTTACCTCTCCTGACATTTCTAAACTCATGAGTATTATTTTACACCACAATTGTAATGTTCAATATTATACGAAACAAAGGTACCTTTTTCTACTAGTAGCTACATATCAGTACTGTTTTTGTTTTTAACTTAGGCTTTCCAGGGGTCTGATAACCCCAAAGCCTCCTCCAGATTGATTGCCAATCCAGGATACCAACATGCATGTAAATTTAGGCAACTCAAGAACCTCTTCCAAACTGGACTTACCAGTCTAGGATACCAATTCTTCCACAACTCTTGTAGGGCTAGCATACCAATCGAAAGTAAACCTCTTCTAGACCGATTTACTCAGTCTAGGATACCAACATGCATGCTAAAGGTAGGTTCTCCAGGGGTCAAAACATTTACTCCAGAACCTCATCCAGACCTCTTGTAGGTCTAGGATACCAATCAAAATAAACCTCTTCTAGACCGATTTACTCAGTCTAGGATACCAACATGCATGTTAAAGGTAGGTTCTCCAGGGGTCAAAACATTTACCCCAAAACCTCGTCCAGACCTTTTGTAGGTCTAGGATACCAATCAAAATATACCTCTTCTAGACCGATTTACTCAGTCTAGGATACCAACATGCATGTTAAAGGTAGGTTCTCCAGGGGTCAAAACATTTACCCCAAAACCTCGTCCAGACCTTTTGTAGGTCTAGGATACCAATCAAAATATACCTCTTCTAGACTGATTTATTCAGTCTAGGATACCAACATGCATGTTAAAGGTAGGTTCACACAGAGAGTAGCTAGCCTTCTACAGGGGTACCCCTTTGGAAAAATTTTCTCCTTGTTTTTTTTTTTTACCCAGGGTATTTCATCCTGTACAATGCATTTTAAGGCATTCACAGTTGAGAAAACCCAACCTACCATCACAAAGATCTGCCTGGTGGACAGCGATACCCCAACAACAACCACCTGCCTCTCCTAGCGCTAGCAAAACACGGCACAACACAATGCAGAACTAATAATAGGTGTCTGCTAACCTGATATAAATTGCGCAAAATTGTGTTGAGCTCAGTGCCTCACCAGCATGAAGTTAGGCAAGATTGGAGTTGAGGTTATGCTGTCCCCGTACGGGCCACCAAATAAAGTAGAATAGTAAAGTATCGAACCAGGCAGAACTTCAGCAATGCAGGTTTATTAACAGCTGATAACATACAGGTTTATGTTCAAAGTATTACAAGATACAGATCTAATTTATACAGTTTCTTACAATGCAAGCATATGAGATATAAATATTCTTATCCTCTAACCAAATTTAAACAATTGTGAATTGTTCTCACCTTGAACCAGAATGGGTCTTTTCTGCCAATTCTTGAGAACCTCTCACCTGATAGGGACCAGCCGATCTGCCGGTGGTCTGGTCCCCTCACAGAGTTCTGGGTTCCAGCTCGACCAAGTTCTTGAGGGAAATTCACCTGAGACCACATTCTGGAACAAGTTAAGAAGTCTTCTCTGACTCGTACGAGGAGACAAGTAATGGACAGATACTTGCCCATTGGTTCTGACCTCTATGACCCGTGCAATAGGGCAGCATACACAGAGTTCAGCCTTATGAGCTCCTATCTGACTTGTCCGAGGGGACAAGTTAGGACAGATACTTGCCCATTGGTTCTGACCTCTATGACCCGTGCAATAGGGCAGCATACATAGAGTTCAGCCTTATGAGCTCCTATCTGACTTGTCTGTCTAACAATTGCAGAGCTTGCATTTATATACTCTTTTACAAGTCTTATCTCAACTATCTGTCTTACATATGATTGGTCACTAAGATCTACGTCAAAGTAACCAACCATAAATCTGACACTTGTTCTACAACCAGATAAACTTAATTATTCCCAAAATTCCTATATGTTCATTAAAGTGATTTATAACTGTTTTTGTCCAATTAAAAACACCTGTATAGAGACAGTCTGGCACCCAGCTGTGTTATCAAACTCTCCTTATCTTGATACTAGCTTCAAGGATTTGCAGATTTACGACTGAGACAATGAACTTTCAATAACCCCACCAGATGTGTTATATGTCTCACTATATGTATGTATTTTAACAGTTTTAATGAGGGCACAAGCAGACCTTTGTTTGACCTTGTCAAACTTAATTTAATGTACTGTACATAACTTTAATTATTTCTAAACCACCTGTTTTCATATCTTTATCTGTCTGATTTATATGCATTTCAGACTTGAGACAATTCTATATTACTTTAATCTATCCTAATGAACTTTCACCCAGTAAACTATCTTAATACATTTTCGAGAACACCTGTATACAAGTACTTGTCATAAAGCAGAGGTCATTTAAAGTTCAACACTTATAAATGAAGACTTTCTAAATCTATGGAAAACACAGTATACATTATTAAAGATTAATAATTGTTGCTTTACTTATTGAATAATAATATTGATAAAACCACTACTATATAATAATATGAATAATAATAATAATAATAATTATCAATAAAATATATGCAAATCAATATATATAATATGAAATACATTGGCTAATATGAGATTCCACAACAGTTCATAGATAAATACAGGGAGCTACCCTGTCTGTGGCAGGTCAAACACCTGCATTATAATCATAAACAAAAGAGGCACACAGCGCTGGAGAAACTGCTGGAGTTGGTGAAATCGGTGGTCCCCACGGCAACCATCCCCTATTTAAAAGCCAAAATTGGTGGCCTGAGGAGCACTTATCTTAGGGAGCGCAAGAAGGTCACGGATTCCCAGAGATCTGGAGCTGCAGCAGATGATGTTTATGTCCCGAGGCTGTGGTACTGTGAGAGACTGCGATTTCTGTCAGACCAGACTGGAGTCAGGGAATCCCTCTCAACTCTTCCTTCCACTCTTCCTTCCACCCCAGCTGAGGCTTCCGATGTGTCCAACCTGGAACTTCCAGCCAGGAAGAAGTGGAGGAGCCCAGCTGGAGCCAGGTATAGCATTCTTCTACAGATTTCTGGGCAAGCAATAAATGATGTTTACTAGATGTTATTATTGATCACTAATTGCTAATTTAACCACTTCAGCCCCGGAAGGTTTTACCCCCTTCCTGACCAGAGCACTTTTTACAATTCGGCACTGCGTCGCTTTAACTGCTAATTGCGCGGTCATGCAATGCTGTACCCAAACGAAATTTGCGTCCTTTTCTTCCCACAAATAGAGCTTTCTTTTGATGGTATTTGATCACCTCTGCCATTTTTATTTTTTGCGCTATACACGGAAAAAGACCGAAAATTTTGAAAAAAAATGATATTTTCTACTTTTTGTTCTAAAAAAAATCCAATAAACTCAATTTTAGTCATACATTTAGGCCAAAATGTATTCGGCCACATGTCTTTGGTAAAAAAAATGTCAATAAGTGTATATTTATTGGTTTGCGCAAAAGTTATAGCGTCTACAAACTAGGGTACATTTTCTGGAATTTACACAGCCTTTAATTTATGACTGCCTATGTCGTTTCTTGAGGTGCTAAAATGGCAGGGCAGTACAAAACCCCCACAAATGACCCCATTTTGGAAAGTAGACACCCCAAGGAATTTGCTGAGAGGCATGTTGAGCCCATTGAATATTTATTTTTTTTGTCCCAAGTGATTGAATAATGACAAAAAAAAAAAAATTACAAAAAGTTGTCACTAAATGATATATTGCTCACACAGGCCATGGGCATATGTGGAATTGCACCCCAAAATACATTTAGCTGCTTCTCCTGAGTACGGGGATACCACATGTGTGGGACTTTTTGGGAGCCTAGCCGCGTACGGGGCCCCGAAAACCAAGCAACGCCTTCAGGATTTCTAAGGGCGTACATTTTTGATTTTACTCCTCACTACCTATCACAGTTTTGAAGGCCATAAAATGCCCAGATGACATAAAACCCCCCCAAATGACCCCATTTTGGAAAGTAGACACCCCAAGCTATTTGCTTTGAGGCATGTTGAGTCCATGGAATGTTTTATATTTTGACACAAGTTGCGGGAAAGTGACAAATTTTTTTTTTTTTTTTTGCACAAAGTTGACACTAAATGATATATTGCTCACACAGGCCATGGGCATATGTGGAATTGCACCCCAAAATACATTTAGCTGCTTCTCCTGAGTACGGGGATACCACATGTGTGGGACTTTTTAGGAGCCTAGCCGCGTACGGGACCCCGAAAACCAAGCACCGCCTTCAGGATTTCTAAGGGCGTACATTTTTGATTTTACTCCTCACTGCCTATCACAGTTTCGGAGGCCATGGAATGCCCAGGTGGCACAAACCCCCCCCAAATGACCCCATTTTGGAAAGTAGACACCCCAAGCTATTTGCTGAGAGGCATGGTGAGTATTTTGCAGCTCTCATTTGTTTTTGAAAATAAAGAAAGACGAGAAAAAAAAATTTTTTTTTTCTTTTTTCAATTTTCAAAACTTTGTGACAAAAAGTGAGGTCTGCAAAATACTCACTATACCTCTCATCAAATAGCTTGGGGTGTCTACTTTCCAAAATGGGGTCATTTGGGGGGGTTTTGTGCCACCTGGGCATTCCATGGCCTCCGAAACTGTGATAGGCAGTGAAGAGTGAAATCAAAAATTTACGGCCTTAGAAAGCCTGAAGGCGGTGCTTGGTTTTCGGGGTCCCGTACGCGGCTAGGCTCCCAAAAAGTCCCACACATGTGGTATCCCCGTACTCAGGAGAAGCAACAGAATGTATTTTGGGGTGTAATTTCACATATTCCCATGGCATGTTTGAGCAATATATCATTTAGTGACAACTTTGCGCAAAAAAAAATAAAAAAAATAAAAAATTGTCTCTTTCCCGCAACTTGTGTCACAATATAAATTATTCCATGGACTCGACATGCCTCTCAGCAAATAGCTTGGGGTGTCTACTTTCCAAAATGGGGTCATTTGGGGGGGTTTTGAACTGTCCTGGCATTTTATGCACAACATCTAGAAGCTTATGTCACACATCACCCACTCTTCTAAGCACTTGAAGACATAGCCCTTTCTGACACTTATTGTTTACATAAAAAAATAATTTTTTTTTGCAAGAAAATTACTTTGAACCCCCAAACATTATATATTTTTTTTAAAGCAAATGCCCTACAGATTAAAATGGTGGGTGTTTCATTTTTTTTTTTCTCACAGTATTTGCGCAGCGATTTTTCAAACGCATTTTTTGGGGAAAAAACACACTTTTTTACATTTTAATGCACTAAAACACACTATATTGCCCAAATGTTTGATGAAATAAAAAAGATGATCTTAGGCCGAGTACATGGATACCAAACATGACATGCTTTAAAATTGCGCACAAACGTGCAGTGGCGACAAACTAAATACATTTTTAAAAGCCTTTAAAAGCCTTTACAGGTTACCACTTTAGATTTACAGAGGAGGTCTACTGCTAAACTTACTGCCCTCGATCTGACCTTCGCGGCGATACCTCACATGCATGGTGCAATTGCTGTTTACATTTGACGCCAGACCAACGCTTGCGTTCACCTTAGCGCGAGAGCAGGGGGGACAGGGGTGCTTTTTTTTTTTTTTTTTTTTTTCTCTTTATTATTATTGTTTTTTTATCTTATTTTTAAACTGTTCCTTTCATTTTTTTTTTTTTTAAATCATTTTTATTGTTATCTCAGGGAATGTAAATATCCCCTATGATAGCAATAGGTAGTGACAGGTACTCTTTTTTGCAAAAATTGGGGTCTATTAGACCCTAGATTTCTCCTCTGCCCTCAAAGCATCTGATCACACCAAGATCGGTGTGATAAAATGCTTTCCCAATTTCCCAATGGCGCTGTTTACATCCGGCGAAATCTACGTCATAAAATGCTCGTAGCTTCCGGTTTCTTAGGTCATAGAGATGTTTGGAGCCACTCTGGTCTCTGATCAGCTCTATGGTCAGCTGGCTGAATCACCGGCTGCATTTTCAGGTTCCCTGTTGAGACAGGAGAGCCAGAGAAAAACACGGAAGATGTTGGGGGGGGGGGCATTCCCTCCCACTGCTTGTAAAAGCAGTCTAGAGGCTAATTAGCCACTAGGATTGCTTTTACATGAAAGCCGACCGCTGGCTGAAAAGAATGATACCAAGATGATACCTAAACCTGCAGGCATCATTCTGGTATAACCACTCAAAGTCGTGAATGGCATACCTGAAGACAAAAAAATGGTTAACAATAAAGCACAGTAAACGGTAAAGTATAAATAATTACATACCTGAAAAGCAAACGTGATAAAACATAACAACAATAAAACATTGCAGAATAGAATACAGTAAAAAAGAGCAGAACAATAGAGAGAGAATAGAGAGAGAGAGAACAATAAAACGACAACTATTTTTATTTTATATTTTTGTTTGTGTTTTTTTTTTTACACTTTTTTTTGTAACTAACTTTTATAACTGTAACCGGTTCCAGGTTCGGGTCTCTCAAAATGCGATGGCATCTCGGGAGACCCTGTGAAAGTGTGCCTAGTCTGTGCAATGCTGTACCCTACGCTAATACTCAACTAGTGCATGGTAGTGTTCAAAACATTCACCAATGCAAAGACCAGGATTATCAGGACAGGAGGGACAATAATAGCGGGTGTCACGCCTATATCCGCGCTAGCTGCAGACACGACATCTTTTTTGGGGGGGTTCGTTGGGTAGGGGTACTCGGGAGGACATAAAAATGCCTCTCATGCAGCCGACTGCATTTGGTTGGGGATGTGAATGGGGGAAGTACGGGCGCTGCAGAAGCGGTGGGTTCCCAATTAGGATTGGCGAATGCAGCAGGAAGGGCATTATGGGCACGACGGGCCTGTGTTTGTCTTTTTGGTGGCAGCGGGACACTACTTGTGCTTGCCACCTCACCAGCTTGAACTGCACTTATGGGACTCGCCACGTCACCAAGTGTTACTGCAGTGCTGGTTTGGCTACGACCGGGGTGTACTAGGCCACTGGCGCTTGCCAGTTCACCAAAACGCTACAAAAAAAAACTGTTAGCGATCGCAGGGATCAGGCCTGACTCTGCGAACGCTGCAGTTATGCGTTTAGTGTTTTGTAAGTGACAGTGATCGATCGATACTGCACTTGGGTGGGCTGGGCCGGGCCGGGCGGAGGGGCAAAACGCAGGTGCTAGCAGGTATCTGGGCTGATCCCGCTAACACTGCGTTTTTGGGAACCCTAAACTGCTGGTGACGCTAGTATAGATCTGATCGGATCAGATATTGATGCGATCAGATACTATACCACTAAGGGAGGTGTACGGTGCGTGCGTGGGTGTTAGCGGTACTGGCACTAATCTGACGCTGCCTGGGGCTGGTGCTTGCCAGTTCACCAAAACGCTACCAAAAAAACTGTTAGCGATCGCAGGGATCAGGCCTGACTCTGCGAACGCTGCAGTTATGCGTTTAGTGTTTTGTAAGTGACAGTGATCGATCGATACTGCACTTGGGTGGGCTGGGCTGGGCGGAGGGGCAAAACGCAGGTGCTAGCAGGTATCTGGGCTGATCCCGCTAACACTGCGTTTTTGGGAACCCTAAACTGCTGGGGGCGCTAGTATAGATCTGATCGGATCAGATATTGATGCGTTCAGATACTATACCACTAAGGGAGGCGTATGCTGCGTGCGTGGGTGTTAGCGGTACTGGCGCTAACCTGACGCTGCCTGGGGCTGGTGCTTGCCAGTTCACCAAAACGCTACCAAAAAAACTGTTAGCGATCGCAGGGATCAGGCCTGACTCTGCGAACGCTGCAGTTATGCGTTTAGTGTTTTGTAAGTGACAGTGATCGATCGATACTGCACTTGGGTGGGCTGGGCTGGGCTGGGCGGAGGGGCAAAACGCAGGTGCTAGCAGGTATCTGGGCTGATCCCGCTAACACTGCGTTTTCGGGAACCCTAAACTGCTGGGGACGCTAGTATAGATTTGATCGGATCAGATATTGATCCGATCAGATACTATACCACTAAGGGAGGTGTATGCTGCGTGCGTGGGTGTTCGCGGTACTGGCGCTAATCTGACGCTGCCTGGGGCGACGCATATCACCGCCGGGCGATCGGGGGGCTAAACCTTTATTCGGTAATAAACGGCGGGTGCCCTGACACTATAAAAAATAAACGAACTAACCAGCGTCACCCGTAACAGTTATACAGTGATCAGTGGTGAAAGGGTTAACTAGGGGGCAATCAAGGGGTTAAAACATTTATTAGGTAGTATATGGGGGTCCCTGTCGCTATAAAACACTGACGGCGAACCTAAATATTTACGTCCCTAACTAGCGTCACCAGCGACACTAATACAGCGATCAGAAAAATGATCGCTTAGCGACACTGGTGACAGGGGGTGATCAAGGGGTTAAAACTTTATTAGGGGGGGTTAGGGGGGTATCCTAGACCTAAAGGGGGGTAATACTCACTGCCCTAACACTAACTGTCACAAACTGACACAGCAGTAATCAAAAAAAAAATACTGCTAATGTCAGTTTGTGACAGGGGGGGGGGTGATTGGGGGGGGATCGGGGGGCGATCGGGGGGGGATCGGGGGTGTAAAGTATGCCTGGCATGTTCTACTGTGTGTGTGAGTGTTGTGTGCACTTACATTTCATCTCCCCTCGGCGCTGGAACGGAAACTGCCAGACCGAGGAGAGATGACATCACATCCTCTGCCTGTGTGAAACGACACACAGGCAGAGGAGGATTCCCATTGGCTGGGAGCGATCGCGAGGGGGGGGCCACGATCGGATGGTCTCCCCCTCGCCTCCCGACGCTCCCAGTCAGATGCCGTCCGCCGATGGCACCGGGGGGGGGTCCGATCGGACCCCCCGCCCGCGGGAGGCAGATCACGTACGGGTACGTGATTTTGCCTGCCCGTGCCGCTCTGCCGCAGTATATATGCGGTAGGCGGTCGGCAAGTGGTTAATAAAGTGTTTTACATATCAATAGACAGTAGTGGGCAAAAATAATTGGGACAAGAAAGAAAAATGCTGGGCTCAGAATAATAGTCTGTTATATTTGTTAACATTCAATTTGCAGTAAACAGTAATGAGGTGAAAATTGTGTGTGATTGATGAATAAAAAACTAAAACTATGTCCCTTTTTCATACACAGGAAGACCGCAGCCAGGAGGAGGCTGTGGAATGTGCCACACAGGAGGAGGCTGTGGAATGTGACAGCCAGAAGGAGGCAGGGGTTAGTGGCAGCCAGGAGGAGGCGGGGCTAAGTGGCAGCCAGGAGAAGCCGGGGCCCAGTAGGAGCCTGACAGAATCGCAGGTTCCTCCCCTCCGCCTTCCAAACAAAAGACCAAGGAAAGGGAGTCATGTGCAGGATTCAGCACTCAGGCTGATTCAGGAGGCTTCTGCATCCCTGAGAGCCACCCCCACTCCTGAAGAGGCCTTTGCCTGCATGGCTGCCACCGAACTGCAGGGCATGCAGGAGGGCCAATGCCTCCTGTGTGAGGACCTTTTTTATAAAGTCTTAACCAAAGGGGTGAGGGGGAAAATCACACCCAATACCCACCTGAGTGAGTTGGACCATCCTCCCCCTCCTCCTTCTCCTCCTGTCACAACTCCACCACCAGAGCCACAGCGTGGAAGGAAGTGTGGAAGGAAGACCAGAGAGTGATGACCCTGGGTTCAGTCTTGTCTGGCAAAAGATGAAGGCTCTTGTATGACCACAGCCTGGGGACACAGATCTCATCTGCTGCTTTCAGGATCTCTGGGACTTCTGGACCAGACTGCACTCCCTTAGATATGGACTCCTCAGGCCACCAATTTTGCAGTAAAATAATTGATGTGTGCCCTGGGGGTCAAAGTCTTCACCAATTTCTGCTGTTTTTCCAGCGTTGCCTCCCTCTTTCTTTGGTTAGGACCCCTTAATAAAGGATTTTGTGTTTCAATTATACTCGCCTATGTGTGTTTTCCTTCAAAAAGGACAGTTTGTTTGTGAGGATTCAGGTACATTTCAAAAATACAATGTGAAATTAACAAGAGACACCAACACCAAACAATCTCATTGAGATTAAATAATACAAGATAATAATGGTGTTGTGGTAACTTGACACACAAAACACACACAGATATATTCTGGAGTAAAACAAAAAAAAAATCATCCTTGAAAAAAATAAAAAACCCAAAAAAATAACCAAAAAAATAATTTTTTCAGATGTGACAAATCAAAATATATTGAGGGGATCACGATAAATAATAAAGAAATAAGTTTGTAAGAACTCTGTGTGAATATGAGCAGCAAAACGACTTCATTCTTCTAGCATTATAAAGAAGAAGAGAGTGCGCTGCATTAAACAATTTTTAACATTGCAGCCTGACAAAAGTGCTCTATCCATTCCGAGCGCTAATTTTACCAGACCAAGCTGCTCCGTCTCAGAATTTCTTCTGAACATGCGTGGCACGTTGTGCGTCGGAATTGTCCACACATGGTCGGAATTAACACGATCGGATTTTGTTGTCGGAAAATTTTATAGCCTGCTCTCAAACTTTGTGTGTCGAAAATCCGATGGAAAAAGTCCGATGGAGCCCACACACGGTCGGATTTTCTGACAACATTCTCCGATCGCACATTTTCCATCGGAAAATCCGACCGTGTGTACGGGGCATTAGAGTTGATAACAATTTCACATATAATTCTATTTTCCAACTAATTTGCAGTTGAAGGAAAGAATTTTCAGAGATTCTGGAAAATTTAACAACTTAAGGTTGCCTTAAATCATTCGCTTTTTGCGACTAAAGCATATTTATATTGTTAATCCAGTTTCAAGAGAAAAATTATACAGTTTAAACATAAGTGGTAGAAGATGAAGCATGCTCATAGGAGCCTTTTACAAAAAAAAATTGAGTAAAGGTTAATGAGGTTGTAAACCTCAGAAATTAAATATGAACAAAGCATATCCCTCCATAGTGTATACTTGTCTCAATTAAGAGCACTAAGTTTCATTTCTGTCTGCTGCTTCGTTGCTCTGCTTTCTGCATGAATCACTTCTGACAAGTTTTCAGGACACCAAGAGAAAAGTGGTGGCAGGGGAGGGATCTCCCAGCAGATTGACAGCCTCAGCTCTGTTCCTGGGAGCTCTGTGAAGCATGGTGTGTCCCTTCCCTCCAATCAGCTCTCAGAGCTCATCTCGCTGAGTTCTGCAGAGTGTAATTTCAGCTCCCCACACCCTTTTTTTCTCAATGCCTAGAAAACTGTATAAATTCTGGACTTTGAGTGGATGTAGAGAAAAGAAGACTGCAGATAAACAGCTACGACGTATGTAGGAGGATTTGTTTCAGCTCTGTGTATCTTCTGAGGCCAGTCACTTCACTGGGTATTTGTAAAGGTTTACAACCACTTTAACCGCATGCCGACCAGCCGCCGCAGTTGTACTGTGGCAGAATGGCACGGCTGGGTGAAACAACATTATGTAACGTCGCTTCGCCCTGTGGCACTAGGGGCGCGCGCGTGCCACCGGAGGCGTGCTTGTGCGCCCGCCCCCAAGACGATGTGAGTGCTCGGCGGTCACGATCACCGTACAAAGAAAAAATTGTGCGCTTGCATTAGATATTTAAATCTATATTACTACATGATTATCATAAGTAGATAAACAAATAAATAAAAAAATAAATAAAAAACACCATCAAAGTTAATTGTGAGTGAATTAGAAAGTCGCTATGCTACAGAGCAAACAGCGACATGTAAGTCAAATACTAATATTGACCATTGCATACATATAAACCAACAATAAAGTTATAAACTGGTGCGCAAAACAGAAAAAAACAAAAAAACAAAGGTTATTCCACCCAAGTGCAAAGTCATAAGTGAAAAAGTTCAAAATTGCATCCTGAGTCGCAGGAAAAACGCATATCCAAAGTTCATGAATTGCATTCCTTATTGTGTATATATATATATATATATATATATATATATATATATATATATATATATATATAAATAAATAAAAAACACCATCAAAGTTAATTGTGAGTGAATTAGAAAGTCGCTATGCTACAGAGCAAACAGCGACATGTAAGTCAAATACTAATATTGACCATTGCATACATATAAACTAACAATAAAGTTATAAACTGGTGTGCAAAAAAGAAAAAACAAAAAAACAAAGGTTATTCCACCCAAGTGCAAAGTCATAAGTGAAAAAGTTCAAAATTGCATCCTGAGTCGCGGGAAAAACGCATATCCAAAGTTCATGAATTGCATTCCTTAGTGTGTATAAAGGAATAAGGGGACGTGAAGGGAACTTCAACCACCAGTGGATCCAAAGGTTGATAATAGATGTATCCTTACCAGACACGTTGGACCTCCTTTATAGCAAGGTCTTAGAAGCATGCAGATTTAGCCCTCTGCAGGGACAGTAGATGACAGCTCACCACACAGCTGGAGATGGTTCCGACACTTCTGCATTGATGTAAACACTCCCTCGTTTGGACTCGTAGGTAAAGAAGGGGAGAAAGAAAAAACTCTAATGATATAGTATGTAAAAAAGGGGAATTTTATTGCCTCAGACAACTAGGCATCTTTAAAACATCCAAAACATAAAAGTCAGCAAAATATAAAAATATAAAAACAACAGAGACGCCCGTGCTAGGTTGGGGGCTCTATGGCGATCTGGCGTACACTGCGTAGCCACGCCCTACATGTTTCATGATAGGTCACGTCTTCAAAGGGGCACGATCACCGCCAGGCTCCCACGATCACTGCTGAGACATGGAGAATTGGAATCTGTGTGTGTCTGAGGGGAGAAGTGAGAGATCGTCTGTTCATACAGAGTATTAACAGCAATTTATCTCTTCCCCTACACAGTCCCCTCCCCCCTTCAGTTAGAACACACACTAGGGAACACAACTCCTTGATCGCCCCCTAGTGTTAACCCCTTCCCTGCCAGTGACACTTTTATGCCCCGTACACACGGTCGGATTTTCCGATGGACAATGTCCGATCGGAGCGTGTTGTCGGAAATTCCGACCGTGTGTGGGCACCATCGGACATTTTCCATCGGATTTTCCGACACACAAAGTTGGACAGCAGGAGATAAAATTTTCCGACAACAAAATCCGATCGCGTCAATTCCGACCGTGTGTGGCCTGTTCCGACGCACAAAGTGCCACGCATGCTCAGAAGAAATTCCGACACGGGACAGCTCGTTCTGGTAAACTTAGCGTTCGCAATGGATACAGCACTTTCGTCACGCTGCAATGTTCAAAATGGTTTAATACAGCGCACTCTCTTCTTCTTTATAATGTGACAAGAATTAAGTAGTTTTGATGCTCATATTCACACACACTTCTCACAAACTTTTCTTTGTGTTTTTTTAGTGGGATTCCCTCAATATATTGTTATTAGTTGTCACATCTGACAGTTTTATATTTTTTATGTTTTTTTTTTTGGATTTTAAACCTTTTTTTTTCTTTAATGTTTGGATTTTTTCCAAGGCTGATCTTTGTTCAATGTTATTTTTATTTTTACTCCAGAATATTTTTGTGTGTGTTTTGTGTGTCAAGTTACCCCAACACCATTGATATCTTTTATTATTTAATCTCCAGGAGATGTTTTGTTGTTGGTGTCCCTTGTTCATTTCACATTGTATATTTGAAATGTACCTGAATCCTCACAAACCAACTGTCGTTTTTGAAGTAAAACACATAGGAGAGTATAATTCAAAACAAAAATCCTTTATTAAGGGATCAGAACCAAACAAAGAGGAAGGCAACACTAGATCAACATGAGAAATTAGCTAAGCCTGGGACCACCACGGCAGACATCCATTCTTAAACATCAAAATTGGTGGCCTGAGGAGTCCATATCTAAGGGAGGGCAGTCTGGTCCGGGATTCACAGAGACTCGGATAGCAGCAGATGACATCTGTGTCCCCAGGCTGTGGTACCACAAGAGGCTGCATCTTTTGGCCGACCAGACTGAACCCAGGGCAATCACTGTCTGGTCTTCCTTTCACGCTTCCTTCCAGGCTGTGGCTGTGCCGTTGGAGATGTGGCAGGAGGAGGAGTAGGACCTGGAGGAGGAGGAGGAGGAGGACTGGGAGGACCTGGAGGAGGACTGGGAGGACCTGGAGGAGGACTGGGAGGACCTGGAGGAGAGGGAGGAGGAGGAGGAGGACCATCCCAAAGCTGTGTGTGAGGTGTAATTTGGCCCCTCACACCTTTCTCCAGAGCCTCTGATATGAGGGCCTGACACATGGCTTTTTGGCCCTCCTCCATCCTCTGCATTCTATATGCAATGAATGCAGGAATGTTCTCCTGCATGGTGTGGGGTGCTCCCAGGACCTCTGTAGCCCTCCAAAAGAATCTGATAGCCGCTTCCTCTAGGGCACTCGTCCTACTGCCACTTTCTGTTTTCAGGTGTGGTGGAGGGACCTTGATATCAGCCAGCCGGCTCGGCCCGGCCACCTCCTGGCTGAGACTTCCCTGTGTATGAAAAAGGGACATAGTTGTAATGTTTTGCATCATCAATCACAATCCTAAATTAGTACTCCCAACTAACATCTAGTTAACATCATTGATTGGGCAAGCAGAAATATTTAGAGGAATGCTATACCTGGCTCAAGCTGGGCTCCTCCACATATGGCCTGGAAGGCCCAGGTTGGGCGTCAGAAGCCTCAGCCAGGGGGGAAGGAAGCATGGAAGGAAGACTGGAGAGGGATGGCCTGGGTTCAGTCTGGCCTGCCAGAAAGTGCAGCCTGTCGTAGTACAACATCCTGGGGACATAGATGTCATCTGCTGCTCTGGATCTCTGTGAATCCAGGACTTTCTTGCGCTCCCTCAGATATGTGCTCCTCAGGCAACCAATTAATATCTTTAAATAAGTGATGTCTGCCGTGGGGATTACCTGCTTCACAATTTCACACAATTGCTCCAGTGCTGCCTTCCTCTTTGCTTGGTTCTTGAAATGGGGGTGGGTAATCTCCCACAGACAGGGCAGCTCACTTAGCATATCAATGAATAGTGACATGAAGTCAGTATCTCTCATTAAGATATCCATGTTCACTGCAAGACACAACACAAGACAAAGCCTAATGTCAGACAAAACTCTCCTAATCTTGTTACAATATAGGCCTCAATCTAGAAGCAGTATAGGCCCAAGTTTGTCTCTTACCTTCGTTCTTACGATCGGCGCTTCCAATGCTCCTTCCTCCGCTCACAGATCGTACGTAATACGCACGCGTGTTACGCTTTATACACACTGCGCATGCGTGTAACTCCGCCCGCCCCTGACGTTCTTTCTAGTGTATTCCCCGCCCCTTTTCGTTCGGCGCAGTGGGGGAAGAGCATGATGGCGGAGTTACAACAGGTGCGTGATAATAATTCTAACAACGAGGAGGAGGAGGAGGAAAGCCCGGATCCAGGCACGTCCCGATCCAGAAGGAGACGTTTTAAGGCCACAAATATGTCATTTGGGGAGATGTTGGAGATGGTCGACATCATGAAGAAGTCCGACTATGACGGAAAATATGGGCCTTACCCCCACCCCAACATCAGAAAGGCCAAAATCATTGGTAAAGTGGTCCGGAGTCTGGAGAGGAATTTCGGGGTACGAAGATCTAAAGATCAGCTCAAGAAGCGGTGTTCGGACCTGAAGTTGAGAGAGCCAGAGCAGTACCAAAAGATCCGGAGAGTGCTGCAAAAAAGTAAGTAGTTGTGCTGTGTTCCTATTCTTTCTGTCTTTATTACGTTCGTGCTGCTCCATATGCTTTTAGTAATTGTAACGTTTAAAAAGGTCAACTTTAATGTTCATGGGCCCATTATTCGTTCGTATCAAACATTTTTCTTTCGGCCTCTAGAACACCATTGTTTAGGCCATATGCATTTTCACACATTTTTGGGGGCCTACTTGGATGCCAAATATTTGTTTGTGTAGATGGCTTTGTTACTAGAATGAAATGCCAACTAGATTGTGTGTAAGGAGAGGACACTGAGCAGCTGTTTTCACATCTGGACACTGGAGCACTAGTGTGGGACACAAGAACACCATTTTTATTAGGGGGGGCACACAGGTGCTCCAGTGTATACTATAGGGGGGGCTACATCTGTGAAGCTTGTACTAAACAGGTAAAGTATTGAAGCTTGACAAAGGACAATAAAAAATATACATCTTGGAACTCGGCTAAAATAGACAATTGAACCCCACTTCCAAGCAATGTTTCCTATTTCTAGTTCTGCCATCAAATATCTGTGTGCTAATTATACCATTTTTGTTTTACATAGGGGAGAAAAGACTCGGAGGACACCCCTCATCCCAGGAGACCAGAGACCCCCCCCTCTGGAAGAAGGGGAAATACCAACACAAGAAGCTGAGCAGGAGGAAGAAGAAGATGTGGTGGAGATTGGCACCACAACAAGTGAGTGTCTGCAACCACAGGCTTAGGTAAAAGAGATGGATGTTGGCAGATTTTTGAGACCTGTTTTTTTTGTTTTTTATCTCTTTTTAGGTGATCGTGATCCAGAATGCTTTACATCTGAAAGTGCTCAGATACTGATCGGGGAGATCATGGGGTGTAATCTCCAATTGCAAAACATCCAGCAACAAATCAGTGATGTTATTAAAAAAAATAATAACATCATTGATGTTTTGGGGCGAATTTAAACCCCACAAAATCACCTGTTTTATCTTACTAAAATTTTTACAATGTTTAGAAAAGCCAAATTTGGAGGATGCACACAGTGTGCCAACATGTGCTATCTGCCATCACGGGAGATCAATGGACGCGTTTTGGGGGTGCAACCCCTTCCTCAATTATAAAGTAGCATTGAGGAAGGGCTTGCTCCCCCAAAACACGTCCCTTGATCCCCCCTGATGGCAGAAAGCACATGTTGACATTCATAAATTGGTGTGCATCTTCCAAATTTGGCTTTTCCAGGGGTGATTTCCCCCCATCTGAATGCTATATCAAACACAGTTCCTAAATACTGATGTCTGATATAGCCTTCAGGTTTTACCTAATGTGAACTTTGTAAGTTCAAGTTTTTTGGCTTTCTTGTTGGTTTTACACAGGCCTGTTTTATCTGAAATGGATATTTCGATTTTTGATAATGCCCCTCCAAAAATTGTTATACAACAAACATGTTGATTTGTTTTAAAAACCTTTCGTAAATGCACATGTGATTGTGCAGGTATAAAAAAGTGCCTTACTCAAGAATGTGTGGATTATTGTCTCAACACTACAACACTTTTGGGGTTATGTAATAGCTGTTTTATGCAAAAATGGGGGTTATTTCCTAAGGGCAAATACACTTTGCACTACAAGTGCAGGTTCAGTGCAGTTGCAAGTGCACTTGTAGTGAAATGTGTTTTGGCATTTAGGAAGTACCAGCCAACACTATTCTTTATAAGGTTACCCAATCACAACATTTTCTGCACTCAACACATTTCTGTCAGGGTCAGCTAAAACAAACACAAGCAGTAAATGTCCACCAAGAATTTCTTTTGGTTGTTTTTTATTTGAAAAAGGTGTCACAGATTGTCTGGCATATTGATAGCCCCCCTACCCGCAAAGAACTCCAGGTATCGTAACCGGACATCACGGGCATTCAGGGAGGGCAAGCCAGGACGGCCACTTTCAAGCGCCGTCATTGTTGATGTATTTGGGATTCCGGCCTCAGGCCCAACTGAGCCAGCATAGTTGGCTGAATGTTTTCTTAAAAAATTATGGAGAACACAGCACGCCAGTATTATATGGTTCAGTTTATACTCCGCCATATGGATGGGTGTCAGAATTAATCGGAACCGGCTGGCCAGGATTCCAAATGTGTTCTCCACCACTCTTCAGGCTCTGGCCAGCCGGTAATTAAAAACCCTCTGTTCCGGGGTGAGGATCTTCATCGGGAATGGCCGCATCAGGTGGTCCCCCAGCACAAACGCTTCATCAGCAACGAACACAAATGGGAGACCTTCAACATTGTCCTCTGGAGGTGGCAAGTCCAAGCTGCCATTCTGGAGACGCCTGTAGAACTCCGTCTGGGCGATCACTCCACCATCGGACATCCGGCCATTCTTCCCCACGTCCACATACAAGAAGTCGTAATTAGCCGACACCACCGCCAACATCACTATACTATTAAACCCCTTGTAATTATAATAGTACGACCCCGAGTTGGGTGATGGGACGATGTGGACGTGTTTCCCATCAATTGCCCCTCCGCAATTAGGAAAGTCCCACCGCTGGGCAAAGTGGGAGACCACAGTCTGCCATTCCTGTGGCGTTGAAGGAAACTGTTGAGGAAAAAAAATAAACATTACTATTTTTTCACAGAAACCTGGCAAGCAGATTAGACACAAACATTATGGGTCAACCTCCAGATAGCATTTATTAAGGGGAATTTAACAACAACAAAGTATAAGGTACACCTATCATATTCCCCCCCCCCCTCTCATGGGCCATTTCTAACATTATAGGGGGGGAGCTCTTGGACAGGTAACCCTCTTCACTTCATTTAGAGATGAATGCCTAAAAAATGGGTATTACTTGGAACAGCCCCTCCTTAGTTACACTATTGGCAGCCCACTGGACAGGTAAGAAGTGTCATAATACAAAGATATAAATACACACTGTACACATGTGAGCACATTTGGACATTATGCTAATACCTATCAAGATCATAATAGGATACAAGAACTTTAAACAGTACCATTGGAAAGTATACAGGCAGGCCCTTGCACTACATGCTTTGGGCAATTCATCCATAAATCTGAGCACTAAAGAGATGGGTATAGTGTGTATGGGTTTGGCAAAGTCAGCAGATAGATGATTGAGGATAGATAGAGAATTGGGATCAGCTGACTTAGCAGTTGGGGGAGGGAGGGTTACAAAAAATTTGGGGACACCACAAAAAAAGCCTCTGGCCCTCTGCCTGAATTTTAATCAAAAATAACATTAGCAAACATTTTAGGGGGTGTTTGGGGTAAAGCACTACTATGGAGCTGATAAAATACATTGTTAAGTGACTACATGAGGTGAATATAGGGCCAGGAGACACCATGCTGGGGAGGTTATTGAAGGGCAAATATGTATGAAGGACCTAAAATAATAATTATATAAAAATCCAGCATGCATGAGGACAAAGGGGACATTCACAGCATATTACAATCATGGTAATTAGGGAATGAGGAAAGAAATACAATATATTAGCAAACATTCAATACCATAAAATGTGATATAAAAGGATAAAAATCTTACCTTCATATACTCCTTCTGCTGGACCTGGATGATGGCAGAACAGGTCTCTGGGATAATGATCCCCAGAGCCTGGGGGGAGATGCCTGTCGAGAACTTGAGGTCCTGCAGGCTTCTCCCTGTGGCCAAATACCGCAAGGTAGCGACCAACCTCTGCTCCGGAGTGATGGCTTGCCTCATGCAGGTATCCTGCCTGCTGATATAGGGGGTCAGCGAAGCCAAAAGATGGTGAAACACGGGGTCCGTCATCCTGAGAAAGTTCCTGAAATCATCAGGATTATTCTCACGGATCTCATGGAGCAAAGGCATGTGACAGAACTGGTCACGCTGAAGCAACCAATTCTTGGTCCATGAACTCCTCCCCACCCTGTTCATGGACTGGACTTGTGTCAAGGTCAGGACCCCAACACCAAGCCCCCGCACAGCACGAACTCTACGAGGAGTACGCATACGCAACATGGCTAGAAAACGGGAAGGGGGCGTGGCTTGCCTGGAGAGAAGATGGCTGCTTAATCCACTAGCTCTCTCCCACCTCAGCCTACATTGAGCCTCAAACGGGGTCTATTACTCCCAAAATACCTCTCAACGATGGGAACATCATCCCGTGGATCCTCTCAGAGTAGATCCCGATCCCCGAGAGGAATTGCCAGCAATTCGGGCCAGACGATCCCGGAGATCTTCCGGACGCAACGGACGGTAATGGCGTCCTCTCCTCCCGCCTCAAACGCCACTCTACCCCACTCGGAGATCACCCTTACTCCCACTGACGCTAGCACTGCTCCGCAACCCCAACAGCTACCGTCGCATCGTCAGCCCAGCCTACACGACTTACAAACAGTGGCGGCTGACATCAAGGACACTCTATTCTCGGCCATCACGGACCTGCGCCGTGAACTGCAGGCCATCACAGGCCGCATGCAACGAGTGGAAGATGACGCTGCGAGACAAACACATACAGTGAGGAAAGTCCAGCAGACAGTCGATCACCACACAATGCAGCTCAGAGACCTACAAAGACATGTCGAAGACCTCGACAATCGCGGTCGCAGACACAAACTGAGGATACGGGGCATACCGGAATCTGTTGAACATGACAGAATTTCTGCAGTTGTGACTGGCCTCTTCAACCACCTTCTAGATCACCCAGAACACAACAAGATCGACATGGAACGCATCCATAGAGCCCTTCGCCCTAGAGGGAAAGATTCAGACCCCCCGAGAGACATTATATGTTACATTAATGATTTCTCCATCAAAGAAGGAATCCTGCAAAAAGCCCGCGAAAAGGCAGTAGTGGAATACAACGGTCAACCCGTTCACATTCATCAAGATCTCTCTGCTATAACACTGCGTCATCGTAAAGACCTGCGCCCCCTGCTGGACGTCCTGAAAACAAAAGGAATTAGATATCGATGGAAGTTTCCCTTCAGCCTGTCAGCTACATATCAAAACCGTTCTGCCCTTCTCAGAGTGCCGGAAGATTTGGATGATTTCTGTCGTGCACTAGACATCCCATACACTCCGGTTCCGAACTGGTACTCCGAATTTCACATACAACATCCAACTCGCCCCCCGCATGGAGAAGAACCCATGGATGCACACAACACCAGCTTCCGCAGACGTCGCTCTCCTTCCAACACTAGACTTGGCTCCGCTCCTACAAATCATCACCCACCAACCAGCCCTATGTCGGCACCCCTTCCTCGCAGGGCCCGCAGAGACAGCTGAGACCCTAAAAGGTAATACTTATGCACACAGACCGTCCCTTACTTTCTACGATTACCCCACCAATACCCGACATTCCTCAGGACGGATGTAATCCACCGAAGACTGCGACAGAACCACATCGCAAGGAGTTATGGAAAACTCACCCTGAACGAACTAACTAACTCACCTCACAACTATCCACTGAAAGACTAGAATGCTGATCCTTATCCTCCCCACTTACCGTCGTATGTGATCCTTCCTCAACATCACATTTACCACACCGTCATGACCACGTTACATCAGATTCTGTTCCTGATCATATACTCCCCCTCAGAATGCATCGAGGAGATCCTACTCCTCCACAGCAAGATACCTAAGAAAACAGGCCGGCCACATTGCACCCACACGATCAGCATCATCAGACCGCTTAGAGGCAAGGAAACGACAGTTCTAAACTCCAGGACTTGCCTACTACCACCTATGATGGCCCTTCTTCCAGCACCCATCCCCGGTTTATATAGGTATTATCTGTTATGTTTGTATACTTTGTACCACTTTATAAGATAACCCGCCTCCCGATAAGGGAAGACATGTTGGCATCAGGCCTGATTCACAACATTAAGTTTGCTATTTTTGTTATGCTTCAATGCAGAGTTTTATAATGTTTACCCTCCGTGGCATACAGCATACTCCTCACTTAGTTCTATCTTGGGATGACAGGAATATAGAGGGGTACCTTGCAAACACGTACCTACCCCTCACCCGACATAACCCTCTGTAAACAACCAGAGCTTGCTTCACAGAGCAGAACCGTTGCTAGTGTAATACTCCACATAGCAACACTCTGCCCACACAAACGAGGGTAATGCCTCACATATAATAACTCACCCCCGAGATGTTTTCTACATCTCGCCCTTCACCGACAATACGCTTACTGCCAGTACCATCATACCAACGCTCCCCACTTCCCATTCCTATAGCCACCCCTTGCTTAAATATGCCTTATAACTCGCATATATCCCTTCCTCCTATCTACTCGCCTTGCTACATCTACAGAAGGAGCTTATCATGACAGATGGATGAGAATCCTCTCATGATCATATTTTGTCCATGGCATTATACCCCAAGCAAGACACCAAGGCTGGAAACAAACATGCCTCTTTTCTCCTCTCACCACACTCACATCATGAAAGCATACCCTACCCTCACAATATAGGCCCAAGCTCCGCATAAGGTTTTCTCATACGGAACAACTCCCCCATCCCCATACCTGGACTGCAGTAGAAGAAACTATGGCTGCTCCTCTGATTACACATTTCTCAGCTACAAGATTATTGACTGATCGTATTTTGCAAAGTTCACGGTTTCTGTTTTGGGATGTGTCATATGCAACATACCATCTATGACAATGTGTTATGAATGTTTATCAGTTCAGTTCATCACATTCTACCACTGACACAGTACCCAGACCTGACAGCAATAATCTTTTCTTACTGGATAGCGACATATGCCTACCAACAAACGCTCACCTACCAATCCTAACCCCAACCTCCATGCACCAAATCCCAATGTTCTACATTGGTGAGGCAGCCTACCACGCAAACCACTAGCACCGACGTAAACGTCTTCATAACCACCCATAAACTATCCACCTTTCTTTGCTCACGGAGCCCTACACTTTGTAGTTCTCAAAATACACTGTCGAACCCCCAATTCACCCCTTGCATGTTAAGGCTGCAGATGGGACAGACCCCCCGGATACCCAACTTACTTGTACTTTTATACCTCCAGTCTCTCTTCAGACAAGCCAACCCCCACACAGTGGAGTTTATAATCTACCCAATTCTCACGACCAGAACCTATTTATACTCACTGAATTTTTTCTGGCGAATATAATTTCTGTGGCTTGGAACACCGGATCGGTGATCCAATCGCCACACATTGCCAGTCTCGTTTACCCCTCCCTCTTGTAACTTTCCCTTTACCCCACTACCCTCTCCCTCCCCCTGCAGGGTCCCCCTCCCCCCCACCACAACTCCAACCCGGACCTACACCCCATATCTAGACACTCTCAATCCTCCTAACCATGGTGCCAACCACGAAAAATGCTAACACTCCCAGTCTTAAAATAGTTTCCCTCAATGTCAAGGGGCTCAACACTCCAGAAAAACGCTCTAAACTTCTTCTTACCATGCACAGACTCCAAGCGAACATAGTATTTTTACAGGAAACACATTTTCGCTCAGATTGTATCCCTAAACTATCCAATATTCACTTCCCGACTGCAATACACGCAACAAACCCTCTCCACAAAACTAAAGGAGTATCGATCCTTCTCGCTAAAAATTGCCCTCTGAACATCACTGATTCTCTCATAGACCCAGAAGGCAGATACCTATTCGTGAAAGGTTCAATCCTTAACAAAACTGTAACGCTAGCAAACGTCTATGCCCCAAATAAACACCAAGTCCCCTTTTTCAGATCCACCACCACGGCCCTCACGAATTTCCAGGAAGGTACCCTCATACTGGGAGGTGACTTTAATGTCCCCCTGAACCCTATCCAAGACACTTCTACTCACTCGTCGACACTACCATACAAAACTCTCAAAGAAATCAAATCTTTAATCCAAAGATTATTGCTCCATGACACCTGGCGTACGCTAAACCCTGACACTAAGGACTATACCTTCTACTCTACACCTCACAACCGCTATTCTAGGATTGACTATCTCTTCCTAACGCAAAATGATTTGCCCCTACTTTATCAAACTTCCATCGAACCCATGACCATATCTGATCATAATCCAATCTCCATGACTTTACTACTTCCCGAATCCACTCCTCGCTCCAGGACTTGGAGACTAGACTCTTCATTACTCTCTGACCCCTCCATCTCCACTGATATAAAATCCACACTACAAAACTTTTTCCAAGAAAATGACCCAAATGACACCTCACATCTTAATAATTGGGAAGCGCATAAAAGTATAATTAGAGGTGCCTTCCTCGCAGCAGCAGCTAAACGTAACAAAGAAAGAAGAAAACAACAATCGGACTTATTAGACAGGATCCGCAAACTGGAAGGATTGCACAAACATTCCCAAGCACTTACTACCCTTACTGACCTAATACAGGCAAGAAAAGGCCTACTAAACCTACTAGACACGCAGATACAACGCAAATACATACTCACAAAAAAAAAATTCTATGAATTTGGCAATAAGGCCAGTAAAATGTTAGCGAACGTCCTACAAACCTCGCGATCTAACCAGACCATACACTATGTCACCGATCCTTCAGGACACAAAATTACCAAATCCCCAGATATCGCTCGCCAATTCGTACAATACTACAGTAAACTATACAACCTTCCCTCTCCTTACCCTACCACTGACACCACTACACGCCTCCAAAAGATATCTGAATTTCTGAAACGATACAGCCCAAATCCAATACCAGACTCCATAGCCCAAGACTTGAATACCCCTCTCACACATGCCGAAGTCGCCGCCGCACTAAAACAAATGAAAGCAGGTAAAAGCCCGGGACCTGATGGCCTTACAGCCAGTTACTACAAAATACACGCAGAAATACTTACTCCCCACTTTTTAACAGCATACAACTCCTTCGCCCAACCAATCCACCCTCCACGAGACCTTCTCACTGCCCACATAGCAGTAATACCCAAACCTGAAAAAGACCTTTCCTTAGTCACCAATTACAGACCTATATCACTGCTTAATGTAGACCTTAAATGGTATGCCAAAACCATAGCCAACAGACTCCTGCCATTGATCCCCCAACTTATTGATCTTGACCAGGTGGGCTTTGTCCCCGGTAGGGAAGCGAGGGACAATACTCTCAAAGCGATCAATATACACCATTGGCTCACGTCCACCAATAACAAAGGTTTCATGCTCTCGCTCGACGCGGAGAAGGCGTTCGACAGAGTGGCCTGGGACTACATGAGGGAGACCCTCAAAGCTACAGGACTTCCCCAAATAATGTTGAACTACATCTCTGCTCTTTACTCTAACCCCACAGCAAAAGTTCTGGTTAACGGCCACCTGTCGGATGCCTTCTCCGTGTCGAACGGCACAAGACAAGGTTGCCCACTATCCCCTCTAATCTTTATCCTTACCCTGGAACCTTTCCTCAAACAAATCAATACTAACCCAGATATTAAAGGGATTCAAATAAACCATCGCACATATAAATTAGCTGCATTTGCAGACGACATCCTTCTATTTCTTACGGATCCACTTATAACTATCCCAAACCTGCTTAAAGACCTCCAAACATTCCACAACCTCTCCAATCTCCAAATTAATTTTTCAAAGTCTACCGCTCTCAACATCTCCTTACCCTCGGAACTATTTCAACAATGCACGCACAACTTCCCATTCACTTGGAATAGACATTCAATCCCATATTTAGGCATTCAAATACCAACCACCCTATCGAACCTTTACGCTCTAAATCACCTACCACTCCTCCAAAAAATAAAAAAGGATTTAACTAAATGGTCATCAGGACATTTCTCTTGGTTCGGCAGAGCCTCGATCATCAAAATGAATATCCTACCTAGAATTCTATATATTCTACAAACAATCCCAATCAAAATACCACCCTCTTTCTTCTCAATGTATCAAAAAGCCTGCACAACATTTATTTGGGGTAAAACACGACCACGACTTAGCTTCCAGAGATTGACGAACCCCAAATCTATAGGAGGTATAGGACTACCCGACATACGCAAATATCAATTTGCCTGCCATTTGGCTAGGATCATTGATTGGAATGTTAACACCAAACACAAAGCTTGGATTCACATAGAACAATCATTCTCACGTATACCCATCCAACACACTCCGTGGATCGATCCATCATTCATACCACCAACCTACTCTCGCCACCCGCTGATTAACACTACATTGACATCGTTCTGCACCACATGTACTAAATATCACATCTCTTCCATAAAAGGTCCAATGACACCTCTACGCCTAAATCCAGAATTCACGCCCGGGATGCATGCCTCCTTCCTAGCAGACATTTGGCCCCATCACACAATCAGAGCAAATCAATTTTTTGAGAAAGATAATCTTCTATCCCAAAATAACCTAGCCTCAAAACTGAATATAGGTAATTTTCCATTTTGGACATATGTGCAACTACGACACTTCTTCAATAGACCTTCTCCTACACCGAATTGGTCCCGACCCACAACGCCGTTTGAAACCCTCTGCCTAAATGAAGACACGCCCACCCACCTAATCTCCCAAACATACAACCTCCTATTTAACGACCACACCCCTATGAAACACTGGACCAACTTACAATGGGAACGAGATCTATCCATCCAGCTGAACGACCAAGATTGGGCTAACATATATACTCTGATCCATAAGGGTTCGATGAATGTGCAGGTCCAAGAAAACGCGTACAAAATATTCTCTAGGTGGTACAGAACCCCTCAACTTCTACACCGATTCAACCGAACAATCCCTTCAACCTGCTGGAGATGTCACGCAGACACAGGTTCTCTGCTACATATCTGGTGGTCCTGCACTAAAATCCAACCCTTCTGGGTGAAAGTCCACGAACTGATTACGCAAATAACTACTTATTCCCTAGACTTTGAACCTCAAATGTTCCTTCTCCATCACTCTAAGACACGAATACCGCAATACCTCCACTCTCTAACCATGCACTTAGTGAACGCTGCAAAAATGTGTATCCCCCCTAAATGGCGATCCACAGAACCTCCCACCATAAAAGACTGGTTTCACCGCATTCAACAGACAAAAGTCATGGAAGACCTCATTCACCAATCCAATGATTCACAGAACAAGTTTACTAAAACATGGACATGTTGGATACATTTCACCACTACGAACGAATACAAATTAATAATGACCTAACTGACCGCCCCAGATAGCTGCAAAATCTACAGTTTTCTCCCATTTCCGGTACCCTGATCCTGCAACATATGGTTCCCCCCCACACACACTTTTTATAGCAACCGTCCTCCTCGCCATAACCAAAACCACTTGACAATTGCTCCTTCCTGGATAACCAATAATCCAGTGTCCCTCCACAGGCTCATTGTCCCTCCCCCCCACAAACACCCACCATCCCTTCCATTCCTATGTTGTTTCAACCTTATTTTACTCTTTCCCTTTTTTATTCCTTTTTACTCTATACGCTCTCAAACACATTAGCAAACTAGACACATTAAGCATGGCACCTACGATACTCCATTTGAGTTGCGCATACACAATAACTCAAATAGATCCCCGCACCTCTCAACCACATAATATAAATACGATATTAAGATCAAGCATGCTACCTCAACTGCCCTATACAAAATAGGTTACATATCATACCTACCCCTTGCACTTTGCCTTAAGAATGCCAATAGAAATGTCATGTTTTACCATGCAATTGTTGCGGCTGCGCCCGCATTATAACATCCATATTTGACATTGTTCATTTTGTTATGTACCTGTCAACTCTTCTTTTCTGAAAAACTCAATAAAAACTTGTTAATAAAAAAAAAAAAAAGAAAACGGTCGGCTGCTCAGAACGAAGTAACAGAACGCACTGAAGAACAGCAAGGCCTGTCAAGAGCGACCTGAAAAACAGCAACGAGCGGACAAGATCGCACAGAAAACTCCAATACGAACTGACTGCACGCACTGAAGAGCAGATACAAACCCACAAGCACAAACTGAACGTCAGAAAACGATCTGAAAGCCACGAGTCTGAAAAAGCGCGAATCGTCTCTCACCAAACTTTTACTAACACGAGATTAGCAAAAGGAGCCCAAAGGGTGCCGCGCTTGGTTCTGAACCGGCCTTTTCTAGTCTCGTCGTACGTGGTGTACGTGACCGCGTGGTTGTCGATCGGAAATTCCGACAACTTTGTGCGACCGTGTGTATGCAAAACAAGTTTGAGCCAACATCCGTCGGAAAAAATCCGAGGATTTTGTTGTCGGAATGTCCGAACAAAGTCCGACCGTGTGTACGGGGCATTACAGTAATCAATGCATGTCCCAAAAATGTGTCAAAATTTTCTGATGTGTCCGCCATAATGTTGCAGTCCCGATAAAAATCAGATTGCTGCCATTACTAGTTAAAAAAATAATAATAATAAAAATGCCATAAAACTATCCCCTATTTTGTAGACAATATAACCTTTGCGCAAACCAATCAATATACGTTTATTGCAATTTTTTTTACCAAAAATATGTAGCAGAATAAATATTGGGGTTTTTTTATATATTTTTGGGGGAAATTTATTATAGCAAAAAGTAAAAAATATTGCGTTTTTTTCAAAATTGACGCTTTTTTTGTTTATAGCGCAAAAAATAAAAACCGCAGAGGAGATCAAATACCACCAAAGAAAGCTCTATTTGTGGGAAAAAAAGGACATCAATTTTGATTGGGTGCAACGTCGCATGACTGCGCAATTGTCAGTTAAAGTGACGCAGTGCCGAATCGCAAAAAGTGCTCTGGTCAGGAAGGGGGTAAAATCTTCCGGGGCTGAAGCAGTTAAGTTATCACCAATAGTGACCATTTTTCTTCATTTTTATTCTCTGGGAAAGGGAAACATAATTTGAAAGGTCACTATAGGCAATAGATCTGCTTTTATTTACCCCTGGTAAAAAGTATGGAGTCATCACTCTTGGAAAATGTTCAGTTATTTAACTGTGTATAAAAAAAAAACTAATCACAGACATGTCTCAAAACTATTTTCACTTAACATTCCAACCTTCTGGCTTTAGGAGACACTTACAAAAAGGAAAAAAGAAAAGACTGTAATCAGTTGCAACTGTCTTTATAGATAAAGCAGAGTAAACAAATATGGAAACTCACTAATTTTGGAGGAAAATATTATGGAATCGCCACATATTTTGCAGTTCTAAAACAAACATCTGCATCAGACTACATCCTGAAAAATGATGTCATCATCACAAAACATCCTTTCAATTGATGGAATAAGAAAAGTGTCCAAAATCTCAATAGAAACTTGTGCATTTATTGAAGGTTTAATGACTGTCATCTGCCCCGTACCTTTACCTGACATGCAACCCCATATCATCAATGATTGTGGAAATTTGCATGTTTTTTTCAAGCAGTCATCTTCATACATTTCATTGCAGGAGACCAAACAAAAGTTCCAGCATCATCACCCTACCCAATGCAGATTGGTGATCCATCACTGAATATTATTTTCATCCAGTCATCCACAGTCCATGATTGCTTTTCTTTAGCCCACTGTAACCTTGTTTTTTTTCTGTTTAGGTGTTAATGATGGTTTTTGTTAGTACAAATAAAATGGAAGGTTGTTAAAGGGAGGCATACTGGTAGACAAAGGAAGACATCAAAGCATCAAAATGATAGAAAACTTAAAGCAATATGCCTTGAAAACAGAAAATGCACAACAAAACAAATGAGGAACAAATGGTCAGAAACTGAAGTCAATGTCTGTGACCGAACTGTAAGACATTGCCTAAAGGAAATGAGATTTACATACAGAAAAGCCAAAGAAAAACCATCAACACCTAAACAGAAAATAAACAAGGTTACAGTGGAATAAAGAAAAACAATCATCGACTGTGGATGAAAGTGATATTCAGTGATGAATTACCAATCTACACTGGGCACGGTGATGATACTGGAACTATTGTTTGGTGCCGTCCCAATGAAATGTATGAAGACAACTGCCTGAAGAAAACATACCACAATATATAAAAACGTAATTGGCATGGTCCTGATGACCAATATCGTTGTTCAATTAAGGTAGCAGGTTACCGACTCACCTAATTAGCTGGAGTTCCTTATCAAGACAGGAGAAGCATTCAAAATAGGACCCAAGGTGTCCTTGCCTTCAATGAAGGAAAAGGAACAAACTGCGGTTTAACCTGATACACTTTTTTCCACCAATTGTTCTAATAAAGATATGTCATTGAAAGGCAAGCATAAACAATAGGAAATTACACATGGTAAAAACTGACAACTTTGTCATTTAAAAGCACATGCCCATGAGCTCAGCTATATCCATGTCATCCACACATGTCAATCACCTCAAGTCGTTTAGTATGACTTAACACATAAAGCTTATGTACATCAGGCGTTGTGAATTCTGGGAAACCTTGGTAGCACAGACCGGTATCCGTATTGTACTAAACCATGGACCTCTAGACTATCTATTTGTCACTAAAGCTGCTGCATTAGTTATCTACAGTATTAGAAAGGCATTGATCATCACAGACAAATAAATGCAATTTTAGGCTGGAAGTTGTCCCTGCCAGTTAATGAACAAGGCAGGTTTGGTTTCTTAGTGAAGCACTATCAGTCATAGAGATGGTAAAGCAATGGAATGCAGCACGTGGTGATGTAGCAAAGAGACTTGAGTCTAGGAGGAACAATAGAGCTGTAGTGAGCCTTTTAATTATTCAGCACCATGTTTCCTTAAAACATTTGAGACAGCACCGCATATGAGTTAAGTAGAAGGCTATAGTCAGCTGAGTCAAAGCATAAAGCCTCAAAGGTGTTCAGGCCGTGATCGCTTGCTGGGTATAACAGCTTGAAAAAGACTCCCTGTTTGGATGATATTGAATTGGCCCTTGATTGCAGGGACAAGGTGGTAAATCCAAAGTCCTTTGCAGGGGTCTGCGGGTATGCAGGATGCTAATCTCTGTATTTCTAGTCCTGGTGACACACACAAGGTATCATCCACTCAAAACCGGCATGGGGCCGTCCAGCCATCTACTTTTGGTTTCCGGTTGTTTGTGGACTTCCGGTTTGCGGAGACAGGGTGAGGGCTAGAGGGTGATGGAAAACCCAGGCTGGCTATTGGCAGAGGACATGTGTAGTCACACACTGACATGTTTTACCCACTTGTGAAGTGGGTTTCTTCAGGGTGAAGGTCAAGAATACATGCAAATTTCCACAATCATTTATGATATGGGGGTTGCATGTCAGATAAAGGTACGGGAGAGATGACATTAATTAAATCTTCAATAAATACACACGTTTATATTGAGATTTTGGACACTTATTATTCCATCAATTGAAAGGATGTTTGGTGATGATGATGTCATTTTTCAGCATGTAATCTGATGCAGATGTTTGTTTGAGAACTGCAAAGTACTAATTGATTCCATAATATTTTCCTCAGAATTTAGCGATTCCATAGTCTTTTCCTCTACTTGATCTGCAAAAACAGTTGCACCTGACAGTGGCGTCACTAGGGTTGGTGTCATCCGGTGCTGAAAAACATAATGTTAGCTCCCAACCCCCACCAACTATAGTCCACCCTCAGTACACATCCCCCTCCACTAAGTAAAGACCCCCCTTCCTCAGTATAGACCCCCCACTAAGTACAGACCCCCTCCTGCAATATTTACCCCCCTCAGTACAGTCCCCTCTCCATCAGTATAGACCCCTCTCCAACTTTATAGAGCTCCCTCCCTCAGTAAAGACCCCTCTCATCAGTAAAGACCTCCTACCTCAGCAAAGACCCCTCTCATCAGTATAGAGCCATCTCCCAACAGTATAGACCCCCCTCCCTCAGTACAGACCCCTCCCATCAGTACAGATCCCCCTCCCTCAGTACATACCCCTCTCATTAGTACAACCCCCCCACCTCAGTATAGACATCCCCTCCCTCAATACAGCCCCCCTTCAGTGCAGCCCCCCCTTTCAGTGCAGACCCACTTTAGTGCAGCCCCCCTTTTAGTGCATACCCCCTTCAGTGCAGACCCCCTCAGTACAGACCCCCCCTTCAGTGCAGACCCCTTTCAGTGCAGACCCCCTTTAGTGCAGACCCCCTTCAGTGCAGACCCTCCCTTTAGTGCAGACCCCCTCAGTGCAGACCCCCCTTCAGTGCAGACTCCCTCTTTAGTGCAGACCCCCCTTCAGTACAGATCCCCCTTCATCGCAGACCCCTCCTTCAGTGCAGACCTGCCTTCTAGTACAGGCCCCTTTTAGTGCAGACCCCCCTTCATTGCAGACCCCTTTCAGTGTAGACCTTCCCTTCAGCGCAGACCCCCCTTCAGTGCAGACCCCCCCTTCAGTGCAGACCCCCTTTTAGCTCAGACCCCTCCTTCAGTGCAGATCCCTTTTTATTGCAGAGCCCCATTCAGTGCAGAACATTGTTAAGTGCAGACCCCTCCTTCGGTGCAGACCCCCCGCCCTCAGTGGAGACCCCTTTAGGGCAGACCCCGTTTAGTGCAGACCCCCCTTCAGTGCAGACCTCCTTCAGTGCAGACCACCCTTTAGTTCAGACCTTCCTCAGTGCAGACCCCCTTTAGTGCAGACCCCCTTCAGTGCAGACCCCCTTCAATGCACACCCCCCTTCAATGCAGACCCCCATTCATTGCAGACCCCCTTCAGTGCAGACCCCCCCAGTGCAGATCCCCCTCCAGTGCAGATCTCCCCTTCAGTGTAGACCCCCCTTTTAATGCAGACCGCTTTTAGTGCAGACCCCCTTCAGTGTAGACCCCATTAAGTGTAGACCCCCTTCAGTGCAGACCCCTTCAGTGCAGACCCCCTTTAAGTGCAGACCCCCTTCAGTGTAGACCACCTTTAGTGCAGATACCTCCTTCAGTGCAGGCCCCCTCTTTAGTGCAGACCCCTTTAGTACAGACCCCCCCTTTAGTGCAGACCCTCTTCAGTGCAGACCCCCCTTCAGTGCAGACATCATTCAGTGCAGACCCACCATTCAGTGCAGACCCCCTTCAGTGCAGACCTACTTCAGTGCAGACTCCCCTTCAGTGCAGACCTTCTTCAGTGCATACCCCCTTCAGTGCAGACCCCCTGTTCAATGCAGACCCCCTTCAATGCAGACCCCCATTCAGTGCAGACTCCCTTCAGTGCAGACCCCCCAGTGCAGATCCCCCTCCAGTGCAGACCCCCTTCTGTGCAGACACCCCCCTTCAGTGCAGACCCGCCTTCAATGCAGACCCCCTTCAGTGCAGACCCCCTTTAAGTGCAGACCCCCCTTCAGTGCAGACCACTTTTAGCGCAGACCCCCCTTCAGTGCAGACCCCCATTCAGTGCAGACCCCCTTCAGTGCAGACCCCCCCAGTGCAGATACCCCTCCAGTGCAGATCTCCCCTTCAGTGTAGACCCCCTATAAGTGCAGACCCCCCTTCAGTGCAGACCACTTTTAGTGCAGACCCCCCTTCAGTGCAGACCTCCCCTTCAGTGCAGGCCCCCTCTTCAGTGCAGACCCCCTTTAGTGCAGACCCCCCCTTTAGTGCAGACCCCCCTTTAGTGCAAACATCCTTCAGTGCAGACCCCCCCTTTAGTGCAGACATCCTTCAGTGCAGACCCCTCCCTCAGTGCAGACCTCCTTCAGTACAGACCCCCCTTCAGTGCAGACCCCCCTTCAGTGCAGACCCCCTCTTCAGTGCAAACCCCTTTAGTGTAGACCCCCCTTCAGTACAGACCCCCTTCTATGCAGACACCCCCCTTCAGTGCAAACACCCACCTTCAGTGCAGACACATAATTTGCATAATGTACATACCTCAGATTAGTGTGGGACATGCACAGCAGTGTCCCTCCTCCTGTGTAGATGTAAACAGAGAGGATGGGGAGGTGGCTTTGATCTGCTCAGCTACAGACCGCAGGGACAGCTCAACCTCAGACAGCCTGCGAGAGATGCAGGGCCAGATTGGTGCAGTGGCTTTGCACTGGGCCCTGCCAATGGGTGTTACCCCCTCTGGCGGGTGTCACATGGGTGCGGCCTGCACCCTCCGCCCCCCCCTAGCAACGCCACTGGCAACTGACTTCAGTTTTCTTTTTTTATATGTTTCTTAAAGCCAGAAGGTTGGAATGTTAAATGAAAATAGTTTTGAGGCATGTCTGTGATTAGCTATTTTTTTACCCAATGAAACAATTCCAAGAGTGGTGATTCCATACTTTTTGTCAGTGGTAGTGCTTTTAAAAATGGTATACATTTTTCTTTTAATGAAGAAATTGTGTATTTTGTAGACATCCTATAGTTATAGCATACACAAAATATTACTAAAATCTACTTATTTCCTGCAAGAGTTGATATTCTACTTTGCCTTTAAATAATTAATTTTATATGCAGTGCAGTAAGCATGTTTTAGAAATTCCAACTGTGATTTTCAAACTCTAATAAAACATACTCGAGCAAGAATTTTCTCTCACCTCCCTTTAAATATAAAATAAATAATAACACCAAACATATTTATTTAATTTATTTATATAAACTTTAACCCAGGTTTTCAGAAGATTTTTTCCTTTTTTCAATATGACTGTAGTGAAAGATTTACAGGTTCACAGCTTTGGTGCAGTTTAATGCGCTTTAGGGAATCAAAACAACCCGTTTATAACCGGTGGATTCAAAATTATCATACAGATGACTTTTAATGATGATTTGTTGCAAATAAACATGATTATATTTTTAAATCAGCCACTGATAAATGCTACCCTTTTCCTGAGCTGTACCCAAGGGATAGCCACTGTAGTAAAATAAGTTTATGGCTAACTCGTAAATGAGCACAGATTATTCCCATCACATTTCAGCAGCAGAATGATTACTTTATAGATTTTTGGCTTGCTCTGCTTTGGACCTTCATGGTTTCTTACTTTCTTAAAATACATCCCCTTTTAGTTAGGTGTCGATTAAAGGATATATTGCAGTTTTGAAAAATATACCCAGACTTCTCAATGAATTCACAAAATGGTTACCCAGGTTTATGTAAAGTAGTCCTTGTGCTTGACTCCTAACCAGTACCAGATTTAACACTAGGCCATGACCTGGGAAACCCCAGCCACTAGGGGGTGGAACTTTTCTGTCTGAAATATTCATTATGACATCTGCCTCAAACTTAATTAGTAGGGTCAAGGAACCTAATAACTACCTCCCAACCACTGGCCTGACATGCAGTGGCATGATGCATTATGTGCAACTAGGGCAAGCAGCAGGACTTGATTGGTGAGCAGGAGCCAGGTGGTGACTGCAAGACAGGGGAATACCCAGCAGTGATAACTGTGCCTGCAGAGCTCTTGCTGCTGCCACTGGTGAATGAGAGACTCTGATCCATTCCAAGTATGGAGGCTCCATTTAATGCATTACCAACCATAATGTACATAATGTAGAGGCAGGCTGATATGAGGTGGGGTTAATTGTGCTACACATAAAATAGTAACAATGCTTAGGTTCATGATTGTAGCAGAATATTTAGGTATATAAAGCTTTGTGTATTCTCATAACTGACTAAAGAGAAGGTATCATTTTGCAGTGCTTGGCTCAAAAAAAAAAAAAGGATATACTTACAATTACAAATGGGCCGAACACCCTCCTGTTCAGTTCGCATTAGAACTCCCGAACAGAGAAAAAGTTCTGAAAAACCCTGTTAAAGTCTATGGGACCCGAACTTGAAAAATCAAAAGTTCCCATTTTTAAAGCTTATAAGTAATTGGTCATAAAAATAGTAGGGGGGTCCAGGTACTGCCCTGGGGGACATGTATCAATGCAATTTTTATTACAGGAGCAGTGATTTTACTGATGCTTAAATTGCAACAATAAAAAAGAAAAATTCCTTTAAATATAGTGCATGGGGGGTCTCCTTAGTCTGCCTGTAAAGTGGCGCATCTGTAGCATGTATAGAACAGGCTGCAACAAAAATTACATTTTTAAAGAAAAATGAATGAAATGACATTTAAATTGTCCACAATATAATACCATTGCTGGCAATAGAACTTTGAACCTTTGGGTCTGGTATGGATTTTAAGGGGTGTGGGGTCCCCCCCAAAATCAATACCAGGCCCTTATCTGAGCATGCAGCCTGGCAGACTAGGAAAGGGGGAGGATGAGCGAGCGCCCCCCCGGACCATACCAGCCCATATGCCCTCAACATGCGGGGTTGGTGCTTTGGGGTGGGGGGCTCCTTAACAACCAGCTATTCACTTAACCCAAGCAGGGCTAAGAATGCACTGTGCAACGTGCTGTGCATTGCAGGGTGTTTGGTGGGGCGAACACCCGCCGAACACCCTGCAAATTCGGGGGTTCGCCAAATCATTTGCAATATATATATATATATATATATATATATATATATATATATATATGTACAGTGGATATAAAAAGTCTACACACCTCTGTCAGGTTTCTGTGATGTAAACATATTAGACAAAGATAAATCATTTCAGAACTTTTTCCACCTTTAATGTGACTTATAAACTGTTCAACTCAATTGAAAAAAAAAACTGGAATCTTTTAGTCCATACACACCTGTCATCATTTAAAGTGCCTCTGATTAACCACAAATAAAGTTCAGCTGTTCCAGTAGGTCTTGTCTGAAATTTTCTTAGTCGCATCCTACAGCAAAAGCGATGGTCTGCGATAACTTCCAAAGCATCAGAGGGATCTCATTGTTAAAAAGTATCAATCGGAAGAAGGGTACAAAAGAATTTCCAAGTCATTAGATATACCATGGAACACAATGAAGACAGTTATTATCAAGTGGAGAAAATATGGCACAACAGTGACATTACCAAGAACCGGATGTCCCTCCAAAATTGATGAAAAGACGAGAAGAAAACTGGTCAGGGAGGCTGCCAATCGGCTTCCATGCAACATTAAAGGAGCTGCAGGAATATCAGGCAAGTACTGGCTGTGTGGTACATGTGACAACAATCTCCCATAGTCTTCATATGTCTGGGCTATGTGGTAGTGTGGCAAGACGGAAGCCTTTTCTTACGAAGAAAAACATCCAAGCCCAGCTAAATATTGCAAAAACAAGTCTCCCAAAAGCATGTGGAAAAATGTGTTCCGGTCTGATGAAACCAAGGTTGACCATAATTCCAAAAGATATGTATGGCGCAAAAACAACATTGCACATCACCAAAAGAACACTATACCCACAGTGAAGCATGGTGGTGGCAGCATCATGCTTTGGGGCTGTTTTTCTTCAGCTGAAACAGGGACCTTAGTCAAGGTAGAGGTAATTATGAACAGTTCCAAATACCAGTCAATATTAACACAAAACCTTCAGGCTTCTGCTAGAAAGCTGAAAATGAAGAGGAACTTCATCTTTCAGCATGACAACAACCCAAAGCACACATCCAAATCAACAAAGGAATGGCTTCACCAGAAGAAGATTAAAGTTTTGGAATGGCCCAGACATTAGTGGATTAAAGATGAATAGATCAGCAGCATAACTTTCTTCAGGCTGGGTTTGATAGTTGTTTATTGTACCTAGTGGGGAAGCATCACACTATTGTTTCAGATTGAAATGGTCATGGTATTAGGAAGTAATTGTATATATCCAGGTATGTAAAATTGCAAGTAAACATGCAAACTGATACATCATCTACTCATTAATGTTGGACAGCCTTTAACTACCTGTTTCCATCAGTCTTTAACAGCAAACAAAAAATGTATGTATAAGTGTGATAAGGATATTAACAATGGCATATGCTACTGCATAAGGATGCTTGGAATTCACACCAGAGCAAAGTTAATAAGATATGTTTTTCCCAATCCTCAGGTAATTAAAAGCATGCTAGGCCTGAAGGATTCCTATTTAAAGAACTATTAAATCCCTAGTTATGACAAATTGATACAGTAGAATACAGTGATTTACTCCATAGAGATCACTGTAACCTATAAAAAGTGCACCTGAACCATGAGCATTAAAGGATTTACACATTCCTAGTGAATAGTAAATGAGTTTCAAACAAGTTCTCACTGACCTCTGTAGCTGCAGGTACTATGCAGTAGTTCATTCTAAAAAAATAACAGATATTTCAAAGTTGGCTTTTAATAAGTTTCCAATGACTTACATCATCTGCTGTTTGTTTACTTTTGAAGGCTGTCATGCTGCTAGAGAATATAAGAAATTTTGAGTGCCTCTCCTGTGAAATTTGAAGATCAATTTCTCCACAGTGCTGCAACTCCACAGGTTAGCTTGAATTTGTCTTAATGTTCTTTTTTTGCTACTTGAGAATATGAAAATACTCCATTGTCAATAATTTGGGCTCAGATTCACTTTAGGGACCATCTCAGCTACAATCCATAAGACCTCCAGAAATAGCTTAGTAAAGTTTTAGGACCACATCTTCTCCTTCTTCTATGATTTCATACATACAGTATTTGTATGACATCCTTCATAAAAATAAAATGAGTATCCTCACAATTTCCCACAATAAGATGAATTCAGTTTATTGTGTATGTTTTCACTTTGGTAAAACATGGTAAAACATGTTACTATGCTTAAAATAAATGAAGTCAACACTGTAAAATCAATCAAGAAAATAAATGCCAACAAAATGCAATCACAGTGAACAATAGTTGAAATACACAAAATGTCTTGAACTGTATGGAAAAACAAAGGTTGCAGTCATTATGCTAACTGGGCAGCATTTTGTGTAAAAACGAATATGCTATTAAAGGCATCAATAGTAGAATAAACTACTAAGAAAAATAGGCACTGAGTGTACAACTGCCCCTCAATCTAATAAATAAGGAGCGCACAATTAAATGTGGTATTGTGTCCTGGTCACCAGATATGTACTAATGCTTTTTCTGTAAAGAATATAATGAATGAAAAAAAGACACTATGGGGGTTATTTACTAAAGGAAAATCCACTTTGCACTGCAAGTGCACTTGAAAGTGCACTGAAAGTGCACTTGGAAGTAAAGTCACTGTAGATCCGAGGGGGACATGCAAAGAAAATAAAAAACAGCATTTTAGCTTGCACACGATTAGATGATAAAATCAGCAGAGCTTCCCCTCATTTCAGATCTACCCCTTAGATTTAGAGCGACTGCACTTCCAAGTGCACTTTCAAGTGCACTTGCAGTGCAAAGTGGATTTGCCTTTCGTAAATAACCCCCAATATTGCATTTAAGTTAGCAGACCAAAGGCTCTATAAGGAAACAGTGAGGGTTTTGATATAATTTATGAGGGTCCCTTTAGGGTCCCTTTTACAGATTTTGTACCAGTGCCCTATGGCTTTTAATTTCTCCTGCTGCAGTTTGTCTAATGTAGAACTTAACATTAATTTAACAGTCTTTTTTTTTATGAAACTGTGTTTGAGAAGCATTTATCTTTCCTGATTTAAGTGCTTATCCTTGCAAGAGGAGTATCCATGAATACATAATGTGCGTAAATGTATGCTTGCCTTTTGAAAATTAATTTTACTTGTTGGTACTCTGTGAATTGATAGACTAAGAAATAGAATAGATTGTTATCCTCAGAGACATTCACTGTAATCAGTGAAGAGAGTAAAGCTAATAATTATGAAATGTTAGATATAACCAACATATAGTGCATTTCATTATTAAAAATAATTTCAGAATGTATTTATTGTTAAAAACTATTTCAAAGGCAAATCAGCAGTTTGGGAGTTTATTACTGCATACACCAGTTTTAAGGAAAACAAAAAAAATTACTGTTGATAGCTTTTAACCGCTTTCGGACCACCCCACGCACATATACTGCGGCAGGGCGGCCACTCTGTGCCAGAATATGACCCACTAATTCGGGGTACTTTGTCGCAGTAAGTGGGCTTAGCACTATATGACCATATAGTGTAACGAAACCCCCGTATTTTTTGGAATATATTCATGTGTTTTTAACTAGCCTTGCAGGATAAATGTAATTCTTGAATATGTGCGCTGTAATCTGTTTTGTACTGTTTGTTGGTCTTATAGCAGCACCATCTTTAATTTAAATGCATTTTAGGGTGTGCCCCCCAAATATGTTTTTGTATATTGTAATAGACCCTGACCAGGTTTTTTTGGGCTGGAGCACCCCTCCCCCTCCTCATTACCTCTTTATTAGTGGTCCCCAGTGCATAGGAGGAATCCCTTCAGTTCTCCCACATAGAGGAGTTTGGCTCCCATGGTTGAGACGCAGGATCTTTCATTCTATTTACTAGGGTAGGACCCACTAATTCAGGGTACTTTGTCTCAGTAAGTGGGCTTAGCACTATATGACCATATAATGTGACAAAACCCCCGTATTTTTTTGAATATGTTCAGGTGTTTTTAACTAGCCTTGCAGGATAAATGTCATTCTTGAATGTGTGCGCTGTAATCTGTTTTGTACTGTTTGTTGGTCTTATAGCAGCACCATCCTTAACCACTTCAGCCCCGGACCATTATGCTGCCTAAGGATCAGAGGTCTTTTTCCAATTTGGCACTGCGTCGCTTTAACTGCTAATTGCGCGGTCATGCAATGCTGTACCCAAACAAAATTTGCGTCCTTTTCTTCCCACAAATAGAGCTTTCTTTTGATGGTATTTGATCACCTCTGCGGTTTTTATTTTTTGCGCTATAAACCGAAAATTTTGAAAAAAAATGATATTTTCTACTTTTTGTTATAAAAAAAATCCAATAAACTCAATTTTAGTCATACATTTAGGCCAAAATGTATTCGGCCACATGTCTTTGGTAAAAAAAATGTCAATAAGCATATATTTATTGGTTTGCGCAAAAGTTATAGCGTCTACAAACTAGGGTACATTTTCTGGAATTTACACAGCTTTTAGTTTATGACTGCCTATGTCATTTCTTGAGGTGCTAAAATGGCAGGGCAGTACAACCCCCCCCAATGACCCCATTTTGGAAAGTAGACACCCCAAGGAAATTGCTGAGAGGCATGTTGAACCCATTGAATATTTATTTTTTTGTCCCAAGTGATTGAATAATGACAAAAAAAAAAATTTACAAAAAGTTGCCACTAAATGATATATTGCTCACACAGGCCATGGGCCTATGTGGAATTGCACCCCAAAATACATTCAGCTGCTTCTCCTGAGTATGGGGATACCACATGTGTGGGACTTTTTGGGAGCCTAGCCGCGTACGGGGCCCCGAAATCCAATCATCGCCTTCAGGATTTCTAAGGATATGAATTTTTGATTTTACTTTTCACTGCCTATAACAGTTTCGGAGGCCATGGAATGCCCAGGTGGCACAAAACTCCCCCAAATGACCCCATTTTGGAAAGTAGACACCCCAAGCTATTTGCTGAGAGGCATATTGAGTCCATGGAATATTTTATATTTTGACACAAGTTGCGGGAAAGTGACACATTTTTTTTTGCACAAAGTTGTCACAAAATGATATATTGTTCACACAGGCCATGGGCATATGTGGAATTGCACCCCAAAATACATTTAGCTGCTTCTTCTAAGTATAGGGATACCACATGTGTGGGACTTTTTGGGAGCCTAGCCGCGTATGGGGCCCTGAAAACCAATCACCGCCTTCAGGATTTCTAAGGGTGTAAATTTTTGATTTCACTCTTCACTGCCTATCACAGTTTCGGAGGCCATGGAATGCCCAGGTGGCACAAAACCCCCCCAAATGACCCCATTTTGGAAAGTAGACACCCCAAGCTATTTGCTGAGAGGCATGGTGAGTATTTTGCAGCTCTTATTTGTTTTTGAAAATGAAGAAAGACAAGGAAAAACATTTTTTTTCTCTTTTCAATTTTCAAAACTTTGTGACAAAAAGTGAGGTCTGAAAAATACTCGCTATACCTCTCAGCAAATAGCTTGGGGTGTCTACTTTCCAAAATGGGGTCATTTGGGGGGGGGGAGGTTGTGCCACCTGGGCATTCCATGGCCTCTGAAACTGTGATAGGCAGTGAAGAGTGAAATCAAAAATTCACGCCCTTAGAAAGCCTGAAGGCGGTGCTTGGTTTTCGGGGTCCCGTACATGGCTAGGCTCCCAAAAAGTCTCACACATGTGGTATCCCCGTACTCAGGAGAAGCAGCAGAATGTATTTGGGGGTGTAATTTCACATATTCCCATGGCATATTTGAGCAATATATCATTTAGTGACAACTTTGTGCAAAAAAAAAAAAATTTGTCTCTTTCCCGCAACTTGTGTCACAATGTAAAATATTACATGGACTCGACATGACTCTCAGCAAATAGCTTGGGGTGTCTACTTTCCAAAATGGGGTCATTTGGGGGGGTTTTGAACTGTCCTGGCATTTTATGCACAAAATTTAGAAGCTTATGTCACACATCACCCACTCTTCTAACCACTTGAAGACAAAGCCCTTTCTGACACTTTGTTTACATGAAAAAGTTTTTTTTTTTGCAAGAAAATTACTTTGAACCCCTAAACATTATATATTTTTTTAAAGCAAATGCCCATACAGATTAAAATGGTGGGTGTTTCATTTTTTTTTTCACACAGTATTTGCGCAGCGATTTTTCAAACGCATTTTTTAGGGAAAAACACACTTTTTTAAATTTTAATGCACTAAAACACACTATATTGCCCAAATGTTTGATGAAATAAAAAATATGATCTTAGGCCGAGTACATGGATACCAAACATGACATGCTTTGCAATTGCGCACAAACGTGTAGTGGCAACAAAATAAATACATTTTTAAAAGCCTTTAAAAGCCTTTACAGGTTACCACTTTAAATTTACAGAGGAGGTCTACTGCAAAAATTACTGCCCTCGATCTGACCTTCGCGGTGATGCCTCACATGCATGGTGCAATTGCTGTTTACATTTGACGACAGACCGCCGCTTGCGTTCGCCTTAGCGCGAGAGCAGGGGGCGACAGGGGTGCTTTTTTTTTTCTTTATTATTTTTTTGCTTTTTTATCTTATTTTTAAACTGTTCCTTTCATTTTTTTTTTATCATTTTTATTGTTATCTCGGGGAATGTAAATATCCCCTATGATAGCAATAGGTAGTGACAGGTACTCTTTTTTGAAAAAAATGGGGTCTATTAGACCCTAGATCTCTCCTCTGCCCTCAAAGCATCTGACCACACTGAGATCGGTGTGATAAAATGCTTTCCCAATTTCCCAATGGCGCTGTTTACATCCGGCAAAATCTAAGTCATGAAATGCTCGTAGCTTCCGGTTTCTTAGGCCATAGAGATGTTTGGAGCCACTCTGGTCTCTGACCAGCTCTATGGTCAGCTGGCTAAATCACCGGCTGCATTCTCAGGTTCCCCGTTGAGACAGGAGAGCCAGAGAAAAACACGGAAGACGGTGGGGGGGGCATTCCCTCCCACTGCTTGTAAAAGCAGTCTAGAGGCTAATTAGCTGCTAGGATTGCTTTTACATGAAAGTCGACCGCTGGCTGAAAAGAATGATACCAAGATGATACCTAAACCTGCAGGCATCATTCTGGTATAACCACTCAAAGTCGTGAATGGCGTACCTGAAGACAAAAAAATGGTTAACAATAAAACACAGTAAACAGTAAATTATAAAAAATTACATACCTGAAAAACAAACATGATAAAACATAATAACAATAAAACATTGCAGAATAGAATACAGTAAAAAAGAGAACAATAGAGAGAGAGAATAGAGAGAGAGAACAATAAAACGACAACTATTTTTTTTTAATTTTATATATTTTTTATTTTATTTTTTTTACACTTTTTTTGTAACTAACTTTTATAACTGTAACCGGTTCCAGGTTTGGGTCTCTCGAAATGCGATGGCATCTTGGGAGACCCTGTGAAAGTGTGCATAGTCTGTGCAATGCTGTACCCTATGCTAATAATCAACTAGTGTATGGTAGCGTTCAAAACATTCACCAATGTAAAGACCAGGATTGTCAGGACAGGAGGGACAATAATAGCGGGTGTCACGCCTATATCCGCGCTTGCTGTAGACACTACATCTTTTTTGGGGGGGTTAGTTGGGTAGGGGTACTCGGGAGGACATAAAGAAAATGCCTCTCATGCAGCTGACTGCATTTGGTTGGGGATGTGAATGGGGGAAGTACGGGCGCTGCAGAAGTGGTGGGTTCCCAATTAGGATTGGCAAATGCAGCAGAAAGGGCACTATGGGCACGACGGGCCTGTGTTTGTCTTCTTGGTGGCAGCGGGACACTACTTGTGCTTGCCACCTCACCAGCTTGAACTGCACTTATGGGACTCGCCACGTCACCAAGTGTTACTGCAGTGCTGGTTTGACTATGACCGGGGTGTAATAGGCCGCTGGTGCTTGCCAGTTCACCAAAACGCTACACCACTAAGGGAGGTGTACGGTGCGTGTGAGGGTGTTAACGGTACTGGCGCTAACCTGACGCTGCTTGGGACTAGTGCTTGCCAGTTCACCAAAATGCTACCAAAAAAACTGTTAGCGATCGCAGGGATCAGGCCTGACTCTGCGAACGCTGCAGTTATGCTAAAAAAATACAAATGTGTCTGCGCTAGATAAAATAATTCTACATAGGTGACTCCAAAAAGTGCTACGTGCCAAAACAATTCAAAAAGACAAAATCAAATGTGTCGATGCTGACCAATAAATAATCAGAAATAGCTCTTTAGTGCATTGTACATATAACTCTCACAAAGTGCAATGTGCAATATTGATCAAAAACATAATCTGAGTGCCAAAAAATGCAACCATTCCTTAAAAAAGTCCTTATAGTTCAAAAAATATATATCAAAAAATATAAGTATAAAGTGCTCAAAGTGTGTCCATAATTAGTGAAGTCCATCCATCCTGTTCATCCACCAAGTGTATCACCATAAAGCATGCCTTAGTGTTCTCCAGTGACCCCAAAAGTGCATGCGCTCACCTTAGAGCGTGTGACACAGTAATTAAACCCTGTCAAAACTCTGCCTTGGAGCCACTCCTGTGCTCAATGGAATCAACTGTGCAGGTCTCCAATGTTCTCAAAAAACGTCATGATATCATATGTAAGAGAAAAGAAACTCCATAGCGCAACATTGTAACATAACAAAGGATCTTTATTTAAAACAAAACTCTCCCCTCTTAGGGGTACTCACATGCTGTGGGTGCGTGAGTGCACCATCCTATACAGGCATTGACATAAACAAGCCGATCGTGAAGTATAGCGTGCGGTGCGGTGTGTGCATCAATCTCTCTCTTTCTCTCTGCTGACAGCTCCGTCCTGGCTGCAGTTATGCGTTTAGTGTTTTGTAAGTGACAGTGATCGATCAATACTGCACTTGGGTGGGCTGGGCTGGGCCGGGCGGAGGGGCAAAACGCAGGTGCTAGCAGGTATCTGGGCTGATCCCGCTAACATTGCGTTTTTGGGAATCCTAAACTGCTGGGGATGCTAGTATAGATCTGATCGGATCAGATATTGATCTGTTCAGATACTATACCACTAAGGGAGGCGTATGCTGCGTGCGTGGGTGTTAGCGGTACTGGCGCTAATCTGACACTGCCTGGGGCGACGCATATCACCGCTGGGCGATCAGGGGGCTAAACCTTTATTCGGTAATAAACGGTGGGTGCCCTGACACTATAAAAAATAAACGAACTAACCAGCGTCACCCGTAACAGTTATACGGTGATCAGTGGTGAAAGGGTTAACTAGGGGGCAATCAAGGGGTTAAAATATTTATTAGGTAGTATATGGGGGTCCCTGTCGCTATAAAACGCTGGCGGCGAACCTAAATATTTACGTCCCTAACTAGCGTCACCAGCGACACTAATACAGCGATCAGAAAAATGATCGCTTAGTGACACTGGTGACGGGGGGTGATCAAGGGGTTAAAACTTTATTAGGGGGGTTAGGGGGGTACCCTAGACCTAAAGGGGGCTAACCCTAACTGTCCTAACACAGTAACTGTCACAAACTGACACCATGCAGTAATCAGAAAAAAAAAAACTGCTTGGTGTCAGTTTGTGACAGGGGGGGTGATTGGGGGTGATCGGGAGGGGGGGGCGATCGGGGGGGATCGGGGGTGTTTTGTGTGCCTGGCATGTTCTACTGTGTGTGTAGTGTGTTTTCACTCACAGTGCAGTCTTCTCTCCTCGGCGCCGTAACAGAAAATACCGAGCCGAGGAGAGATGACATAATTTCCTTTGCTGCTGTTTAGCATACAGCAGCAAAGGAATGTTCTCATTGGCCGGCGGCGATCGCGAGGCGGGGCCACGAACGGATGGCCTCCCCCTCACCTCCGATCGCCGGGGGACAAAAGAGGACTGCCTCTGGCACTGGGGGGGGTCCGATCGGACCCCCCACCCGCGGGAGGCAGATCACGTAGATGTACGTGATTTTGCCTGCCCGTGCCATTCTGCCGACGTATATCGGCATGAGGCGGTCCTTAAGTGGTTAATTTAAACGCATTTTAGGGTGTGTCCCCCAAATATGTTTTTGTAGAGTATGTACCTGGTACGTGATCTGACACTTCCAGGCCTGGGGCACGTGCCACCAGCGACCTGCTCCTGCTGTGATTGGACACAGCTGGAGCCAAACAGCTGCTTTGCCGGTTTCGGCGGACCCGCCGATCGTTCAGGAGACAGGCTTAACGGCAGTGGCTTATGTAAACAAGGCAGACCACTGTTCTGTGAAAGGTGAATGTACTGATCCTGTTTTTCTGTTAATCAGGAACACAGATCTTTACCTTCCCCCAGTCAAAGAACCCCTCCCCACACACAGTTAGCAAGCATTCCCTAGGAACACATTTAACCTTTTGATTGCCCCTGATGTTAACCTCTTCTCTGCCAGTGTCATTAGTTTCAGTTAGGTGTTTGATTTGTCTGTCGCAGTATTGCAGTCCCACTATAAGTCACTGACCACTGCCATTACTAGTAAAAAAATAAAATAAAGAAATAATAAAATAAAAATATCCCATAGTTTGTAGAAGCTATAACTTTTGCGCAAAATCAATATACGCCTATTGGGTGTTTTTTTTACCAAAAATATGTAGCAGAATACATATTGTAATTTTTTTTACATTTTTTTTTATTCGGCATGTTTTATAGCAGAAAGTAAAAAAAATATATATATTTTTCAAAATTGATGGTGTATTTTTGTTTATAGCGAAAAAATAAAACCACAGAGATGATCAAATACCACCAAAAGAAAGCTTTATTTGTGGGAAAAAAAGGACATTGACTTTATTTGGCTACAGCGTTGCACGGCTGCTGTCAGTTAACGTATCACAAAAAATGGCCTGATCATGAAGGGGGGTAAACCTTCCGGAGCTGAGGCGGTTAAAGTAAACCTGTAGTGGCTGCAAAAATGCAAACTAAACTTGGGGATGCATAGAAACACCACCAGTTGCGTTAACATTGTTAATTTAGTTAATTTAGCAGTTGCCACCCCCACAGGTACTTCTGGAGCTCCTCAAGTTTATGTGCATACATTTTCTTTCTGATGTTTTGAAATTGCCTATTCCTAAGGAATATTCCTTTCATAGCCGCGTGTGTGTGTGTGTGTCATAGTAGAAGTGGGTTTGCCACAAAACACTGCTATTGCATCATGTTACCTGTACATGTTAATTTATATTCAAGTACAAATGGGAAAAAGTCTCTAGTAAGTCTCTACAAATCCCTTTATATATTTAAATCCTTATTTTGGAAGAACAGTAATTATACCAGACAGAAAAGTCCCATTTGTCAAAAGAAAGTAATTCCCAAGCAGCAGAGATGTATAATTAAAACAATCTTTACTTTGTAATTTACTTTGTCATGTGTAGACATCAGATGTTTGCACCTGCACAGTTTTTATGCCAGTAATTTCCTGTTCATGAACCTTCCATATGCTATTTTGATGATAGTTTTTTGTGAAAATCAGAATTATATTATGCAAACTCAGGCCGCATTAGCTTAAGCATAGGCCTGCATATGGATCTATCTTGGTAGCAAAAAATATGCAATATTACCATTATTTACCATTTTATCTATCCGTTCCTTGCTATTTAAAGGGATTAGAGAGGAAGGAAGGTTGACCCAGGTGTAATACAGTATGACATTTTTCAATGATTCAATGGGTGTAAACATGTCATTGCAACAATGACTATACTCTTACTCAAGGTGTGTTATTTAACAGTATATGATATTACATCAGTGATAATGTCACCTGCTCCTATAAGACCTTCTATACTATCATCAACTTATGCAGTAACATTAGCAGGAGTTTTATAGTGTATTATGACAACTAATGACAGGTCCATATGATCTAAAGTTGCAGTCATGTATATGCAAATTTGAACTGTATACTGTATGTTCGCTTGAGTCTTCCCTAATTTTGAAGCCTGCATAAACAGCCTATAGATCTCTGATGTGAGCCATCTTCACCAGATGTTCAGTGTTGGGTTCGAGTTAGATCTGTGTTACATGCCTATTTGACCACTCTATAACTTGAGAGTCTGACTCCTCTGGTTTGAAGGCTTGCTGGAAACACTGTGGTGTTGTGTGTTACCAGCACTGAAGCTGGTGCAGAGCTGTCATCTGTCTTTCCTTCACCAATTATATGGACTTTATTTTCTTTATTTAATTTGTGATTAGTGCTGCATACCAGTTATTTTTAGTTTTTTATTTGTAATCAACAAAGTATTGCTGGCTGCTTTTTTATATAGAATTGTATTATAGGTAGCACAGATTATTCCGTGATTGTTTACGGTAATGAATTTCACTGGTATAAGTAACGATTTTTACTGAATGAGTTCAGTGTCTTTTGTTTTGATTAGCTGTGATTGGTCAAAGCTTATCACATGGTACATATGGGCTGTGATTGGCCCTGTTTGTACCATGTGATCACTATGACTAATCACAGCTAGCAACACAATTGTATACAATAAATGGCGTGAAAGGAAGCCATCCGTTGTTTACAATTGTCATGTGATGTGATGACATCACAGAGCTAGTCCAAGCTAGGGAAATATTGCAACAATATGGTTGGTATCCTCCCACAACCCTGGACCAGCAACTGGCTTAGCCTCTCAGCGAGCCACTGAGAGCTTGAGCCAGCCACTTCCACCCTCTCCACAGCCCATGTGCTCCAGTGAGCGCGAGGGGGGGGGGGGGCAGAGCAGACAGCTGCCAAATTAGTGATAAGCTGTGTACAAATAATTTTATATATATATATATATATATATATATATATATATATAAAATTATAAATTCATATTTAAAAAAATGGAAATAGTGATAGTGTGTTTCCCAAAGCGTCACCAACTATAACCACTAAGTGCTCATGGGTGCGGATAGATCGATGAATACCTTTATGAAAAGTATTAACTAAACCGTATATTTAAAAATAAATAACAAATAAATGACATGTACACGTAAAATTCATAATAATAAGAATAATAAACCACATCTAACTCCTGTTCTGTGCTGAGCAGAATTGCAAAAAAACAGCAGCTGCTGAATATTCTTACTCGAGGTAAGTACAATGCAACTATTAAACAATCACACACCAAACAGTTTGACAGCAGCGCTATTAGTATCCTTTAAAAATTATTAATTATATGAAGTAAATTGAGGACAGTCTGAAGTTTAAACGGCAGTCAAATAATGTTCTTCTTATTACGAGATACAGACTAATATATATATCATCCAAAATACTATCAGGACCTAATTGAGATCAAAAGTGCATCTTTCCCACTGAGGGTTATTCAGAGTCTCTATAGGTAGAAAAAAATTAAAACGGAGAAACAGTGCATATATGATCCTTCAGCTTTCAATGAATATATTAAATCACTGCTGAGTCGCTGGAAATTCTCTTAAAGATTCAAACCTTACCAGACCATGGTGGGTCAGACAGCATGCGAACAAAATGGGATGAAAAGTAGTCATCACAGATGGTTAGACGTAAGTGTTCATTAGCTGACAAGCAGGGACGGTCTTTCTCTCGGAGCTGCTCATTCATATGTAAAAACAAAAGAGGGCTCCATAGTGTGATACCGATTAAGAAAAGAGTTTTATTAATAAAAGATCTCCCCCCCTGTAGCAAGTACACTTACATAAAACAAAAGCAAGAAAAGCATATGTAACGATCGCTATCTCTAAGAACACCACGGAGGTCAATGATGACAGGACAGCGCGATATTCAAAACAGCGTCAAGACTTCACGCATACACATTACACTGGCAGTTGTATAGCCATGCCTCTGACGTGTTTTGTCATCTAGGACATCATCTGAGGGTGTGGCTATACAGTACGACTTCACCCTTAATATATCTTAACCAATTAATGATTTTTGGATTAGCTTAACCCGCTGTGTGCTCGTCTTTCTCACTGGTGTCAGACGGACCTTGCTCGGACTAATGCATAAAGCCCGTCTAAAGTCAATGAATATGTGTCATACATAGTACAATAGGATGTTCCCCATATTGTTCCTCACAATGTTAACATGCAAGCATGAACGGAAATGGTATATACAATATCGCCAATCAGAATTTCCATAAAATTTCCATATATCTACTGGTTATATTATGGTCATAGAACCATACACATGCCGATAAAGCCATATCAAATCGTGGTAGCAAGCACATCTCATACGAGATGGCCCAGCTGTAAACCAAGTGTTATATTAAATCCACCCGTATAGATCTATTTAATGCTACATGTGTATTTCTACAAGATGTTATAACCAATGTCATTCATAGCTGTATCGATACAGGTGAAAACAGAAAGCCCACTGTAGCGCAGTAGAAACACTTAATCCAATTACTGAATAACAACAGTGACGGTGGTAGCTGCCGGGTGAAGTTAAACACTCGGATGCTCCGATATAGTCACCGATGCGCACTTCAAAATTGTTACATTACATGAATAGGTAATTTCCCGACTTGAAACCAAGTGGATTTTCCTTATGGGCACACTTATGCCACATGGCATGAACATTGAATTGGATTTAAATTGTTTTATAAGTGATTATTAATCTCTTATTATTACTATTTTAATTAATTTAATTTGTTATATATTACACAGATTGCTATGTCCTTATTATTATAATTAATGAGGATGAGGTAAAGTTTAGTTAATTTAAACCATCTGGATGTGAGTAGTACCAATAGCATCAGGTCTATATGAAAGCTCTCCCTTCTGATTTAATTATTCCCTTTATTTTAAAAATTAATTTATTGTTAAAATGTATTATCAAGTTATTCAGTTATAAGGGAATAACATGAGTTTAATATCCCAACACTAATGTCATTCAACACAAATAGTGTATGAATATATATGATCACTATTATCATATTTTATGGGTTCCTTGTCTTACAATTAATAATAATAATAACTTTCTCACTAGAATGATTCGAGCATGAATAAACACTGAGTCTAACTATTAGCCTTTAGCAGTGTGATTCTAGAATGAACAAATTCTTAGTTATTTTATTTTAACCAAAGTCCCCCTTATAGTCATAGGATTTTAAGAATATGGTAGTTAAATATATGTGTATTGTGTATTGCGCATTTGTGAGGTGTGGAATTCTCTGTGTGCCCACCCATTATTGCGCATACACTGAGTATTAATATTGTGCTATAGCGGGCTTTATTAGAACTGATTTTAATTTGATTCATTGCACACAGATTGAATAGCAAAGTTGTGTGGAAATGAGCTCAACATACTCCCATTCTGTTCACCTCATTTTACATATTTACATTTTTATATGTTTATATGTCTACAGTATATGTAATATAGTCCACATTAAGGAGGTTTACCATCCGTCAAATGAGCTATCGGTTTTTAACTTTTGTGTTAACCTATTAGCCATTTAAAGTAGTCACTGAGGAAGGATATATTATGCAGCATTACATGAAGTCCTTTCAATGATAACATATCCCCTTTGGAAATTATGTGTATATATATACGTATCGGTTCATGTACGCACCTGTGAGATATGTTTAGATGTATTGTATACTGATTACCTATTCATGTAATGTAACAATTTTGAAGTGCGCATCGGCGACTGTATCGGAGCATCCGAGTGTTTAACTTCAACCAACAGCTACCACCGTCACTGATGTTATTCAGTAATTGGATTAAGTGTTTCTACTGCGCTACAGTGGGCTTTCACTTTTCACCAGTATCCATGCAGCTATGAATGACATTGGTTATAACATCTTGTAGAAATACACATGTAGCATTAAATAGATCTATACGGGTGGATTTAATATAACACTTGGTTTGCAGCTGGGCCATCTCGTATGAGATGTGCTTGCTACCACGATTTGATATGGCTTTATGGGCATGTGTATGGTTCCATGACCATAATATAACCAGTAGATATATGGAAATTTTATGGAAATTCTGATTGGTGATATTGTATATACCATCTTCCGTTCATGCTTCCATGTTAACATTGTGAGGAACAATATGGGGAACATCGTATTGTACTATGTATGATACACATTTATTGACTTTAGATGGGCTTTATGCATTAGTCCGAGCAAGGTCCGTCTGATACCAGTGAGAAAGACGAGCACACAGCGGGTTAAGCTAATCCAATAATCATTAATTGGTTAAGATATATTAAGGGTGAAGTTGTACCGTATAGCCACACCCTCAGATGATGTCCTAGATGATGAAACACGTCAGGGGCGAGGCTATACCACTGCCAGTGTAATGTATATGTGTGAAGTCTTGACGCTGTTTTGAATATCGCGCTGTCCTGTCATCATTGACCTCCGCGGTGTTCTTAGAGATCGTTACATATGCTTTTCTTGCTTTTGTTTTATGTAAATGTACTTGCTACAGGGGGGAGATCTTTTATTAATAAAACTCTTTTCTTAAACGGTATCACAATATGGAGCCCTCTTTTGTTTTTGCATATGAATGAGCGGCTCCGAGAGAAAGACCGTCCCTGCTTGTCAGCTAATGAACACTTACGTCTGACCATCTGTGATGACTACTTTTCATCCCATTTTGTTCGCATGCTGTCTGACCCACCATGGTCTGGTAATGTTTGAATCTTTAAGAGAATTTCCAGTGACTCAGCAGTGATTTAATATATTCATTGAAAGCTGAAGGATCATATATGCACTGTTTCTCCGTTTTAATTTTTTTCTACCTATAGAGACTCTGAATAACCCTCAGTGGGAAAGATGCACTTCTGATCTCAATTAGGTCCTGATAGTATTTTGGATGATATATATATTAGTCTGTATCTTTTAATAAGAAGAACATTATTTGACTGCCGTTTAAACATCAGACTGTCCTCAATTTACTTCATATAATTAATAATTTTTAAAGGATACTAATAGCGCTGCTGTCATACTGTTTGGTGTGTGATTGTTTTATATAAATTCATATTCACAAATATTACATTTTTCAAGTTACATAGGGGTTGATTTACTAAAACTGGAGAGTTTTCAAAATCTGGTGCAGCTGTGCATGGTAGCCAATCAGCTTCTAACTTCAGCTTGTTCAATTAAGCTTTGATAAGAAAACATGGATGCTGATTGGTTTCTATGCAGAACTGCACCAAATTTTGCACTCAGTTTTAGTCAATCAACCCCATAAATCAACCTCATAGTCACAAAGCTAAAGTTTTGTGACTATGGGGTTGATTTACTGAGGGCAGCACTCTTCCTGATGAAGCCGTTGTCGGCGGAACATGTTGGCGAAAACATCAGTGTAGCCTTTTTGAAAGAAAGAGACATCAGATCTCTTGTTGTATTTGTGACATAAAACAACATATGTTAATGTGTTTTTAAATGACTGCTTAATAAAAATGTTAAAAACATTTTTAAATGATTTGTAATGTATAGCACCTTAGAAAACTCATATGCAGTTCAAATTTGCTTATACATTACTATTGGAAATGTTGGTTCCATTTTTGTGAACTATCTTCAGTAACAACCTACATATGAAGTTGCAGTCAGTTTACCATCTGCTATTTCTGCAATCATACACAGCAGTACAAAGTTTAGTGGGTAAGACTGCACAGTCCTATATTGGGTCTGCAGCACCTGGGATTAAGTTGTAAGACCAGCAATCCAAATCTGACACCTAAACTATACAGAGTTCTAATAATAGGAACTTCAGCTTTGTAAACATAGTGTTTTGTGTATTTAAAAAAGTCTACAATTTTGCAGTACAACAGCAAATGTTCTCAGGCCACAACGCTCTATTGGCCTTTCCTACCTGTGCTGCACTAGGGAATCCAGGGACTCCCATACACTGTTAATGTTGTTGGGTGGCTCCCACTTAGGAGAGTTATCCAGATGAGCCACCCCGTGTGGAGTTTCCGAGTTCATATAAGCAACAATGGCATCCTGGCACAATGTGTTATTATGATGCTATGGCTGCTAGAATTTTGCATCTTTGCTCATTTAGTCAAAGATACACTCCTGGGACTCTACACATCAAACATTCCGAGGACTCATTCAAATAGGCATCAAGACAAGGTACTTAGTGTACATCCCTAATTCCTATTGAGCTCTTCCTAATGCCCAGGACTAAACAATGAGGAGAATCAACCAAAACTGCAGCAAACAGAATGTGGAGCAGTTGTGCATGGCAACCAATCAACTTATATCTTTTTCAAAGCTTAACTGAACATGTTGAAAATAGGAGATAATTGGTTGGCATGCACAGCTGCTTCAGATTTTGTCTGCTCTAGTTTTGATAAACTCTCTCGATGTATGGAGTGGGGAAAAAATACCCAGTACAATAGAAATGCAAACACGAGCCCCCCCCCTGATACATTGTAAAACTGAAGCTTGTGTGTAAGGAGATTAAAAGTTGACTGACATTCCAGGTGCATAGGCTACTGGGATTACTTGTGTTTTATATCCAGAAGTATTCTCTGATGATAGTACAATAAGCTTTTACCATTCATTTTCTAAAACTCAGATCTGAAAGACCTCCAAATACATTTCTAAATATGCTATAATGGCAATAAATCTGGAAATGCAATTTCAGGATGATATTAAATTTATTTGATCATTATTTGTTTAAGAAATTATTTCCTATCACCATCTCTTGCTCGTCAAAATCACAAATAGCCACTCAGTGTGCTTCAATAACCAATAATTTTGCTTAGAAGCTTCCTATGAATATCTGAAGTGCCATAATTTTCTTAACTTGAAAATAACAGCGTATTCTTTATTGTTTTAAGCTACATTCACTTATCATAAAGTGGAAAGATAAATAGAGGGTCAGTCAATGTTACAACAAAGCAAATGGAAGCTGTCTTATACCGATTAAACGTAATCCTTTAAAATGTCCTTGATGCTGCAGCTGCTATATGAATAAATGCAGGAAACTGCAATGACACACAGAAAACAAAAGTTTTCTGTGTGTCATGGTCGCACCAGAATACAGTATTACTCTGCATTCCAGAGCTGTGCGATATTATGCAGGGAGCTGGTAAGTGGATCAATGACCTATTATTGCCCTATTTGCTGCCATTGTGCAGATCCTTTGTCAAGTTCAATCATCTTTTGCCTTACTCAATATTACACTTGCATGCTAGTAAGCACTGTTAGTCCTATTTGACCAGAGCTTATAACATGGAACCTTAGCTCATTATATGACCCCTCCAACTTCAGTGTCCTAAGGAGCCTATTGTCATTTTAAGATTATCTCACTGGGTTCAGGATTATACAACAACATTACTGTAAGTGTGCCAATGTCTTCAAGGGCCCCAATGTAGCTGGCAGAAGACAAATTTTGAGGACTGTACATAGTTCACTTGCTGTTGAGAGTAGTTACCATTACATTGCAATTTTCTTTTTTAAGAGGCCTAGGCTTAGCTTCCGCATTGCAAGAGCCCTTTGGCAACTTATCCTCTAACTGTGTTGATACCTTTATTGGTTGCCTTTTTACTACTCATTTAGTAAGGGGGGGTACAGTTTATGCTGGTCAGATCTGAGTTCATTTCAGTACCTCAAATATCTCAAGATATGTCAGATCAAAGGAAAGGTAAAGCTCTACCTGCATTTGAGATAACCATTGACACTAATATGGAATGTTTTAAATTGCATCAATATTAATGTATAACAGACTTCCCAAGTCTCCTGCGAAGTGTGGGAGACTCCCGCATTTTGGCTGCGGCTCTCGCACACCCGCGAGTGCCAGGCGATCTCCCGGGCGCAGGGCCCATCCTGGATGGAAGTGGGGTATTATCCCCACCCTGCACACATGGAATGCTCCCCAGCTTCACAGCTGGGGATGATCGATGTGGCAGAGAGAGGACAGCTATGAGCACTGATCTCCCTGTATAGCTTTTCAGCTGACAGCATCATTGTCTCCTCTCCAGCCCCCCATGTCCTCCTCCTCTGGCTCCATGTCCTCCTCCAGCCACATGTCCTCCTCCTCTGGCTCCATGTCCTCCACCCCGTGTCCTCCTCCTACGGATCCATGTCCTCCACCCCCCCTCCTCCCCCGCAGCCGGCTTCCTCTTCTCCTCAACCACCGGCTGCTGTGGGGGATGTCAGGATGGAGAGCGGAGGAAGGGACCAGTAGATCTGTCATTTACTGGTCCCTTCCTTTTTCTAAATGGGACACAGTGAGCGAGGTCACTCCTGTGTCCTGTGAAAACTAAGCAGAGTAACCTGTATTTACTCTGCTCAGTTTATGAATGGAAAGTCTCCTCTCCATTCATCTTCAGTGCAGATAAGGGAATGCGGAATATGTGTCCTCAGTCCCTTTCTCTGTCTCAAATCTGAGATGTCAGGGGTCTGTTTAGACCCCTGATATATCACCAAAGAGTCCCCCAACAGATACAAAAAAAATGCAACCAATATTAAATAATTAAACTGTAAAAAATTATAAAAAATAAAATTGTAAAAAAATATATAAAATGAAAATTTACTGACACCACTCCAACCTGCCCTACCAACACTGCCCCAACCCCCTCCAACCATAAAGCATTGTGAAAATAAATTAAAACAAATTAAATTGTAAAAAAATAAGACACTACTGATACCATCCACTGCTGTACTAGACACTACTGATACCATCCACTTCTGTACTGACACCGTCCGCTACCCCCCACCCCCAAAAATAAAATTGTAAAAAAAATAATAAAACTAAAATAAATTCTGACACTGTACACTGCCCCACTGACACCATCCACTGGCACCTAAAAAGTATTTTGAGAAAATGAAAAAAAAATACATATAAAATTGTAAAAAAATAATAATAAAAATAAAGAGCTGCTGACACTTTCCACTGCCCTACTGACACCATCCTGCACATACTACCCACCGCTGGACACTCCACACTCCTCACCTGCACATTATACCCACTTACATACATTCTGCACTCATCTACTGCATATACTACCCACCTCCATACACTCCACACTCCTCGCCTACACATACTACTCACTGCAGTACACTCCGCACCATTCAATCCCTATTTAACATTACTGCATTCTGCACTATGTAAGTCATCTCAGACTATTAAACCACACCCCTTTAAGCCACACCCAATATGTAGCGCAATTTAAGCCATGCTCACATTTTGCCATGGGGGGTTGCACCACCTCCCTGAAATGAGCTTGCCACCTCCCTGAAATGAGTGAGTGAGTGAGTGAGTGACTTGTATAGCACTACCTATGCGAACTGAATTGCCTCAGGGCGCTTATTTGCTGCCGGTGTCCATCTGCAGTATAGCACGGTCCTTTTTGCCCTATGGGGTCCTGACAAGCTTACAATGCATACACATATTTGGCCAATTTTTCGACAGGATCTAATTAACCTACCAGCATGTCTTTGGAGTGAGCTTGCCACCTCCCTGAAATTAGTTTTTGCAGGTTGGGATGTCTGGTATAAGCATAAATGGCTAACTCAAAAAATGCCCATTAACCACAACTCCCAGCTGCTTATATAATATTTAGGCAATATGTATGATTCCATCCTACATTAAACCCCAACACAACATTGAAATAAAACAATCACATTTTATTTCATATGCTTCATATCAGTGCAGTTCCAAAGTGTAAAATCTCCACTTTCTCTTTACTTTCTACTACGAGGTATCCCCACCAAAGGGGACCTCCAGATGCAAAGGAACTGATCTGAGACTGACAGCCATTTAAAAGGGAGACAAATTAACTGACAGTAACTAAAAATAATGAAGCTAAAAGAAGAAGCCATAAGATGAATCCACAATAAGACCACAATAATTACCCTAATTAATGTATATATATTGTGGAGAGGCGACCCCAGGTCATGGTGTGTATTAGCACCTTCAGCCTGGTTTTTGCAAAGGCAGGCATGATGATTGCACACCTGTGGGCTGGATTTATATTCCCCTCAGGAAGAGAGCTCAGGGCTCACACTTGGGAACAGCTCCACCCTACAGGCAGGTGGCCTGCTGTAGGAGTTGGGAGGGCTTTCAGATGAAGGTGGCTCCACGAAAGAGAGACAGGTGGTCTCTAGGAGTCTGAGCATGTATGTCTGCAGGAGGCAGATGTGGCCCACGACCAAGCAGCATGCAGCTGAGCAAGTAAGCTCCAGGAGGGACTTTGACTAAGTAAGATTGAGTGAGCCAGGAAGTTTTTCTGTTATACAATGATGGTGGAACCCCCTGTGAGGGAAGACTTTCTGTGAAGTTTGTTTCATTTAAATAAAATTGGGCTGCCACGCCCTTAAAAAAAAACAGTCTGGACTGACTGGTGTTCCTGAAAACGCATACACCACTTGAGCATAATCACCCCAGATTGTTACAGTCTGGTGGAGAAAGTGGCCTTGGGCATGGATGGAGCTGGTCCAGATCCTCGCCTGCTAGAAACCGTGAGTGTCAAGAGACTGTATGTATTGCTGTTGCTGTGTGAAGCAAAGTGATGTGTGCTGTGTCTCAGCCTTAAGGAGACAGTACACCAAAACATTTTTTTTTCAAAAGGAACTGTGTCCCTGGCTGCAGAGATGGGCCGTTCAAAGGGAAAAAGTTCTGCAGGTAGAGTGCGGTCTCCCATGGTAACCAGAGACAAAGTGACGTCTGGATGGTGGAGCTGCTATGAGGAGGTAGCTCACTATTCCCACAAAGAGGGCTGGGATGCCCGAGAAAAGTCATCTGGATGGTGGGGCCGCTATGAAGAGGTGGCTCACAGTTCCCACAAAGAGGCCTGGGATGCCCAAAAATCTGTTGCTTCATTCTGTGATCGCATGGGGAAAGGTGCCAGGAAAATCTCTACAAAGAGAATGGAGTCTCCCATAGCAACCGTGAAAATGTTTGTGGCAAAGTGCCTACCATTCCAATTGGCAACAGGAAACCTGTTTGGCCAGCAATGTTGGCCTGCAACCAGGTGGGGGCATTGGCCTGTGAGAGCACAACCAAGGAGGGACGACGCCCTCAATTGAAGGTTCAGAAACCTGTCATCTGGATTGGTAAGACTATTCCTGTTTCTTATGTGAAAGAGACTGTTCATGTATTTGATGCCGGTGAAGTGGTGGCAAATCCGGTGGGGAGATACACTTCTGAGAAGGATTTGTTGCGATGCAGTGTAAATGATGAGTTACTGCAATGTAATATGAGGACTGATAAGGACTTGTCTTCAGGCAGTCTGCTGTATAGCAGGAAGACAAGTGGTGAAAATGTGCTGTTGCAGCCAGAGATGTCAGGAGTGACCATTAAGAGATGTATGCCAAACCGTGGAAGTCAGGAATGATAGTGAGAATTGTATTTCTGACAATGCTGATGATGTTCATGATCATGTTCTTGAAAAATGTAGTACTGACAAGAAAAGTGTTTCAGATGCTGTTGAGCCTCTTGGTCTGTCTATGCCTCCTTGGGCGGATGCAGAGCTATGGAGCATAAACTATTGGGAAAACTGGGCCAAGAGACGAATAGCAGAGCTAAAAGAAATTTCTGTGGCTAAGAGTAGTGGACGCTATGGCTCCTGTGCCAGGAGAGGTGTCTGCAGAACGGCCTATAGGCCAAGGTGCACGGGTTGTTGCAGACACTAATCCTCTCACAGACTGAAGGTCCCATCAAGTGTAAAGGCACAGCAGAAGTTTTGTCCACAATGAAAAAAAGAGAAAATGTGTATTTTGTGTTAGACATGCTTAATGAAATGTTAGCATCATAGAGTGTATAGCCAGTGTATATCCTGCTGTCCTCTCCTATGTTTGGAGAACTTGTACCACGGGGTACAGCTGATTGGAGCTGGATATTGCAGGCTATACTCTGCAGAAATCACAATTGCTTGAACCATTTAATACAATGTGTGGTGTTAATGTGGAAAGTTGTCTCACAGTGTGCTGGATTGCTTCATACAAAGGTTGTGTATGAGAGGCACTCTGGAGCTCTGTTGGACAAGCCAGAGGTATAAGAAATACCAGCGGTAAAATAAATTGGTGTGGGAAAAAATGTTGTGCAAGAACAGTCGCTGATGGAGTGTTGGACAACAGGGGGCAATGTGAGACTGTGGGAAGGTCCAATAGGGAGTAACTGCTGGCCTGTGTGTGGTCCCTCCTCAGACACTGTCCTAGCAGGTGATGGGACAAGAGTTCTTGGTGATGTTGAATTGTGCATATTTGAGAAGTTGGTTTCCAAGGGTAAGCACACAGGTATTACCGAACCTGGAAAACAGATAGTGCTGGTTGAAGTTGAGCCAGGTACTCAGAGAAGTCAGTTCCTGATAGTGGGTGTAGAAGTGTGCCTCCTACAGTCCTTGGAGAGTAGGTCTGGGGGAGGTGAAAAGAAAGGGAGGACCCCAAAAATTAGGGAGAAGTGCATGTGGAAGCACACCCGGAAAAAGAGGTGGGTGGAGTGCCCCTTTAGGAAGAAGGGTTTTGTATTTCTCCCTTCGGTGCAAATCAGGAGGGGGATATGTGGAGAGGCGGCCCCAGGCCACGGTGTGTATTAGCATCTTCAGCCTGGTTTTTGCAGGGACAGGCATGATGATTGCACACCTGTGGGCTGGGTTTATATTCCCCTCAGGAAGAGAACTCAGGGCTCACACTTGGGAACAGCTCCACTCTACAGGCAGGTGGTCTGGTGTAGGAGTCAGGAGGGCTTTCAGGTGGAGACGGCTCCACAAAAGAGAAACAGGTGGTCTCTAGGAGTATGGGCGTGTATGTCTGCAGGAGGCAGATGTGGCCCGCGACCAAGCAGCAAGCAGCTGAGCAAGTAAGCTCCAGGAGGGAGTTTGACTAAGAGTGAGTGAGCCAGGAGGCTGAAGTTTTTCTGTTATACAATGATGGTGGAACCCCCTGTGAGGGAAGACTTTCTGTGAAGTATGTTTCGTTTAAATAAAATTGGGCTGCCACGTCCCTAAAAAAAAATACAGTCTGAACTGACCGGTGTTCCTGAAAACGCATATACAAATTGAGCATAATCAACCCAGATTGTTACAATATATAGAGCAGTCTGAGGATTTGAGAACAGAAATTGTGGAAAAGTATGGAAAATCTGAAGTTTACAAGTCCATCTCCAGAGATATTAATGTTCCTGTGTCCACTGTGCGCAACATTGTCAAGAAGATTACAGCCCATGGCACTGTAGCTAATCTCCCAAATTTTACATTGAGGGTGCCAATAATTGTGTCCAGTCCAGTTTTGGACTTTTGCATGGAATGTGTCAGATTTGGCTTTTTGTAATTTTTTTTGGGCGAAGTGGTACATTGTATGACAGAAATGCATGAGTGCCAATATTTTTGACTGTGTGTGTGTATGTATGTATGTATGTATGTATGTATATATGTATATATATATATATATATATATATATATATATATATATATATATATATATATATATATATATATATATATATATATATATATAAATATAATGAAAATGAATGGGGGGTGGAGTTGCCAAACCCCTGGCTGTATTATGTAGCTGTACAACTCACAGGGTCAGAACCTAGTCAACTAGATCCCACTAACCTAATTAATCTGCATACTACCAAAGTGGCAGGTATTCCCTCGGGCCTGGAGGCACTGGTGCTCGGCAAATCTAATGAGCTATTCTCCACTTATGCATTATTGTAAAGAAATCTGGAATATAGCCAAGCAATTCCAGCAAGTTTCAGGTTTCACTGTATACAGCCCAGTTTAGTGCAACAACATGTAACTGGCAACAATCTCAAATAGGGAAAAAAGGGGGGATGGGATTATTACGGTGCCACCAATGAAATAGAACAATTTTGTTATAAAATCATCTTAAAAGGACTAAAAAATGTACATTAAACATACATACATAGAAAAATCTCAAAAACACAAAAACATGAGTGCAGTTCAAGATATTGACCGTCACCAATGATGTTGAAGGGTGATCATTGGTCATTTGTTCCCAACTAGTTTCGCCAAAACATTGGCTTCATCAGGGGAATGTATAGATTAATACAGAGAATAAAAACACTGAAACAGAAGAAAAGGAGTATGTTATTAAATCCACATAATCTTGCAACGTTGAGGTGAACCATCACATCGCAAAACGGTCAAATTACTGTTCAACCATATCCCCGGCTAGATGAAAATCTAAGTGCAGTTCCTTCTAAGTCTTAAGAATTGGCTATAGGGTATGCTATCTAATAATGGCTGGGGGTGTGCACTAGCTGCATGTAAAATTGTATTGCCCGATGAGGGCTTATGATATAACGATGAATGTAAGATCCCGTTCTTACCTAAATGTATTTGTAAATCCAGAAAATTTATCTTGGTTTGACTACATTCCATTGTAAAACTTAGGTTAAAGGTACTTACAGCCAGCAAGTCCATCAGCCGAGAAAGGTCATCTCGACCACCCGACCATAGAATGAAAACATCATCAATATACCTGTACCAGGCTACAATGTGTGAAAGCAAATCTGACATGGATTCTTGGGAAAACAAATCCCTCTCCCACCCCCCCAGGTACAGGTTGGCATAGGAAGGGGCACATTTAGTCCCCATAGCCACCCTCTGTACCTGGAGGAAGTGGGAGGAACCAAACATAAAAACATTTCTAGTTACAATAAACTCAAGCAGCCGGAGAACAAACCGGCTGTAACCATCAAAAGATGATCCTCATTCCTGAAGATGGGTACGGGTTACTTCATATGGCGGGGTATGGCGGGGTATGGCGGAGTATGGCGGAGTATGGCGGAGTATGGCGGAGTATGGCAGGGTAATGTGGGGTATTGCAGGGTAATGTGGGGCTTTGCAGAGTATTGTGGGGATATTCCAGGGTAATGTGGGGCTTTGCAGAGTATTGCACTGTAGTAGGGATGGCTGAGCATGGATGGATGGATGGCTGGATGTCTCTGTGCAGCGCTGTGGGCACTACACATCCAGCCCACAGCGCTGCAGACATCCATCCATCCCCCTCTCCACTCACTGTGTACCGATCGGTACACAGGAGGGGAGGAGAGGAACCGGCGTCATCAGATAAAGCCGATCTGTTTACATGTGATCACGCCGTCATTTGACGGCGCGATCACATGGTAAATGGCCACGATCAGCGGCCATTTACTGGGATCCGTGATGCGCCGGGTCCTCTGGACCCATCGGTCACGGATGTGTTCGGGTGCGCGCCCCAGGCGGCGCGCGAGAGGGGAATTCTGGGAGGACGTCATAGTACGCCCTCCCAGAATTATCCAACCGCCCTGCAGCCATCATTCGGCTATGGGCCGGTTGGTAAGTGATTAAAACTACCCTCGGCTATTGCATTGCCGACAATACACATAGAAGTTCATTGATAAAAACGGCATGGGAATTCCCCGAACCAAAATTAAAAAAAAAATGATGTGGGAGTCCCCCTAAATTTAATACCAGGCCCTTCAGGTCTGGTATGGATATTAAGGGGAACCCCGGCCAAAATTTTTTTTAAAAATGACGTGGGGTTCCCCCTAAATTCCATACCAGACCCTTCAGGTCTGGTATGGATTTTAAGGGGAACCCCGCGCCAAAAAAAGAAAAAAAGGCGTGGGGTCCCCCCAAAAATCCATACCAGACCCTTATCCGAGCACGCAACCTGGCAGGCAGCGGGAAAAGAGGGGTGGGACGAGAGTGCGGCCCCCCTCCTGAACCGTACCAGGCCACATGCCCTCAACATTGGGAGGGTGCTTTGGGGTAGCCCCTCAAAACACCTTGTCCCCATGTTGATGAGGACAAGGGCCTCATCCCCACAACCCTGGCCGGTGGTTGTGGGGGTCTGCGGGCGGGGGGCTTATCGGAATCTGGAAGCCCCCTTTAACAAGGGGACCCCCAGATCCCGGCCCCCCCCTGTGTGAAATGGTAAGGGGGTACTTACCCCTACCATTTCACTAAAAAACTGTCAAAAATGTTAAAAATGACAAGAGACAGTTTTTGACAATTCCTTTATTTAAATGTTTCTTCTTTCTTCTATCTTCCTTCATCTTCTGGTTCTTCTGGTTCTTCCTCCGGCGTTCTCGTCCAGCATCTCCTCCGCGGCGTCTTCTATCTTCTTCTCCTCGGGCCGCTCCGCACCCATGGCATGGGGGGAGGCTCCCGCTTTTCTCTTCTTCTTTTCTTCTCTTCTTCTCTTCTTCTCTTCTTCATTTTCTTCTCCAGGCTGCTCCGCACCCATGCTGGCATGGAGGGAGGCTCCCGCTGTGTGACGATGCTCTTCGTCTGACAGTTCTTAAATAACGGGGGGGGGCACCAGGTGACCCCGCCCCCCCTCTGACGCACAGGACATGACGGGACTTCCCTGTGGCATTCCCCGTGACGTCACAGGGAAGTCCCGCCAAGTCACCGTGCGTCAGAGGGTCACCGGGTGCACCCGCCCCCCGTTATTTAAGTACTGTCAGAAGAGGAGCGCCGTCACACAGCGGGAGCCTCCCTCCATGCCAGCATGGGTGCGGAGCGGCCCGGAGAAGAAAATGAAGAAGAGAAGAAGAGAAGAAAAGAAGAAAAGAGCGGGAGCCTCCCCCCATGCCATGGGTGCGGAGCGGCCTGAGGAGAAGAAGATAGAAGACGCCGCGGAGGAGATGCTGGACGAGAACGCCGGAGGAAGAACCAGAAGAGCCAGAAGAACCAGAAGATGAAGGAAGATAGAAGAAAGAAGAAGCATTTAAATAAAGGAATTGTCAAAAACTGTCTCTTGTCATTTTTAACATTTTTGACAGTTTTTTAGTGAAATGGTAGGGGTAAGTACCCCCTTACCATTTAACACAGGGGGGGCAGGATCTGGGGTTCCCCTTGTTAAAGGGGGCTTCCAGATTCCGATAAGCCCCCCGCCCGCAGACCCCCACAACCACCGGCCAGGGTTGTGGGGATGAGGCCCTTGTCCTCATCAACATGGGGACAAGGTGTTTTGGGGGGCTACCCCAAAGTACCCGCCCAATGTTGAGGGCATGTGGCCTGGTACGGTTCAAGAGGGGGGGCCACACTCTCGTCCCCCCTCTTTTCCTGCGGCCTGCCACATTGCGTGCTCGGATAAGGGTCTGGTATGGATTTTTGGGGGGACCCCACATCGTTTTTTTTTGGCGCGGGGTTCCCCTTAAAATCCATACCAGACCTGAAGGGTCTGGTATGGAATTTAGGGGGAACCCCACATAATTTTTTTTTTTTAACTTTGGCCGGGGTTCCCCTTAATATCCATACCAGACCTGTAGGGCCTGGTATGGAATTTAGGGGGACTCCCACATCATCTTTTTTTTTTTTAATTTTGGTTCGGGGTTCCCCTTTGGGGAATTCCCATGCCGTTTTTATCAATGAACTTCTATGTGTATTGTCGGCAATGCAATAGCCGCGGGTAGTTTTAAATGGGTTTTTTCCTTCAAAATGTCATTTTGCTGTCAGACTGTTCTAAACACAGGAAACATGCGCCCCTTTACAGGCATACTATAGACACCCCCCAGGTACGAAATTTAAAGGGATATTGCACTTTTATTGTTTGACTTTAACCACTTCAGCCCCGGAAGGATTTACCCCCTTCCTGACCAGAGCACTTTTTACAATTTGGCACTGCGTCGTTTTAACTGCTAATTGCGTGGTCATGCAATGCTGTACCCAAACGAAATTTGCGTCATTTTCTTCCCACAAATAGAGCTTTCTTTTGATGGTATTTGATCACCTCTGCCATTTTTATTTTTTGCGCTATACACGGAAAAAGACCGAAAATTTTGAAAAAAAATGATATTTTCTACTTTTTGTTCTAAAAAAAATTCAATAAACTCAATTTTAGTCATACATTTAGGCCAAAATGTATTCGGCCACATGTCTTTGGTAAAAAAAATGTCAATAAGTGTATATTTATTGGTTTGCGCAAATGTTATAGCGCCTACAAACTAGAGTACATTTTCTGGAATTTACACAGCCTTTAATTTATGACTGCCTATGTCGTTTCTTGAGGTGCTAAAATGGCAGGGCAGTACAAAATCCCCACAAATGACACCATTTTGGAAAGTAGACACCCCAAGGAAATTGCTGAGAGGCATGTTGAGCCCATTGAATATTCATTTTTTTTGTCCCAAGTGATTGAATAATGACAAAAAAAAAATAAAATTACTAAAAGTTGTCACTAAATGATATATTGCTCACACAGGCCATGGGCATATGTGGAATTGCACCCCAAAATACATTTAGCTGCTTCTCCTGAGTATGGGGATACCACATGTGTGGGACTTTTTGGGAGCCTAGCCGTGTACGGGGCCCCGAAAACCAATCACTGCCTTCAGGATTTCTAAGGGCGTACATTTTTGATTTTACTCCTCACTACCTATCACAGTTTTGAAGGCCATAAAATGCCCAGATGGCACAACCCCCCCCAAATGACCCCATTTTGGAAAGTAGACACCCCAAGCTATTTGCTGAGAGGCATGTTGAGTCCATGGAATATTTTATATTTTGACACAAGTTGCGGGAAAGTGACAATTTTTTTTTTTTTTGCACAAAGTTGTCACTAAATGATATATTGCTCACACAGGCCATGGGCATATGTGGAATTGCACCCCAAAATACATTCTTCTGCTTCTCTTGAGTACGGGGATACCACATGTGTGGGACTTTTTAGGAGCCTAGCCGCGTACGGGGCCCCGAAAACCAATCACCGCCTTCAGGATTTCTAAGGGTGTAAATTTTTGATTTCACTCTTCACTGCCTATCACAGTTTCGGAGGTCATGGAATGCCCAGGTGGCACAAACCCCCCCCAAATGACCCCATTTTGGAAAGTAGACACCCTAAGCTATTTGCTGAGAGGAATGGTAAGTATTTTGCAGCTCTCATTTGTTTTTGAAAATGAAGAAAGACAACAAAAAAAAGTTTTTTTTTTTTCTTTTTTTAAATTTCAAAACTTTGTGACAAAAAGTGAGGTCTGCAAAATACTCACTATACAGCTCAGCAAATAGCTTTGGGTGTCTACTTTCCAAAATGGGGTCATTTGGGGGGGTTTTGTGCCACCTGGGCATTCCATGGCCTCCGAGACTGTGATAGGCAGTGAAGAGTGAAATCAAAAATTTACGCCCTTAGAAAGCCTGAAGGCGGTGCTTAGTTTTCGGGGTCCCGTACGCGGCTAGGCTCCCAAAAAGTCTCACACATGTGGTATCCCCGTACTCAGGAGAAGCAACAGAATGTATTTTGGGGTGTAATTTCACATATTCCCATGGCATGTTTGAGCAATATATCATTTAGTGACAACTTTGTGCAAAAAAAAAAAAGATTGTCTCTTTCCCGCAACTTGTGTCACAATATAAAATATTCCATGGACTCGACATGCCTCTCAGCAAATAGCTTGGGGTGTCTACTTTCCAAAATGGGGTCATTTGGGGGGGTTTTGAACTGTCCTGGCATTTTATGCACAACATTTAGAAGCTTATGTCACACATCACCCACTCTTCTAACCACTTGAAGACAAAGCCCTTTCTGACACTTTTTGATTACATGAAAAAATTATTTTTTTTTGCAAGAAAATTACTTTGAACCCCCAAACATTATATATATTTTTTTAAACAAATGCCCTACAGATTAAAATGGTGGGTGTTTCATTTTTTTTTTCACACAGTATTTGAGCAGCGATTTTTCAAACGCATTTTTTGGGGAAAAAACACACTTTTTTACATTTTAATGCACTAAAACACACTATATTGCCCAAATGTTTGATGAAATAAAAAAGATGATCTTAGGACGAGTACATGGATACCAAACATGACATGCTTTACAATTGCGCACAAACGTGCAGTGGCAACTAAATAAATACACTTTTAAAAGCCTTTAAAAGCCTTTACAGGTTACCACTTTAGATTTACAGACAAGATCTACTGCCAAAATTACTGCCCTCGATCTGACCGTCGCAGTGATACCTCACATGCATGGTGCAATTGCTGTTTACATTTGACGCCAGACCGACGCTTGCGTTTGCCTTAGCGCGAGAGCAGGGGGGACAGGGGTGCTTTTTTTTTTTCTTTATTATTTTTTTGCTTTTTTATCTTAATTTCAAACTGTTCCTTTCATTTTTTTTTTTTTTTAATCATTTTTATTGTTATCTCAGGGAATGTAAATATCCCCTATGATAGCAATAGGTAGTGACAGGTACTCTTTTTTTTGAAAAAATTGGGGTCTATTAGACCCTAGATTTCTCCTCTGCCCTCAAAGCATCTGACCACACCAAGATCGGTGTGATAAAATGCTTCCCCAATTTCCCAATGGCGCTATTTACATCCGGTGAAATCTAAGTCATAAAATGCTCGTAGCTTCCGGTTTCTTAGGCCATAGAGATGTTTGGAGCCACTCTGGTCTCTAATCAGCTCTATGGTCAGCTGGCTGAATCACCGGCTGCATTCTCAGGTTTCCTATTGAGACAGGAGAGCCAGAGAAAAACACGGAAGACGGTGGGGGGGGGGCATTCTCTCCCACTGCTTGTAAAAGCAGTCTAGAGGCTAATTAGCCACTAGGATTGCTTTTACATGAAAGCCGACCGCTGGCTGAAAAGAATGATACCAAGATGATACCTAAACCTGCAAGCATCATTCTGGTATAACCACTCAAAGTCGTGAATGGTGTACCTAAAGACAAAAAAATGGTTAACAATAAAGCACAGTAAACGGTAAAGTATAAAAAATTGCATACCTGAAAAACAAACATGATAAAACATAATAACAATAAAACATTGCAGAATAGAATACAGTAAAAAAGAGCAGAACAATAGAGAGAGAGAGAACAATAAAACGACAACTATTATTTTTTATTTTATATTTTTGTTTGTGTTTTTTTTTTTTTTTTTTTACACTTTTTTTGTAACTGTAACTTTTATAACTGTAACCGGTTCCAGGTTCGGGTCTCTCAAAATGCGATGGCATCTTGGGAGACCCTGTGAAAGTGTGCCTAGTCTGTGCAATGCTGTACCCTACGCTAATACTCAACTAGTGTATGGTAGCGTTCAAAACATTCACCAATGCAAAGACCAGGATTGTCAGGACAGGAGGGACAATAATAGCGGGTGTCACGCCTATATCCGTGCTTGCTGCAGACACAACATCTTTTTTGGGGGGTTCGTTGGGTAGGGGTACTCAGGAGGACATAAAAATGTCTCTCATGCAGCCGACTGCATTTGGTTGGGGATGTGAATGGGGGAAGTACGGGCGCTGCAGAAGCGGTGGGTTCCCAATTAGGATTGGCGAATGCAGCAGGAAGGGCATTATGGGCACGACGGGCCTGTGTTTGTCTTCTTGGTGGCAGCGGGACACTACTTGTGCTTGCCACCTCACCAGCTTGAACTGCACTTATGGGACTCGCCACGTCACCAAGTGTTACTGCAGTGCTGGTTTGACTATGACCGGGGTGTACTAGGCCGCTGGCGCTTGCCAGTTCACCAAAACGCTACCAGAAAAAACTGTTAGCGATCGCAGGGATCAGGCCTGACTCTGTGAACGCTGCAGTTATGCGTTTAGTGTTTTGTAAGTGACAGTGATCGATCGATACTGCACTTGGGTGGGCTGGGCTGGGCCGGGCGGAGGGGCAAAACGCAGGTGCTAGCAGGTATCTGGGCTGATCCCGCTAACACTGCGTTTTTGGGAACCCTAAACTGCAGGGGACGCCAGTATAGATAAAGACATCACGTGACAAGCACAAAGAAACTCTTCTATAAGGACAAACCGGTACTAAAGGTATAAATCTTTATTCAATTAACTATCCAGAGTTTAAACATATACATCTAAATCAAATGTCAAACAACAACCCTTATTCCCAGAACACATTTAAAAGACCTAATGTCTGAAGGAAATATAGGTGGGTTAACTAGGGGCAATCAAGGGGTTAAAACATTTATTAGATAGTATATGGGGGTCCCTGAAGCTATAAAACGCTGACGGCGAACCTAAGTATTTACGTCCCTAACTAGCGTCACCAGCGACACTATTACAGCGATCAGAAAAATGATCGCTTAGCGACACTGGTGACAGGGGGTGATCAAGGGGTTAAAACTTTATTAGGGGGGGTTAGGGGGGTATCCTAGACCTAAAGGGGGCCTAACACTCACTACCCTAACACTGTAACTGTCACAAACTGACACCAATACAGTAATCAGAAAAAAAACAAAAAAAAAACAAAAACCTGCTTGGTGTCAGTTTGTGACAGGGGGAGGGTGATTGGGGGGGATCGGGGGGCAATCGAGGGGGGGATCGGGGTGTAATGTGTGCCTGGCATGTTCTACTGTGTGTGTGTGTGTTGGTGCACTCACATTACAGTCTTCTCTCCTCGGCCCGGAACGGAAAATACCGAGCCGAGGAGAGATGACATCATTTCCTCTGCCTCTGTGTACAATACAGAGGCAGGGAAATGATCCCATTGGCTGGGAGCGATCGCGAGGGGGGGGCCACGAATAGATGGCCTCCCCCTCACCACCGATCGCCGTGGGAGATTTGCCGACCGCCGCAGGCACCGGGGGGTCCGATCGGACCCCCCACCCGCGGGCAGGCAAGGACGTACAGGTAAGCCCTTTTGCCTGCCCGTGCCGCTCTGTCGACGTACATCGTCGTGCGGCGGTCGGCAACTGGTTAAGCATTATTAAAATCACTGCTCCTGAAAAAACGGCCATTTTTAAAACTTTTTTTTGCATTGATCCATGTCCCCTGGGGCAGGACCCAGGTCCCCAAACACTTTTTATGACAATAACTTGCATATTAGACTTTAAAATTAGCACTTTTGATTTCTCCCATAGACTTTTAAAGGGTGTTCCGCGGCATTCGAATTTCCCGCGAACACCCCAAATTGTTCGCTGTTCGGCGAACTTGCGAACAGCCAATGTTCAAGTCGAACATGAATTCGACTCGAATTTGAAGCTCATCCCTAGTCTTCATTAATGGCACTCGAGAATTGAGATGGCAAAATCCTTCTCGCTTCCAACTTCAAAAGATTTTTATTCAGGTTACCTTTCCTTGGTCCCAATTTAAATTGTTCCATGGCCCAAAATGCAATTGGTCTCTTTTGTGTGCAATGACATTAACGTTCTCCAATACTCTGCGTCTGAATTGACAAATTGTTTTTCCCACATACAAAAATGGGCATGGGCATCTAATAACATAAATAATTCCCTCTGTACTGCAACTGAAAAATTATTGTATTTTAGTAATTTCTTCATTTTTTTTGGAATCTCAAATTCTTTAACAGTGGGAATATAAGGGCAAGCCTTACAGTGTCCACATTTGTGGCTACCTAATGGTTTTTCTGGCAGCCATGTGGGAATGAATTTTTTTGGACAGTTCCCAAATGACTATGCACTAGTATGTCTCTTAGATTTCTACCTCTTCTGTATGTGATCATGGGGCTTTTCGGAAGGGTTTTAGATAGATCTTTGTCATTGTGTAGCACGTCGCAATATTTTTTAATGACATTAAAAATTTTACCAGGTTGATTTAAGTTTGTCCCTATAATACGCATGCCTGCATTATCATCAGTCTTGGTCTGTTACATGTTAGAAGATCCAGAGATGTTTGCTTTCTCACAGAACTGTTTAATGCAGAGTTGAGGCAAGTAAAAGGCAATAGTTCTGACAGCGTTCAAGAAGCAGTGAGGTTACATAGGAGATATTACACAAAATGGCTCCTAGCAAGGGGAGAGTAGGAGGGGTTACAGAACAACAAGCAGGGAGGGAAAGGTCTTAAAGAGGAAACATTTAAAGCGGCAACTACAAATACATAAAAAAGTGGGTCCAGTCATAGGACATGACACTCCTGGTTAACTTTTGGTTAAAAACATTGTCTATAGTCATGAGACATTTAAAAGATGTAGGGTTCCAGTGTACTTTGCGGTTCATCGCAATATTCTCCCCGCCATGACTTGTAAGTAATTGTTTTCCACATACACGAGTCACTCCTTAGGCAATAGAAGTACCAGCTCTGTGACTAGTCAGAAGAAAGTCTGTGCTGTACCTCCTTTGATCACCTTTACTTCCACCTTCCGAACATTCCCGTTATCGCTATTCAAGACCTTGGTAATGAGACCTATAGGCCATTCATTACGACATGCTTCCGTCTCCCTTAGAAGAATGAAGTCTCCTTCATTAAGGTTTAATTAAGGTTTGGCCTGGGAATTTGCCATTTACGACGGCCTTGGAGAACATGCATGTACTCTTTCCTCCACCATTGCCAAAACACATTGGATAGGTGTTGTACCTGTTTCCATTGACACCTGTAAATGTCTTTTGTGTTGATCTCTCCTGAAGAGGCTGTGACGGTACCAATCTTTTGTGTTAAGAGTGAGGCTGGAGAAAGAATTACTGGATCATTTGGATCTGAAGACACTGGGACTAGTGGCCAACACTTCTGTTAGAAAGGTGGTCAAGGTCTCATGGGTAAGTGGCGCAGATTTATCGTCCAGTAACATGGAATCAAGAATTCTCTGTGCAACGCCAATCATTCACTTCCACAATCCTCCCATGTGAGATGCATGTGGAGGGTTGAATACCCAAGTACGCCCATTGTGAGAAAGGAAGTTGTCTAACTGTGGTTCCTTCCATGCGCCAATGAAGTTGTTACCACAGTCGGACCTTAGTTGCTTAACCACTAGAGAACCACTAGAGATCCAAGCTATAGCCGTCCATTGACGTCGTCCCATGCACGGGTGGCCTGCGCGCCCCCTGCCGGGCGGGCGCAGCGCGCTCTGTGATCAGCGAGTCTATGAGACTTGCCTGATCACAGATCAGAGTAAGGGGTCGATCCCGACCCCTTACCACATGATCAGCTGTCGGCCAATGACAGCTAATCATGCGACATTAACAGAGCTGGTAATCGGCTATTTTTTCTCCTCGCGCTGACAGCGTGAGGAGGAAAAAAAAGACGAGCACCGGCGGCCATGAGAGGGACATCAGTCCCAATCACAGTGAGCGCCACCAGATCCTCAGTGCCCACCTGTGCCCTCTGCCAGTGCCACCTAGCAATAGGCAGGAGTGCCGCCCACCAGCGTCACACATCAGTGCCCACAGTGCCACCCATCAGTGCCCAGTGCCACCCATCAGTGCCCACAATCAGTACCTCAACAACAGTGCTGCACATCAGTGCCACCTATCAGTGCCCATCAGTGTCACCTACCAGTGCCCATCAGTGTCGCTCATAAGTGCCGCCCATCAGTGCCCATCAGTCCCACCTATCAGTGGTACCTATCAGTGCCACCCATCCATGCCGCCCATCAGTGCTGCCTTATCTGTGCCCATCAGTGCCGCCTTATCCGTCCCCATCAGTGCCGCCTTAACTGTGCCTATCAGTGTCGCCTTAACTGTGCCTATCCGTGCCCATCAGTGCAGCCTATCAGTGCCCACCAGTGCCACCTCATCAAATCATTGTAGGAGAAAAATGACATGTTTGCTAAATTTGACCCCGTTGGGATCAGGAGTGCACCGCAAGGTAGTGGACTCTACGGCCGACTGCTGCGGATTGAATCCTGGGAGGTTCAGGAAGCAGGTCTACTGGATCACTGACACAGATCCCACTGGGAGCTAGAGCATAGATTCCCCAGGGCACGGAGTCTAAGAGCCAGCAGGTGTTCACCAGAGCCTTTAATGGTAAGGATGGACTGAGCTGCAGTCTGGCTCCAGGTCGCGGCTCCCATTGTCTCACAGCTCACGCTCACGGCAGACTACAGGAGAAGAGGAAGGAGGCAGCAGGCTGGAACAACAAGGTAAGTAAGGGACAAGCCAAGGTCGGGGCCACAAGCAGACAAGGACAACAGAGTACACGCCAAGGTTCAGGGTCACAGGCAAACAGGGATGGTCGGGAACACGCCAAAGGTCAGGGTCACGAGCAGACAGGAATAGTTAAGAACAGGCCAAAGTCGGTAACAGGAATCAGACATAGGAAACACAGCAAGTACACACAGAGGCTAACACACAATGGTAGATCAGCACTGCTGGCTTGCAGTGCACAGGTTAATATAGGGTTCCCTGATAGGGCCTGGGGTGGGGCCATGCTTAGAGGAGAGGTTACAAAAGCAGTCAGGTGAGGGTCAGCTGGTCTCTAGAGATGAACACATGGAGACAGGCATGCTGATCGACAAACTCTATTGCATAACCATGACACTATGTTATCGGTGGAAAGCTGCCTCACAAGCATCTTACCTTGGGTGGTGACTGGGGCTATGAATCCCAGTGGATCGTAGATGCTGTTCACCACAGACAAAACTCTCTTGGTGAAGGGTTTATCACACTCAAGGTTCTCAAGACTGGCTGCATAGTCCTTGGAATGAAAGGCGTTCATTTGCTCATGGCTATTAGATATGATCTTGTGAAGTCTAAGGTTTGCCACAGAAGCATCTCCTTTGTTCTGGTAAGGAGATCAACTGCTTCTTAAGCTGTGGGGAAGGATTTCAGTCCATCATCCACATAGAAGTTCAGTTCCACAAATTGACAAGCATCTGATCCATATTCTTCTTCTCCCTTCTGGGCTGTCCTCCTCAACCCATAGGTTGCTACAGTAGGGGAAGGACTGTTGCCAAAAACATGCACCTTTATTTGGTAATCTATTACCTCTTTAGTGATGTTGTTGTCTTTGTGCCACAGGAATCTGAGGTAATTTCTGTTGTCTCCTTTGACGATGAAGCAGTGGAACATTTGTTGGTTGTTGGCCATCACTTCTACAGGTTCCTGTCTAGAACTGATCAAGACTCCAATCAGACTGTTGTTCATATTGGGTCCCGTAAGGAGCAGGATGTTGAGAGAGAGGCCTTTGTGCTGAGCACTGGAATCAAAGACTACTCTAATTTGGCCTGGCTTTCGAGGGTGATACACGCCAAAGGATGGGAGGTACCAGCATTCTTCTCATTCCTTTAGTGGAGGTGCAGGCTCAGCGTGATCTCTGTCAAAGATGTTCTGCATTAAGTCAACAAAGCGTTTTTCCATATCGGGTTTCCTGTTCAAAGTGTGCTTTAAGGTGGCAAATCTAGCAACAACTTGTAGATTTTTTGGCAGTATTTCTCTTGGAAAGTGAAAGGGTAAAGGTGCTACCCAGCTGTTGGAATCATCCTGAAAGAACTCATTGTCTATTACTTTGAAAAATTCCCTATGTTCCACTAAGGGTGCTAACGCATCATCTTCACTAGTTGAGGCGAACACTGAAGAACCAAGGTTGTCATCACAAGATGGGAAGACATTTGTGTTGCCTTGGTTGTGTTGTCACTTGCAGTTGCTTACCTTCTCTTTCACCCAGTAGTGGTGTGGACATGGCTCACAGGTAATTCGACCATTTGGCAGTACATTTGCCTTGCATGAAGAAATGTTGGTAGGCGGTTTCATCTTACCTATGCAGACGTTGCCAATGATGACCCAGCCAAGGTCAAGGTGTTGGGCAAATGGAGCGTCTGGAGGTCCATCTATTAGCTGGCGTACTTTATGGACTTTTAGAGTATTGTTTCCCAGCAAAAGCAGAATCTTTGCGTGGTTGTCAATTGGCAGTATTTCGTCAGCTATAGCCCTTAAGTGGGTGTGGTGAAGAGCAGCTGATGGTGTAGGGATCTCTTCCTTGTTGGCCGGTATTTAGTTGCACTCTACAAGTGTTGGCAAGAAATACTCTAGATCGCCTTTCGAAGAAACCACAACAAGCCCATAGGCTCCCGGAGACCACTGTAGCACCACTACAGGTACCTAGAGTGTAGGGGTGGACATCCCCTTTTAAGTCAAGTAACTCAAACAGTTCTGATCTTGCTAGTGATCGATTACTTTGATCATCTAAGATGTCATACACCTTAACAGTCTTTTGTGGATGATCCTTGTGGTACACATTTTACTAAGAATAGTTTGGCACAGGACTTACCACAAAGGTCTTCTCCACAGAGTTCAGTACATGAAGAAGATAAGATATTGCAGGGATCTCAGTCACTTAAGTTGTATTCTCCCTGCCGTTCTTTGATGGGGAAGGAGAGTTCATAGGTTGCATAGATTTGGGCTCAGATGGATGAAGCGCTTGCACATGGTCATCACGGCCGCACTCCATGCACTTGATAGGAAATTTACAGTCTTTAGCAAGATGTTCAGTGGAAGCACAACATATAAAACATATCCCGAATGTCTTTAGAAGCTCTTTACATGTCTTGTGCATAGGACAGTTTTCTTGTGCATAGGACATAAGCGATTTATGTTTTCAATCCCACCACTCTGGTTGTTTGTGACTGGATCTGAGGTGGCAGAGAGGAGAACATCAGTCTTTTTTACACACATTGGACCTCTATGTTTCTGTAACTGGGATGAGGGCTGCCGCCACTAGGGAGGAGTAAAGCAGAATAGCACTCCCCATGAGAGAAATGTTGTTCTTGGTCTCTGCGATCTTCCTAACAAAGTCACAGAAATAGGAGAATGGAGGGAAAGAAACCTTGTTTTTCCTTTTGTACTCGATTCCAAGTGTAGCCCATCTTTCTTGTAGACTATATGACAGTGGTTCCTCACAGAGAGACATTATGGAGACTTCTTGACTCGTTGTAGCATGAGGGAGACACAGGCTGCTGAATGCTGCAGGGGATTTCCTTCTGTGTATTTTAAAGGCTTATATGCAAGTTATTTTCATAAAAAGTGTTTGGGGACCTGGGTACTGTCCCAGGGGACATGTATTAATGCAAAAAAGGTTTCAAAAACTGCAGTTTTTTCAGGAGCAGTGATTTTAATAGTGAAACAAAAATGAAATATTCCTTTAAATATCATGCCTGGGGGGTGTCTATTGTATGCCTGTAAAGTGGCAAAGTTTTCCCATGTTTAGAACAGTACCAGAGAAAAATTACATTTCTAAAGGAAAAAAAGTCATTTAAAACTGTTTGCGGCTGTAATGAATTGTCGGGTCTGGGCAATACAGATAAAACTCATTGGAAAAAACGGCATGGGGCCCCCCCAGTCCATTACCAGGCCCTTTGGGTCTGGTATGAATATTAAGGGGAACCCTGAACCAAAAATTAAAAAATATATTGCGTGAGGGTCCCCCCAAAATCCATACAAGGCCCTTTAAGTCTGGTATGGATATTAAGTAGAACTCTGCGCCAAATAAAAAAATGGGGTGGGGTCCCCCCCAAAATCCATACCAGACCCTTCAGGTCTTCAGGTCATGAGGTGGATCTACATCGCGGGACATTTTTTTTTTTTTTTAATAAAGGACTTGTCCCAAAATGTCTCCTGTCTTTTTTACTATTTTTGACACTTTTTTTGTGAAATGGTAGGGGTACAATGTACCCCTTACCAATTCACATAGGGGGGAGGCTGAGATGTGGGGGTCCCCTTGTTAAAGGAGGCTTCCAGATTCTGATAAGCCCCCCGCCTGCAGACCCCCACGACCACTGGGCAAGGGTTGTGGGGATGAGGCCCTTGTCCCCATCAACATAGGGACAAGGTACTTCGGGGGCTACTTCAAAGCACCCTCCCCATGTTGAGGGCATGTGTCTTGGTACGGTTCAGGAGGGGGAGGTGCTCACTCATCCCCCCCCTCTTTTCCTGCGGCCTGCCAGGTTGCGTGCTCAGATAAGGGTCTGGTATGGATTTTGGGGGGGACCTCTACGCCATTTTTTAAAAAAAATTGACGCAGGGTTCCCCCTAAAATCCATACCAGACCTGAAGGGGGACCCCATGCAATTTTTTAAAAAATTTTTGGTTCGGGTTCCCCTTAATATTCATACCAGATGCAAAAGCCCTGGTAATGGATTGGGGGGGACCCATGCTGTTTTTTTCAATGAGTTTTATCTATATTGCTGAGACCCGACAAGTCATTACAGCCGCGATCAGTTTTAAATGACTTTTTTTCCTTTAGAAATGTAATTTTGCTGTGGTACTATTCTAAATACAGGAAAAATGCACCACTTTACAGGCATACTATAGACTATAGGCATACTATAGAGATTTTCCCCCTTTTTTCCCACTTCAGTGTTATCTAAAACTGTGAGTTACTGTACTTCTCTGGTGTTATTGTGCCTTAGGGGCTACCCCTTGCCCCCCTCCACTACCTGGTCCTGCGTGGACTCAAGAGTTTTTTACCATTTCATGATATTTCATGAATATTCACTTGATAACTGGGCCTGGTTGGTTATTACCCTCATCGTATCTGTAGTTAGCTTGTGTTTTTTTCTTTCAGATGGGACTCCTACATGTACATAGTCTGTAGTTATCAATTGTCATGCCATTAAGTTGTTAGTAGCTGTCTACTCTTTATAATAGGGCCCTTTTATATGTTCCTGTCTCACTTTCTAGCCTTAGCTATGCTGTTCCTAACATGATTGACCACCTCAGGAAGCTCTATTGGGTCATTTCTATTTCTACATTATGTAATGATGGTAAGTGCAGTATCTAAAAGTTTACTTCTTTTGTCTTGGAATGTGCGGGGGTTAGGGGAAAAGGTAAAACGAAAGGCTATTTTTGCTTTTTTCAACAGGTTAAAGCGGGGTTCCACCCAAATTTTGAACAATATCGGTATGTATTCTCTTCCTTGCTTAGATGCTGACATGCCGTTTAAAAAAATTTAAATCGCCGTAATTACCTTTTATTTTTCTATTTTTCTTTGCACCTCCTGGTTCTCCTCCCGTGGGAGTAGGCGTGTTTCTAGCCTCTCCTAGACTCCTGGGAGCTAGTCTCAGGCTTCCCAGGATGCCACTGAGCATGTGCAGGAATGAGAGGTGAATGCTGGGAGCACAGCATTCACCACATCCAGGAAATAAATGCTTGTGGGCTTCAAATGCCCACAATGAAGATGGAAACCGCCTGCAGTGAATAATATAAGTTATTCTTTCCGACGAAATCTGACACAGGCAGACATATTACACACAATATATGAGTATGTAATGCTGAGAAGAAAAGTTTGTGAATGAACTAAAAAAAAAACGATCGATAGGTGGACCCCCGCTTTAAAGCCATCTCTGATTTGTTTACAAGAAACAAATCTAAAACCTGATTCCATCCATCTGCTCCATTCTCGCGAGCATAGTGTTCAGTTTCTCTCCACCTATTCCTCTTTTTTCAGAGGTGTAATTATACTTGTCTCTCGAATGGTATACTTTGTTTGTTTACAGGAGCAGACTGATGAAAGAATGAGTTTTTATTGTGTAAATTTAGATGGGTTCCTATGTATAATTTGTACATTCCTTCACCCTTCTCCACTGAGACTTTAAAATGTCTGGCATCTTATCCAGATGTCCCTCTACTTGAATTGGGAGATTTTAATAATTACTTAAACCCAGCATTGGATAAGTTCTTCTGCTATTGTATTATTTACCAGCATGTGACCCCTTCATTGCATGCCACAGTATTTCCTCAGAGTTCTGAGGAAGAGGGCATGTTCCTCGAAAAGCATCAGCTGCATCCTACCTATGGTTGAGCATCTGGTGGTGATGTTTTGTATTACCCCTGTAACATTTCTCCTTTTGTGAGTATGTTTGCATTTTAATATTTGTTAAAGAAGTTATACAGTAATGCACTAGGCTGGTACGCATTCTTCCTTTGTTTGCTTTCAGTTCTGGTTTCCCCAGAATTGAAGAAGAGGGCATCAAGGCTCCAGTGTATACATTGATGGTCCAGTTGGCTGTACCCTACAGTGGCCCATTTGGGTTTTTCAAGGCTGAAGCCATGTACACGTGGGCTCCATGAAGATTGGACTACCTAAAAGGTAGGGATGAGCTTCGAGTCAAACTCATGTTCGACTCAAACATCGGCTGTTTGCCAGTTCGCCGAACAGCGAACAATTTGGGGTGTTCGCGGCAAATTCAAAAGCCGAGGAACACCCTTTAAAAGTCTATGAGAGAAATCAAAAGTGCTAATTTTAAAGGCTTATATGCATGGTATTGTCATAAAAAGTGTTTGTGACCCAAACAAACTTTTTTTCCTTTGAAATGTCATTTTGCTGTCAGACTGTTCTAAACACGGGAAACATGCGCCCCTTTACAGGCATACTATAGACACCCCCAGGTACAAAATTTAAAGGAATATTACACTTTTATTGTTTCACTTTAAGCATTATTAAAATCGCTGCTCCCGAAAAAACGTCCGTTTTTAAAACTTTTTTTTTGCATTGATCCATGTCCCCTGGGGCAGGACCCAGGTCCCCAAACACTTTTTATGACAATAACTTGCATATAAGCCTTTAAAATTAGCACTTTTGATTATTCATGTTCGTGTCCCATAGACTTTAACGGTGTTCGCGTGTTCAAACAAATTTTTTGCCTGTTCGCATGTTCTGGTGCGAACCGAACAGGGGGGTGTTCGGCTCATCCCTATTTTACATGTATTGCTGACTTTTTGTACATTTATCCAAGGATAAACTCCTCCCTGATTCATCTTGTCCCATTTCTTTACTGAATATGGAATTTTAGCTTGAACTTTGGCTACCAGACAATCTAGGATCATAGGCAAATTGATACATGGTGACCAATCGGGACTCATCCCATCTAGATCAATGGCAAACATTAGGTGCCTTTTTCTGTAATCTGCAAATGCCGGTAGACAACCCAGGAGGTAAAGCCTTCTTTCCCTGAATGCTGCTAAAGCCTTTGACAGTGTTGAGTGGCCTTACCTCTAGGAGGTGCTATCCAGATTTCGTCTGGGGAATACATTTATTAACTGGGTGCATGTACTCTACACTGCCCCCTGAGATAGACTTTGTATAAACAATGATGTCTCTGTGACTTTTCATTGCAGAGGGGCAGGAGGGGTGTCCATTGTCCCCCCTGCTATTTGCCCTGCCCCTGGCCATCATGGTCAGTAGGTCTACAGACATTTGTAGGTTTCCGTAAAGGTCTTACCAAGGAGAAAATATTCCTTTATGCTTACGACACCCTGCTGTACTTAGTGGACACCACTGGTTCTTTGCAGGCTCTAATGGAGCTCATCACCAGATTTGGGGATTTTCTCCATTTTAAATTTAACTTGACTAAATCAATTTTTATGCCTCTAGATCCCTAGTTTCTCATCTACCAGACTGTTTCAAGAAGATACCAGTAGCTACTTCTTTTAAATACATGGGGGTAATAGTCTCTTCTAACTCCACCCAATATCTTCATTTAAATTTAGGACCTTTGTTGGATAGGCACATAGTTAAATACCATGGTTGAAGTAAACTTCCCCTTTCACTGGTGGGTAGAGTTATCTTATTCAAAATGGTTTGAGAACCACAGTTCCTGTATATTTTCCATAATTCCCCTATTTGGATCACTAAGAAATGGTTTGCATGTTGCATAGGCTATTCTATCAGTACCTACAACTTTGGCATGCTGTGCAGACTCAGTTGCATTCTACTACTCTAAGCAAAATGAACTCCACACTTGTTAAAGTGGTTACCCGAGCTACTGCGTGGAAAGGGTTGACATCCCAAATGTCTAAGTTCTTACTCTCTACTATAAAAGATCCTGCCACTTTTAAAAGCAGAGCACAATGGACTGAGGATATAGGAGAGATTATTGGAGAACAATGGGACATGGCTCTAGAGTCTATTCCCATCATTTTATTATCAACTTTTCATAAACTCACCCATTTGTTTATACTTCATCGGGTTTATAGAATCCCTGAAAAGCTGTATAGGTGGGGTAAGAGAGATATGCCTATATGTCCTAAATGTGAAACACATAGAGCGAATTTTATCCACATGATCTGGCACTGTCCAAAATTCTCCAGCTATTGGACAGAGGTTTTGCAAAATATCTTATTAGCTTCCCAAATTTTCATACCCTTAGATCCACTGGTGTGTTTATTGAGTGCATTAGATTCTGAACTGTATCAACTGGGGGTTCATGTTTTGGTACCCCAGCTTTTTTACCTTGCTAGAAAAATGATTGCCAGATATTGGATGTCCTCTGCCTCTCCAACACAAAAGCAATGGTTAACTCCCTACCCCTACAACATACCTATCATCACTGCAATGCTCTTCATAAGTTTGAAATTATATGGCAAGGATGGTTAGACATTCTGGGTCCAGCTCCACTGCAGTTAGTTATGAACAGACTCCTTTAAATGTGATAATCACTGGCTTTTTTGGGTACATTCACTGTTCTGATATTATTTTGTGTTGGTTGAAAGATTGTTTACCACTTTAGCTGGGTAGTATCAAACACAGATGCTTCACCTGCTGTTTGTTTGTATAGTTAATATTTGTATGTGTACAATCATACTTAAATCTTTGTGATGAGACGATTTTGTCTTCTGCACTATATTTGTGCTTCTTCTCTACTATGGTGCATGATATGACATATCACCTTTTTTCTTTCTTATTATGTTGGTTCTTATGTAATAAGGCATTGTCACTCTTTGCTCCAAGAGTTTGGATTTAAAAAAAAAACTAAATCGCAAAAGGGGCTGAGATGTTTCCATTAAAAACAAAGGAAGGCACACATTCATAAAATGAAAATATATATAAGTGAGAACCCACTGTTCAGTTCATATGGAGAAACAATACCCTAGCAATCGGGCCAAGTATTACGTTTTACTCATAAAACATGTCTAGATGGTGAAGAAAAATCCAGTGGGTAAACAGCCCCCAAGGAGGGTAAAGACCCACTTGGGAGGAGCATGCTCTAAAGCATAGAAACAAATATATTAAATTGATGTTACACACCTAATGTTTGCTGATGATACAATTTACCCTTCCTGATAAGATAGAGGTGATTATACATATGTTCCAGAAGGGTCTTGATTTTATGAAAGGCCTTACACTGACAAATCATGAGGTACACTACATCTGACAATAAAAAAAATATATATATATATATTGGTCATTTTTCAGAGAATATGAGTGATAACACAAAAACATTTCTTTCATTCATGGTTAGTGTTTGGATGAAGCCATTTATTATCAATCAACTTAGTTTATTCTTTTTAAATCATAATGGTAACAGAAACTACCCAAATTACCCTGATCAAAAGTTTGCATACCCCAGTATTTAATACAGTGTCTTGCCCCCTTTAACACCAATGACAGCTTGAAGTCTTTTGTGGTATTTGTGGATGACGCTCCTTACCTTCTCAGATGGTAAAGTGGCCTATTCCTCTTGGCAAAAAGCCTCCAGTTCCTGTAAATTCTTGAGCTGTCTTGCATGAATTGCACGTTTGATATCTCCCCAGAGTGGCTCAATGATATTGAGGTCAGGAGACTGAGATGGCCACTCCAGAACCTTCACTTTATTCTGCTGTAGCCAATGATAGGTTGATTTGGCCTTGTGTTTTGGATCATTGTCATGTTGGAATGTTCAAGTACTTCCCATGCGCAGCTTCCTGGCTGATGAATGCAAATGTTCCTCCAAATAAGAAGCATGTCATCAATATACCTGCACCACAAAAGAATGTGGCACAGGTACATCAATGAGACCATCTCACCAAAGAAAAGGTCCCTCTCCCTCCCCCCCAGGTACAGGTTGGTGTTCAATGGGGCACAACACATTCCCATAACCATCCCCTGCACCTGGAGGGAGTGGGAGTCTCCAATTAATTAAATGTATGGACCAAAGGAATTGTCCCTTACACAAAGAAATCTGGCTACCACTTCTACCCTCTTGTCATGTTGGATGAAGCTGTCCCAGGAAGTGGTGTCCACAAAAGCACCGATCAAACTCGCCAGCAGAGTATATATCAAATATAAAGACTCCTCATAGTGTGATATTGTCTAAAGCTTCAAATTTATTAAAATAGTAAACTTACATTTAAAATAGTTGATTTCAGCATCTATGTATCCAAAATGAACAATTTCCCTAAAGAAAGATGGCTGATCATCTTTCTTGAGGGAAATTGTCTCCCATAGAATCTTTGAATAGACTTTAGTTTGAGAGCCACATATGAACTTTGCACATATTTGCACTTTTATTCATGCACTTTATTACTTTACACATATGTATTTTGAGCTTTATGGTTTTGTTTCAATGTTTTGCATCGATTATGCACATTGTTTTATAGCACTGTTCGCACTTCATTTGGTTGAGCGCTGCACTTTTTTATTTTATTTTTATATATGTATTTGATTGCTAAGACTACACTTTAATCACATATATTTTGCAATCTATAATCTCAACTGTTAAAAATCTTGATTGGTTCATCCTATTGTCACGGACGCTGAAAAGGCTTTTGACAGGGTGGACTGGACTTTTCTTCTGGCCACCCTGCGACGCCTTGGAATGCCGCCCTGCATCTTGTCTTGGATCTCTGCCATCTACTCCTGCCCCACAGCAACAGTCAGAGTAAACGGAGTGACTTCCAACCCTTTAAAAATAAGTAACGGCACAAGACAAGGGTGCCCACTCTCCCCGCTCCTCTTTATTATCTCATTAGAACCCCTCTTACAACACATCAGACTCAACCCAGACATCAGAGGACTTGAAACGAACACATATCACCATAAAATTGCAGCCTACGCAGACGATCTGCTGTTCTACATCTCAGAGCCACACACCTCCCTCCCGGTACTCATATCGGCAATACGCCAGTACGGGGAACTGTCAAATTTTAAAATTAATCTGCAAAAATCGGAGGCGCTTAATGTTTCCCTCTCTCCTACCGCTCTGACTCGACTTAGCGTCAATTTTCCTTTCCGGTGGTCCCCTCAGGCTATCCAATATTTAGGTACAAGAATACCTTCTGATTTACATCTCATTTACCAGCTTAACTTTCAGCCCCTCCTGAATATTTTCTCCTCAGATCTTGACAGATGGAGGACCCTGGCAGTTTCCTGGTTTGGTAGATGCAACGTCTTGAAGATGAATATTATGCCGCGGCTGCTTTATCTTTTACAAGCTCTGCCGGTTAGGATTCCTCAAAACTTTTTCCGCAAACTACGCTCGATCTTCATCAATTACATTTGGCAAGGCAAGTCCTCGCGACTCAAGAGAACTCTATTACAGCGGTCAAAGCTTAGAGGAGGGGTCGGTCTTCTGGACCCAGCCCTTTATAACACAGCAGTACACATGAATAGAGTAGTAGACTGGTGCAGACACTCACACCATAAGCTATGGGTTTGCTTGGAACAGGAAGCAGTGCAGTTTCCCCTTTCGGGCCTACCATGGAGTGGGGCCAGTCTCTCTGGACTGTCTTTATCCCACCCACTGATTGAACCCACTCTAAAGGAAATGCATAGATACTTTGGGCTAGCGGAAACGCCTAGTTTTCCCTCCCCTCTAACGCCTATAATAGGTCATCCGGACTTCTTACCGGGAATCTCCGATAGATCCTTCCGACTATACCCGGACCAGAACCTAGTCAGAGCCTCCTCTTTCCTAGGTCCCTCTGATTGGAGAGACCCCCTCAGACATTTACCCCAGTTTTAATACTTCCATCTTGGGTAGATGGAGGATCTCGCAACTCTCCCACTTCCTCAGATCCCTCCCGGAGGTCGGCGGTTTTCGTGGACAGCCTTCGTCTTTCGAAGACTTGTACCTAGGTGATGGGCCAATACGGGAATCCCTTTCTTATTCATACAACATATTACTTACCCACACATCTCAAAATGATCCTTCCTACCTGAAGAAGTGGGAAAGAGACCTTAATGTGACATTCACAGAAGACCAAAAGAATCGAATACTCTTTTTTGCTCATAAGTCCCCCTTATGCAGCAAATATCAAATCGCATACAAAATCTTAACGCGTTGGTACAGGACTCCATCTGTCTTAGCGTCCATATTCCCAGATCACAGTCCTCTATGTTGGAGATGTAACACACAGACTGGCACATTACTCCATATTTTCTGGGAGTGTCCAGTTCTGACTCCCTTCTGGAGACAGGTCCTGGAGATCATTTACAGACTTACGGATGTATCGCTTCAGGATAACCCGGCAGCAATATTCTTAAACCTAACCCCCGTATCTAGTAAGCGATACCGTAAATCGCTACTGAAGCACCTTCTGAGTGCGGCCAGGGCGTGTGTCCCCAGTGTATGGAAGCAGCGATCCCCACCAACTGTGGCGCAGTGGTTTGCTAGGGTCTGCGATATTCAGCAAATGGAACAACTTACAGCTGCCCTAGGGGAAAGAGAGGAGGAGCATAATACTCGCTGGATGCACTGGGACCTGTTCCGTTTTTCGGACGAATATAAGACCTACAATTAATTATCCTACTCAGGGGCGGATTGGGGCCCTGGTCCGTCGGCCTTGCTGGAACCTCCCCTTCTCCCCTCCTTTCCACTCCCATATTTCTGCTTATATTTCCTTTCATAGCTTTCCCCCCATTGACACCAATGGTGTCACCCTTTCTCTCTTTTCCTAAAAATGACAAAATTCCCCTGGATTGCAGTATTATACTGGTTCCACTCCTGAAAATTCAGGATAAAGAACCATTTTTCATAAAAAGTATAAAAGTATGACGTTTGGGATCAGCACACCATAGGCGCGAGCATAGTGCCCGTACATAGAGGGACAAGCCCACTCTGACGGAATGGTTTTACAGGTCCTCTGGACTAGGGGGTACTCTGTGCGGCCCCGGTCAAATGGCACATATAGTTACTGCTGAATTTTTGAGCACAGTTATTTTGTTATAGTTGAAATGTAACCTTAATTGATACCCAAACACTGTACAATGACTTATCTGACAAGCTAATGTAATAGCCTAAGTACAGATGTAAACTAATGAGTATGTTTGACTCACTGCATTGATGTATAATCTGCTTTCCCTAAATAAAGATTAAAAAAAAAAAAAAAAAATCTTGATTGATCACGCATATGGTGTCATTGTACAGATTGCACTTCATTTGCTTATCGCTGCACTTTATTTATAAATATACATTTTTGATGGTTTCAAATTGATCAAAACCAGCACCAGGACAAAAGCCTAAACCCAACTTCAGAACAGCCACCTCATCCGGTAAGCTGGTGTGAGGAAACGGATGATTGTTTTTAGTTAGTTTTGTTCTAAACTCATTTGACCAGGTATTGGCCCAAGTTGTTTTTTTTTAGTTTTCCCATAGTGGGGGCGCCCCTGAAGTGATTGAACCTTGGGCCCTGGGGGTCATCCCTAAGTCAGATCTATTGTTAAAGTATAACTAAAGTCAATTTTTTTTTTTTTTTTTAAGTTTTTGATATAGAGGAGATAGATAAGAACACCTGTCAGGTTTTTTACTGTCTGTGCCCCCGTTAAGGAGTTTCACCCTCTCTATTTGTCCTGTTTACTATTATAATTGAAAGTGAAAGTAAAAGAAAATCCCCAAATTTTGGGTTGTCCCCAGAAAAGTAATAGAGGGGAATCTTCCAATGAGGACACTAGTTCTGGTGACTTGGGGTCCCCAAGGAATTCCCTTCATTTGCAGGGATTTCCTCTCACTTCCTGTTTGGCTATTAGATAGGAACTGAAGCAAAATCTCTGCAATGGGTCACAGATGGTGAAAAAAAAAATCGGACAGGGGTTATAACCCTCCATTACTCTATCCAAATGAAAATAAAATTTTGCCTGCAGTTCCACTTTAACATTCAGCTGTTGACCCTCTACTCCTAAAATTAAATTAACTTGAGATGAGCAAAGTGAATCTGTATTAAGAGATAGTCCCAGTTTGCACCAAGTGGTTGGGAAAAAGTAAACTGTTGTGAGAGTTGGTGAGAATCACCAAATTGTGTAGGTGTGACAGTTTTAGAAGTAGCTTCCTGCGTATGTGCCACTGGATGACCTAAAACTTCAGTAGTGGATATATATGAGTTCCTGGTGTATTGCCACAAAGTTCAACCTTATATGATATATATATATATACCCTTCACCACCTTTAACCACTTGTTTACTGGGCATTTAAACCCCCCTCCTGCCCAGACCAATTTTCAGCACTGACGCACTTTGAATGACAATTGCGCAGTCATACAACACTGTACCCAAATGAAATTTTTATCATTTTTTCCCCACAAATAGAGCTTTCTTTTAGAGGTATTTAATCACAGATGGCATTTTATTTTTTGGTAAACAAAAAAGTGGAAAATTTTGAAAAAAAAAAAATCATGTTTCATAGATTGTTATAAGGCTATAATTTTTCTCCTTCATTGACATGCGCTGATGAAGCGGCACTGATGGGCACAGATAGGCACAGTTAAGGTGGCACTGATAGGTACAGATAAGGTGGCACTGATGGCCACTGATGGGCCCTGATGGGTGGCACTGATAGGTGGTACGGATGGCCGGCACTGATGGGCACTGGTAGGTGACACTGATGGGCACTGATAGGTGGCACTGATGTGCAGCACTGTTGAGGCACTGATTGTGGGCACTGATGGGTGGCAATGTGGGCACTGATGGGTGGCGCTGGTGGGCACTGGTAGGCGGCACTGCTGCCTATTGCTAGGTGGCACTGGCAGGGGGCACAGGTGGGCACTAAAGATCTGCAGCAGCTCGCCATGATTGGCACTGATGTCCAACTCACAGCCGCTGGTGATCGGCTTTTTTTTCCTCCTCACGCTGTCAGCGCGAGGAGAAAAAATAGCCGATTACCGGCTCTGTTGACATCACATGATCAACTGTCATTGGCTGACAGCTGATCACTTGGTAAGGGGTCGGGATCGACCCCTTAATCCGATATGTGATCAGGCATGTCTCATAGACTCGCTGATCAGAGTGCGCCGCATGCGCCCTGCAGGGGGCGCGCAGGACGCTTGTGCACGGGACGACATCAATGGACATAGTCCCAGCAAAGCAGGTCCGCGCTGTAGCCATCATTGGCTATAGCATGGATCTGAAGTGGTTAAAGGATAAGTTCACCTTTTGTAACATGTTACATTCATATTCAGGAACCCTCCCAGCTCCTTGTTGTGACACGGAACAGAGTTCTGTGAATGTAAAACTACCTACAAGGTCCAGTAGCCTATGCGGCTATCGGCTTGCAATTCTCAATGAACTACCATGATGCTGTTGAGCGCTGTTGTGGTTCATTGATGCTTCCTGATAGAGTGTAATAGAGTCTGCAAATGATCTGCATTGCACCCATGATCTGCTGATTCCAGGCCCCCAATAAGAAAATAATAAATACACATTTTTTACCTGTAAAAAAGATGTGCATTTATTTTTTTTTAAATTATATGCATATATTTTTTATAAAAACTTGGCTCAAGGGATTACATTCTCTGCTGCCCACAAAACCCTAACCCAGATTCAGGTTGTTTACAAGTGATTTATCACTGGGTTGCTAAATAACGTGATTTGCTCCAGTAAGATAGGCAGCCTGCTTTTGTTCACACTCTGGTCCAGGGGTAAAGGGGTGAGAGGACAGCTATTCCAGACCAACCTAAGCTTCTTGAAACTGCAGTAGCAACACCTTTAGGGTGATTATGATTTATGGGCTTTCAGACATAATGTCACAGATAGTAGATTTGCCCCATCAACTCCTCAGCTAAGCAATGATCAGTTTTTAATCCAAAAATCAACATTATAGGGTTTTAGTTTCCCAGAGACAAGACAGAATAATACTGTACTGACGCTTGCATAGTACATAAGCATGTTTTCTAGACAGCAGTTTAACAGGGAGAGACCTGCCAAGTTTTAATCAAGAAACCATATTTAAGTACACTATTTCAGAGATACAATACACTAACCAAAATACATTTGAATTGTCAGAACAGTCGGGTAGTCCACAAATTAGGAAATGCAGAGCACAATTTGCTCTACAGTAAACACTATAATTTGTGCAGTTGATGCCTAGCTGTGGAAACATCATGTGTTGCAGCTTTACAGTGCCTGAACAAAAAATGGGCTAGAAATTTTGAGGGGCAATGCAGAATTAACCCTGTTTAAAATTTTGCATCTGGGAAACAGCTTTGGAAAAAAGTTTGAGTGGCACCCTTATAGTACTTGAGCACCATAATATAGCAGTAGAGGAATAGCAAGATGGTAATGGTGGCAGGAGATTTTAATGGTAACAAAAGATGGTAATGGTAGTAAACCAGCTAGTAAGCCAGAGATGGTAATTGTGGCAGTCCAAGAGCTGTGGAAGGAACTGGTAATGGTGTCAGGGTAGCAGGGGTGGAAAGAGGTGGTAATGTTGGCAGGCCAGAAGTAGTGGAAGGAGATGTGCAATAAAATGTCGGGCGGCCATATTCGAGGCAAAATTTTAGATGTTAGCATTAGTTACAGAGCATTTGAACTCATTGCTGATCCAGCAATGGTTTATTTATATAAAACGTTATCCGGTCCATTGTATCAGGGGGCAGGTAGATTTTATCTCTCTGTCACGAATTCATCAATGAACTGAATATCCTCTGTGATAATAGTGGTGTCGAATCCCACTGTGCTGCCACCATTTTGTGACAACAGCAGTGTGAAATCTCGGGCAATTTCACCAATATGTGATAGATGGCTGATCAGATCTCACCATGCTGCCACCAATACATGAAGAACATGGGTAAACTCACACTGCACTGTCATAAATACATGATGATGACACTCTCAGCCTCACCCTGTACAAATATTTTTCAGCTTTCGGGATCCCAGTCTAGATGCCAGCAGACTGAGTGAGGGAGAGAGTGACTATGCAGTGGACCATTTACACACCAAACAACTGCCACCATGTGTTTCAGAATATCTTTGATTAAGATTGTGACTTTTAAGAAAAGCTTATAATACAAACACACTGTAATGATGGACAGGAATATTTCACAGATTTGAAATATAGTTGTGGTCTTCAAAAAGACAGGAACTTTTTAAGTTCTGGCTTAGTGCATTAGATAATCTTTACAAATATTAAAATATTGTTTAATAAAAAAAAAAATAAAAGGCCTAAACAAAATATTTCCAGAAAATGGTACAACAAAATTAAAGAGCCCATATACCAACAGAAAAAACAAAAACATTAAAAAATTAAAAATAAAAGAACTTAACAATATCCTGAGTTATTTGTGTTTGGGCAGAGTTCAGTCAATGAGTATAAAATGGTTCTATATTACAGTAGGTGGTAAAGGAGAGCTCCAGACTGCTGATGCAGCTACTTTTTTCTTGTGCTTGAGGAGGGTGCTGGCAAAAATAACCTGACCAATTAAGAGGTCTGAGGAGTGGCTTGGGAGACCTCAAAATGTTTATGATCATGCATCTGCCACTCTCTCAGATACAGTTTACTAAATGCATTAGTAACATATATATTCAATGCCTTGCATTCTGGTAACTCATACATTATTATCCAGAATGGCATTACCTTTCAAATGAATAGAGATATGATAGGTATCAAATGTCTGTTGCACCTAGGAGATGAAATGTGCCTCTTAGTTCAAGTGTGTTTGTGCTGGTAATTAGTTGATACTTGGGAATATGTTCTTATTATTAATGTGATGTTATCAGCTTGGCACTCATGAAACACACTTACATTTTTACTGTACATAGGAAAATATATGGAATGTGCATTATGCTTTGCAGGCTAAACCATTTATTGTGAGTGCAATAAACCTGGACAAATGCGGTTACTCTATGTGAGTATCTGCTTAACATTTGTAATTATTTAGGTCTAGAAACTGGAATGTTTTATGATAGCTATTGAAACAGAGACCTTGGATGCATGTTTCCTTCATTTCTTGCTAAAGTGGATACAACTTCCATTAGAAGATTTTTGATAGGGCTTGTTAAAAAAGTATTTTTTAACAGGCTCTGTCTTTGTCAGACGCATCTAGCACTCTTGCTTCTCATTCCAGCCCCTGGGTTTTGGACTATGGCATTCTCCCTGCCTTTGTCCACCTGCAAGCTGATTGATGTGGTCAGTCTCTGGGTGGAAACTCAAACTTGTTATAAGCAAGCTAAACCCTCACTTGAATGCTTGTGATAGAGAGTGATACGTGTGTTGTTCCTGATCAAGTTCCCTGTCTGTCTTCCCAAGCTCTGTTAGATTGGATTTCCCTGTGTATGACCTTGGACCAGATTTTAGACTATTCCCTGAACTCAGCCTGCCTTTTACCTGGACTGTCATAGAACCACACTACCTGTCTGCTTACTGCAAGTACTTGTTTGCTTTGCTCAGTTCGCGCCTGCACTGGCATGGTGGCCAGGCACTATAGTATTGTGTATATGTCCTGGGGGCAACTGAGTACCGGTAGACCTGCTTGCCTTATGGGAAAGGGGGCTGCTATAGGTGGAGAACACAGTAGCCAGCTTCATGTATTGGTGGCAGCAGTGTCTGACCACCTGCGTTGGGGTAGATGTGACAGTCTTGATGTTAAAAAAAAATGCTAATTAAATGTTAAGAGGTTCTGCAGTGTTCTGCCATAGTACTGATAATGGAAGTTTGGAATGTTGACAATAGGTTGTTTACTATGGGAGATGCAGTCCTGGTGTGGTGTATTTTCTCTGGGTGAGTATGAAATTCATTCTGTGCTGCCACTACAGATAGAATTAGATTTGAATCAGACTTATGTAGCAGCCTGACAAACTTTAACAGAATAAGGTTATACTGGTATTCCTTCCTCCGTTTTGGAGGTGATTAGACCTCATTATCAACACATCCTCTCTGACAATACACTGGTCACAGGGCAAGCAAACAGGCCAATTGTGTGCTGAGCAAGCTCCAGCCAGTAGTCCATCTTGGACACCCAATAGACCATGTAATCATCAGTTCAAAGGTTGTTTCCACATCCACCCTGGACCCAAGGCCAAAATCATATGGTTTAGACTCTGCCTGTGACTGTTGCCAGTAGTCAGGCCTATACAGCATGGTTCAAAAAATGACTTAAATACTAAGGAAGCCACTGGTAATCCTTTTAGTGATTTAAGGATCAGAGGCATGTTGGTGATGAAAGAGGATCCTGCCGCTCTCTAGAAAGGCAGCCAATAGGTTTTTCTGCAACACCTCTTCCAAGTGACATATATTTTTTGCTCCTTTTATGATGGCAGCATGAAATCTACCCATTTCCCATTGCATTAATGATGCAAAAGGGTGGTCAGCCAATAATGGTCCCTTTAGTTCATTGCCCAAATCCTTAGTTTCGTGTGCAGGAACTTTAGCATGAATAAGCCCATTCACCACAAATTTCCTTCAGCAGGGGGCCCCAAATGCTCTGTGTCACTGGGGACAACAGTGTCCTTAGTGATCTTACCTCACCCAAACACAACTTCTGGGGATTGTGAGGAGTGTCCTCCTCCTTTTCATTTCCAGCACCCCAGCTTTCCGACTCGTACTCCTCCCCTGCTTGCTACTGTCTCTGCTTGTAAATATCACTGTGTGATTTATGAAAACATACTGTTCCAGGGAAATCAAATTCATTTGTACTAATCAAGCTTGACAGATGGCTATTTGATATATTCCTGTGTGATCAAGTAAAGCAAAACTACGGTATATATATTTTTTATTCATAACATTGGGGGACTGCTTGACTTCTGAGCAAGAGTTATCTTTTATATCTATTATTCCATACAAAATATTACAGATTTATTTGCAGCTGTTTGTGCGTTTGCTTTACAATAAAGTTGAGACCGCCAGCTTTTTCTCGACAGGAATATTTCTTCAGTTAACATTATAATTCTTAGCTGTTTGATCTTCACAGCTCTTCATGTCTCTGCCTTGCAAAGAATTACACAGCCAGCACTTTAAACAAGGGATAACATTTATTTATACCTATAGTGAAATTCTTCAGTAATAACTATTTTTTAGTTGTCCGCTGTTAGTCAGTAATAGAAGGAGCACTAAACCAAAGGATAAAAAAAGTCCAAGTCCATTTATTAGTTTATACTAAAATACATTCAACAGCCAGGGGGACAGCAAAAGCTCCACCTTCTTTAGGGCTTCAGTTAAAATGAAGACCTTGAGTGGATTCCAAATAAAACTTGTTCTATTCACACTTCCTGTGTGAATCTATGAAAGGAAGTTAATTGTTGGATCAGGAGAGTTACTTGCCAACAGTATCCTGTCTTGATTGCTCGCGTATATACTGCTCACCAGTAACTCTGCTGTTTCAGCAATTAGCTTCCTTACATAGATTCACACAAGAAAGCTCTATTTTAAGCTCCATTCAAGGTTCTTATTTTAACTGAAGCCCTGAGGAAGGTAAAGTTTTCTCTGACCCCAAAGTGCATTGGCTGTTTTTAAGTATAAACTAATAAATTTATTTGGACTCTTTTATCCTTTTGTCTAGCAATCTTTCCCTAAAGTGATATTAAAGTCTAGTTTTTTTTTTTGTTTAAAAATAACAAATGTGTTATACTTACCTGCTCTGTGCAGTGGTTTTGCACAGAGCAGCCCAGATCCTCCTCTTCCCGGGTCCTCCATCAGCACTCCTGGCCCCTCCCTCCTGCTGAGTGCCCCCACAGCAAGCTGACTGCTGTGGGGGAACCTGAGCTGAGCCACTTCTCTGTGTGTCCATTTAGACATGGCGTTGTGGCTCTGCCCGACCCCCTCTCTCTCCTGATTGGCTCACTGTCTATAATTGACAGCAGCAAGAGCCAATGGCACTCCCTATCCCAGCCAATGAGGGAGAGCCGAGGCTCTTGTGCAACATTGCTGGATTGAGATGGGGCTCAGGTAAGTATTTGGGGGGCTGAGGAGAGCTGCTGCACACATAAGTTTTTTTTTTTTAATCTGAATGCATACAATGCATTAAAATAAAAATCCTTCTGCCTTTAGAACCACTTTAAGGGATTTTTTTTACTGGTAACCTGCTGGGGCATATATATGTATTAATTACTTTCCGCAATTAAAAAAAAAAATCTCCCCCTGCAAACAACACTCCCTATATACTCCAGGTCTCTTTCCACACACTGAAAAAAGGCTGCTGGGAACCCTGACCTTTGCCGGGAAGGCATTGGCATTTAAGCAAACCCCCACTATTGGCCACAGTTCAAAAGACAGGAAGTGCTTGATTGGTAATTGATTGCTATAGCTATCACATTGGTTCACAGTTTTCCTTATTGTGGGTGACTTGCATTGAAGTTCAAAGATCAAACTCATGGTCAACATGAACTCAAATCTCACTCCGAATTCTTATCACAACATGTTACTGCAGATATAACTTTCAAAACACTGTTTCCCCTTTTTTTTACAAGCGATCACATACCATCAGTTCTCAGCTGTATAAGGAGCTCAGAGAGCTGGAGGACTTGAAACAGCAGTACACTGATCTTCACAGTGAATGGCTGTGTGTGTGTGGGGGGGGCATGTTAGTATTTATTCACCACCTGGGTTTTTTTTATTACATAATATAAAAAATGATCTTTTTTCATAAACAAGCTCTAACATATAAGGGTTGATTTACTAAAACTGGGGAGTGAAAAATCGGGTACAGCTCTGCATAGAAACTAGGGATGAGCCGAACACCCCCCGATTCAGTTCACACCAGAACCTGCGAACGGACCGAAAATTTGCACGAACGTTAGAACCCCATTGACATCTATGGGACTCGAACGTTCGAAATCAAAAGTACTCATTTTGAAGGCTAATTTGCATGGTATTGTTCTAAAAAGGATTTGAGAACCCGGGTCCCGCCCCAGGGGACATGTATTAATGCAAAAAAAGTTTTAAAAACAGTTGTTTTTTCGGGAGCAGTGATTTTAATGATGCTTAAAGTAAAAAAAAAGTGAAATATTCCTTTAAATATCGTACCTGGGAGGTGTCTATAGTATGCCTGGAAAGTGGCATGTGTTTCCCGAGCTTAGAACAGTCCCTACACAAAATGTCATTTTTAAAGGAAAAAAGGGCATTTAAAACTGCTTGCGGCTTTAATGTAATGTCGGGTCCTGGCAATATGGATGAAAATCAGTGAGACAAATGGCATGGGTACACCCAAGTCCATTACCAGGCCTTTTGGGTCTTGTATGGATATTAAGGGGAACCCCGTAACCAAATTAAAAAAGGAAAGGTGTGGGGCCCCCAGGCCCTATATACTCTGAACAGCAGTATACAGGCGGTGCAAACAAGACAGGGACTGTAGGTTTGTTGTTAAGTAGAATCTGTTTGTAATTTTGAACTGGTACATTTTTAACGTGTTTAGCAAAAAATCTATTTTAAGCTTTTTGGAAAACCTAGGGAAGGGTTATCAGCCTTGTGACATTTGTTTTGCTGTCTGTGCTCCTCTTCAGAAGATTTCACCTCACTTTTTGTCCCAATGATAAATGTTTTTTGAAAATTTGGGGTTTTTAGTGAAACAAGGATTGGTGATAAAGCATCAGTGAAAAGGAGAAAAGTTTTCCCCATATTAACTCTTACAGGAGAGAATTTCCCTTCCTAGGGGTAGATTTCATATCACTTCCTGTTGTCTCCTTCCGTTTGCAAATAGGAGTCGTTTGTAAGTTGGATGTTTGAAAGTTGGGTGCTGGTGGTGATGGTGCTGGTGCCACAACACTAAGTCCTCACAGATACTCTTGGTGGGCGCAGAAACAGGCCCTGCTGTGAAATATTAGATCAAGAATTCAAATTACATGTCCCTGTTGAACAGGGGCTGAAAAATTGGGCCTTAGGCACTGGTGATGGTGCCACAACACTGCAACCCCTCACAGATACTCTAGTTGGAGCGCAGAAACTAGCCCTGCTGCAAAGAATTGCATAAAAAAATTGTAATTACACACTTCTGTTAAACAGGGGCTGAAAAATTGGGCCTTAGGCACTGGTGGCGGGACTGGCGGTGCCCAGAACCAAAAATGTTCTTACAAGCCAGCAGCATGATCATTGAGGAGGAAAAGGATAATTACTCAGCATAACAGGATAATCACTCAGCATCAGCATAGGCAGTTTTTGAAGGGATCTGACATTTCAAATAAATGTATTCGGTTACATCAGCATCAGGTGCTTGGTAGCTGGTGGTGATCCAAGACTGATTCATTTTTATGAAGGTCAGTCGATCAACCGAGTCGGTGGACAGACGCACCCTGTTGTAGTGATATAATGTGATCAGTTACAAAGCCTCCAGCATCACTAAATGTGTGTTCCGAAAGAACGCTGGATGCAGGACAGGCCAGTAGCTCAATTGCATACTGTGCAAGCTCTGGCCAGTGATCAATCCTCAAGACCCAGTAACCCAGAGGATTTTCGGTGGGAAAGGTGTCCAAGTCAGATCTTGCCCCTAGGTATTCCTGCACCATGTAAAAGTCAGTAACCGATCATACTTTGGGGCTGCAGACTAAAAATCGGAGTTACTTACCGGTAACGTCCTTTTCCAGGAGTCTTTCAGGACAGCACCATAGAGACCTTGGCTCCTTCCCTCTTGAGGAAACACCGCCTTCAACTTCAGGAATTAATCCTCACCATCCCCCCGGCCCCTCAGTTCTTCAAGAGGACCTCCGGCCAGCTGGGGAGACACAAGAAGACATCATAATAATCTCTATCTTACCTGACATTCTCCTGCAATTAGTTCTTCAGGAATGTCCAAACATTTGGGTGGGTATCTGTGCTGTCCTGAAAGACTCCTGGAAAAGGACGTTACCGGTAAGTAACTCAGATTTTCCCATTTCCGTCTTTCAGGACAGCACCATAGAGAGGATGAGCGAGCACTTTACTTTAGGGTGGGACTACTGCCTGCAGAACTTTACGACCAAAAGCCTGGTCTTTTGCTGACAGTAGATCCAATCTGTAGTGCCTCACAAACGTGTCAAATCTGGACCACGTTGCCGCCCTACAGATCTGCTCCGGAGGCGCACCAGCCCACTCTGCCTGAGAAGTCGCCATTGCCCTGGTGGAATGTGCCTTAATACCTTCCGGGGGCTCTAAACCACTACATAAGCCTGGATAATGGCTAACCTTAACTATCTGGCTATTGTGCGCCTAGAGGCTCTGCATCCTTTCTTAGTTCCTGAAAATAATACAAAAAAAGACTCAGACTTTCTAAATGGTTTTGTACCTTCCAAGTACTGAAGGACGCACCTTCTAACGTCCAATTTATGAAAAATATGTTCCTGTTCCCTCACAGGATTCAAACAGAAGGTAGGCAAAATAATTTCCTGGCCTCTATGAAAACTCGAGGCCACCTTTGGCAAAAAGGCCGGATCGGTTCTAAAAGTCACACGGTCCAGAAACACCTGGAAAAAAGGTGCCCTAATAGAAAGGGCTTTGAGTTCATTCACTCTCCTTGCCGTAGTGATCGCCACCAAAAACACCATTTTGAGGGTGATCAAATTTAACGTACAAGTCTCTAACGGCTCAAAGGGTTCCACCGTAAAGGCCTGTAAAACTAAAGAAAGATCCCACATTGGGAAGGGGGAGACTAACTGGTCTCTGCCTGCTTAAGGCTTTAAAAAACCTGACTATCCACGGGTCTATTGCTAGCTGTTTTTCCAAAAAAACGCTCAGAGCGGATACCTGTCCTTTTAGGGTGCTAAGGGCTAACCCCTTTTCCGCCCCTGATTTAAGAAATTCTAATACCGCTATGGAACTGCGTACATCAAAGGAACTTTCTGTGCACCAGCTATTGAAACGTTTCCACGTCTTCAGGTAGATAACCTGCGTTTCTTGTTTCTCTCTTTCTGCAACTTAGGAGGGTTTCCACTAAACGATCTGAGAAACCCTTGCCCCTCAGCAATTCCTCTTCAGTAGCCAAGCTGCGAGGTTCCACTTCTCCACCTGAGGACAACAGACTGACCCCTGAGAAAGGAGATTCTCCTGGACTGGCAGAAACCAGGGAGGTTCCGCTGCTAGACTCCTTAGGATGGAAAACCATGGCCTCCTGGGCCAATGTGGTGCAATTAAAATAAGAGTTGTGCTCTCTAACTGAAACTTCCTCAGTACTGCTGGAATCAGTACAGGAGGGGGGAAGGCATAACACCTGGCAAAAGACCAGCTCTGAGCCAACGCGTCCACTCCAAGTGCCCCGTCCCATCTGTTCAGGGAGAAGAAAAGACGCGTCTTTCTGCTTTCTCTCGAAGCGAAGAGGTCTACACAAGGCCTTCCCCACTTTCGAGATATTGCCTCGAAAACCTCCTGGTTCAAAACCCAGTCGCCTTCTCTCAGCAACCTCCTGCTGAGGAAATTTTTTTGTTCCCCCATCAAATGCACCGCCGAAAGGGACAGGACATTTGCTTCGGCTCACCTGAGAATGGTTTCTGCAAGGACCCACAGGGATCTGCTTTTGGTACCCCCCTGCCTGTTTATATAGGCTACTGCTGAGGAGTTGTCCAATCGGACTCTCACCTGCTGCCCATGGAGTTCCCCCTGAAAGGTTCTGAGTGCCAAGGCTATAGCTCTCAGCCCCCTCCAGTTCAAGGACCTTTCTGCTTCCCTTTTTGGCCAGACGCCCTGAACCATACGGGAATCTAGATGTGCGCCCCAACCTGTGTCACTCGCATCGGTCGTGATACTTTTGGACACTGGTAAGACCCAATCCAGACCCTGTGAAAGATTGTCCCTCTTTCTCCACCACCAGAGGGACCTCTTTGACTCGGCACCGTTATCAGGGAGTCCAAAGACCCCTGACTGCAGTCCCAGACCCTCAGGATGAACAGTTGTAAAGGGCGAAAATGTAACCCTGCCCACTGAACTGCTGGAAGCGATGATGTCAGTAAGCCCAAAGCTGACATAGCTCTTCTTACAGATATCTGATGACTGCCCTTGAGTAACGACATTGCCCTGTCCACGGCCTCCAGGTCAGGTCCAAACAGCAAGTCCCCCCTGTGAAAGGGATTCCGCAAAGTTTAACTTTAGATGTGGTATCTCCCTGCCACGTCTTAAGCCATAAAGCTCTCCTTGCTGAATTGGATAATGCTGCAGATCTTGCGGACATATGCACCGATTCTGCCGAGGCGTCCGCAAGATAAGCCACCTCCTTAAGAAGCATAGGGAAAGACAACAGGATCGTTTCCTTAGATGTCCCTGCCTCTGTGCACTTTAATCTGCGTCAACCAATATTCCATGTTCCGTGCCACCACTGTGGACACCATGGCAGGCCTGAGGTTACCCAGGGAGGAATTCCAGGATTTTTTCAAGAGGAAATCTATCCTCTTGTCCATGGGATCTGGGAGTGCCCCCATGTCCTCAAAAGCTAGGTCAGTATGCCTGGAGACCCGTGAAAAGGCCGCGTCTAGTTTAGGAGATTTATTCCATACCAGCGCCTCTTCTGCAAAGGGAAACCTTTGTTTAGGAGTTCTTGAAAAGAAAGGTTTCCTTTCCTGGGTCCTGCCACTCTTTTTTGATGGCATCAACCAAGACCTCATGGACCGGAAACACCTTCTTATGCTCTCCCAGGCCCCTATACATCTGTGTGCAAATGGGAAAATCCGGACAGCCGCACTCCAGGAAATTATAATCCAAACTTCTTTATTTTAAATCAGGAACATGTCATACAGCACATCAAAGGCAGAGTGTACAGACAGGCAGCTTACGCGTTTCGCACTATATCAAGTGCTTACTCATAGCTATGATTTTCCCATTTGCACACAGCCTTTACTAGCATTAGCCAGCACCTGGGGCTCTTCCTGGAGACCAACAGCCAGTTCATACCTGGACAGATTCACCCTAGTGCGGGGACAACATCCGCATCCCCTATACATCGGGTCATGGAGTGATAACTTTTTCCTTTCCTCCTGGATTCCTAAAGTGGTATGGATAGCTCCTAAAAGCTCCTCCACTTCTTCCAGCGAAAGTTTGTAGCGAGAGGTCTTTGTGGATTCCCCATCCACCTCCTCTCCCTCTGACTCCCCTTGGAAATCTGAAGAAACGCTGTCAGGCTCCTCCTCAACCTCCTCTCTTGCGCCTCTTGGGTTCTCTCCACTCCCAGAGGGAGCACCCACTAAGGTTGGAGCAATACTCCGTTGTGCTGGCGGAGAAATGACCTGGGGTTTTGGCAACTGGAAACTAGAAAAAAGTGTCTTAAAAGTTTGCACAGTGCTAGAAAGCTCCTTGACGGATGCTGCTAGATCCGAACATTGTTCCACTGACTGTTCCCTCACTAACCCCTCTATACACTCCTTACAGAGTGGCTTGGACCAAGACTCCCCCATCGTGGCTCTGCATGAAGGGCATTTTTTCTTGGCATTATGGGGTGACTTGCTTTTTTCTGTAGATTTGCTCTCAAAAATTTAATAACAAAAAAAACAGTCAGGGAATTTATCCACCTGCACTTCTCACAGAGGGCCAACAGGGGGGCCTTTCCCCAGGACCAACCACCACCAGGGTCCCGGTTACAACCCTTCCCCTCACCATCAAAGGAAACAAACACCTGTGGAGCTTACAGGAAGGGGGTAAAGGAACACCACCCCAGGGTTCCCCTTACCTTTGAGTGGCTGGTGCAGGAATCTCCGAGAGCAGTTCGAGAAGCCTCCGCTTCCGACATTTTCCCTCTGGGGATCGTGTGGTCTCCTAACCTCCGTGTGCTGTCCCCACTGCAGAAATGAGGCAGCACCAACCAAGCATGCGGTCCGCCTTCAACCCCCGCAACTGGAACCGGAAGTCGCGGGTTAGACGGAAGCACTGACCCCCGCCAGAACTGACGTCACCCGCCGTCCGACCCAGCGCTCAGAGCTCCCATGCTGGCTGCATAGAGCAGGGCGGTCTCCCTGTACCTCCACCCCAAGCCACCCCTGGGCAGAAGAAAGCGTACCCCTCAAGCTTTACTCTTCGCCAAGAGAAGCTGGAGGAGCGCGAAGTGCAGTCGATAAAGGTATTAAGCTCACTAGCCTCTCAGACTGCAGGATCGAGGGAGAGAGAGAGATAGAGACCCTGGTCCCCCCCTCTGCTCGGAATATAATCGGCCTCAGCCTCCCTGGCTGTTTTAGCCTCTGGACCCTAGCAGTGTCTCCCCACTGGAGGAAACACCAGAACTGTGGGGCCGGGGGGATGGTGAGGATTAAATCCTGAAGTTGAAGGTGGTGTTTCCTCAAGAGGGGAGGAGCCAAGGTCTCTATGGTGCTGTCCTGAAAGACGGAAATGGGAAAAATTGTCTGAACGCATTGGTCAGACGGCCACCTTCTCCACCGCTCCTTCTTTGACTGACCGAAGCCTCAGCAACATGTTGTCCAGAAACAGGAGTTTGTAACCTCCCAGTCTCTGGGAACACGTTGCACAGACCTTTCTGCAAGGCCTCCTGAAGATGTTTCATTCTCTGCTCCCTCTGCAATGGCAAGATAAGGTCCGCAATCTTACCCTTGTAACATGGATCAAGGAGGGTTGCCAGCCAGTATTGGTCCTTCTCCTTGATACCACGAATATGAGGATCCTTACGCAGGCTTTTCAGGATCAGGGAGGCCATGCAGCGTAGGTTTGCTGAGGCATTCGGTCCGGAGTCCTCTGGGTCACTAAGGACGACATGGTCTGCAGCCACCTCCTCACAGCCACGTACAAGTCCATGTGTTTCTTGGGACTGATCCCTTAAAGACTGCTGCTGATGCTGAGTGCCAGGCTCCACCTCCATACTGACACAATCTTCCTCCTCCTCCTCCTCCTCCTGTGTGATCGGCGGGCACGCAGGAACACTGTCTGGATAAAGGGGGCCTTGAGAGCTAAGTAAGTCCTCCTCTTCCTGCCTCTGTTCTGCCTCAAGTGCCCTGTCCATTATTCCACGCAGCGTGTGCTTCAACAGGTGGACAAAGGGGACAGTGTCACTGATGCATGCACTGTCACTGCTCACCATCCTCGTGGCCTCCTCAAATGGTGACAGGACAGTGCATGCATCCCTGATCATGGCCCACTGGCGTGGGGAAAAAAAACCAAGCTCCCCTGACCCTGTCCTGGTGCCATAGTCACACAGGTACTTATTGATGGCCCTCTGCTGCGTGTGCAGCCTCTGCAGCATGGCCAACGTTGAGTTCCACCTGGTGAGCATGTCACAGATTAGGCGGTTCTTGGGCAGGTTAAATTCCTTTTGGAGGTCTGCCAGCCGAGCACTGGCATTATATGACCGGCGGAAATGCACACAGACTTTCCTGGCCTGCCTCAGGACATCCTGTAAGCCTGGGTACCTGCTCAAGAACCGCTGCACCACCAAGTTAAGGACATGAGCCAAACAGGACACATGGGTCATTTGTCCCTGTCGGAGGGCAGAGAGGAGGTTGGTGCCATTGTCGCAAACCACCATTCCTGCCTTAAGTTGGCGTGGCGTCAACCACCTCTGAACCTGCCCCTGCAGAGCTGACAGAACCTCTGCCCCAGTGTGGCTCCTGTCCCCCAAGCACATCAGCTCAAGCGCCACATGGCATCTTTTGGCCTGCATACTTGCGTAGCCCCTTGAACGCCTACGGAGCACCACTGGTTCCGAGGACAAAGCACAGGAAGAGACCATGGAGGAAGAAGAAGAGCAGGGGGTGGAGGAGAGAGGTGTGTCACAATCATTAGTAGTGGCCTTTTTGAGGCGTGGTGGCGGAACAACCTCCAACACTACTGCACCTTGTCCTGCATCCTTCCCAGCTGCCAGCAGAGTCACCCAATGCGCCCTGAAACTTAGGTAACGTCCCTGTCAATGCCTGCTGGACCATAAATCAGCGGTAATATGCATCTTACCGCTGACTGCCCTGTCCAGTGAGGCATGGACATTGCCTTCCACATGCCGGTAGAGAGCCGGAATCGCCTTCCGTGAGAAAAAATGGCGTTTGGGTACCTGCCACTGAGGAACCACACATTCTACAAACTCACAGAAGGGGGCAGAGTCTACCAACTGAAAAGGTAGCAGTTGAAGTGCTAGCAATTTTGCCAAGCTAGCATTCAACCGCTGGGCATGTGGATGGCTGGGAGCGAACTTCTTTCACCGGTGCAGCAGCTGGGGCAGGGAAATTTGCCTGGTACAATCTGACGTTGTTGTACTGAAAGCAGATTGCCCACAAGTACTTGGCTGTGACACACCTAATTCTACACCTTCATTCCTCTCAGTGCAGGTCTCAGAGAGTACTGAAGGTATAGTGGGGTTGGAGATCTCAGCTGATGAGGAGCAAGGAGAGGTTGGCAGCTGCTTTGCCATACAAAGTACCCTGAGCATGGGTGAGAGAGGATGAGGAGGATGAGGATGGCTTGGTCATCCACTCGACCAAGTCTTCCGCATGTTGCAGCTCAACACGGCCAGCTGCCGAAAAAAAGGCCAAGCGTGTCCCACGGTCACATGCTGATGAGGATGCACCGTTTCCACGACCAGCACTGTTGCCTCTAGACACAGAGCCTGCTTGCCCTCTTTTATTGGCTTGTGACTGTCTGTCTCTCCTTGTTGGCCTTCCAGATATACTAATGGCCTGCAGTGAGATGTAGCTGCACTAAGCTGGGACATATATATATATATATATATATATATATATATATATATATATATATATATACACTCTGATACTGCAGCTAGCAAAATCAATTGCCTGCCTGTAGTATGAGAACACCACCAATCTTCTACAGGTAGCTTTATCTGAACACTGTGCAGAGGTCGCACTACACTAACTTGTAGCTTTATCTGAACACTGCAGAGGACGCACTACACCAACGTTAAAATAATGTAGCTGCCTGCGGTAGTGATAGGATCAGGAAAACACCATCAACCTTCTACAGGTAGCTTTAGCTGGACACTGTTTTGAGGATGCACTACACTAACGTGTAAATAATGTAGCTGCCTGCAGTAGTGATAAGATCAGGAAAATACCACCAACCTTTTACAGGTAGCTTTAGCTGAACACTGTGCAGAGGTTGCACTACACTAACGTGTAAATAATTTAGCTGCCTGCAGTAGTGATAGGATCAGGAAAACACCACCAACCTTCTACAGGTAGCTTTAGCTGAACACTGTGCAGAGGTCGCATAACACTAACTTGTAGCTTAGCTGAACACTGTGCACTACACAAACTTGTAGCTTTAGCTGAACACTGTTCAGAGGACACACTACACTAACTTGTAGCTTTAGCTGAACACTGTGCAGAGGTCGCACTACACTAACTTGTAGCTTTAGCTGAATACTGTGAGGAGGACGCATTACACTAACTTGTAGCTTTAGCTGAACACTGTTCAGAGGACACACTACACTAACTTGTAGCTTTAGCTGAACACTGTGCAGAGGTCGCACTACACTAACTTGTAGCTTTAGCTGAATACTGTGAGGAGGACGCATTACACTAACTTGTAGCTTTAGCTGAACACTGTGAGGAGGACGCACTACCCTAACTTGTAGCTTTATAAATAGTGTAGCTGCCTGATTGTAGTACTAATAGGATCAGAAGAACACCAGTAATTTTCTTCAGGGAGCTGTACTGTAACAACACCTGCCTGCCTGTCAGTAGGAAGATAATAACAGGAACGGATCTAGCTAAACTGAATACAGTGTGTGTGTATATATATATATATATATATATATATATATATATATATATATACATACATATATACACACACAACACCTGGGATGCATAAATATACACAATACACTGTAAGTGCAGCTAACTGACTGACTGTCCTGCCTAATCTATCTAACTTATATCAAATGACACTGTCTCTCTGTCTCTCAACACCGGAACACACTACACGGCTGCCATGCAGGTGGCCTTATATAGTGTGGGGCATGTACTAAACCCTTTGAGCCATAATTGGCCAAAGCCACCCTGGCTTTGGCCAATTACAGCTCTCTCTACAGACGGCGCCGTGATTGGCCAAGCATGCGGGTCATAGTGCATGCTTGGCCAATCATCAGCCATGCACTGCAATGCTGCAGTGAATTATGGGCCGTGACGTGCCACACGAATTTGGCGCGAGCGGCCCATATCGTTCGCAATTCGGCGAACGGGCGAACAGACGATGTTCGAGTCGAACATGGTTTCTACTCGAACACGAAGCTCATCCCTAATAGAAACCAATCAGCTTCCAGTTTTTTTGGCAAAGCTTAATTGTACAAGCTGACGTCAGAAGCTGATGTTCCCATGCACAGCTGCACCAGATTTTGCACTCTGCAGTAAATCAACCACATAGTATTTTTTTTTAAATTTATCAAACCTGATGTACTGTCTGCTTTTCTCATTTCTTGAGATCCTAAAATACCAGGACAGTACAAGCACCCCAAAATGACCAATTTGTAGAAAATGGACACTCCAAGGTATTTAGAGAGAAGCATGATGAGTTTTTTGAAATTGTAAGTAAAAAAAAAAATTCAATTGTCATTTTAACACTTATTTCTTATGCGCACAACACATTCTTCTACTCCTCCTGAGTATGGGAATACCACATACCACATGTGGTAAACATAGGGATACCTAATGTTTGAGACTTTTTGCTGCCGAGATGCATAGAGGTGCCCAAAATCCAAGTACCACCATCAGGCTCTCTAGGGGCCTACATTTTGACCCTGAGTTTCTGACTAGTTATCACAATTTGTGAGGCTCTGAAGTTCCAGGAAAAGATAAACACCCATAAAATGACCCTATTTTTCAAATAAGACCCTCCAACGTGTTTAATTAAGGCCACGATAAGTCATTTGAAGATCACATTTTTGCCATAAGTTTTTGAGAATTAGAGAAAAAAATACATTTGTACACTAAACCATCCATGTTACTCAGTGAACATTTTTTACATGCTTTGAGTGTCAGTATGAATTACCTCCTGTGAGCATGCACAGAAGTTACATTATTCTGAGTTGGCCAATCAAGATGGATAAAAATGCAGAACCTTAAAGAAAACTGGGCAAAGATATCAGTAGAGGCTACAGAGCAAGAAGGGAGAATGCAGACCTTGCATTGCTGGATGGAGACACTATGGGAGATAAGTGTGCTATAATGTGCAAGAATGTGGTGGATGTCCATCCACCACAAAGCAGACATTGGTTTTGTTTTAATGCTTAATTCAGATTAATAGCATTAGGAACAATTTCATATTTTAATGGCCAGAAGTCCTATACTAATGGAATTTGCAAAAATTAATATTTTACAAATTGTATGTGCTCGTTATGAACTAACAGATGTTTTTGGCTGGGACACAATAAAATGACAATATTAAAATGATCTTTTGTGGGGGCGTGGCCTGACCTCGGGAGAAGATGGCAGCTTAAATCTTCCGCTCCCGCTGACAGAGAGGATCTTTTACCTAAAAAGGAGGTTATTTACCCGCTTGAACGCGAAAAAACCATGGGAACTTCTTCCCGCAGCTCCTCCGCATCCAGATCACGGTCCCCTCGCGACTTGACTGGCAGGAATAGCCACATTATACCCGAAATGTTCCGCTCCCATTCCGGCAACATGGCGCCCGCACGGGGCCCGCCTCAGACAACAGGCCCAACGGAGGAAAATGGAGCTGTGATCTTAACGCCGAACTCCCAACCCAGCCTCCAAGATCTACACTCCGTAGCGCAGGATATAAAAAACACCCTCACGGCAGCTCTAACGGCGGCAATCACGGATCTCAGGATCGACATTCAAGCGATCGCGGGCAGAGTCCAGGAGGTGGAGAAGACGACCACGACACACTCCACAGTGCTCCGCCGTACATGCCAGGCCCTGGATACACACACCTTACAACTGCGAGATATGAACCGGCACTTGGAGGATTTGGACAATCGCGGCAGGCGCCACAATTTGCGGGTGAGAGGCCTCCCGGAAGCGATTGAAGCAGACAGGCTCCAAACAGAGATAACCAGCTTCTTTAATAGCCTCCTGGATAAACCACCAGCCTCCCCCATAGGTATGGAACGCATACATCGCGCCCTACGCCCACGGGGGAGAGATGCTGACCCGCCTAGGGATGTGATATGCCATATCATTGACTACCATCTGAAGGAAGAACTACTTCGTAAGGCCCGTTTGGCTACAAAGCTTTCATACAATGGCGCCGACATACGCATTTTTCAAGATCTATCCACAATAACACTACAGCGCAGGAGAGAACTGCGCCCCCTGCTGGAAGTCTTACGTTCCAAGGATATCGCATACAGGTGGAAATTTCCCTTCGGGTTGTCAGCATCCCATCAGGGTCGCACTGCTCTGCTCAGAGTGCCGGAAGATATGCGCTACTTCTGCGAAACCCTTGACTTACCGTTCATGGATGTCCCCGAATGGTATGCGGAATTCCGCCCGCCAGCCTCCAGAAGACCCCCGCCTGACAGTGAACCGATGGATACCCAGCAGCACCGATACAGACGACAGCGATCCCCATCCGAAGCAGGACAACGTCTCCATGGATCGGGTACTGCCAGGGGCCCCAGTCCGCCAGACACACCGCAGACCAGACGAGCACGTCGGGACCGCTGAGCAACGAATCCAGATCACATGACACATGGAGTTTCGATCCGCTCAATGTTTTTTTTTTTTTGTTTCACGGTTTATAGTGAGATTCGTTCCAGGTTTTTCTGTTTTTTTTTCGTTCTTTCTCTTGCTCTAGTGCATGTTCCGTTTCGACCATGCCAGCCGCTTACAGCCAAGATCCCTGCAGTCCTAACTGTCGGCTCAAGATTTGACCAACCAGCTCGCAACGTCGCCCCATGAGTGAGAACACTGAAACCACAAAAAAGGTTGATGTACAGAAGAACCAGAAACCCCGGACCAAAACTATCTTCTCCATGGGAAGAAACCAAGATCCCACAAGACTTACCATTTTAGCTCACACGGCTGTGGTTACTCTCGCCAGCTATGTGCTCGCAGTCACAGTATCCTTTACGCCTCTGAACCCTGACTCACACGCACTGTGATCGGAGAGTGTGGGAGACCGGGAAGCTCTATGAATCATCTGAAACGTAAAGGCTCTCGGGCCAACACTAACCTTTTAATGTCTTTTAGTGTCTTATGCTAACCATTAATGCTTAATATCTCGAGTCTGGCATTGACTGGACAGGATTAGAGGGGGTGATGGTTCGCGGAAATGATATCAGTGATCCCCTACATGATATTGCCAAATCTACACAATATAAAACCGATGCTCCACACACGAATTTAACTGCAGTATAACGCAGGTTTGATCAGATTGACCTGGGATATTGCCCGATGTTTGGCATACAGTTATATAAAACGCTGACTTCACTTCAACTCCTGGGTCAATCCTTACCCTGGTTACACTACTTACAGCTTACCTGTGGGGGAGCTGCTAGTCCCGCGAGTCATCACCTCCTATGCTGTATGATTGATTCTTGAAATGTATTAAGCGAAATGCTTCGGTTTTAGTTCTAACTTTTAGAAGCAATAAGCACTTAATGATTCGACCAGCATGTGCGTGAATTTAACCCGTGCTCTTGAGTGGAGGGGGGGTCCAGGGGGTGCCATGCTACCTATGCCATACACTAATTTAATACTTTTTTCAAGTAATGACACCGACTGCGCCAATTTAGACTAACCCTGAAGGCATCAAAACATGATAAACTGGGATATTATTGACATGGCTAATATCTCCACTAAACGCCAAACACCACAGATGGTTGAGAGGCTTGATGACCTCGGCGTCCCATCTCATCATGCTCAACATAGGGTAAACTCCATCAAGCATGCACTATTAACATGTGGTGTGGGGGCGTGTTGCCTGTACGGGCCCCTACTGTATTCATGGCCACGTAAGCTTTGAGGCCCCACCCAATATATAGAGGTCAAGGAAGGTACTACACATCTAGACGTATTCTAGACTTGACTAAGGGAAGGCACGTGCCCCCTCTTGATTGGCATTCCCGGGCTCCTACCCTCCAGCTGATATCACAGCGGCTAGTAGCGACTAGAGGACACGCACATCTCTCTAGTATCGGTTAAACCAAACCATAAAGCTTAAACTTACCCACCCACAATAGGGGGCAGTAGCCACTGCATTACATAAGTATTGGACCAAAGCTGATAGCTTGATAGGCTGGGGTCTCCACGGTTATGAGCTGTATCTGACTTCAATACAGCACCGACGATCGTTTTTAAGAAATGTTTATGATTCCTGCAGACATAGGATTTTTAAGACATATGCAACTCTTACACTAGACCATTCCTATCTAAGACGTTACCCCGACTGGAGACGACCAAAGACCAGAGACATACGATTCTAAACCTCAGATGGCACTCTTCATCAGTCATACAGGTAATTCCTCACAAATGTTTGGACCGCCTTTGAAACTAAACGAACTTCTAGATGCCCATGATTTCATACCCCTCACAACTATCCATCCTTCACCCAGGTTCCCCGTCCCACTACGTTACCATAACTATACACCTCCCACATTTGCTTGTTCCACCTCCCTGTCAAGCGGGTAGCTTCCTCGATTCGAACACACACCCCTTCATCCCGGCGTCAGTCACTCCTCTCTTCAGTGGCGCCCACAAGCACTTAAGCGGATATTTATCTCAAATCCCACTACAAGCCACTGACTCACTCCGGTTTTACCTAATCTTAGGTAATTTCTCCCTACGGACCAGCGAGCAGGCTCTCGCTGATCACCGGAAACGACCACACCCATAACCAAAGTCACCCGATTATTCACTACCACTTCAGCACTACTCTATAGCATAACAGTAGAGTATCCTCATACCCCCATACACCTTCTAAAACCCCGGATATTTCTCAGAACCCACTCCAAAGCCACGAATTCTCTGATACTTCTGTCTAACCCCCTCTCCATCCTTTTCTCGCCCTCCTCCGACAGAGACGCTCAAGTATAAGGACTCTTCACGCTATACTTACTCAACCCACCCAAAGTTCGAACACGCCAGCAATATGCAGCACACTCCATCACACAACAACAAATCACTCAAATTAATATCTCTGAATGCAAGGGGACTCAACATCCCTGAAAAACGCTCTCAGTTGCTACTTTCCATGCATAAAAACAAAGCGGACATTGTCTTTCTCCAGGAGACACACTTTAGAACAAGCTCCATCCCTAAACTCTCAAACTACCGATTCCCAACTTCCATACACGCTCCTAACAACTCTACAAAATCGAAAGGAGTCTCCATCTTATTTGCTAAAAACTGCCCATTCATCGTTACAGACACATGCATAGACTCAGAGGCGCGATATCTTTTTGTCAAGGGCACACTACACGGCAAAAGAATAACCCTAGCTAACATATATGCACCCAACACGAAACAAGTACCCTTCTTCAGGTCCACCTTAAGTAAACTCACATTGTTCCAAGACGGCATTCTCATATTAGGAGGAGACTTCAACGTCCCGCTAAATCCATTACATGATACTTCTACCGGCTCATCCAGCCTACCATATAGCGCACTTCGCGCAATTAAAGCGCAATTGACAGAATTATCGCTCCATGATTCATGGCGCACTCTCCACCCGAACGAGAAGGATTTCACTTTTTTTTCGAATCCACACAACAGATACTCCCGATTAGACTACCTATTTATTTCACAAAGGGACCTGCAAATACTAAAGACGTCCTCCATAGACCCCATGTATCTCTCCGACCACCACCCTATTTCCATGACGTTAGCTTTCTCACATACTCAACCCAAACACCATATTTGGCGCCTGGACCCCTCGCTTCTCACAGACATAGCAACCATGACAGCCATACAACAACGCCTCCTGCTTTACTTTAAAGAAAACGAATCCCCGGAAATCTCCTCTATGATGAGATGGGAAGCACATAAAAGCACCATTCGAGGAGAATTAATTGCGCTTTCAGCAAAACGAAGGAAGGAAAGACAGACACACATAAATACCCTGCTCTCAAGAATTCAATCCTTAGAAGCAGCACACAAAACATCCAGGGCAGTGACGTCTCTCCCGGAGTTGCTCAAAGCTAGATCCGAGCTTTTAGAAACTCTAAATAAACAAACTAAACGCAATTACATACTTTCCCAAAAAATATTTTACGAGTATGGCAACAAATCAGGCAAAATCTTGGCTAGAGCTCTACATGCCAAAAAAGCTAAATCAACAATTCACTCAATAACAGATCCTACCGGGAATAGACTAGTTTCCAATGACCAAATAGCAGGACAATTTGTTGACTACTATTCCAAACTCTACAATTTGCATCCCCACAACCCACAGAAGAGTGACAATCACAGACGGGAAGCCATCCAGGACTTTCTCACAAATTATTGCCCCCAACACATACCTATTGATGAAGCAAGCGATCTAGAAAGACCCTTAACCCCGGCTGAACTTGATAAGGTTTTAAAACAATTGAAACCTGGAAAGAGCCCGGGACCAGACGGCTTAACGACCGGATACTACCAAACCTTCATTGACATACTCAAACCACATTTCCTACAGGCGTTTAATTCCATCTCCTCAAGTAATCCCCCACCTAGAGACCTACTAGCGGCACATGTAACAGTGATACCTAAACCCAACAAAGATGCGTCTATGGTAACGAACTACCGACCTATATCTTTATTGAATGTAGACCTAAAAATATACGCCAAGATATTAGCCAATCGGCTCTTACCTCTCATGCCCAACCTCATCTCTCTAGACCAGGTTGGTTTTATACCTGGCAGAGAGGCTAGAGACAACACTATTAAGGCTATCAACATACACAAATGGCTAACTTCACAACATCAGCAAGGATTTTTCTTGTCACTTGACGCGGAGAAGGCATTCGATAGGGTCGCGTGGGATTACATGGAGGAGGTACTCAAAAAGATCGGTATACGGGAACGTATGCTACAATTTATATTAGCACTTTACGCCTCCCCCACCGCACAGGTCCGTGTTAACGGACACCTATCGAATGCCTTCTCCATGTCAAACGGGACACGTCAGGGATGCCCGCTCTCCCCGTTGATATTCATCCTTACCCTAGAACCACTCCTTCAACGCCTCAGATCCAACCCGGACATCAAGGGAGTATCCATTGCAGGGACTACATACAAGATATCCGCATTTGCAGACGACATCCTTTTGTTTCTCACTGAACCCCACATTACTCTGCCTACCCTGCTTAAAGACCTTAATACATTCAAGCGCCTGACCAACCTACAAATTAACTTTAAAAAATCAGAAGCCCTGAACATTTCTTTACAAACAGGGAACCTTGAAACATGTCAGTCTAATTTCCCCTTCAAATGGCAGCGTGAGGCGATCACATACCTAGGGATACGCATACCATCCCGCCTTTCCGACCTATATACTAAAAACTACTTACCAATCCTCCAACACATTCAAAAAGATCTTAAGTCCTGGTCAACGGGACTCTTTTCCTGGTTTGGAAGAATGGCAATACTTAAAATGAACATCCTCCCAAGAATACTGTATGTCATGCAAACAGTCCCCATACGATTACCAAAAGCCTTTTACGCCTCATATCGCCGGGCTTGCAATGAGTTTATCTGGGGAACAAACCACCCCAGGCTTAGCTTCGAACGACTGTCCCTACCCAAGCTAAAAGGAGGACTGGCCCTCCCAGACATTGCAAAATACCACCATGCTTGCCAATTGTCCAGAATAGTTGACTGGTCTGTACACTCACGCACTAAAGCTTGGACGCAAATTGAAAATGAATTCTCATTGACCCCCATTAGATCATTACCCTGGACGCCCATGAGACAGCTTCCCCAGACATGCTCACAACACCCTTTAATTTCCTCCACACTTCAAGCATTCAAATCTATGTGCCAAAAACACCACATTTCCTCCAATCCAAGCCCTTTAACTCCTATCCGAAACAATGTAGATTTCCCACCGGGTTTACAAACCACATTTCTCAAGGGATACTGGCCCCAAGACGACATACGCGCAAAACACTTCTTCTCAGGAAATACCTTTCAAGCAATCACAAACTTACCCGCACACGTGTCTGGAAAACCCTTCCCGGCTTGGATATATAACCAACTCAGACACTTTCTTGACCACACACCCAAAAATACAGATTACGCGAGACAGCTTTCTCCCTTTGAAGTGCTCTGCTCCCAGACGGAACCACAGAGACATGTAATTTCAGCATTATATGCGCTCCTTTTCTCGGAGCACACACCTAAATCCAACATAGCGACTCGTGCCTGGGAAAAAGACTTAGACTTAGATCTTTCAGATCAAGAATGGGAAAACATATACTCCTATATACACAAGGGTACGATTAATGTGTCAGCACAAGAAAACGGATTTAAGATCTTTTCTAAGTGGTACAAAACCCCCCTTAAACTACACAAAATGTCCTCCTCGATACCTCCGACGTGCTGGAGATGCTCAGAGGCAGAGGGTTCCATGGTTCATGTATGGTGGTCATGCCCACTCATTCAACCCTTCTGGAAAGAAGTCCATCGTATCACCACTAACATATCCACCTATCCAATTGAATATACCCCTGCTCAAATGTTACTGCACCACTCCTCTATACCGAAAAAAGACTACCATCGCTCACTAGCACTACATATGTTAAATGCAGCCAAAATGTGCATTCCACCTCTCTGGAAATCTACTAAAGCCCCGACTATTCCAGATTGGCTCAAGCGTATATCAAAAATAGCCGAAATGGAGGAACTGATACATCAAGCCAAAGATTCGTCCCAAAAATTCAGAACTATTTGGTCTTGCTGGCAACATTTCCAAACAACACCTGAATATAAAGATCTCCTCTCCTAAGAAATTACAACAATGCCTGGGACTCTGTCGGAGGAGGACTCCTAATACTCCTTTCCTCGACTCTTAAGTCAGTAACTTCCTTTTCTTACCTTTCATACACATATACGCTCCACCCAACTCTATAATTCACCTTACCTCTTGTCTCCCAGATTAATGCTTAAGACCCTTTTTACAGACCACTGAGTCAAATTGCAGACCATCATTTTACCCAAGCACTTCATCACCTTTTTCACACTCTGCCCCTCCCAACCACCCCACCCCATCATAATAAGACTAACACCCCTGCATTCCCAACTAAGATTAGGATTGCTTGTGGTCCGGTGACCGCAATCCTATCACATGACAACAACCCAGAGGCAGTTTACACGACAAAACAATGCAACACACGAAGATAGCCCCAGGACGCTACTCCACAAACTGACAATTTGATAGCAATATGGAGCGGACCCATGATTATATCAACACACGCTTGACAGATCTAAACCATGATCAACGCCCTTTTTAAGTTTTTTAAGTTTCCGTTCTTACAATAAGAGATAACGTACGTCTCACATGATAAATCCAAGTTCACAATGCCCAAGATCGACATTCGAACAATAAGTAGATTTCTCTTGGTCCCCGACAGAACACACTTGCTTAGATATGCCTCCGGGTACAGACTCGCATGTACCTCTATTTAGATTTGATGTTTGGTTGTTCATTGTTATATCATACATAAAAATGCAGTTTGTCTTGTTCTTTATGTATTTGCTCATTAAGCTGAATTAGATTTTTTTGTATTGAACAAGATGTTCTCTGTAACATATCTTTTACAACAACACAATCTTATGTATATGTATATGCCTGTTGGTATGCAGCTGTACAACTAAACTTTTCAACGACAATAAACTTGATTCTGCAAAAAAAAAAAAAATGATCTTTTGTGACAGGTCACAACTCTGATTCACTTTAGTTTCATTCTTGACTATTTTTTATTCCATATTGAATTTCAGGCACAACAAAGTTAGCCTGCTATGTATAAATAATTTGCAGGTGGATGTCTCAAAGCCTTGGATCTATACACACTTAAACTTACAAAGTTTATTACTGATAGAGTCTCCAGCTCATTAGTGGTATTTCAGATGGGAATCATGTACTATTTTTGTCAGACTGCCCAAAAGAACAAAAAGGGAAGATTACAGTTTCTTTATGGCATATCGCAACACAGAATACTTGTGTTTTAATTGTAGTCTCTGGAGAAAATTGAACTGGACAGGATGAATTTGTATTTTACCAAAATTTAAATTTAGGAATAAAGGAAGGTGGAGGCTGAAGAGCAGATTATTAAAAGTTTGTTGATCATTTTTTATAGATCTAAGGAAAAACTAGTAAATGGATTCTGATAAACTAGAATGCAACCCAATTGCTGCAGTTTTTCTGCATGTGAGACAAATATGGAGCAGGATTTTGAAATTTTTGATAGCAGTGAAATGTATTTATAAATTTTGACATGTAAACACTTTTATATTTTTCAGAAGGAAATGTGTATAGTATTTGTTATGGAAAAGTAGTAAAAACAAAGACTACCTATAAAAAGTGATATACCACCTTCATTAAAGTATTTCCAAGATCCTCAGAGAGTCTGAATTCTTTTTAAGCAAGACAACTAAGATAATTCATCTTTGTGACTTTTTTTGTATCATTTAATGATACCATTATCCCTTTTATTTATTTTTTTATTTTATGTGCACCTGCTGATCCTGCCAGTAATACACTTTATGTCCTAGGGTGAAAACATTCACCATACTGTATTTATGGATGAAATGTCATCACCCTAGCAGAGGACTGCAGAACACCACTCCCTCTCCTTTTCTCCATAACATTTTGCACTTTAACACATTAAATAAAGTATTTTCAATGGTGCATTTAACAGATCAAAAGGAAGCAAACAAGAGATGTTCATACTTACACATACTTTAAGGCTGAAAACTGGAACACAGTTTCACCACCATTAAAGTATAGTATTACCTACTGAGAAACTTCTAATTTGATGTATTTAATGTTTATGGTTCTAAGTACTTCTGCAGGTTATACTACCAATATTTTACAAGGTAACTACAAGTAAAACTTTATTTATGTCTAGGTATTTAAGGTTTTTGATGTTTTATTTACACCAGTGGTGGACTGTATAGTCCAGATAGATATGTAGCAATAACTCTCGGTGGAGCTGCTGGTTTAAAGCGGGCCTGTCCTCTTGTCTCTTTACCCCTCTTAAATTGTTCAATCCCCTTGACACAACTGTAGTGCAGTGGGTTAATGATATGAGTATTGACTTTAACCCACAATATACACTTATGTTTATATTTACCTCTACCTGGGTGTCTGTAGCTCCACCTGCAGGAGAAATAACAACACTGCACACAAACTTCAGTAATAACCAAAAATAACTTCTTTCTTTGAGTAAATAGTATATTTATATAAAAGGTTATTACAATAACTACACTATCACACCAACGTAGTGCCACAGTATAGTAAACAGTTATAACAGTCTGAGTAACATACACAAATATACTTAAGTACAGTATATGTATATATCTAGATTTATACCAGGGAGCTCCCCCTGCTCTAAACTGTAAAGTCACTATCCTCTGTAACTAAGTGCAGGGCCCTGCAGTAAAAGATAGTCTTGATGTCTTCAGTCTTCGCTAGCTTATGAATTTGTAATTGTAATCCACAAAAGGGGTTCCTCTTGGGTGTTGCGCAGTGTAAGGTAATACACTAAAGCAGTTATAATCCAGAAGACTGGTTAAGTGTTCTTATACAAAGGAGATAAACATCTAATATCAATTCTTGAATACTGAAGTCTATGCAGATGTAATGTTCTCCAACTTTACTTGTTCCGTGGGACTATCAGTCCCAGCAACACTCAGTAACAGTTCTAAGTGTGTGTAGTATTTAAACAAACTTCTGGGTGTTAACCCTCTCACCACACGAGATCTGGGCGGATGGATGCCTCTGTTTCAGCAGTTCTCAGTCTGTACGGAACCACTGCCACGCCGTCACACTGCTCTGTTCAGTAACGACCAGGAGTCCTCGGTTACCTCCTCCACGGGTCTCCAGAACAATCACTTCTGCTGCTTCAGCACACTGTGATATGATGGCAGGATCCCTGCTGCTGCTCTGCTCCCTCACAAAGTAGGCCGCAACCCTGTGGGACACACACACCCACAGAGCTCTGCAGGCAGCCCACGCTTCCCAGGAACAAGAGACCTAAGATGGCTGCTCCCAGCCCTTTTATATCCTCCCACAATGCAGTTCAGTTCTTTTCTTGTCCAGGAGCATTGTGGGTAGGTCACAGTTAAAGTTCAGAAGTAAACAATCAATCACTTCCTTGTCACTTCTCTTAATCATGAAACATAAAAGTATTGTACCTTTTCAATTGTCCACAAGATGGCACTATAACAACTTATGTCCACACATATGGCTAAAAACAAAAGTTGTCAGCGCTACAGATACATTGGGATTTATTTACTAAAGCTGGAGGGTGCAAACTCAGGCTCACTTCTCCATAGAAACCAATCAGCTTCCAGGTTTTAATGCCAAAGCTTACTGGAACAAGCTGAGCTGAGAAGCTGACTGGCTACCATGCACAGCTGCACTAGAGATCTGAGTGCAACAGCCTTAATAAATCTACCCCATTGCTTAATGACAAAACATACTTAACACATTAGAATTTATAAATGCCGACTTTATTCCTTAACTGTTTCTAAAGGACAAATTCTAAAGAGCTTTTTTATTAAAAACAAAAAACAAAAAAAATTTCAAACATGAACATTTATCACAATAGGGCTTTAATTCACTTTCACATTTGAAAATATAACCCCCATATTGTGTGTCTCTGGAGCACTGCATTTACCAGGGTAATCCTGTTCAAGAGAGGTCTAAATTAGAATAAGCTTGTCAGAAAAAGGTACAAAGACATCACCCTATTGTATTTAACCCACATTCTGTCTATTAAAATTGTCCATGAGGTGTAGTAAATGTATCAACCAGAAGCCTACATTGAAATAATTTAAGACCAGTCTCTGAAAATGTTTCTGAACAAAAGTACACTTGTGCCTCATTTCCACTGAGCGGATCGGTTCAGGTTGGTTCAGTACGGTGCGCTATTTTGGGTGTTTCCATTATGAAAGTAGCCCATACAACCGAACCATACCGCACCATTCACGGTCCTGCTTCAGATGTGGGGCCATAGAAAATGGTACGGTACGATTAGGGCAGAGCTTCTGGCATCACACAATACATTCCACTGATTGGCGGACAGAAAAAATGTCAATGCTCACGTCAAAGGCATTTTTTCTAAACCCTGTATGGCCCCTGGTGGTCAGACTTGCAGTGGAAATGCTCACCTGAATAGGCTGGACCATTCTAACCCTTCCAAACTGTACCAACCCGAACCGTTCCACTCAGTGGAAACGAGGCATTAGGTAATACAAGGTCTACCTCTACAACAATGCTTAAACATTGAAATAAATTATATGAATGGATAGACCTTTGGAGACAGAACCTCAGATGTGAAATAACATTTTTCCAGCATTCTGTTTGCTTCTTCACATGGAAGAACCCACCCTGATTAGTAATGTCATCAGCATTAGTGTTGAAAGAAACAAATACTACTGCAGCTACTTAGATGTAATCAGCTACTGTATGTAATTATTGTGTATCCAAAGTACAAAGGACATGTTAAGGGTGCTACAAACACTTTTTACTCAAGTAGCCATGGTACAATGCTGTCAAATACATCTCCGATCTCTGCATATCTTGGATAACAAATGCAATCAGTAAAGAATGTGGAACCATTGTTCCAGCAAAACACACATAATCAATTAGTCATGATCATGTTTCACTTGCTGTCATATGCAGGTTTTACAAATGTAGGACTTCTTTCATTAAATCAGTCAGAGGCTACTTCTAGCACATAGTGCAAAATATGGTTTTGCTCTGAATAGAAACCAATCAGCTTCCAGGTTTTTGTGTCAAAGCTTAATTGAACAAGCTAAAGTTAGAAGCTGATTGGCTACCATGCACAGCTTCACCAGATTTTGCACTCTCCAGTTTTAGTAAAGCAACCTAATAGTTTTAAAAGGGTAGCAGATATCTAAATCACATTGACAGCTTGGAGACCCCTTAACCACTTCCCGCCCACCATATAGCAATATGATGTGCGCAAAGTGGTTGCATTATCCTTACTGAACATCATATGATTTCCAGCAGGGTGAGCTGCTAGCGCGCTCCCGCGGTGATCAGTGGTGTGGTGTGTCAGTCTGACAAAATGCATCTCTTATCCCATTAAAGAGCCTCTGATGTAGTGTCCAACCACAGCTGATCACTAGGGATGAGCCCAATGTTCGAGTCGAACGTAAGTTCGAATGGCCATTTTTTTGGCAGCAGTGATTTTTTTAATGCTTAAAGTGAAACAATAAAAAATAAATAATCCTTTAAATATCATGCCTGGGGGGTGTCTATAGTATGCCTGCAAAGTGGCGCATTTTTCTTGTGTTTAGAACAGTACCACAGCAAAATGACATTTCTAAAAGGAAAAATTGTCATTTAAAACTGATCGCGGCTGTAATGAATTGTCGGGTCTCGGCAATATACATAAAACTCATTAAAAAAAATGACAGTCCATTACCAGGCACTTTGGGTCTGGTATGAATATTAAAGGGGAACCCCAACCAAATAAAAAAAAATGTGTGGGGGTCCCCCTAAAATCCATACCAGACCCTTCAGGTCTGATATGGAAATTAAGGGGAACCCTGTGCCAAAATTTAAAAAAAAAATGGTGTAGGGGTCCCCCCAAAATCCATACCTGACCCTTATCCGAGAACGCAACCTGGTAGGCCGCAGGAAAAGAGGGGGGTGAGAGAGCGCCCCCTGAACCATACCAGGCCACATGCCCTCAACATGGGGAGGGTGCTTTGGGGTCTGACTCTAAAGCACCTTGTCTCAAGAGCCTCATCCCCACAACCCTTGCCCGGTGGTTGTGGGGGTATGCCGGTGGGGGCTTATAGGAATCTGGAAGCCCCCTTTAATAAGGGGACACCCAGATCCTGGCCTCCCCCTGTGTGAATTGGTAATGGGAAACATTGTACCCCTAACATTTCACAAAAAAAGTGTCAAAATGGCAAAAAAGACAAGACAGCTTGGGACAATCCTTTATTTAATGGAATATTTCATTTTTATTGTTTCAATTTAAGCATTAAAAAAAAATCACTTCTCCCGAAAAAACGGGCATTTAAAAAAAAATTTTTTTTTGCATTGATACATGTCTACATGTCCCCTGGGGCAGTACCCAGGTACCCAAACAATTTTTAAGACAATAACTTGCATATGAGCACTTCTGATTATTCATGTTTGTGTCCCAAACATGAATAATCAGAAGTGCTCATATGCACTTCGTGCTGACAGGCACGAGTAGAGGAGAGCCAATCGGCTGCTCTCATGACAGGGGGGTCTGCATTGATTGATTATGAGTGCAGCCCCCCAAGGATACCCACCCAGGACCACCAGGAATGCCTACCCAGGGCCACCAGGGATGCCCACCCAGGACCAACAAGGATACCCATCTATGACCACAAGGTATGCCAATCAGTGCCCAATAGGGATGGTACTGCGCACATCAGTGATGCCTGCCAGTGCCCCCGGATCAGTGCTACCTAATAGTGCTATCTATCAGTGCTGCCCATCAGTGCCTATCAATTCCACCCATCAGTGCCCTCCAGTGCCACCTATCAGTGCCACATATCAATGCCCAGTGCCACATATCAGTGCCCAGTGCTGCCTATAAGTGCCCAGTGCCACCTATCAGTGCCCATCAGTGCTTGCTGCATATCAGTGCCACCTATCAGTGCTGCTTATAAGTGCCTCATCATCAGTGCTTATCAGTGCCAATCAGCACTGCCTCATCAGTGCCCTTCAGTGCAGCCTCATCAGTGCCCATCAGTGAAGGAGAAAACCTACGTATTTACGTTTTATAACAGAAACAAAGAAAAACTTTTTTTTTTTTTAATTTTGGTTTTATTTGTAGCACAGAAAAAAACCCCAGTGGTGATCCAATACCAGCAAAAGAAAGTTCTATTTGTGGGAAAAAATTATACAAATTTTGTTTTCATTCCAAATGTGATGGCGTTGAAAGCTGAAAATTGGTCTGGGCAGGAAAGTGTATGAGTGCCCTGTATTAAGTGGTTAAAAAAACCCCAACAACACTGGGAAGGACTTAATCAATGGTGCATGGTGGAAGTGGCCATTACCAGTATACAGCGGAACCTCGGTTTAAGAGTAACCTGGTTTGAGAGCATTTTGATTTGCGAGCAACTTTTTCAAAAAAATTCTGACTCGGTTTGCGAGTGTTGTCTCGCAAGACGAGCAGAATTCAACCTAATAGGGCCTGCAGTACCACATTTGGCCTGACATGCGGAGGCGCCGGAGCCGAGCAGAGCCAAACAGCGGTGATCGCAGCCGATCACTGCCTTTCGGCAATGCTTCGAAAGACATGGAAATACATAGAAATACTCAGTTTACAAGCCTTTCCGATGTTTGTCGAGGTCAGCCGACATGTCCTCGGGCCTTTCTGGCCGTTTCCGAGGCTCTCCAGCGCCCCCCCACCTCTGGCCGAATGCGGTATTACATTCCAATGAAGTCAATGCGGAAAAATTATTTTCGATTCCGTTGACTTCAATGGGAAAACTTGCTTTGATTTGCGAGTACTTTGGATTAAGAGCATACTCCTGGAATGTATTATGCTCGTGATCCGAAGTTCAATTTACTGTATGTAATTGTCGGGTTCACAGGCAGCTGGGCATTCTTTGCTCATGCAAAATAGCAATCCCAGTAACCTTCGTTGGTACTCCTTTGCCAAGGAATGTTTTGACATGGTGCTTTACAGTTGTAGAATTTTTGTCCGTGTGAATCACAACAATGACTTTAATGCAGGGGTGGATAACACATATGCAACTTTTTTTTTTGTTTAATAATTGTTTATTAAGATATAATGAGGAAGGGATACACATTGTGGGAGAGGTGTGTAGGAACAATGTGACCCGTCAGCATCCAGCCTGTAAGAAAAAGGTTATAGGAGGTTAGCTCCAGCAAAATAAAGGTTAGAACAAGAACATGTTAAACCTAATAAAATAAGCAAATAAAATGGCATAGTTAGCACAGAAATAAAAAGGTACCTATTTTTGGGAAGGAAGGTTGGGTTAGGAATTGAGCATTTCAGCCATGATTTTTTTGTGAGGAGCCTGGAGTCGAAGTGCGCCTCTTCTTTGATGGTGTATTCCGCCATTGGGGATCCATGGGGTCTGAGAATTTAGGAACGGGGTCCTGCTAGCCTGGAATTTTCATAGGAGGCAGGTTCAGGTCCTACAAAAAGGTCGGGAACTCTTCAGGAAACTGGAGGGTAAGGGAGCGGCCATTTTTAGTGGCCGTTAAGCAGGCAGGGAAGCCCCATCTATATGAGATCCCATCAGTGCGCAAATGTTCAAGGAGCGGTTTTAGGGCTCTGCGGTGGTCCAGGGTCTCCTTAGATGGATCTGGGAAGATGTTAATGACTGCCCCATCAAAATCAATGTTAGGGGTGTTGCGCATTTTAGCCATGATGACATTTTTGATTTCGAAGTAGTGCAAGCGACAGACAACATTTCTGGGTTGATCTGATGCGATATTGCGGGGTCGCAAAGCACGGTGCACTCGATCGAATCACAGTCAGTGACAGGATTGCCCAGTATTGTGTTAAAGATACGGTGGATCGATGGTTCAAGATTGTTGCTCCTGGTAGCTTCTGGCAAGCCCCTGACACACAGATTATTTCTGCGATTGCGATTTTCGAGGTCCTCTAGTTTATACAATGAGGCACGATGAGCAAAGGCTAGCTGAGTAACAGTCTCTTGCAATTCCTTTATGGCTGCTGCATGAGAGTCCTGCTGCTGCTCTGTCTCTTCTATTCTAACCAGAATATGTGACATGTCTGCTCTCACTGCAGTGATTTCTTTTTTAATGGATTTTTTTAAGCTGTGAAACATCCCTGCAAGTTCTTTTTTCAGTCTACTCACCAAAGATGACGTTTCTGATCCAGAAGGAGATCCGGGATCATCCATGAAATCCGAGCAGTATGAGGAGGCAGGAGAGCTCTCTCTGATGAAGGCAGCTTGCATGGAGGGAGAGATACTCGATCTTGAGGCTCTGGCCTGGTTGCCTCGTGTATCTGGGCTGGATCTTTCCGCAGCCAAATACTGCTTAATAGAGCCAGCGGTGGTCGGGTGAGTCGCCGATCCCTTCCCGGATCTCTTGCCAATCGTGGAGCGGAGTTTAGGTGTCTTGGCAGGCATAACTAGGAGCTGTAAGGCTGGTGGTTAGACGGAGCTCTCCCTACTCATGTCCGATCAGCCACGCCCAACACATATGCAACTTAAAGTTTGATTTAGGCCCCATGCACACTGGACATTTTTGCAGCTGCTCCTAGGGGCATCTGTCATTTTTTCCCTGCCTCTAAACTCCCCTGTATGTTATCCTATGTGTCCATGCACTCATAAGCTTTTACCAGCATTTACTGGCAGGAGAATTTAAAGGTAGGAAAAAAAAACACTCCCAGTGTGTCTAGGAGCATCAGAGTTTTGACTTGACGCTGCTAAACGCATCTGAAAGCAAATACACCCACCTAAATGCTAGGCGCATTTAGCACTTCAGTGTTTATTCACTTTAATAGCCAAAATAAATAAAAAATCTGGCCAATACAATAAATAGATGCCCAAACACCAAATGCTGCTAAACTCTGCTAAGCTTGTTTGAAAAAACGCAGCTTAGGTGAGATTTCACAGATGATTTTCACCTGTCAGTAGAAACAGCGTTTTACAATAAGCCATTGTGCATGAGGCCTAAGTGGGTGTGATGCAAGTTGCCTGCTTAACTCCAGCATGCTAGCCCAAATGGATACACTACCAGTGTGGTAGGGTATGGTCTGCCACTGTGCTTGGCGCTCCCACAGAACCCTCACTTTTTACTTTTTGTTTATTGCTTTACATGTTTGGTCCAAGTAAATTACACCCCTCATCTTGGAGTTGATTTACTAAAGGCAAATAGACTGTTTACTTTCCAAGGAAATTTTCCCCAGAGCTTAGTGAACAAGATGAACATTTTCTGACTTCCATCATCATCATGTGTGAGCAAAAATGTTTTTTTTTTATTTTTCTTGTATATGATTGTCTATTCTTTGCAAAGTGAAACATTTACTACATTCATTATGCTTATGCACATTTATTATGCTTATGCAAAGTGTGACTTTCCTTGAACAGTGAACATCCCATTTGTCCTTAACCTCCCTGACGGTATTCCCAAGTGTGGCTCGGGGTGGATTTTCAGTACCAAAAGCGGTAACACCGAGCCACACTCGGGATTGCATCGCAGGATCCAGGTACAGCATACTTACCTTGTCCCCAGGATCCTGCAATGTCTCCCTGATGTGTGCGAGACATCCTCCGCTCGATCTATCACAGAGCCGAGCTCCGTTCCCTGCAAGCGTTGCGATGCACGGGGACAGAGAACAGTGCCAAATTCAAAAATTAAAAAACACAATACTGTACATATACAGTACACTGTAATCTTACAGATTACATTACTGTATTAATTTATTTCACATCCCCTTTGTCCCTAGTGGTTTGTCCAGTGCCCTGCATGCAGTTTTATATTATAAATACTGTTCTTTCTGCCTGGAAACTGGAGATTGTCCATAGCAACCAAAACCGTCCCTTTACATCAAAAGTGGTTTTAGACCAGCTAGAAAACAGCAATAATAAATTAGAATCACTTAACTGAGCGATAGTGATTTGTGGGGAAAGCCGTCATCAAACACTGAAAGTAATGACAGCGATAATTCTGCAACTGAACAAATTTCTGTGTTTTTACATTATTGATTTTTTTTTATTATTATTATTATATTAATATTTGTTAGAATGATTTATAGTTATTATATTATAATTTATTATTTCGTTTTTCAAACTTTATCATACCCGGGATGTCTACTAGACTCTTGTTTGGACAGATTTAAGTGAGTTATTCCTAAGAATTACAGGCCTACAATATAAAACGCCAAATTTCCATGCAAAATAATTGTACTGCTTTCAGCATCAAAAATCTGAAATAATCATACCGCCAGGGAGGTTAATAAATCAACAGCTACTTTTCACAAGGTACAATTTCTCTCAAGCTTGGAAAGTCTTTTACTCTGATAACCAGAAAAATGAAACTGAATTTTAGGCTGTTTTTAATAACTGAATACATGCAAACACCCCAGTATATATAGGGTTTCAAATAAATGAGAAAGCCACAGGACAGTGTCAAGGTACAGTACATCTACATCAAGGGTTCGGGTCACAGAATTTTGTATTCTGCTTATTATTAAAAACTCATCCTGAACATTGAAAATGGAGTGTGACTATAAAGTAACAAGTAATAGCACCAGAATATTTATCCAGGATAATAAGTGAAATTGCCCCTTTAAAAATGGATAAACCACTCTAAATAAGTAAATGTGATTTAACCACTTGCCGACCGCCTAACGCAGATATACTGTGGCAGAATGGCACAGGCAGGCAAAATCAGGTACCTGGTACGTGATCTGCCTCCCACGGGCGGGGGGCGCCTCGCGCCCCCCTGGTACCCGAGGCGGTCGGCTTTGTTAGGGGAGCGATCCTGGATGGGGGGAGGCCACTCATTCGTGGCCACCCCCTCACGATCGCTCCCAACGAATGAAAATCTTCCTCTGCTGCTGTAATGTAAACATCCTGCGCCAAGGAGAGAAGACATTGATGTGAGTTGCACAACACTACACTAACAGTAGAACACACTAGGCACACTTTTCACCCCTCGATCACCCCCTGATCATCCCCCTGTACCCCCTGTCACAGTGACACCAATAGCAGTTTTTTTTTTGCATTGGTGTCAGTTTGTGACAGTTATAAGTGGTAGGGCAGTTAGCGGTAGCCCCCTTTAGGTCTAGAATACCCCCTAACCCCCCCTAATAAACGTTTTAACCCCTTGATCACCCTCCCGTCGCCAGTGTCACTAAGTGATCGTTTTTCTGATCGCTGTATTAGTGTCACAGGTGACGCTAGTTAGGGAGGTAAGTATATAGGTTCGCCGTCAGTGTTTTATAGCGACAGGGACCCCCATATACTACCTAATAAAGATTTTAACCCCCTGATTGCCCCCAGTTAACCCTTTCACCAGTGATCACCGTATAACTGTTACGGGTGACGCTGGTTAGTTAGTTTGTTTTTTATAGTTTAGGGCACCCGCCGTTTATTACCTAATAAAGGTTTAACCCCCTAATTGCCTGGCGGTGATATAAGTAAAGTTTTAGGGTCAGATAAGGTCTGCGTCGCCCCAGGCAGCGTCAGGTTAGCGTAACACATGTAATCTGCGCTAACCCCAATTATTATCCTTTTACCTGAAGTGAAATAACAATAAAGGTAAACAATATTGTTACAAAAAATAATATGAAGCAAAAAGCAAAATATCTATATAAACAACGTTGCCATTTTTAGATAAAATTATCTAAGGAAAAAAATTGAAACAAAAGACTAAAAGTGCTGCAACCTTACAAAAACCAACAATTTTCAATTTTGACAATATAATAAGGGGACTCAGGTGCGCTACTGATGTCTGTCCCACCCGACTACAGAAAAAAAAATGTGGCCAATGTGTGTGTGTAAATAGTGTCTTATAAACACATATGCAAAAACAAATTAATAAATACAAGTAGGTGATTATCGTGACAAAGTCCCCTTGAGGAATGGGTGATAGAAAACCAATTCAAACAGTCCTATGATTCAAATAGGTGCTTTTCCTAGATAGAAACGTTCTATCAGAAGGTACTAGGATCCTAGGATGAAATGAAAAAGGGCAGCCGCTTACCAGATGCGTGGGACCCCTATTACAGGGGTCTTATAGGCTCAGATTCAGTGGATCCTACAGGCAGGAACAGCTGAAGACTGTCCCCCAAACTCAGGTATCCATCTGCTTGTGAACTTCCACTGGCATTGGTGATGTCCCGCAGACTGAAACAGCTGATCCAAACTGAAACAGCTGATCGGAAGAACTGCTGATCTGTTTGCACAAACTGCAATCCTTCACATGCACTGTGAAATCAAGGTAGCCGGCCGGCTTCGGTTCCGCATGTATGAGAGGGGATTAGAAGAACAGAAAAGCCTCCATTGTGCAGTAAAATAAAACTTCTTTATTAAAAACCACGAACGGCATTAAAACATTTGGCAAAGAATCAAAGAAACGGATGCTGGAGCAGTATTCTCTATTGAGGCTAGACTGCTATTGTGTGGTGATGTCAGGCTTCATAGCTCCACCCTACACTGGCGTTTCTCCGTAAGAGGCATCAGCTGGGAAAGGAGGCTGAAGACAAACGTCACACACCACACTTTATAAGTATCTCATTAGGCAGGATGACAAGATTGGGATAATTCCCCAATCGGTTTATAGTGTAACTGAAACTTTCTTAGATCTACCACAACTATTACACTATACTGATGGTACACAATACAAAGGAATGACAATTATCATATTATCACTGCCATAAAACATTTAAAAATATATATAAAATATATTGTATTTAACCTGAAGATATGTTAATTTAAAACTAAGACATAATAATGTAGGTCACATAATACCGACAATAGGTGTATTTAAAAGGACCTCTAATTAAAGGTATATAGCATTTAAAACCATACAATGTTAAACGCTTAGTGTGTGTCGCCGGCCCAGACCCCATGATAATCTGAGCACGGTTATGACTATCGCACGTCGCCCGTTCATCCACATTATAGGGGGAAGTATATGTCTTGTGGGCGAGATGGGATGTCATTCAACACACAGATCAGCTGTTCAGTCTGCGGGACATCGCCAATGCCAGTGGAAGTTCACAAGCAGATGGATACCTGAGTTTGGGGGACCGTCTTCAGCTGTTCCTGCCTGTAGGATCCACTGAATCTGAGCCTGTAAGACCCCCGTAATAGGGGTCCCACACATCTGGTAAGCGGCCGCCCTTTTTCATTTCATCCTAGGATCCTAGTACCTTCTGATAGAACGTTTCTATCTAGGAAAAGCACCTACTTGAATCATAGGACTGTTTGAATTGGTTTTCTATCACCCATTCCTCAAGGGGACTTTGTCACGATAATTACCTACTTGTATTTATTAATTTGTTTTTGCATATGTGTTTATAAGACACTATTTACACACACACCTTGGACAAAAATTTTTTTCTGTAGTCGGGTGGGACAGACATCAGTAGCGCACCTGAGTCCCGTTATTATAGCGTCAGGTTAGCGCCAGTACCGCTAACACCCACGCACGCACCATACGCCTCCCTTAGTGGTATAGTATCTGAACGGATCAATATCTGATCCGATCACATCTATGCTAGCATCCCCAGCAGTTTAGGAAAATGCAGCAGTTTCCCAAAAACGCATTGTTAGCGGGATCAGCCCAGATATCTGCTAGCACCTGCGTTTTGCCCCTCGGCCCAGCCCTGTCCAGCCCACCCAAGTGCAGTATTGATCGATCACTGTCACTTACAAAACACTAAACACACATAACTGCAGCATTTGCAGAGTCAGGCCTGATCCCTGCGATCGCTAACAGTTTTTGTTGGTAGCGTTTTGATACAGTCGCTAACAGTCAGGAGCTTTTTTGCCTGCGAGTCTCACTAGTGTACCACTAAATTCAGAGCCCAAAATGGCAAATTGAAGGTACACTAGTGAAGAGGCCTACACGTTTCTGAGCATGACAGAAAGTGAAGAGGAAGTCACTCACTGGTCAGATTTAGGCTCAGAATACGATCCTATAGACGACAGCGGCTCCATGACAGATAGCTCTGACGACGGAGTTGTAGTCCCTGCCAAGGTCAGGTGTACCAGACCCCGAACTTCTTCTTCTGTCCTTGATGTGCAAGAACCGCAGGTCCCTCGTATGGAGCAGAGAAGTACTAGCGCCGCTATTCCTTCTGGTGAACTGACAAGCACCAGCGGCCTAGTACACCCTGGTCGTACATCCAGCACTGCAGTAACACATAACCCATAACTGCAGTTAAAGCTGGAGAGGTGGCAAGCATAAGTAGTGTCCCGCTGCCACCAAGAAGACGAACACAGGCCCTCGTGCCCATAGTGCCCTTCCTGCTGCATTTGCCAATCCTAATTGGGAACCCACCACTTCTGCAGCACCCGTACTTCCCCCATTCACTGGCCAACCCGGCATTCAGGTGGAAACTGTTTATTTTACGTCACTGGATTTATATTCGCTGTTTTTCACCGAAGATCTCTATAGATCTATTGTGGACCAAAGCAATTTGTACGCTGGTCAATACATCGCCACTATTCCCCAGTCCTCCCTTGCCAGAGATTAGAAACCAATTACGGTTTCCGAATTTAAAATCTTTCTGGGCCTTTCCCTCCTCATGGGCATAACCAAAAAGAGTGAGTTGCGGTCATATTGGTCCACTGACCCAATTCATCATATGCCCGTGTTCTCTGCTTCCATGGCCAGGGCACGATACGAGCAGATTTTGCGGTTCCTGCACTTCAATGACAATGAACTCTGTCGTCCTCATGGAGACCCTAAATACGATCGGCTCTACAAAATTCGGCCCCACGTAAACCACTTCAACCAACGTTTTGCAGACTTGTTTACTCCCCATCAAGTTGTCTGTGTTGATGAGCCCCTGATTAAGTTTTCTGGCCGCTTGTCATTCAAACAGTACCTTCCCAGCAAGCGTGCCAGATACGGGGTCAAGATGTATAAGCTCTGTGACAGGGCCACAGGCTATACATGTAGTTTTATGGTTTACGAGGGAAAAGATAGTCATGTAGAGCTGACAAACTGCCCTGACTACATAGGAAGCGCTGGCAAGATTGTGTGGGACTTGGTGTCACCCTTATTCAGAAAGGGGTACCACTTGTACTTGGACAATTATTACATGAGCGTGCCACTTTTTAGTCACTTTTTGATCATCAGATTGGAGCATGTGGCACCGTGTGACCTAATCGCCGGGGCTTTCGCCTGCGGCTTGTAGATTCCCTTCTTAGGCTGGGGGAGAGAGCCTGCTTGCAGTGTAATAATTTGCTCGCTATGAAGTGGAGGGATAAAAGAATGTTTGTTTTCGTTCTTACCTCCCTTCATGCAGACACGACGGTCCAAATTACTACAGCGACTGGTGTTGTGGAGAAACCCCTCTGTGTCCACGAATATAACCGTAACATGGGAGGGGTGGACCTCAATGACCAGTTGTTGGCATCATACCTAGTTGCCCGTAAGGCCAGACGCTGGTACAAAAAAGTGTCTGTTTATTTATTGCAATTGTCTGAACACTGATGTGCTATACAGAGCTTCAGGACGGACTGGATCCTTCCTTAAATTCCAGGAAGAGATCGTCAGAGCCCTTCTGTTTCCAGACGGTGCTCCACCTCACCTTCCCCAACCAAATGCAGTAAGCCGGCTGCACGAGAGGCCTTTTTTTATGTCCTCCTGAGTACCCCTACCCAACGAGCCCCCCAAAAAAAGATGTTGTGTCTGCAGCAAGCGCGGATATAGGTGTGACACCCGCTATTATTGTCCCTCCTGTCCTGACAATCCTGGTCTTTTCATTGGTGAATGTTTTGAACACTACCATACACTAAGTGAGTATTAGCGTAGGGTACAGCACTGCACACACTAGGACACACTTTCACAGGGTCTCCCAAGATGCCATCGCATTTTGAGAGACCTGAACCTGAAAACGGTTACAGTTACAAAAGTTAGTTACAAAAAAAGTGTAAAAAACACAAAAAATATATTAAATAAAAAAAACAAAAATAGTTGTCGTTTTATTTTTTTTTGTTCTCTCTCTATTCTCTCTCTATTGTTCTGATCTTTTTTACTGTATTCTATTCTGCAATGTTTTATTGTTATTATGTTTTTATCATGTTTGCTTTATAGGTATGCAATTTTTTTATACTTTACTGTTTACTGTGTTTTATTGTTAACCATTTATTTGTTTTCAGGTACGCCATTCAGCTGCAGAGCGGATTTATTTATCTTGACAGTAACAGCGTTTGCTCCCACGATACATAAAGCCGTGACTCCAGCGCTGTCGGAGGTGATTTCACCACCACAGTTACATATTTCAGCATATATGCCGAAGCATGGGGGCAGCAGAGGGCTGAGGAGCAATTTGCTCCTAACTTTTGTGTGAGGATGCCCCATGCTTTGGCATATATATATATTTTAGGCACAGGTTGCGTTAAATGTTTTATTTTTTACTATGTTTTTTTGTATTTGCTTTACGGGTATTGTAAGTCTTATGCCCCATACACACAGGCGGACATTGATCGGACATTCCGACAACAAAATCCTAGGATTTTTTCCGACGCATGTTGGCTCAAACTTGTTTTGCGTACACACGGTCGCACAAAGTTGTCGGAATTTCCGATCGCCAAGAACGCGGTGACGTCAACCACGTACGGCGACAATATAAAGGGGACTGCACTGTAATGATTACAGTGCCCCTTTATAGTGCAGTCCCCTTTTTATTACAGTGTCCCTGCAATTATGCCCCCCGCTTTTACTCTGCTTCCTTACATCAGAGTCCACACAATCTTTTTATGGCCCACTGGGAGGAAGAAGTTGTATCTCCTAGAAAAGGCCAGTTCAGAACCAAGCGCGATACCCTTTGGGCTCCTTTTGCTAATCTCGTGTTAGTAAAAGTTTGTTGAGAGACGATTCGCGCTTTTTCAGACTTGTGGCTTTCAGATCGTTTTCTCTGGTTCAGTTTGTGCTTGTGGGTTTGTATCTGCTCTTCAGTGCGTGCAAGCAAGCTACGCGTGACTCAGTCATTGTGTTCTTGTTCGTTCGTTACTGTTTTTCAGGTCGCTCTTCACAGGCCTTGCTTTTCTTCAGTGTGTTCTGTTACTTCGTTCTGAGCAGCCGACCATTTTCTAGCCATGTTGCGTAGACGTACTCCTCGTAGAGTGCGGGGGCTTGTTGTTGGGGTCCTGACCTTGACACAAGTCCAGTCCATGAACAGGGTGGGGAGGAGTTCATGGACCAAGAATTGGTTGCTTCAGCGTGACCAGTTCTCTCATATGCCTTTGCTCCGTGAGATCTGTGAGAATAATCCTAATGATTTCAGGAACTTTCTTCGGATGACGGACCCCGTATTTCACCGTTTGTCGGCTTCGCTGACCCCCTATATCAGCAGGCAGGATAACTGCATGAGGCAAGCCATCACTCTGGAGCAGAGGCTAGTCGCTACCTTGCGGTACTTGGTGACGGGGAGAAGCCTACAGGACTTGAAGTTCTCTACAGAAATCCCCCCCAGGCTCTGGGGATCATTATCACAGAGACCTGTTCTGCCATCATCCAGGTCCTGCAGAAGGAGTATATGAAGGTAAGATTTTTATCCTTTAATATCACATTTTATTGTATATAATGTTTGCTAATGTATTGTATTTCTTTCCTCATTCCCTAATTACCATGATTGGAATATGCTGTGAATGTCCTTTTTGTCCTCATGCATGCTAGAATTTTTGTCCTTCATACATATTTGCCTTCACTTACCTCCCCAGCATGCTCTCCTGGCCCTATATTCAACTCATGTAGTCACTTAACAATGTATTTTATCAGCTCCATAGTAGTGCTTTACCCCAAACACCCCCTAAAATGTTTTTAAATGTTATTTGTGCTTTAAATTCAGGCAGAGTGCCAGAGGCTTTTTTTGTGGTGTCCCCAAATCATTTTTAACCCTCCCCCCAACTGCTAAGTCAGTTCTTACCAATTCTCTAACTATCCTCAATCATCTATCTGCTGACTTTGCCAAACCCATACACACTATACCCATCTCTTTTGTGCTCAGATTTATGGATGAATTCCCCAATTATCCTATTATTATCTTGATAGGTAATAGCAGAATGTCCAAATGTGCTAAAATGTGTACTGTGTGTATTTATATCTTTGTATTATGACACTTACCTGTCCAGTGGGCTGCCAATAGTGCAACTAAGGAGGGGCTGGCCAAAGTAATACCCATTATTTAGGCATTCATCTCTCAATGAAGTGGAGAGGGTTACTTGTCCAAAATTCTCCCCCCATAATGTTAGAAATGGCTCATGAGAGGGGGGGGGGGGGAATATGATAGGTGTACCTTATACTTGGGTGTTGTAAAATTCCCCTTAATAAACGTTATCTGGATGTTGGCCAAGAATGTTTGTGTCTAATCTGCTTTCCATGTTTATGTGCAAAAATACTAATTTTTTTTGTTTTCCTCAACAGTTTCCTTCCACGCCACAGGAATGGCAGACTGTGGCCTCCCACTTTGCCCAGCGGTGGGACTTTCCTAACTGCGGAGGGGCAATTGATGGGAAACACATCCACATCATCCCACCACCCAACTCAGCGTCGTACTATTATAATTACAAGGGGTTCAATAGTATTGTGATGTTGACGGTGGTGTCGGCTAATTACGAGTTCCTGTATGTGGACGTGGGGAAGAATGGCCGGATGTCCGATGGTGGAGTCATCGCCCAGACGGAGTTTTATAGGTGTCTCCAGAATGGCAGCTTGGACTTGCCACCTCCAGAAGACAATGTGGAAGGACTCCCATTCGTCTTCGTTGCGGATGAAGCATTTGCGCTGGGGGACCATCTTATGCGGCCATTCCCGATGAGGACCCTCACCCCGGAACAGAGGGTTTTTAATTACCGGCTGGCCAGAGCCAGAAGAGTGGTGGAGAACACATTTGGAATCATGGCTAGCCGGTTCCGCCTATTTCTTACACCCATCCATATGGCAGAGTATAAACTGAATCATATAATCCTGGCGTGCTGTGTTCTACATAACTTTTTACGGCAACATTCTGCCAACTATGCTAGCTCAGTTGGGCCTGAGGCCGGATTTATAGATGAAACAACCCTGACGGCAATTGAAAGTGGCCGTCCTGGCTTGCCCTTCCTGAGTGCCCGTGATGTCCGGTTAAGATACCTTGAGTTCTTTGCGGGTAGGGGGGCCATCAATATGCCAGACAATTTGTGAAACCTTGATCCAATAAAAAAAAAAATCGCAAATCTTTGGTGACATTTACTGCTTGTGTTTGTTTTAGCTGACCATGACAGAAATGTGGTGAGTCCAGAAAATCGCATGATTGTGTAACCTTACAAAGCACTGTTGGGTGTTATTTACTAAAGGCAAAGACACTTTGCACTACAAGTGCACCTGAAACTGCACTGAAACTGCAGTTGTAGTGCAAAGAGGATTTGCCCTTAGGAAATAACCCCCATTGTCACAGAAAACAGCAATTACATCACCACAAAAGTGTTGTAGCGTTGAGACAATAATCCACACATTCTTGATTAACAATCTTTTTAATACCAGCACAATCACATGTGCATTTAGAAAAGGTTTTTAAAACAAACCAAAATGTTTGTTGTATAACAATTTTTGGGGTGGCATTATCAAAAATAGAAATGTCCATTTGCGATAAAACAGGCATGTGTAAAACCAACAAGAAAGACACAAATCTTGAACCTACAAAGTTCACATTTGGTAGAACTTGAAGGCAATATCAGACATGAGTATTTAGGAACTGTCTTTGATATTGCGTTCAGATGGGGTAAAGTCACCTTAGCAAAAGCCAAATTTGGAAGATGCACACAAATTTCCAAATGTCAACATGTGCTAGCTGCCATCACGGGGGATCAAGGGACGTGTTTTGGGGGAGAAACCCCTTCCGATCAGCTACTTTATTATTGAGGAAGGGGTTGCACCCCCAAAACGCTTCCATTGATCTCCCGTGATGGCAGATAGCACATGTTGGCACACTGTGTGCATACTCCAAATTTGGCTTTTATAAGAATGGCTAAAACATTTTGAACATTGTAGCACACAAAAAAAGAAAGTGATTTGGAGGTGTTTTAAACTCTACCCAAAACATCAATGATGTTCTTATTTTTTTGAATAACATCATTGATGTTTTTCTGGAGGTTTTCGAATGCTAAGTTACACCCCATGATCTCCCCGATCAGGATCTGGGCACTTTCTGATGTGAAAGGATCTGGATCCACAACATCACGATCACCTAAAAAGAGAGAAACCAAACAAAAACAGGTATAAAAAATATGCCGGCATCCATCTCTTACCTAAGCCTGTGGTCGCAGACACTCACCTGTTGTGGTGACTAGTTCCACCACGTCTTCTTCCTCCTGCTCTTCTTGTGTTGGGGGTATTTCTCCTTCTTCCAGGGGGGGGGGTCTGGTCTCCTTGGATGAGGGGTGTCCTCCGAGTCTTTTCTCCCCTATGTAAAACAAAAATGGTATACTTAGCACACAGATATTTGATGGCAGAACTATAAATAGGAAACATTGCTTGGAAGTGGGGTACAATTGACTATTTTGGCAGAGTTCCAAAATGTAGCATTTTCAGTGTCCTTTGTCAAGCTGCAATACTTTACCTGTTTGGTACAAGCTTCACAGATGGAGACCCCCCTATAGTATACACTGGAGCACCTGTGTGGCCCCCCTAATAAAAATGGTGTTCTGGTGTGACACACTAGTGCTCCAGTGTCCAGATGTAAAAACAGCTGCTCAGTGTCCTCTCCTTACACAGAATCTAGTTTGCTTTTCATTCTAGTAACAAACCCATCTACACAACCAAATTAGTTTCATACAAGTAGGGTGTAAAAAATGTGGCCAAATGCATATGGCCAAAACAATGGTGTTTTATAGGCCGAAAGAAAAATGTTTAAACGAACAAATAATGTGCCGATGAACATGAAAGTTGCCATTTTAAAATGTACAACACTTTTAAGAAAAGCACATGGAGCAGTACGAACGTAATAAAGACAAAAAGAATAGGAACACCGCGCAACTACTTACTTTTTTGCAGCACTCTCTGGATCTTTCTGTACTGCTCATGTTCTCGTAATTTGAGGTCCAACCACCGTTTCCTCAGCTGATCTTTCGATTGACGTACCCCGAAATTCCGATGCAGACTTTTTACCACTTTCGCCATGATCTTGGCCTTTCTGACATTGGGGTTGGGGTAAGGTCCATACTTCCCGTCATAGTCGGCCTTCTTCAGAATATCCACCATCTCCAACATCTCCCCAAAGGACATATTTGATGCCTTAAATCTTCTCCTTCTGGATCTGGACGTCTCCGGATACGGGCTTTCCTCCTCCTCCTCCTCGTTGCTGTAATTAGCATGCACCTGCTGTGTCTCCACAATGTGCTCTTCCCCCACTGCACAGAATGAAAAGGGGCGGGGAATAGACTAGAAAGAACACCAGGGGCGGGCGGAGTTACACGCATGCGCAGTGTGTATAAAGCGTAACACGCGTGCGTATTACCTACGATCTGTGAGCGGAGGAAGGAGCATCAGAGGCGCCGATCGTGATAACGAAGGTAAGATCTAAACTTGGGCCTATACTGCTTCGAAATTGAAGCCTATATTGTAACAAGATTAGGAGAGTTTGGCCTGACCTTAGGGTTCGTCTTGTGTTGTGTCTTGCAGAGAAAATGGATGGCTTCAACGACCACAATTTCCTACCCCTGTTCATAGACAAGTACAGGGAGCTGCCCTGTCTGTGGCAGGTGAGACATCCCCATTACAATATTAAACAAAAGAGGCAGGCAGTGCTGGAGAAACTGCTGGAGTTGGTGATGCCGGTGGTCCTCACAGCAACCATCCCTTATTTAAAAACCAAAATTGGTGGCCTGAGGAGCACTTATTTTAGGGAGCGCAAGAAGGTCACAGATTTACAGAGATCTGGAGCTGCAGCAGATGACGTTTATGTCCCCAGGCTGTGGTACTATGAGAGACTGTGATTTCTGTCAGACCAGACTGAAGTCAGGGAATCCCTCTCTACTCTTCCTTCCACTCTTCCTTCCACCCCAGCTGAGGCTTCCGATGTCCAACCTGGGCCTTCAAGCCAGGAAGAAGTGGAGGAGCCCAGCTGGAGTCAGGTATAGCATTCTTATACAGATTTCTGGTCAATAAATAAATTATGTTTACTAGATGTCATTATTGATCACTAATTGCTGATAGCAAAAAGTGTTTTACATATCAATAGACAGTAGTGGGCACCCAAAATTGGGACAAGAATGGAAAATGCTGGGCTCAGAATGATAGTCTGTTATATTTGTTAACATTCAATTTGCAACAGTCAGGAGGTGAAAATTGTGTGTGATTGATGAAAAAATACTAAAACAATGTCCCTTTTTCATACACAGGAAGACCTCAGCCAGGAGGAGGCTGTGGAATGTGGCAGCCAGGAGGAGGCGGGGCTAATTTGCAGCCAGGAGGAGGCGGGGCTAAGTTGCAGCCAGGAGGAGGCGGGGCTAAGTGTCAGCCAGGAGAAGCCTGGGACAAGTCGAAGCCTAACCGAATCACAGGTTCCTCCCTTCCGCCTTCCATACAAAAGAGCGAGGAAGGCAACTCACATGCAGGATTCTGCACTCAGGCTCATTCAGGAGGCTTCTGCGTCCCTCAGAGCCTTACCCACTCCTGAAGAGGCCTTTGCCTGCATGGCTGCCACAAAACTGCAGGGCATGCAGGAGGGTCAACGCAAAATATGTGAGGACCTTCTGTATAAAGTCCTAAGTAAGGGGGTGAGTGGGGAACTAACACCCAATACCCACCTGAGTGAGTTGGCCCCTCCTCCTCCTGCTGTCACAACTCCACCACCAGAGCCACAGCGTGGAAGTAGGCGTGGAAGGAAGACAAGAGAGTGATGGCCCTGGGTTCAGTCTGGTCTGGCAAAAGATGCAGTCTCTTGTATGACCACAGCCTGGGGACACAGATGTCATCTGCTGCTTTCCGGATCTCTGGGACTTCTGGTCCAGACTGCACTCCCTTAGATAAGGACTCCTCAGGCCACCAATTTTGCTTGAAAATAGTTGATGTGTGCCATGGGGGTCCAAGGCTTCACCCATTTCTGCTGTTTCTCCAGCGTTGCCTCCCTCTTTATTTAGTTGTGAGCCCTTAATAAATGAATTTTTTTTGAAAATTATACTCTCCTATGTGTGTTTTCATTCAAAAAGGACAGTTTGTTGGTGACAATTCAGGTACATTTCTAAAGTACAATGTGAAATTAACAAGAGACAACAACACCAAACAATCTCCTATAGATTAAATATAACAACATATCAATGGTGTTTTGGTAACTTGACACACAAAACACACACAAAAATATTCTGGAGTAAAACTAAAAATACAATAAAACAAAGATCAGCCTTGAAAAAAATACAAACCAAAAAAAAATAATCTGCCTTAAAACAAAAAAAAACAAAAAACAAAAATAATGTTGTCAGATGTGACAAATCAAAATATATTGAGGGAATCCCCATAAATAGTAAAGAAAGAAGTTTGTGAGAAGTCTGTGTGAATATGAGCAGCAAAACTACTTCATTCTTCTCACATTATAAAGAAGAAGAGAGTGCGCTGTATTAAACCATTTTTAACATTGCAGAGTGACGAAAGTGCTGTATCCATTGCGAACGCTAAGTTTACCAGACCGAGCTGTTCCATCTCGGAATTTCTTCTGAGCATGCGTGGCACTTTGTGCGTCGGAACAGGCCACACACGGTCGGAATTGATGCGATCGGATTTTGTTGTCGGAAAATTTTATAGCCTGCTCTCAAACTTTGTGTGTCGGAAAATGTCCGATGGAGCCCACACGCGGTCGGAATTTCCGACAACACACTCCGATCGGACATTCTCCATCGGAAAATCCGACCGTTTGTACGGGGCATTACTGTTATACTGTAATGTTACTTTGTTTTATTGTTAACCATCATTTGCTTAGCAGGTACGTCATTCAGTTGCAGCGTGGATTTATTTATCTTGACAGCAACAGCGTTTGCTCCCACAATACATAAAGCCGTGACTCCAGCCAGGGGCAGATCCAGAGCCTAGTCTCGGGAGGGGCTCTGCCAGAAAATACATTTTTTTGCGGACAATTTATCGGGGAAATGGCTGTTGTTGGTGCTTTAATCATCCAGGCACCATGGTTGTTATGGTGTCAGGATGATTGAAGCGCATTATTTCTATTAATACATTGTAATATAAAATTAAATCATTCAACTCACCATAATGAAGAATCAGTTTGAACCCCGAGCGTGTCACTTGCCACCATCGCCTGCCACATTTTGTGGATTGTCACTTGCCTGCCACCAGATGCAGATTGACACCTGCCACATGTTGCGGATTGTCACTTGCTACATCAGCTGCCACTAGATGCAGATCGTCACTTGCCACACCTTGTGGATTGTGACTTGCCACGTCACCTGTCACTGGATGCAGATTGCCACTTGCCATGTCATATGCCACACATTGCAGATTGTCACTTGCCACGTCATCTGCCACTAGATGCAGATTGCCACTAGCCACGTCATCTGCCACTAGATGCGGATTGTCGCTTGCCACGTCATCTGCCACTAGATGCGGATTGTCACTTGCCACCAGATGTGGATTGTCACGTGCCAGGTAAGGTGGTGTTTTGCTTGTCTCTTGTTTCCTTGTCCCAGAGACAGGTAGCAGAGAGATAATGTAATCTTCCTGCTGCCCACGCTACCTGCCCAGTGAGGGCGGAAGTTAATGCAGAGATGTGGGGGCGGTGAGAGATGTCATCTCTCTGCTCCCCTGCCCGTCGGCTCGCTGATTGGCCAGCCACCCCCACACACACACCTAGCCTGCTCAGTCTCACCCGCCCATCCACACACGGTGCCACCCGGCAGCCCGGCCAATCTGCTCTCTCTCCCACCTTCCTGCCCGCCCTCACATGGAGCTGCCCAGCACTCCCGCGGAGCCGCCCACCCTCTTATCCGCCCGCGGTGGAGCCGCCCGCGGAGCTCACCCGCCCGGCCTGCAACAGATTTCTCACGGGTAGCAATTGCCCCGTTGCCCCCCCTGGATCCGCCCCTGACTCCAACGCTCTAGGAGATGATTTCACCACCAAAGTTAAAAAAAGAGCATATATGCCAAAGCATGGGGCGGAGGAGCGATTTGCTCCTACCTTTTGGGGTGGATGCCCCCATGCTTCGGCATATATATATGGTGCATGTATGCCCATCATTAGAAGTGGGTACTTGAAGGGAAGTATTCTAATGGTGGGCATACCCACCTATCAATCTCTTTTTTTCGTTCAGCCCACAGGCTGCATGAAAAAAAAGTTTACAATATATGCCCAACAAGGACCAGCAACGCACTGGTATGTTGCTGGACTTTGAGTGGTTATACCAGAATGATGCCTGCAGGTCTAGGTATCATCTTAGTATCATTCTTTTTAGCCAGCGGTCGGCTTCCATGTAAAAGCAATCCTAGCGGCTAATTAGCCTCTAGACTGCTTTTACAAGCAGTGGGAGGGAATGCCCCTCACCATCTTCCATGTTTTTCTCTGGCTCTCCTGTCTCAACAGGGAACCTGAGAATGCAGCCGGTGATCCAGCCAGATGGCCATAGAGCTGATCAGAGACCAGAATGGCTCCAAACCTCTCTATGGCCTAAGAAACTGGAAGCTATGAGCATTTCATGACTTAGCTTTCGCTAGATGTAAACAGCGCCATTGGAAAATTGGGAAAGCATTTTATCACACCGATCTTGGTGTGGTCAGATGCTTTGAGGGCAGAGGAGAGATCTAGGGTCTAATAGACCCCAATTTTTTCAAAAAAGAGCACCTGTCACTACCTATTGCTATCATAGGGGATATTTACATTCCCTGAGATAACAATAAAAATAATTTTAAAAAAATGAAAGGAACAGTTTAAAAATAAGATAAAGAAGCAAAAGAATAATAAAGAAAAAAAAAAAAAAAGCACCCCTGTCCCCCCTGCTCTCGCGCAAAGGTGAACGTCGATCTGGCATCAAATGTAAACAGCAATTGCACCATGCATGTGAGGTATCACCGCAAAGGTCAGATCGAGGGCAGTAATTTTAGCAGTAGACCTCCTCTGTAAATCTAAAGTGGTAACCTGTAAAGGCGTTTAAAGGCTTTTAAAAATGTATTTAGTTTGTCGCCACTGCACGTTTGTGCGCAATTTTAAAGCATGTCATGTTTGGTATCCATGTACTCGGCCTAAGATCATCTTTTTTATTTCATCAAACATTTGGGCAATATAGTGTGTTTTAGTGTATTAAAATTTAAAAATGTGTTTTTTCCCCAAAAAAGTTTGAAAAATCGCTGCGCAAATACTGTGTGAAAAAAAAAGAAACACTCACCATTTTAATCTGTAGGGCATTTGCTATATAATATATAATGTTTGGGGGTTCAAAAGAATTGTCTTGCAAAAAAAATAATTTTTTCATGTAAACAAAAAGTGTCAGAAAGGGCTTTGTCTTCAAGCGGTTAGAAGAGTGGGTGATGTGCGACATAAGCTTCTAAATGTTGTGCATAAAATGCCAGGACAGTTCAACCCCCCCCAAATGACCCCATTTTGGAAAGTAGACACCCCAAGCTATTTGCTGAGAGGCATGTCGAGTCCTTGGAATATTTTATATTGTGACACAAGTTGCGGGAAAAAGACACATTTTTTTTTTGCACAAAGTTGTCACTAAATGATATATTGCTCAAACATGCCATGGGAATATGTGAAATTACACCCCAAAATACATTCTGTTGCTTCTCCTGAGTACAGGGATACCACATGTGTGAGACTTTTTGGGAGCCTAGCCGCGTACGGAACCCCGAAAACAAGCACCACCTTCAGGCTTTCTAAGGGCGTAAATTTTTGATTTCACTCTTCACTGCCTATCACAGTTTCGGAGGTGGCACAAACCCCCCCAAATGACCCTATTTTGGAAAGTAGACACCCCAAGCTATTTGCTGAGAGGTATAGTGAGTATTTTGCAGACCTCACTTTTTGTCACAAAGTTTTGAAAATTGAAAAAAAATATGTTTTTCTTGTCTCTTTCTTCATTTTCAAAAACAAACGAGAGCTGCAAAATACTCACCATGCCTCTCAGCAAATAGCTTGGGGTGTCTACTTTCCAAAATGGGGTCATTTGGGGGGTTTGTGCCATCTTGGCATTTTATGGCCTTCAAAACTGTGATAGGTAGTGAGGAGTGAAATCAAAAATTTATGCCCTTAGAAATCCTGAAGGCGGTGCTTGGTTTCAGGGCCCCGTACGCGGCTAGGCTCCCAAAAAGTCCCACACATGTGGTATCCCCGTACTCAGGAGAAGCAGCAGAATGTATTTTAGGGTGTAATTCCACATATGCCCATGGCATGTTTGAGCAATATATCATTTAGTGACAACTTTGTGCAAAAAAAAAGTTTGTAATTTTCCCGCAACTTGTGTCAAAATATAAAATATTCCATGGACTCAGCATGCCTCTCAGCAAATAGCTTGGGGTGTTTACTTTCCAAAATGAGGTCATTTGAGGGGGGTTTGTGCCATCTTGGCATTTTATGGCCTTCAAAACTGTGATAGGTAGTGAGAAGTGAAATCAAAAATTTACGCCCTTAGGAATCCTGAAGGCGGTGCTTGGTTTTTGGGGCCCCGTACGCGGCTAGGCTCCCAAGAAGTCCCACACATGTGGTATCCCCATACTCAGTAGAAGCAGCAAAATGTATTTTGGGATGCAATTCCACATATACCCATGGCCTGTGTGAGCAATATATCATTTAGTGATGTACTTTTTGTACATTTTTTTTTGTCATTATTAAATCACTTGGGACAAAAAAATTAATATTCAATGGGCTCAACATGCCTCTCAGCAATTCCCTTAATTGCACTAGGATTTTTTTTATATGTTTATCCCGAGCCCTATTGCTTGATCACTGCCAATAATAGAGGGATCATCTCCATGTATGCTACTGGTTGAAAGAAACTCATTATTGCTATAAGACGTTTTTATTTTTAAGCTCTGGTGAGTTTGCATTTTTTTTTTGCACATTTTGTGGTGGAACATCATTTGAAGGATGTACGTTGCCTTTAAAAATTTCCTTTGTATCACAGTGATTGGACTTCTTTCTGTGAAGATATATTGAAGAAATTTATTTGGACTATATATGTTTTTATACCCACATCACAAAAATCTTTTTTGTATTTTGTTGTATCTTTTATATGAGTATATCTTATATATGTTGAAAGATGAAGGTTCACATTATGAGGTAGTGCCACAACCTTTTTTTCCTTAAATCACATTGACTGAAAATGGAGTCCCTACTGGGTAATTGCTTTTTATCTTGTTAACATAGGAGAGATTATATGTATTCCCCAAAAACAACAAATTGAACATTAGGGAGATTTTCAAAAATGTGTAATATGACAAATAAATATTGTTATCACTTTTAATATGGCTTACACATTATATGAGTAAAACAGATTGCTCTAATTTATGGAGAGGAATTTAAATTTAGGATTAAAACCATTAGGCTCCTACATGTGAGCAGCTCAATAAAATCCTATAAAGCATACAATACGTTTTTCATGTGTTGCCTTTCATACAACACACCTAAAGAAACAATAAAAATATACACTATATTACCAAAGGTATTGGGACGCCTGCCTTTAGTCTCATATGAACTTTAATGGCATCCCAGTCTTAGTCAGTAGGGTTCAATATTGAGTTGGCCCACCCTCTGAAGCTATAACAGCTTCAACTTCTCTTGGAAGGCAGTCCACAAAGTTTAGGAATGTGTCTATGGGAAAGTTTGACCACTCTTCCAGAAGCTCATTTGTGAGGTCAGACACTGATGTGGACATGAAGGCCCGGCTCACAGCCTCCGCTCTAATTCATCCCAAATGTGTTCTATTGGGTTGAGGTCAGGACTCTGTGCAGGTCAGTCAAGTTCATCCACCCCAAACTCACTCATCCATGTCTTTATGGACCCTGCTTTGTGAACTGGTCCAAATCATTTGTTGGAGGGGGGATTATTGTGTGGGGTTGTTTTTCAGGGATTGGGCTTGGCCTCTTTATTCCAGTGAAGAAAACTCTTAAGGCATAAGCATACCAAGATATTTTGGACAATTTCATGCTCCCAACTTTGTGAGAATAGTTTGGGGATGGCCCCTTTCTGTTCCAACATGACTGCGCACCAGTGCACAAACAAGGTTCATAAAGACATGGATGAGTGAGTTTGGGGTGGAGGAACTTGACTGGCCTGCAGAGAGTTCTGACTGCAACCCTATAGAACACCTTTGGGGTGAATTAGAGTGGAGTCTGTGAGCCAGGCCTTTTTGTCCACATCAGTGTCTGACCTCACAAATGCAGTTCTGGAAGAATGGTCAAACAGTTCTGTAGACACACTCCTAAACCTTTTAGACAGCCTTCCCAGAAAATTACAGCCAGATGTTAGGTAAGAAAGAAAAGCTCAAGTATTTACTGGCTTGCTTTTTCATCATCGCAAACTAAAATAATACTCAGAAGTATAAAGTATACATACAACATTTGAAGATAAGAAAAGCCACTGAAAAGAAAAAACGAGTGGAAAAGAATAAGTGATATGTAATAATGATAAACCATTAAGGTTTAATGTACACGGGACGTTCCTACAACCTCTTCTAAATGATTTAACTTGACAGATAGTAACCCATGTTTAAAACGTCTATTTCGCCACGTTTACACACTGTGTTTAGGCGCGTTTGCGTTTTAGATGCATTTGAATTTTTTTTTTTTTTAAATACCCAAAAATGAAAAACGCCTGTAAACGAAATGCGACTAAACGCAAGTTACCGCATTTAGAAGCGTTTAGTGCTTGAAATGCCTCTAAACTCAACATCTGAACTCATTTTTTTGCTTTCCAAAAAAGGCCTCTAAACTCAACTGCCTAAAAACGGCATTAAACGAACCTGTGTACATGTACTGATAAGATAACATTGGATGAGTTCAGGGGCAGCTAAAAAAAGCAGCCAACTGCCTCTGAACGTCCGTTTACCAGCAGCAGTGTACAAGAGGCCCAAGTCCCTCAAGTCCCTAATTCTTTATCAGTCTTTTTCCTTCTTTGTAGATATTTCGCCATACATTATACAATTTTCTTATTCAATTTCCTTTAGAGTAGAAGTATAGTCCATTTTTTACCGTGTACCTACAGGTAGGCCTATAAAAAGGCTTACCTGTAGGTACAGTGAATATCTCCTAAACTTGCACTGTTTAGGAAATATTCACACAGCATGCAGACGGTGACATCACTGGCGCATGTGCCCTGAAGGGTCGACATACCCATGCTGTACCTTCAGAGCATGGTGTCGGAGCCCCCGCACGCATGCGCTTTAGTGACGTCATAGCAGCCTTGGCCATTTAAAGAGCCGGAGTCCATGAACCCAGAAGTAAGACCAGGTAAAGATGGAAGCACCAGGGAGTCATGATAGCGCTGTGCAGGAGGGCTCCGTGTCCAGATAAGTCTGTCATAAAGTGCTAGTATGCAGTGCATAAAAGTACACTATGACTTAAACCTGCATGGGGGCCCACATTTTTTTTATTTCTATGGTGGTTTATTACAAGTTTAACTATGTAGTGAAAGGGCATGCCTCATTGCATACTTATTGGAAGTGTTTAGATTTGACCTATTTTATGGTTTCCATAAATGTTAAGGAAGATTGTACAAGAAAATTGTATAATGTATGGCCAGCCTAACACTTGGTTCCAATATTTAACGAATCATTGGTCATCCCTTCTTATATTTTTTTGTCATGTAATTTTGTAATGTAATGTAATTTGCCCCCTCACTTGTTTCCAAAGAACAGTGCATGATAGTTGTAGCCATGTACACTATTCTATGACATATCCCATAGACCAGGGATATGAAATTAGCGGACCTCCAGCTGTTGCAAAAATACAAGTCCCATCATGCCTCTGCCTCTGGGTGTCATGCTTGTGGCTGTCAGACTCTTGCTATGCCTCATGGGAATTGTAGTTCTGCAACAGCTGGAGGTCCGCTAATTGCATATCCCTGCCATAGACCATAGTCCATAATCCTTTCTAATGCTCTTGTAAAGAACTAGTTAATTGCTGATAGGCCTATATTTTATTTTGTAAAATCATATAATGTAGATTTGTGGCATGGTGCATGCAACTAACAGGATTTACTCTATGTTAAATATGGTGTTTTTATGCAGTGAAATCCATTTTAGAATGCTAAAAAACTTTATATTTTATGACTAAGCAATTACTACCTTTTATTAAAGTGAAGACATCATTATGAATTCTGTTGGAGTGATTCTAAAGCTAAAAATAAGAACCGAGATTGAAAGAATATTACCGGAATTTTGTATACTGTATATGACTCATTTTATTGAAAGCAGTTTAGCAAGCTATATGCATTAAAGGGCTGATATGTACAATAAAGTAACCTTTATTTTAAAGCCTTTTAACAGCCATACCATGCTCCTGCAAAAAAGTTCTTTTTTAGTGAGTTAGTAATCGAAAATGCATATAACATTTTTAAAATGATTGCTTTGTTTCATTAAATGACCATAGTGCTAAGTAGAATTAATTTAAAGGTTTTCTATAAAAGATCAGTTATTATCTAAAATCAAAAAGTAAACTTGAACTGGTAATCACCAAATTGGATCTTAGTAAAAGACACACTGGGGTTCATTTACTTAAACTGGAGAGTGCAAAATCTGGTGCAGCTTAGCATGGTAGCCAATCAGCTGCTAACTTCAGGTTGTTCAATTAAGCTTTGACCAAAAATACCTGAGAGCTGATTGGTTCCTATGCAGAGCATCACCAGATTTTGCACTCTCCAGTTTTAGTAAATCAACCCCATTGTCTTCTTTGTCATATCTGAGAAGCACAAAGTAGTAAAACGTCTCATTTCAGCCCATGTATGCTAAAGGAACAATTCTCTTTTCTATGGGAAAAGTAAATAATTGTGAATCAGAACTACAGCATTCTAACTGAGCATAGAAGAGGAAAAAAAAGGAGGAGGCCTAGCAGTGATCTTCAAATCTCACCTTGCGCTCATCAAACCAACTTTACAGAACTCAGTGCCTCTTATGGAGACACTCACACTTCATCTTCAAACAACACCCAAGACACTAGTCACATACCACTATGCTACAGACCACCAGGACCGAAGACTAATCTCCTTACAACCTTTACTGAATTCTTCTCAACATACACCCTGAAAACCAAAAACTTTCTGGTACTTGGGGACTTCAACCTCTGGGCAAACTCTACCCAAGACCCTCACCGCCTGCATTAACAACTAGAAGAACTTGGTCTGCAGCAACTGATAAATACTCCCACGCATGGTTCGGGACACATTCTGAACCTCATCTTCAAACAAAATATGGACATCAACTTATTCAACAATGTACCGCTACCATGGACGGACCACCACGCTATCAAATTTAAAATCGCCACCAACACCACCATCCAAAAACCAAAACACGCAATAACACACTGGACCGGATCTCAAAAGAAACTACATTCTGAACACTTCAAAACCACATTATCAACCAAAATAGCAATGCTAAATTCAAACCACTCAACGGAAAAAACTCTCAAGTCCTTGAACAAGACATGACTACAAACAGCGAAGTGGCTCCAAAACGTAGAACACACATCCGCAAAAAGAACTCTGGATGGTTTAATGGCACTCTTACTGCACTGGAGCAGGAACATAGAAAAGCCGAAAGAGCCTGGAGTGGAAATTCTACAAAGGAAAAACACACAAACTACAAAGCACTCACCAAGAAATATCACATAGCAATCTTCAAAGCAAAAAAAATAACATTTCTCAAACACCATCTCAACAGCCTTAAACCGCCCTCGGGAACTTTTCAAAACAGTCGCACAGACTATGAACCCTACCTGCCTAGAGCCCCCAGCATACGAAACTCAAGAATTCTGTAATGAGTTATCAGATTTTTTCAGTGACAAAATCGACAACATTCGGGAAACAATTCAACAGAAAAAAAAAACAAAAAAAACAACCAACCTTATTTAACTAAAGCAAAAAGAGAAAATAGACACGAACGTCACACAAGCCCTGAATTTCTCGCTGATCCCAATCACCACTGACACCACCAAAAACATCATCAGAAGCCTCCGAGACAGCACATCACCAAACAACATAATTCCCACAAAACTCCTGAAAGAATGTTCTGACTATAACACATCTCATAAATCAATCATTCAAAGAAGGGATTGTTCCAATCGCCCTCAAGCAAGGCATCGTCAAACCCCTCTTAAGGAAACCCAACCTCGACCCTAAAGATCCTAACTACCGCAGACTGGTTACAAGCCTCAACTCCATCTCCAAGATTATGGAAAAAGCAGTAGTACAACAGCTACAATGTCACTTGGACACACACAAACTCTTGGACCCACTGCAATCAGGCTTCCGCCCAGGCAAGGGCACAGAAACGGCACTTCTCAAAATATGGGATGATGCCCTCGAAGCAGCAGATGATGGAGAATCATATCTCCTGGTACTGTTGGACCTCAGTGCAGGGTTCGACACGGTGGACCACAATACCCTACTCATCCGCCTCACAGAAGTAGCTGGAGTCTCAGATTCAGATCTACCATGGTTCACATCCTTCCTACAAAATCGTTCACAGACAGTGCAACTAGGAGCCTTCACCTCTGAAACTCATGCAATTTCTTGTGGAGTCCCTCAAGGTTCACCCTTATCACCAGTGCTCTTCAACATCTACATCCATCCACTCCTCCAAATCATTAGAAAATCGGACCTAGGCTTCCACTGATATGCTGATGACACCCGACTCTACTTTCGCATCACCTATCAAAAAGACCACTACCATAGAAAAATGCCTCACATTGATAGACAACTGGATGACCACGAGCTCCCTCAAACTCAATGGATCCAAAACAGAGCAACAAAGTTTCTCCTCCACGCAAACCGTAATACAAAAAGTAAGAACCCTTGGACACCACCCACCATCCTTGGAAAGACCATCTCCCCAAGCGCCAAAGCCAAAAGTCTCGGAGTCATCTTTGACTCAGAAATGTCGATGGATGCACAAATAGGATTGGTAGTCAGTGGATCTCACCATCTCCTTTGCCTACTACGTAGACTCATCCCCTTCATTCCAGAAGAGGACAAAGCAGCAGTAGTTGGAATAATCATCAATTCCCGGCTTGACTATGCAAACTCCTTCTACATAGGACTACCTAAATACCAGATTGCATGCCTACAAATCATCCAAAACACTGCAGCAAGACTGGTAACAGGAAAAAACCCCCCTGGGAATCCATCTCCCCATCCCTGAGGAGCCTACATTGAATAACCATAAAGGAACGGATAACTTTCAAGACCCTCTGCCTCACCCATAAATGCACTCAAGGAAACGTTCCACAATACCTATGCGAGAAAATAAAACACTACACACCTAAGCGCAGTCTTCGATCAACCAACCAAAACCTCCTCTTCATTCCCAAGTCCCGCTAAAAATCAAAGGGAGAAGGAAGATTCGCAGTCCAAGGACCATGGCTATGGAAAGCTCTACCTGCCAGCATCCGCATGGAAGAAAATCATCGGGCCTTCAGAAAAAAACTCAAGACCCATCTCTTCTAAGAAACAGGACTAACAGCACGGATCAAGCGCCTTGAGGTGATTCAGTTCGCATTTGCAGTGGTATACAAATCTTTCATTCATGTATTCATTCAATCAGCACGCTGGGAAATGTATGTAGGGTGTGTTTTTTTTTTGTTTTTTTTTATTCAACTTTACACACACATGTTGCAGCTTATTTCTTTTATCCGTTGACTACTCCAAGTACGATCTGCTGAGGAAGAAATGTGGTGCGACAATATGTGTGGAGCGGTTGCCGGGGAAACTTGATTGACAAGCGTATACTGGAAGTGACGTGGAACCTTGGCCCCCCCTGTCTATAGAAGTACCTTGTTATCAAAAGTGTCTTGTAAATGCATGTTGTAAAATGGTTTTAAAAAATACTACAGTATTCGGGGTCCCTGCATTTCTTGAGCTTGGTTTCAGCATACTGCAAACCATTCCTACTGTACTGTTTCTAATATACTTCAGGCAGGCAGTTAATTCAGTTAGCTGCAGTGTAGTGTGTGTGCGCACACACACTATATTAAATATATATATATATATATATATATATATATATATATATATATATATATATATATATATATATATATATATATATTATATACATATACACACACACACATATACATACACACATATACATACATACACACACACACTGTATCCACTGTAACCAGTTTAGCTAGATCTCACTGCAGACCGTTCCTGGTGTACGTGTTCAATACACTTTCAGGCAGGCAAGCCAGGCAGGTTGTTCAGTGATCTACAGTGCATAAAATATATATATTTTACACACATATACATGGTCTCCTACATATATATATCCACTGCTAGGGATGAGCCGAACACCCCCCGGTTCGGTTCGCACCAGAACCTGCGAACGGACCGAAAATTTGCACGAATGTTAGAACCCCATTAACCACTTGAGCCCCGGACCATTATGCTGCCTAAGGACCAGAGGTCTTTTTCCAATTTGGCACTGCGTCGCTTTAACTGCTAATTGCGCGGTCATGCAATGCTGTACCCAAATGAAATTTGCGTCCTTTTCTTCCCACAAATAGAGCTTTCTTTTGATGGTATTTGATCACCTCTGCGGTTTTTATTTTTTGCGCTATAAACGGAAAAAGACCGAAAATTTTGAAAAAAAATGATATTTTCTACTTTTTGTTATAAAAAAAATCCAATAAACTCAATTTTAGTCATACATTTAGGCCAAAATGTATTCGGCCACATGTCTTTGGTAAAAAAAATGTCAATAAGCGTATATTTATTGGTTTGCGCAAAAGTTATAGCGTCTACAAACTAGGGTACATTTTCTGGAATTTACACAGCTTTTAGTTTATGACTGCCTATGTCATTTCTTGAGGTGCTAAAATGGCAGGGCAGTACAACCCCCCCCCCAAATGACCCCATTTTGGAAAGTAGATACCCCAAGAAAATTGCTGAGAGGCATGTTGAACCCATTGAATATTTATTTTTTTTGTCCCAAGTAAATGAAAAATGACAAAAAAAAATATTTACAAAAAGTTGTCACTAAATGATATATTGCTCACACAGGCCATGGGCCTATGTGGAATTGCACCCCAAAATGCATTCAGCTGCTTCTCCTGATTACGGGGATACCACATGTGTGGGACTTTTTGGGAGCCTAGCCGCGTACGGGGCCCCGAAAACCAATCACCGCCTTCAGGATTTCTAAGGGTGTAAATTTTTGAATTCACTCTTCACTGCCTATCACAGTTTCGGAGGCCATGGAATGCCCAGGTGGCACAAACCCCCCCAAATGACCCCATTTTGGAAAGTAGACACCCCAAGCTATTTGCTGAGAGGCATATTGAGTCCATGGAATATTTTATATTTTGACACAAGTTGCGGGAAAGTGACACTTTTTTTTTTTTTTTGCACAAAGTTGTCACTAAATGATATATTGCTCACACAGGCCATGGGCATATGTGGAATTGCACCCCAAAATACATTTAGCTGCTTCTCCTGAGTACGGGGATACCACATGTGTGGGACTTTTTGGGAGCCTAGCCGCGTACGGGGCTCCAAAAACCAATCACCGCCTTCAGGATTTCTAAGGGCGTGAATTTTTGATTTCACTCTTCACTGCCTATAACAGTTTCGGAGGCCATGGAATGCCCAGGTGGCACAAAACCCCCCCAAATGACCCCATTTTGGAAAGTAGACACCCCAAGCTATTTGCTGAGAGGCATTGTGAGTATTTTGCAGCTCTCATTTGTTTTTGAAACTGAAGAAAGACAAGAAAAAACATTTTTTTTTCTTTTTTCAATTTTCAAAACTGTGACAAAAAGTGAGGTCTGCAAAATACTCACTATACCTCTCAGCAAATAGCTTTCGGTGTCTACTTTCCAAAATGGGGTCATTTGGGGGGGGTTGTGCCACCTGGGCATTCCATGGCCTCCGAAACTGTGATAGGCAGTGAAGAGTGAAATCAAAAATTCACGCCCTTAGAAAGCCTGAAGGCGGTGCTTGGTTTTCGGGGTCCCGTGCGCGGCTAGGCTCCCAAAAAGTCTCACACATGTGGTATCCCCGTACTCAGGAGAAGCAGCAGAATGTATTTTGGGGTGTAATTTCACATATTCTCATGGCATGTTTGAGCAATATATCATTTAGTGACAACTTTGTGCAAAAAAAAAAAAATTTGTCTCTTTCCCGCAACTTGTGTCGCAATATAAAATATTCCATGGACTCGACATGCCTCTCAGCAAATAGCTTGGGGTGTCTACTTTCCAAAATGGGGTCATTTGGGGGGGTTTTGAACTGTCCTGGCATTTTATGCACAACATCTAGAAGCTTATGTCACACATCACCCACTCTTCTAACCACAAAGACAAAGCCCTTTCTGACACTTTTTGTTTACATGAAAAAGTTATTTTTTTTGCAAGAAAATTACTTTGAACCCCAAAACATTATATATTTTTTTAAAGCAAGTGCCCTACAGATTAAAATGGTGGGTGTTTCTTTTTTTTTTTCACACAGTATTTGCACAGCGATTTTTCAAACGCATTTTTTGGGGAAAAAACACACTTTTTTAAATTTTAATGCACTAAAACACACTATATTGCCCAAATGTTTGATGAAATAAAAAAGATGATCTTAGGCCGAGTACATGGATACCAAACATGACATGCTTTACAATTGCGCACAAACGTGCAGTGGCAACAAAATAAATACATTTTTAAAAGCCTTTAAAAGCCTTTACAGGTTACCACTTTAGATTTACAGAGGAGGTCTACTGCAAAAATTACTGCCCTCGATCTGACCTTCGCGGTGATACCTCACATGCATGGTGCAATTGCTGTTTACGTTTGACGACAGACCGCCGCTTGCGTTCGCCTTAGTGCAAGAGCAGGGGGCGACAGGGGTGCTTTTTTTTTTTTTCTTTATTATTTTTTTTGCTTTTTTATCTTATTTTTAAACTGTTCCTTTCATTTTTTTTTATCATTTTTATTGTTATCTCGGGGAATGTAAATATCCCCTATGATAGCAATAGGTAGTGACAGGTACTCTTTTTTGAAAAAATTGGGGTCTATTAGACCCTAGATCTCTCCTCTGCCCTCAAAGCATCTGACCACACCAAGATCGGTGTGATAAAATGCTTCCCCAATTTCCCAATGGCGCTGTTTACATCCGGCGAAATCTAAGTCATAAAATGCTCGTAGCTTCCGGTTTCTTAGGCCATAGAGATGTTTGGAGCCACTCTGGTCTCTGATCAGCTCTATGGTCAGCTGGCTGAATCACCGGCTGCATTCTCAGGTTCCCTGTTGAGACAGGAGAGCCAGAGAAAAACACGGAAGACGGTGGGGGGGACATTCCCTCCCACGGCTTGTAAAGGTAGTCTAGAGGCTAATTAGCTGCTAGGATTGCTTTTACATGAAAGCCGACCGTTGGCTAAAAAGAATGATACCAAGATCATACCTAAACCTGCAGGCATCATTCTGCTATAACCACTCAAAGTCTTGAATGGCTTACCTGAAGACAAAAAAATGGTTAACAATAAAGCACAGTAAACGGTAAAGTATAAAAATTGCATACCTGAAAAACAAACATGGTAAAGCATAACAACAATAAAACATTGCAGAATAGAATACAGTAAAAAAGAGCAGAACAATAGAGAGAGAAAAGAGAGAGAGAGAACAATAAAACGACAACTATTTTTTTAAATTTTATATATATATTTTTTTTACACTTTTTTTGTAACTAACTTTTATAACTGTAACCGGTTCCAGGTTCGGGTCTCTGGGGGTGTGGCCAACTGCCAAGCAAGATGGACGTGTAGTAACACAGCTCCTTCACCGACCGGATTATACATCGACATCCCCGCTATTCTGGTACACTCCAGCGACTGCTCAGAGCATCAGAGCATTGGATTTCTCCCTTATATCATCTGGGTTGAACCGCAAAAGGAAAGAATACTGTCAGCCTAAGAAGCTGATAGATTACTATACACAACCGAAAATCCAAGATGGCGCCCGCGGCCCTGAATGCAGGAATTTGGCGGCCTACACAGATCTTCCTGATGAGGATGAACTGCAAATAGCCCCACAACTTCACTCTCCTGATGCCTCACCATCATCCCCTGCTTCATCGACCAGTAACAGCCCTGCAACATCTGAGGTGAGCCCTGAGCCTGATACAGCCCCAGCTCATCCATCCCCCATAGCAGCCTTCCCTACCAAAAACCTGCCTGTATTAGATACCACAATGAAGGAGATGCTCATCTCCCTTCAGAGCTCCCTTCACAATGACATTTCCAATATGTTCTCCAGATTCTCCTCACAAATGAACCATATGGGGCAGAAAATACACATAGTTGAGAAGCAGATGGGAGAAATGACTGAAACGGTCAATGATCTAGTAGACGCCCATGATCATACACGAGATGAACAGTAACACCTCGAGGACAGGTCCCGCCGTAATAATGTTAAGATCAGAGGGGTCCCTGAATCTATACTACCGCATGATCTAAACGCATATGCCAGAAAATAATTTCCATGCTCCTGCCTGATCTTACCCCCATGGAAACCATAATTGATCGCATCAATCGCCTCCCTAAACCCCCACATCTCCCGGCCGAAGTCCCACGCGATACCCTGATGAGAATTCACTTTTTTCACGCTAAAGACGAACTTCTGTTCAAATCAAGACACCTGGAACAGCTACCCGCCCCGTATACTAATCTACAACTATACGCTGACCTCTCACAGCACACCCGCCAGTTACGGAGACAACTAAACACTATTACCAAACCACTCAATAACCACAAGATCCCCTATCAATGGGGCTTCCCTACCAAGATCATAGTCACCAAGAATGGGACCAAGCATAACATCTCCACAGTGGAGGAAGGCCTCAAATTACTCCACATATGGGGAATTATTCCAGACCCACCTAACTCAGCTCAACTAAACCGCAGAGGAAACTCTCCGCATTCCAATGATAACCGTCACTCTGGTAAGCACTAACCTATACCTGAATAGTGGGATCGTACATGACCCGCTTTACCACATCTCCGGTCGGATGCCTTGCTCGTTGCAAATTGCTCCACGAACTTACACCCCACAGCAACACAGCAGTACCAGTTTTAATTAACTGCTGTCAGTTCTTACGTTTTGTTTACCCTTTCTTCCTAACTCATTTTATTTTCTCCTCACCCTAAAGTTTCCTTTACCCAACATCTCTTCTTTCCTGAGAGCGCACGGAAGAAAAAAGGACACGAGTACCACGACCACCAGATCTTTCTACATAGAAGAACCTAACTACTAACTGTGAGTAAAAACTTACCACATATTCTACCCTACACCACCCACCAAGATGCCCAAATTCCTCTCACTAAATGCCAAAGGGCTAAACCATCCGGTTAAAAGAGCTTCCTTATGGAGGACAGCCCAAAAATCTTCATGTGACATCATCTGTGTGCAAGAAACACACTTTAAAAAAATCTGCAATGCCACACTGCAATAACAAATCCTTCCCCAATATCTACCATGCTCCAGGCCCCACTAAGAAAAACGTTCTAATTGCAATCAAACACACAATCAACTTTACGCTCCATAACAGCTTAGTTGATGAAGATGGCAGATATCTGGCCCTAGATTGTACCTTGGACAATGCTAGATATACTATTGTAACGGTGTATGCGCCCAACACTAAACAAATTAGATTCCTCTCTAAGTTGATGCCCAAAATCGCCAAATTTCACCAAGGAAACCTCATAATCTGCGGTGATTTCAACATAGTTCCGGACAATTCCCTAGATGCCTCCTCTCGCAAAACTAGAATTACTTCACCTATGGGACAGTTCCTAAGAAACAATGACCTATATGATGTATGGAGATGCCACCACCCCACTGAGAGAGACTACTCCTTCTTTTCCCATCGACACAATTCGTACACCAGAATCGACTACTTCCTTGTCAACAAGTGGACCCTGCCAAAAATCTCTGAATCATCTTTAGATACGATAACGTGGTCTGACCACACACCAGTGTCTATAACCCTTGAGTCTCTGCCTACTTCCCCATGTACGAAGTTATGGAGAGCCAACGCTTCAATTATCCAATCACCCGAACACTCAGCTACTATCCGTAAACATTTAGAAGAATTTTTTGATCTGAATCAGGGATCAACATCAAGCAACACTATTTTATGGAACGCTCATAAAGCAGTCATCCGAGGGATTCTTATTCAAATAGGAGCTAGAGAGAAGAGGAGGAGATCACAGCGTCTTGACACCATCACCTCCCAAATTAAAACAGCAGAGGCCCTAAACCAAATCATTCCTGATCCTGCCCTTAGAGAAAAACTTGTACTTCTTAGACAAGAATTAAGAAACTTACTACTAGAAACATATTAAAAAACCCAAAAAAGATTTAAGGCTAACCACTTCTCCACTGGGAATAAGGCAGGGAAAGCCATGGCAGTCAGAATCAAAGGTCAACATATTAAAAGCAAGATATCTCACCTCTACCATCCCTCCACGGGACAAAAAGTGATAGACCCCCAAGCCATAGCAGAAGCGTTTAGTCATTATTATGAAACACTCTATAATCTAAAAAATGACTCCACTATTAGTCAACCTTGCTCAAAAGATATAGAAAACTTTTTGACAGAAATTAATCTCCCCAAAGTATCCTCAGAGCAACTAACAATTCTAAATGCTCCATTCTACCCAATAGAAGTGTAATGCCGCGTACACACGAGCGGACTTTACGGCGGACTTTGCCCGGCGGACTGGATTTCGTCGGACAATTCGATGTGTGTGGGCTCCAGCGGACTTTGTTTTCTCAAAAGTTGGATGGAATTAGATTTGAAACTTGTTTAAAATTTATCCGTTGAAATCGAGTCCGGTCGAAAAGTCCGCCGTCTGTATGCTAGTTCGACGGACAAAAAGCCACGCTAGGGCAGCTATTGGCTACTGGCTATGAACTTCCTTGTTTTAGTCCGGTCGTACGTCATCACGTACGAATTCGACGGACTTTGGTGGATTGTGTGTAGGCAAGTCCGTTCATTCACAAAGTCCGTCGGAAAGTACGTCGAAAAGTCCGCCGGGCAAAGTCCGCCGTAAAGTCCGCTCGTGTGTATGCGGCATTAGATACCATCACAGCCCTACCATCCAACAAATCCCCTGGACCATACGGTCTCACTGGAGAGTATTATAAACAATTCCGTACAATTCTAGCCCCTTTTTTGGCCCAAATGTGCAACGACGCTGCCTCCTCCTCTTCTCTCCCACAGGAAATGTTAAATGCCTTAATCATTACATTGCCGAAGCCAGGCAAGGATCCCACCTCACCGCAAAACTTTAGACCCATATCGCTACCAAACATTGACACAAAAATTTATGCAAAACTCATAGCAACCAGGTTAGTAAATATTATGCCCTCATTAATCCACCCTGACCAATTCGGGTTCACAAAAGGTAGGCAAACGTTTGATGCAACCCGTAGAATCATTAATATAATCCATCATGCGGAATCTGAGCGAACGCCTTCTCTGCTTCTATCACTGGATGCAGAGAAGGCGTTTGATAGTCAATTGGATCTATCTCCACGCTACACTCCTTAAATTCGACCTCCAAGGTCCCATTCTTTCCGCTATAATGGCCTTATATTCAAAACCTTCAGCCCAGGTCTATAGCTCTGAGATGCTATCTAAACCATTTCCAATTTCTAATGGCACTCATCAGGGCTGCCCCTTATCACCCATCATCTTCAACTTAATGATGGAACCCCTGGCAGAACATATTAGAACAAACAAATTCATCACAGGATTCAAAATTGGTAAATTAGAACACAAGATCAACCTATTTGCTGACGACGTCATCATGATGGTAACCAACCCTATATCCTCCCTGGCTTCGATACAATCTGTACTACAAAAATTTAGTACCATTTCTTACTACAAGGTAAACGAAAATAAGTCATATATTCTGGACCTAGGTCTAGATGCCATAACCAGCAACCTTCTACGAAACTTCTATACATATCCATGGGCAGATACAGGTATATCATATCTAGGAATCACACTCACCAAATGCACCAGAAACCTTTTTACCAACAACTACACTGAAATGAAACAGATGCTTATTAAAGAAACCTCCAAACTTTCAAAATTTGAATTCTCTTGGACTGGTAGGCTAGCAGCCTTTAAAATGCTCATACTTCCTAGACTGCTCTACATATTCCGCTTACTAACACATACATCAAATCTCTACAATCAATTTTACATCATTACATTTGGCAAGGTAAGAAACCAAATGTAGTCATCTAAAAACTACTAAACATAAACTGGCGGGTGGCCTGGGATACGTAGATATTAAAGATTACTATCTAGCTACCGTTCTATCTCAAATGAAGGAATGGGTAAACACGCACACTACTACATTATGGGGAAACATTGAAAACAACATGACTCCAGGGCCCAACCTTAAATACTGGTTATTCAGCACTACAACCAAACGCCCAAATCTCCGTTTATATTCACCAACCATACAAGCTTCGGTTAAAGCTTGGACAATACTACACTCCGCGAAATGGTCCCAATTGCCAACCAAAAGCATTCCAATACCTATCCAAACCCTACAATTACTGTCACCTGATTTGACTATTCCCAAATGGTTAACAGACCAAAATCCCCATACCACAGACCTCAGGTCTAAGATACTACATAAACCCTTTACCCAATTACAATCACAATACCAAGCACCCCCCACAGACTTCTTTAGCTGTACCAGAATTCAACAATGTCTCTCAGCTCACCCACGATTAGAAGGAGAAATACCACTCAAAATGTGGAACTACTACTTCTCCAATAACACACCTACCAAAGGCACCTCACTAATATACTCTACCCTGCAGGAAAAAACAGTATTCTTAAAATCTAAACCATACACAGACTGGGAAAAAGAATTACATCTACAGTTCTCAGAACAACAATGGCAAAAGGCACTACAATCCACCTATAAATCCACTAGCTGCACCTCTCTATGGGAATTAATGCATAAGATACACCTAAGATGGTACCTAACGCCACAGAGAATGGCCAAATTTCATCCACAATCCTCATCCAAATGTTGGAGAGAATGTGACCACATAGGTACCTTATCTCACATTCTATGGTCATGTCCAGTCTTAAAAACCCTCTGGTAAGAGGTGGAATACATTATACAAGATATCTGTCACCATCCCATCAAACTCACACCACAATTGGCCATACTGAACTTGAACACTGAACTACTGCCACCACCTTTTAGACTAGTAATTACACACATACTTCTAGACACTAGGTTACTCATAACTAGAAGATGGAAAACAAACTTACCCCCAACATTGATAGATGTCATAACACTGGTTCACTCCCACTTCGCATATGAATTAATTATTTCAAAGGGAAAACCCTCTTATGCAAAAATCCACAAGCTATGGTACCCCTGGTCAAATTGGTACGCACAAGTATTATTTTTCTGATAATACTTACACATACTCAATCAACATTGTTCTCTTCACTCAATATATGACACTGCTCTCTACCTTCCTCCACTACTCTTCCTGCCCCCTCCCCTCATCCACCCCCCCTTTTTTCTTCTTTTTATTATTTATCCCCAACTACCTTATTTACCACTCTCTCTACTACACATTACATACAGTTCCTTACGAGTACGAACAGCTCTCATAATTATACTCAAGTTTGATGAGTACTCTAGTCACGATTCGTTCCAACACATTACTACCCTTGAAAGTTTTACAACCTACACTTCTGTATTATTACCATCCTTTCGTACGAACGGTTAATACTATTAATTATACTAAGTTGTTAAATGATTACTGTTTAAAATGTCTTTACACCATGGGAATGAAGGATCCCACAATCACCCATGCTACAGCATGAGCCCATATGGGCTACATGGGGATAATAGTTCACACACTTTATCTTACCTTCAACACCTGTTATAGTTCTATTACTCTCACCACTATTGACAAACGAATATTGCTATGTAATTCTCTCAACTGTATGTAATCAGAATGTGATTTTTGTCAATGACTGTTCACTCTTTCACTTAAATCTTCAATAAAAATTATTGAAACAGGTTCGGGTCTCTCAAAATGCGATGGCATCTTGGGAGACCCTGTGAAAGTGTGTCCTAGTCTGTGGAATGCTGTACCCTACGCTAATACTCAACTAGTGAATGGTAGCGTTCAAAACATTCACCAATGCAAAGACCAGGATTGTCAGGACAGGAGGGACAATAATAGCGGGTGTCACGCCTATATCCGCGCTTGCTGCAGACACAACATCTTTTTTGGGGGGGTTCGCTGGGTAGGGGTATTTGGGAGGACATAAAGAAAATGCCTCTCATGCAGCCGACTGCATTTGGTTGGGGAGGTGAATGGGGGAAGTACGGGCGCTGCAGAAGTGGTGGGTTCCCAATTAGGATTGGCGAATACAGCAAGAAGGGTACTATGGGCATGACGGGCCTGTGTTCGTCTTCTTGGTGGCAGCGGGACACTACTTGTGCTTGCCACCTCACCAGCTTGAGCTGCACTTATGGGACTCGCCACGTCACCAAGTGTTGCTGCAGTGCTGGTTTGACTACGACCGGGGTGTACTAGGCCACTGGTGCTTGCCAGTTCACCAAAACCCTACCAAAAAAACTGTTAGCGATCGCAGGGATCAGGCCTGACTCTGCGAACGCTGCAGTTATGCGTTTAGTGTTTTGTAAGTGACAGTGATCAATCGATACTGCACTTGGGTGGGCTGGGCTGAGGGGCAAAACGCAGGTGCTAGCAGGTATCTGGGCTGATCCCGCTAACACTGCGTTTTTGGGAACCCTAAACTGCTGGGGACGCTAGTATAGATCTGATCGGATCAGATATTGATCCGTTCAGATACTATTCCACTAAGGGAGGCGTATGCTGCGTGCGTGGGTGTTAGTGGTACTGGCGCTAACCTGACGCTGCCTGGGGCTGGTGCTTGCCAGTTCACCAAAATGCTACCAAAAAAACTGTTAACGATCGCAGGGATCAGGCCTGACTCTGCGAACGCTGCAGTTATGCATTTAGTGTTTTGTAAGTGACAGTGATCAATCGATACTGCACTTGGGTGGGCTGGGCTGGGCGGAGGGGCAAAACGCAGGTGCTAGCAGGTATCTGGGCTGATCCCGCTAACACTGCATTTTTGGGAACCCTAAACTGCTGGGGACGCTAGTATAGATCTGATCGGATCAGATATTGATCCGTTCAGATACTATACCACTAAGGGAGGTGTACGGTGCGTGCTTGGTTGTTAGCGGTACTGGCACTAATTTGATGCTGCTTGGGGCTGGTGCTTGCCAGTTCACCAAAATGCTACCAAAAAAACTGTTAGCGATCGCAGGGATCAGGCCTGACTCTGCGAACGCTGCAGTTATGCGTTTAGTGTTTTGTAAGTGACAGTGATCGATCGATACTGCACTTGGGTGGGCTGGGCTGGGACAGGCGGAGGGGCAAAACGCAGGTGCTAGCAGGTATCTGGGCTGATCCCGCTAACACTGCGTTTTTGGGAACCCTAAACTGCTGGGGACGCTAGTATAGATCTGATCGGATCAGATATTGATCCGTTCAGATACTATACCACTAAGGGAGGCGTATGCTGCGTGCGTGGGTGTTAGCGGTACTGGCGCTAATCTGACGCTGCCTGGGGCGACACATATCACCGCCGGGCGATCAGGGGGCTAAACCTTTATTCGGTAATAAACGGCGGGTGCCCTGACACTATAAAAAATAAACAAACTAACCAGCGTCTCCCGTAACGGTTATACGGTGATCAGTGGTGAAAGGGTTAACTAGGGGGCAATCAAGGGGTTAAAACATTTATTAGATAGTATATGGGGGTCTCTGTCGCTATAAAACGCTGACGGCGAACCTAAATATTTACGTCCCTAACTAGCGGAACCAGTGACACTAATACAGCGATCAGGGGGGTGATCAAGGGGTTAAAACTTTATTAGGGGGGGTTAGGGGGGTACCCTAGACCTACAGGGGGCTAACACTAACTGCCCTAAAACTGTAACTGTCACAAACTGACACCAATGCAGTAATCAGAAAAAAAACAAAAAAAAACAAAAAAAAAACTACTGGTGTCAGTTTGTGACAGGGGGGGAGGGGTGATTGGGGGGCGATCGGGGGGGGGGGGGTTCGGGGTGTTTTGTGTGCCTGGCATGTTCTACTGTATGTGTAGTGTGTTTTCACTCACATTACAGTCTTCTCTCCTCGGCGCCGGAACAGAAAATACCGAGCCGAGGAGAGATGACATCATTTCCTTTGCTGCTGTTTAGCATACTGCAGCAAAGGAAATGATCTGATTGGCCGGCGGCGATCTCGAGGGGGGGGCCTCTCCCTCACCTCCGATTGCCGGGGGACAAAAGAGGACTGCCTCGGGCACCGGGGGGGTCCGATCGGACCCCACACCTGCGGGAGGCAAATCATGTGTATGTACGTGATTTTGCCTGCCCGTGCCGCCTTGCCGACGTACATCGGCGTGAGGCGGTCCTTAAGTGGTTAACGTCTATGGGACTCGAACGTTCGAAATCAAAAGTGCTCATTTTAAAGGCTAATTTGCATGGTATTGTCCTAAAAGGGGTTTGGGGACCCAGGTCCTGCCCCAGGGGACATGTACCAATGCAAAAAAAACTTTTAAAAACGGCCGTTTTTTCGGGAGCAGTGATGCTTAAAGTAAAAAAAGAAAAGTGAAATATTCCTTTAAATATTGTACCTGGGGGGTGTCTATAGTATGCCTGTAAAGTAGCGCATGTTTCCCGTGCTTAGAACAGTCCCTGCACAAAATGACATTTTTAAAGGGAAAAAAGTCATTTAAAACTGCTTGTCGCTTTAATGTAATGTCGGGTCCTGGCAATGGATGAAAATCAGTGAGACAAACGGCATGGGTTTGTCTCCAGTCCATTACCAGGCCCTTTGGGTCCTGTATGGATATTAAGGGGAACCCCGCACCCAAATTAAAAAAAGGAAAGGCCCTTTATACTCTGAACAGCAGTAAACAGGCGGTGCAAACAAAACAGGGACTGTAGGTTTGTTGTTAAGTAGAATCTGTTTGTAATTTTGAACTGGTACATTTTGAACGTGTTTAGCTCCAGCCAAAAAATATATTTTAAGCTTTTTGGAAAACATAGGGAAGGGTTATCACCCCTGTGACATTTGTTTTGCTGCCTGTGCTCCTCTTCAGAAGATTTCACCTCACTTTTTGTCCCAATGACAAATGTTTTTTGAAAATTTGGTTTTTTTTGTGAAACAAGGATTGGTGATAAAGCATCAGTGGAAAGGAGAAATGTTTTTCCCATATTACCCTTACAGGAGAGAATTTCCCTTCCTAGGGGTAGATTTCATCTCACTTCCTGTTGTCTCCTTCTGTTTGCAAGTAGGAGTCGTTTGTAAGTTGGATGTTTGAAAGTAGGGGCCTGCTCAGCAGAAATTTGGGCCTTAGGTGTTGTTGTGGCCACAACACTAAGCCCTCACAGGGCCCTGCTGTGAAATATTAGATCAAGAATTGTAATTACATGTCCCTGTTGAACAGGGGCAGAAAAATTGGGCCTTTGGTGGTGGTGGTGGTGCTGGTGCCACAACATTAAGTCCTTACTCGCTCTTGGTGGGCGCAGAAACGGGCCCTGCTGTGAAATATTAGATCAAGAATTGTAATTACATGCCCCTGTTGAGAAGGGGCTGAAAAATTGGGCCTTAGGCACTGGTGCTGGTGCCACAACACTGCAACCCCTCACAGATACTCTAGTTGGAACGCAAGAACGAGCCCTGCTGCAAAGTATTGCATCAAAAATTGTAATTACACGCCCCTGTTAGACAGGGGCTGAAAAATTGGGCCTTGGGCACTGGTTCTGGTACCACAACACTGTAACCCCTTACAGATACTTTAGTTGGAATGCAGGAACGAGCCCTTCTGCAAAGAATTGCATCAAAAATTGTAAAGAAAGTTGAACAGGGGCTGAAAAATTGGGCCTTAGGCACTGGTGGCGGCGCCCAGAACCAAAAATGTTCTTACAAGCTATCAGCGTGATCATTGAGGAGAAAGAGGATAATTACTCAGGATAGTCACTCAGCATCAGCATAGACAGTCTTTGAAGTGATCTGAGATTTCAAAAAAAATTATTCGGTTACATCAGCATCAGGTGCTTGGTAGCTGGTGGTGATCCAAGACTGATTCATTTTTATGAAGGTCAGTCGATCGACCGAGTCGGTGGACAGATGCGCCCTGTGATCGGTTACAAAGCCTCCAGCAGCACTGAATGTGCGTTCCGAAAGAACGCTGGATGCAGGACAGGCCAGTAGCTCAATTGCATACTGTGCAAGCTCTGGCCAGTGATCCATCCTCAAGACCCAGTAACCCAGAGGATTTTCGGTGGTAAAGGTATTCCTGCACCATGTAAAACAGACGCTGGCGATGGTTGCTGGAACCGATCATACCTTGAGGCTGCGGACTAAAAAATTGTCTGAACGCATCGGTCAGACGGCCACCTTCTCCACCACTCCTTCTTTGACTGACCGAAGCCTCAGCAACACATTGTCCAGAAACAGGAGTTTGTAGCCTCCCAGTCTCTGGGAGGCTACAAACGCGTTGCACAGACCTTTCTGCAAGGCCTCCCGTAGATGTTTCATCCTCTGCTCCCTCTGCGATGGCAAGATAAGGTCCGCAACCTTACCCTTGTAACGTGGATCAAGGAGGGTTGCCAGCAGTATTGGTCCTTCTCCTTGATACCATGAATACGAGGATCCTTCCGCAGGCTTTGCAGGATCAGGGAGGCCATGCAGCGTTTGCTGAGGCATTCGGTCCGGAGTCCTCTGGGTCACTAAGGATGACATGGTCCGCAGCCACCTCCTCACAGCCACGTACAAGTCCATGTATTTCTTGGGACTGATCCCTTAAAGACTGCTGCTGATGCTAAGTGCCAGGCTCCACCTCCATACTGACACAATGCTCCTCCTCCTCCTCCTCGTCCTCTTCCTGTGTGATCGGCGGGCACGCAGGAACACTGTCTGGATAAAGGGGGCCTTGAGAGCTAAGGAAGTCCTCCTCTTCCTGCCTCTGTTCTGCCTCAAGTGCCCTGTCCATTATTCCATGCAGCGTGTACTCCAACAGGTGAACAAGGGGGACAGTGTCACTGATGCATGCTCTGCCACTGCTCACCATCCTCATGGCCTCCTCAAATGGTTACAGGACAGTGCATGCATCCCTGATCATGGCCCACTGGCATGGGGAAAAAAAACAAGCTCCCCTGACCCTGTCCTGGTGCCATAGTCGCACAGGTACTCATTGATGGCCCTCTGCTGCATGTGCAGCCGCTGCAGCATGGCCAACGTTGAGTTCTACCTGGTGGGCATGTCACAGATTAGGCGGTTCTTGGGCAGGTTAAACTCCTTTTGGAGGTCTGCCAGCCGAGCACTGGCATTATATGACCGGCGAAAATGCACACAGACTTTCCTGGCCTGCCTCAGGACATCCTGTAAGCCCGGGTACCTGCCCAAGAACCGCTGCACCATCAAGTTAAGGATGTGAGCCAAACAGGGCACATGGGTCATTTGTCCCTGTCGGAGGGCAGAGAGGAGGTTGGTGCCATTGTCGCAGACCACCATTCCTGCCTTAAGTTGGCGTGGCGTCAACCACCTCTGAATCTGCCCCTGCAGAGCTGACAGAACCTCTGCCCCAGTGTGGCTCCTGTCCCCCAAGCACACCAATTCAAGCACCGCATGGCATCTTTTGGCCTGCATACTTGCGTAGCCCCTTGAATGGCTGGTTCCGAGGTAGCCCCTTGAATGGCTGGAAGCACCGCTGGTTCCGAGGACAAAGCACAGGGAGAGGCCATAGAGGAAGAGGAAGAGGAAGGGGTGGAGGAGAGAGGTGTGTCACAATCATTAGTAGTGGCATTTTGGAGGTGTGGTGGCGGAACAACCTCCAACACTACTGCACCCTGTCCTGCATCGTTCCCAGCTGCCAGCAGAGTCACCCAATGCAAGGTGAAACTTAGGTAACGTCCCAATGCCTGATGGACCATGAGTCAGCGGTAATATGCACCTTACCGCTGACTGCCCTGTCCAGCGAGGCCAAGACATTGCCCTCCACATGCCGGTAGAGAGTCGGAATCGCCTTCCGTGAGAAAAAGTGGCGTTTGGGTACCTGCCACTGAGGAACCGCACATTCCACAAACTCACGGAAGGGGGCAGACTCTACCAACTGAAAAGGCAGCAGTTGAAGTACTAACAATTTTGCCAAGCTAGCATTCAACCGCTGGGCATGTGGATGGCTGGGAGCGAACTTCTTTCGGCGGTGCAGCAGCTGGGGCAGGGAAATTTGCCTGGTACAATCTGACGTTGGTGTACCGAAAGCAGATTGCCCACAAGTACTTGGCTGTGACACACCTAATTCTACACCTTCATTCCTCTCAGTGCAGGTCTCAGAGAGGACTGAAGGTATAGTGGGGTTGGAGATCTCAGCTAATGAGGAGCAAGGAGAGGTCCTCTTTGTTCTTTGGTGTGGGTCTTTTACATACGCTTGCCAACAAACTGCATGGCAGGTCAACATATGTCTGGGCAAGCATGTGGTGCCCAAGCGGCTGCTGTTTTGGCCACGCTTGATACGCTTCAGAAATATGTTGCAAACAAGCAATGGTGCGATCTGCTGCACACATCTCAAAAAAGGCCCACACCAAAAAACTTTTGGAATAATGCACAGAGAAAGAAGAGCCCTGCACATGCGGAGCTCTGCGGTGTGATGCAGTCAGTTGGCTGTCCTTAAGCTGGCCCCTGGAAGGCATCTTGCCTCGTTGGAGATGTGCCTCCTCCTCTCTTCTATCAGGCACCCACGTAGAGTCAGTGACCTCATCATCCCCTCCCTCCTCGCCACTTGAGCAAACCTGGCAGTATGCTGCAGCAGGGGGAGCATGACTGCCAGATTGCTGTCCTTCTTGGGCACCCCCTCTGTCCGTGCACACGTTACTGCCTTCATCTAGCTCAGTATCATCATCAGAGCCTTCTAAACGCTGGGCATCCTCCTGGAGCATGTACCAAACACTGTGGTCAAACAGTTCGAGGGACTCCTCAGGAGGACATGGTGGGGCTAGGGAAGGAGTCACTGATGCCATTCAGCCAAGGGAAGAGGCCGTGTTGGCAGCTGGCTTGCCAGACAAAGTACCCTGAGCATGGGTGAGAGAGGATAAGGAGGATGAGGACGGCTTGGTTATCCACTCGACCAAGTCTTCCACATGTTGTGGCTCAACACGGCCAGCTGCCAAAAAAAAGGCCAAGCATGTCCCGCGGCCACGTGCTGATGAGGATGCACCGTCTCCACGACCAGCACTGTTGCCTCTAGACACAGAGCCTGCTTGCCCTCTTTTATTGGCTTGTGACTGTCTGCGTCTCCTTGTTGGCCTTCCAGACATACTAATGGCCTATATATACTGATACTGCAGCTAGCAAAATCAACTGCCTGCCTGTAGTATGAGACCACCACCAACCTTCTACAGGAAGCTTTAGCTGAACACTGTGCAGAGCTCACAAAAAACTAACTTTACTTTACTAACTTGTAGCTTTAGCTGAACACTGAGGAGGACACACTACACTAACTTGTAGCTTTAGCTGAACACTGTGCAGAGGTCGCATTACACTAACTTGTAGCTTTAGCTGAACACTGTGCAGAGCTCGCAAAAAACTAACTTGTAGCTTATTTAGCTGTCTGTGGTAGTGATAGGATCAGGAAAACACCACCAACCTTCTACGGGTAACTTTAGCTGAACACTGTGCAGAGCTCACAAAAAAACTTGTAGTTTTAACTGAACACTGTGAGGAGGACACACTACACTAACCTGTAGCTTTAGCTGAACACTGTGCAGAGGTCACACTACACTAAACTACACTAATTTGTAGTTTTAGCTGAACACTGTGAGGAGGACGCACTACACTAACTTATAGCTTTAGCTGAACACTGTGCAGAGGTCACACTAAACTAACTTGTAGCTTTAGCTGAACACTGTGAGGAGGATGCACTACCCTAACTTGTAGCTTTAGCTGAACACTGTGCAGAGGTCACACTAAACTAACTTGTAGCTTTACAAGACAAGCCTGCCAGTAGGAAGATAGCAGAAACAGATCTAGCTAAACTGAATACAATGTATGTATATATATATGTATATATATATATATATATATATATATATATATATATATATATATATATATATATACATATACACACACACACACACACAACACCTGGGATGCATATATATACACACAATACACTGTAAGTGCAGCTAACTCACTGACTGTCCTGCCTAATCTATCTAACTCAAATGAAATGACACTGTCTCTCTCTCTCTAAGCACGCCGGAACACACTACACAGGGCCGCCGTGTAGGCGGCCTTATATAGTGTGGGGCGTGTTCTAAACCCCGAGCCATAATTGGCCAAAGCCACCGTGGCTTTGGCCAATTACAGCTCTCTCTACTGACGGCGTTCTGATTGGCCAAGCATGTGGGTGATAGTGCATGCTTGGCCAATCATCAGCCAGCAATGCACTGCGATGCCGCAGTGAATTATGGGCCGTGACGCGCCACACAAATTTGGCGCGAACACCCCATATTGTCGTAATTCAGACGATGTTCGATTTGAACATGGGTTCGACTCGAACGCAAAGCTCATCCCTATCCACTGCATTCTAGTCTAGCCAAGCCTATATCTGACTGCAGGTAGTTCCTGGTGTACGTTTTCAAATACACTTTAAGGCAGGCAGGCAAGTGATTCAGTGATCTGTAGTGCATAAAATATATATATACAGTCTCCTACATATATATATCCATGCATTCCAGTCTAGCCAAGCCTATATCTTACTGCAGGCTATTCCTGGTGTACGTTTTCAATGACACTTTCAGGCAGGCAGGTGATTCAGTGATCTGCAGTGCATAAAGATATATATACACATTCTTCTACATATATATCCACTGCATTCTAGTCTAGCCAAGCCTATAACTGACTGCAGGCCATTCCTGGTGTAATTTTTCTAGTAAACTTCAGGCTGTGTTTTGTTAATCCAATTTTACAGCATGTCTGGAAGGCCACCAAGGAAAGGCAGATGCTCACAGACCACTAAAATAGGCTCTGTGTCTACATCCAACTGTGCTGGTCGTGGACACGGTGCATCCTCAGCACATCGCCGTGGTGCATGCTTGTCCTTTTTTTCGACAACTGGCCGTGTTGAGCCACAACATGCAGAAAAGTTTGGTAGAGTGGATCACAAAGCCGCCCTCATCCTCCTCATCCTCTGTTACCCAGGCTAAGACAAGTTTGGCTGCCAATGCAGCTGCCAAAGTGGCCTATTCCATTGGCTCAATGGTATCAGTCACTCCTTCCCTAGCCCCACCATCATGTCCTGAGGAGTCCCCCAAACTGTTCAACCGAAGTGTCGGGTACATGCTGCAGGAGGATGCTCAGCATTTTGAAGGCTCTGATGATGGTACCCGGGTTGAGGATGAAGGCAGTAACGTGAGCCCAGAGAGAGGGGTTCCCAAGAAGGACAAGAAACTGGCAGCCATGTTCCCCCAGCTGCAGCATACTGCCAGGTTTGCTCCAGTGGCGAGGAGGGAGGGGATGATGAGGTCACTGACTCTACGTGGGTGCCTGATAGAAGAGAGGAGGAGGCACATCTCCAATGAGGCAGGATGCCCTCCAGGGGCCAGCTTAAGGACAGCCAACTGACTGCATCACACTGCAAAGCTCCGCATGTGTAGGGCTCTGCTGTCTGTGCATTATTCCAAAAGTTCTTTGGTGTGGGCCTTTTTTGAGATGTGTGCAGCAGATCGTACCATTGCTTGTTTGCAACATATGTCTGAATCGTATCAAGCGTGGCCAAAACAGCAGCCGCTTGGGCACCACATGCTTGACCAGACATATGTCAAGCTCCCATGCAGTCCGTTGGCAACAGTACTTAAAAGACCCACACTAAAAAACAAGGCAGACCTCTCCTTGCTCCTCATCAGCTGGGATCTCTAACCCCACTATACCTTCAGTCCTCTCCGAAACCTGTACTGAGAGGAATGAAGGTGTAGAATTAGATGTCCCAAGAACTTGCGGGCAATCTGCTAGCAGTACACCTAAATCCGATTGTAGCAGGCAAATTTCCCTACCCCAGTTGCTAAACCGTCAAAAGAAATTCAGTTCCAGCCATCCACATGCTCAGCAGCTGAATGCTAGTTTGGCTAAATTGCTAGCACTCCAACTGCTGCCTTTTCAGCTGGTAGACTCTGCCCCCTTTTGAGAATTTGTAGAATGTGCAGTACCTCAGTGGCAGGTTCCCAAACGTCATTTTTTTCTTGGTAGGCCATTCTGGCTCTCTACCGGCATGTGGAATGCAATGTCTTGACCTCGTTGGACAGGGCGGTCAGTGGTAAGGTGCATATTACCGCTGACTCATGGTCCAGCAGGCATGGACAGGGACGTTACCTTTTTTCACAGCACACTGGGTAACCCTGCTGCCAGTTGGGAAGGATGCAGGACAGGGTGCAGTAATATAGGAGATTGTTCCACCACCACCCCCTCCTCTTCTTCTTCCTCTATGGCCTCTTCCTGTGCAGATTTGTCCTCGGAACCAGCAGTGCTCCGTAGGAGTTCTAGGGGCTACGCAAGCACTCAAGTAAAAAGACGCCATGCGGTGCTTGAGTTGGTCTGCTTAGGGGACAGGAGCCACACTGGGGCAGAGATTCTGGCAGCTCTGCAGGGGCAGGTTCAGAGGTGGTTGACGCCATGCCAGCTTCAGCAGGAAGGGTGGTTTGCGACAATGGCACCAACCTCCTCTCCGCCCTCTGACAGGGACACTTGACCCATGTTCCCTGTTTGGCTCACATCCTTAATTTGGTGGTGCAGCGGTTCTTGTGCAGGTACCCAGGCTTACAGGATCTCCTGAGGCAGGCCAGGAAAGTCTGTGGGCATTTCAGCCAGTCATATAATGCCAGTGCTCGGCTGGCTGACCTTCAAAGGAATGAAACCTGCCCAAGAACCACCTCATCTGTGACATGCCCACCAGGTGAAACTCACTGTTGACAATGCTGCAGCAGCTGCACACGCAGCCATTGATGAGTACCTGTGTGAGTATGGCACCAGGACAGGGTCAGGGGAGTATGACTTTTTTTGCCACACCAGTGCATGCATCAGTGATACTGTCCCTCTTGTCTTCCTGTTGGAGCATACGCTGCGTGGAATAATGGACAGGGCACTTGAGGCAGAACAGAGGGAGGAAGAGGAGGACTTCCTTACCTCTTCCTTACCTCTCAAGGCCCCCTTTATCCAGACAGTATTCCTGCAGGCCCGCCTATTACATAGGAAGAGGAGGAGGAGGAGGAGGATTGTGTCAGCATGGAGGTGGAGCCTGGCACTCAGCATCAGCAGCCGTCTTCAAGGGATCGTTTTCAGTCCCCAGAAACCCATGGACTTGTACGTGGCTGGGGGGAGGTGGCTGCAGATCATGTCGTCCTTAGTGGCCAAGAGGACTCTGGACCGAAAGCAAACCTACACTGCATGGCCTCCCTGATCCTGCAAAGCCTGCAAAAGGATCCTCAGATTCGTGGTATCAAGGAGAGAGATCAGTGCTGGCTGGAAACCGTTCTTGATCCACGTTACAAGGGTAAGGTTGCGGAACTTATCCAGCCTTTGCAGAGGGAGCAGAGGATGAAACATCTTCGGGAGGCCTTGCAGAAAGGTTTGTGCAATGCGTTTCCACAGCCTGGGAGGTTGCAATTTTCTGTTCCTCCTGGACAACGTGTTGCTGAGGCTTCAGTCAGTCACAGAAGGAGCAGTGGAGAAGGTGGCCATCTAACCGATGCGTTTGGACAATTTTTTAGTCCGCAGCCCCAAGGTCTGATCGGTTCCAGCAACCATCGCCAGCGTCTGAGTTACATGGTGCAGGAATACCTAGGGGCAAGATCAGACTTTGAGACCTTTCCAACCGAAAATCCACTGGGTTACTGGGTCTTGAGGATGGATCACTGGCCAGAGCTTGCACAGTATGCAATTGAGCTACTGGCCTGTCCTACATCCAGCATTCTATCTGAACGCATATTCAGTGCTGCTGGAGGCTTTGTAACCGATCACAGAGTGCGCCTGTCCACAGATTCGGTTGATCGGTTCACTTTCATAAAAATGAATCAGTCTTGGATTACCAGCTACCAAGCACCTGATGCTGATTAACTGATTAATATTTTAATGAATGTGAGATCCCTTGAAACTGCCTATGCTGATGCTGAGTGACTATCCTATTCCTCCTTAATGTTCATGTTGATAGCTTCTAAGAACATTTTTGGTTCTGGGCACCACCACCAGTGCCTAAAGCCCAATTTTTCTGCCCCTGTTTAACAGGGGCGTGTAATTAAAATTTTTGCTGTAATATTTTGCAGCAGGGCTCGTTCCTGCACTCAACTAGAGTATCTGTGAGGGGTTGTAGTGTTGTGGCACCAGCACCAGTGCCTAATAGGGCGTACACACGGTCGGACTTTGTTCGGACATTCCGACAACAAAATCCTAGGATTTTTTCCGACGGATGTTGGCTCAAACTTGTCTTGCATACACACGGTCACACAAAGTTGTCGGAAAATCCGATCGTTCTGAAAGCGGTGACGTAAAACACGTACGTCAGGACTATAAATGGGGCAGTGGCCAATAGCTTTCATCTCTTTATTTATTCTGAGCATGCGTGGCACTTTGTCCGTCGGATTTGTGTACACACGATCAGAATTTCCGACAACGGATTTTGTTGTCGGAAAATTTTATATCCTGCTCTCAAACTTTGTGTGTCGAAAAATCCGATGGAAAATGTGTGATGGTGCCTACACATGGTCGGAATTTCCGACAACAAGGTCCTATCACACATTTTCCGTCGAAAAATCCAACCATGTGTACGGGCCATAAGGCCCAATTTTTCTCCCCCTGTTTAACAGGGGCGTGTAATTACAATTTTTGATCTAATATTTCACAGCAGGGAACGTTCCTGCACCCACCAAGAGTAACTATGAGGGCTTACAGTGTTGTGGCAACACCAACACACCACCAAAGGCCCTATTATTTTTCTGACCCTGTTCAACAGGGACATGTAATTACAATTCTTGATATAATATTTTGAAGCAGAGCCTGTTCCAGCGCCCACCAAGAGTAACTGTGAGGGCTTACAGTGTTCTGGTACCACCAACACCTAAGGCCCAAATTTCTGCAGAGTATATAGGGCAGGCCGTATAGTATACACAGGTGGTCCCCTACTTTCAAATATCCTACTCCAACTTACAAATAGAGGGAGACAACAGGAAGTGAGAGGAAATCGACCCCTAGGAAGGGAAATTTTCTCCTGTAATAGTTAATATGGTAAAAATGTGTCTCCACTGATGCTTTATTATCAACAATCCTTGTTTCCCTAAAAACCCAAAATTTTCAAAATCCAATTGTCATTGGGACAGAAAGTGAGGTGAAATCTTCTGAACAGGGGCACAGACAGCAAAACAAATATGTTACAGGGGTGATGATAACCCTTCCCTATGTTATCCAAAAAGCTTAAAAATAGATTTTTTTGGCTGGAGCTACACTTAAAATTTACCTGTTCCAAATTACAAACAGATTCAACTTAAGAACAAACCTACAGTCCCTGTCTTGTTTGGACTGCCTGTATACTGCTGTTCAGAGTATATAGGGCCTGGGGGCCCCACGCCTTTTCTTTTTTTAATTTGGTTGTGGGGTTCCCCTTAATATCCATACAAGACCCAAAAGGCCTGGTAATGGGCTGGGGGGTTACCCATGCCGTTTTTTCTCAATAATTTTCATCCATATTGCCAGGACCCGACATTACATTACAGCCGCAAGCAGTTTTAAATGGATTTTATTCCTTTAGAAATGACATTTTGTGCAGGGACTGTTCTAAACATGGGAAACATGCGCCACTTTACAGGCATACCATAGACACCCCCCAGATACGATATTTAAGGAATATTTCCCTTTTATTTTTTCACTTTAAGCATCATAAAAATCACTGCTCCCGAAAAAATGGCCGCTGTTAAAACTTTCTTTTGCATTGATACATGTCCCCTGGGGCAGGACCCGGGTTCCCATACCCTTTTTAGGACAATAACTTGTAGATTAGCCTTTAAAATTCGCACTTATGATTGCTCACGTTTGCGTCCCGTAGACTTTAACGGTGTTCGCATGTTCTAGATGCAAACCGAACTGGGGGGTGTTCGGCTCATCCCTAGTGTCTATAATGCATATAAGAAAGAGATATTCACCAATAAATATCCTCAGAAGAAAACAGACAACCAGATGCACTGAACAGAAACTCCAATTGAAGAGAAGCAATTAATCCCTAAGTCACTGGAAACAATCTCTGGTAGTGCCGATGTTGTTGAAATCACAAGCAAGTTTATTAAAACAATGGTGTGGATTGATAAGAACCAACACGCAACGCTCTCCTCACAAAAATGGAATGCTAACCAGCATATATGACACTGTGACAGTAACAAGTAAAAAGGATTGAGCCTGCAACTCTGTAGTCCAACAATTTTAATGGTTGGTTACATGAAGTGACAAGCAAAACCGCTGACGCATTTCCGCAACAGCCTTAGTCGTAGCATGTTAAACGTAAAAATGGCAATACATTTATACTCATATAAGCTCCATCCCAAAATCTATTTGCATGGTAAAATCTGTTTGCATTTCTGAAAAGCATATATCACACATGCGAATCTTACTGGCTGTCTATAGGGCCACTCTGTTTACTAAAGTTTCACAGGTTGAAGTCTGTGTGTGCATTACTGCTAAATGCTTGGACTGATAACAGGTGATGCTGAGCCCTTTTCTATTAACACAGGGCCTGGCCGACTGGGTTCACTGTGTATTGATGTTTGGTTGTGGTATGATCCTTGGCGGCACATGTGATAAGGTAGGTTAACCTACTAGTGCTAATTGTCAGATGACTATTAACTTGCGCTGCTTACCTGTGATTACATTAACTCTACAGTTAATGACTGTTATGTGTTTATTTCTATGCATTAACATGCTGACCTTGGTGCTAAAATAAAAGTCAGGATCTGTTTAGTCACATTCCTTAGTACTTACCTGTTATCAATGTGTAATTGGTTGTGCTATGTGGGGTATCCCCACAGAGAGATATGTGGTTTGTTGTGGTTACTGCTTATGGCAAATACTCCCACTCATGACTCCAGGCTTTCAGCTCATCTGTAAACCAGCAGCAATCAGCCTTCCTAGAGACCAGCAACTTTAACTAAAAGGTGAGGGCAGGTAGGTATATGCTATATTCTAAAAGAGTGCACATTATGGGCATAATGAGTGTAATCTCTCCAGCCCTCAACACCAGTCAAACTGCTTCTGCCACAAGGGACAGGCCCTTTGCAGCCCTGAAGGAACCACTATGTATTTAACTGCCAGAGGCAGATCAAGTAATCATAGTGGTCTGGTGGTAAATGGTGTGTTGGCCAAAATGCAAAACAAAGGCCAGAAGCAGTGACAAATGGGCAGAGACTGAGAAAGCCTACAGTCACTAATGGTTCCATACCAAGCCTAATCAAACAGCTGTGTTTATTTAAAGGCAACCTCTACCTCAGAGGCACTTCCCCAGGAAGTCTTTATCAGACTGGCCAGAGGGGTCAGCCTTAGCTTGCTTCTGGGAAATTGCTATGGAAAGTTGGCATATCAGAAGCAAAGGCGGATACTTTAACCCCGTTCAAACTGACTGTGTGGAGCTCAGGTACTAAGCTATTCAAACAGTCATCTAAAAGGTACCTCTGCCTCAAAAGCAGCCGGCCAAACAGGCTTCATCAGATTAACCAAAGGTGCCATTCTTCCAACAGAAGAAATAATATCCTTTGCAGAGTCCCTGGGACAGAAAATAGAGCCAGAGATGAAGAAGGTTCATACCACTGTTAAGTAGTGTTTTGTGGCCTGCGACTGAGCTCACTTCAGTAGCCAGACTGTCAGGACCCCAGACAGGATGAAAGCAGAGCTCTGGTCAGTGATAAACTCTCTATGATGGCGGATCCTAGATTGAAAATGGAGTAGCCAATGATGCAGTTCAGCCACTGTGGATACAAGACTGTATGCTGTTTCTCCACTAATCATTGTGGTCAGTGAACCTTTATGGCTCATCCCACAAACACATGCCGCTTTAAGTCAGAGTGGTGACTGTTCAAGTCGGATCTGGTGATATCTAGGAGGATGATTAATCCCTTATGTTAATCGCCAATGACCAGAGGATAGCCAAAAAGGCAAAGTAACGAAGAGTGAATGACAGGCTATACCTAGGAGAACTATAGCAGAAAATAAAGAATCAATTATCATCTTTATTTGCCTAAACCCAAGCCGCCCAGTAGGGCAGCTGACAGTTCTATGTAAATTTGAGCTTAGGATCCATGGGTCCTGTGCATTAAGGAAACCAATGGAATTTTCATTCCTCTCTGCCAATTCATTGCATCCCCTCAAAGACGCATTAGAAGCAGGCAGGGTTATGACTACATGGTCGTTAGTCAAAAGTAAGATTTGAATAACAAGCAGAAGGATGAGGATCCAAAATTGCATAGGCCATCGTTGCAATTAATCTCTCAAGCCGTCAGTAAGGCTTGGCCTCCATAAATCATACCCCATGATTTTCAAGAAGTATAATTTATAGCGGTGCATCTCCAAGTCGCAGCAACTTTAAAGTAGTCCCTACACTACTTTTGATCCCACTGTGATGTACTTGGGACCATGGACATCAAGAATACACAGGCATTGATTCAAGTCGCATAGAAATCGCAGTAAAATTGCATGATTTTTAGGTCGTAATAGTGGAAACCTAGGATAAGACTGTAGATGGTCTTTAGACCTAGCAAGTTGCATAATCACATGGTTGCAAAGTGGGTGAGGTTGAGGATAAACAGAAGGTGATCAAGTCCAAACTATGTGTGTGATTATATGTCGGTATTACCTTGCATATCCTCTATGTTATTGTCATTCACAAGTGTTTGTTTGAGTGTATGTGTGTATACTGTATACACACTTCGAGATGCCCATGTTTCGGCAAGTACCTTTGTTTGGCCGTTTGAGTTCACTATGAGTTCATCGGGCAGACTGTGACCTTTTCACCAACTCCGGGCATTTCCCGGGATATTGGGTCCAGTAGGGGCGGACTTGCGGGAGCAAGGACTTCTAGTGAGCCTTGTTTGAGACTGGCGCAAAGACTTCCAGGTTCTGGGAAAAGAGTCCTAGTACAGACTATGATCGAGTCAGAAGGAGTCCTCATCTAGAGACCAACTAGTCTCATTACAACAATGACCTATCAGGAAGCAGTTCTGAATCTCTGGAAAAATACAATAAAATTACCCTCAGAGAGGGAAACAGTATACGTATCTCACTTGAACAAATAGCTTTTTTCCATTGGTTGCATCCCACGGTCGCAAGAGGGATAAAGTAACCTGTAGTAACCCAGGTGGTCCAAAGGGCCAAAGGGAAGGTTGACAACTGTATTAACTGGTTTTTCGTAGTAAGGAAAGAATTACTTCCTGCACCAGGAACAGTGAATCCACAGAGGAAACAAGTCCCCTTTTGAGGAGGTAACTAAGCTAACTAATCTGTCAGCGTATCAGCTATTAGGTATATCGATCATCACAAGTTTTTACTCGTTGGGTATTCATACCAATGAAGGACAAGGTGTCCAAAAGTCAGAGTTTCAGTGGTCGCAGACTGAAGTCTTTCCGAAACGCAACAAAAAGGGCCTCAACTATGCTGCAAAGACTCAGCAAAATGGGAAAGGCCTAACCTCGCTGTCAAGAATAAATGCAGTACTAGTCAACTTCTGTCAGAGGTATCTCCCAGTCAGGTCTACCAGCCCGTTAGGTAGGGTTTCTAGAACTTACTGCCAGATGGCGTAAGGAACAAAGGCCGTTGGAAGACAAATGGATAGTCTCCAAACCAACAAGCCAATCAAGGGATCGGCAACAAGTAAAGGCTATCAATATATTGGTCTGACAATAACCTGGGTGGCTTCCCAGAGGTGGAAGCAGAGAAACTAATCACAGCCAGCTGGGCATGCAAACTGGCCAATCTGTATATTGAACAAACCTAACAGTCTCCAGGATCCTTACCCGGATTTGTAGCCGTTCAGTGGTGATAACAATAGTGGCCCTGTGGCTTGCAGGCCATGATATACTAGGGTACAATATCATCCTATTCTCCTTCCAGAGGTCCAACACCTCATACAGCGTGGCCAACGGTATCTTCCAAATCCATACAAGTTATATCAAGATGCTGGGACCAAGAAGTAGAGGTCTCACCTTTAGTGTTTGAAATCCTATGGAGGTCAGAACGCCTACTCCCAGACTTCAAGTACATTAGATATGAAAAAACCTACAGAATTTAAAGGATGGAATTCTGTTTCTTGCTATAAGGATTCAATTGTATACAAGTAAGCCTAGAGACGGCATTAGAGGATACACGAAACTCAGTCGTGTCCTCACCCTCTGGGATCCAGTAACAGTTGCATATCGTGGCAACCAATTCCAAAAGAACTGGGCAGATTATTATTTCCCCCATGGGGTCTTCCAAATAGTGTGAGACACTACATGGTCTCACTCTTCATCCAGACTGATAAAACATCCCCAACATGGCCAGTAACACGGAATAAGTATTCTGTATGGCAAATAGGTCTAGAAGGATCTGACATCCAAGTGTCAAGCCATAAACTACCTTGTTGCTGAAATTATCAGGCAAAATGTCTCTAGTTTCTTCCAACACTATACAAAGGTTAATGTCTTTGCAACCTGGGTTAGAACATCATCCTTCTGGCATATCCAAACTAAAGTGTTTGAAGTACCACAAACATTGAAAATAGATGCAAAGTTGAAGGTGATCGACATAGAATTGGCCCTTCTTCAAGAAGCAAAACGATAGGCTCGTCAGGCCTAATGACATCAGAAGATAAGCACTGTCCAATAAAGACAATCGCAGGAGTGCAGATCAAGTCAGTCAAAGGGCTTAGATGGCTAGGACAAATCTATCACATAAGGGCAGAGACCGCTCTTCCAAACTGATTGCGCATCCATAGGCGGAACTCCAAAGGAGTCCCTCCAGAATTAATATGTAAACTAAGACCTGGTCTACATTCAATACGCTGGAGGTCCATTCTTATGGACCAGCAGCCTTAACTATAATACATCTCAGTCGTTAGTGGGGCTAGATCTAATCCTTAAACACTCCAACAGTACCCACCCTTATCTTCTGGTGATTTGCTACATCCCACACGTATATGCTGTCATGCTGTGTCAGGAATGAGGAAAATGTTATACTTCCCTGACGGAAATTTTCCTTTCCTGATGCAAGCATGACAGCATATAGGGGTCCCTCCTGTAAAAAAAAAAAAAAATAATATATATGTAAATAAATAAAATGAAAAAACGAAAGGCTTCGCAGTGATACTAAATTACGAGAATACTGAAAGTAGGGAGGAGACCTAATCTTATAGTATAACCGGTCCTGTGATAGGGCAGGAGGGCAGAGCCTACCCACACGTATATGCTGTCATGCTTGCATCAGGAAAGGAAAATACCATCAGGCAAGTATAAAACTAACAAATTTTCCAACTGGGATTGAGCAAATAGTGTGGGAGAGGTGACAGCTGTCAGCGAGGAGCAGGGCATTTCCTGCACTTGGTTTGCGGAAAGTTCTGGTATCAATACTCCCTGTTTCCCATCTGCCTATAAGTGTGATGTCTAAAAAGTTTATGGTATCCTTACTATGCTCATATGTGAATTCAAGATTGAGAGTGTTGTTGTTTAAATATGTCACAAATTAACAGAGCAGTATCTGTATGGTTCCAGATCATGATCAGGTCATCTATATAACTCCCATACCACAAGATATGGGAGGCATATAGATTGCAACAAGAAAAAAGAAAGCACGGGCGACAGGCATGTTCAGCTGAAGGTCCACATCTCTTGGGACTCTTCGGCTGATAAAGAAACCGCACGGCATGATAAACTGAAAATAATCTTACCATAAGCCTCCTCAGTGACCCTGGGATAAATAAAATGGTCTTTGGTGCTGCATGAGGTAAAAATAAACTAAAGAGTGCCAAGGATACACAGTCCAGAGGCTCCTGTAAAATGGCACAGCCTCCTTCCTCACACACAGGTGCATCTCATGCTGCTAAGCAGCTGCAGTTACCTCAGGATGCCTATAATGACTCTGACTGTGAATACAGCGCCACCTCACAAGAAAAACAAACAGATTACCTACATCCAAATATTTTAAAATTGAAAAGATTTTACAGAAAGCCTTGAGGCAGATCTCAAACTATATAACTGAAAGTCTCACAAAAGAAATCTGTGAGTTAGTTAGGCACAATTCTGACCTAGAAATTAGAGTGGATGACATGGAAACGAATACTGCCCCATAATAATGAATTATGTGTTCGTCTTCTTGGTGGCAGCGGGACACTACTTGTGCTTGCCACCTCACCAGCTTGAGCTGCACTTATGGGACTCGCCACGTCACCAAGTGTTGCTGCAGTGCTGGTTTGACTACGACCGGGGTGTACTAGGCCACTGGTGCTTGCCAGTTCACCAAAACCCTACCAAAAAAACTGTTAGCGATCGCAGGGATCAGGCCTGACTCTGCGAACGCTGCAGTTATGCGTTTAGTGTTTTGTAAGTGACAGTGATCAATCGATACTGCACTTGGGTGGGCTGGGCTGAGGGGCAAAACGCAGGTGCTAGCAGGTATCTGGGCTGATCCCGCTAACACTGCGTTTTTGGGAACCCTAAACTGCTGGGGACGCTAGTATAGATCTGATCGGATCAGATATTGATCCGTTCAGATACTATTCCACTAAGGGAGGCGTATGCTGCGTGCGTGGGTGTTAGTGGTACTGGCGCTAACCTGACGCTGCCTGGGGCTGGTGCTTGCCAGTTCACCAAAATGCTACCAAAAAAACTGTTAACGATCGCAGGGATCAGGCCTGACTCTGCGAACGCTGCAGTTATGCATTTAGTGTTTTGTAAGTGACAGTGATCAATCGATACTGCACTTGGGTGGGCTGGGCTGGGCGGAGGGGCAAAACGCAGGTGCTAGCAGGTATCTGGGCTGATCCCGCTAACACTGCATTTTTGGGAACCCTAAACTGCTGGGGACGCTAGTATAGATCTGATCGGATCAGATATTGATCCGTTCAGATACTATACCACTAAGGGAGGTGTACGGTGCGTGCTTGGTTGTTAGCGGTACTGGCACTAATTTGATGCTGCTTGGGGCTGGTGCTTGCCAGTTCACCAAAATGCTACCAAAAAAACTGTTAGCGATCGCAGGGATCAGGCCTGACTCTGCGAACGCTGCAGTTATGCGTTTAGTGTTTTGTAAGTGACAGTGATCGATCGATACTGCACTTGGGTGGGCTGGGCTGGGACAGGCGGAGGGGCAAAACGCAGGTGCTAGCAGGTATCTGGGCTGATCCCGCTAACACTGCGTTTTTGGGAACCCTAAACTGCTGGGGACGCTAGTATAGATCTGATCGGATCAGATATTGATCCGTTCAGATACTATACCACTAAGGGAGGCGTATGCTGCGTGCGTGGGTGTTAGCGGTACTGGCGCTAATCTGACGCTGCCTGGGGCGACACATATCACTGCCGGGCGATCAGGGGGCTAAACCTTTATTCGGTAATAAACGGCGGGTGCCCTGACACTATAAAAAATAAACAAACTAACCAGCGTCTCCCGTAACGGTTATACGGTGATCAGTGGTGAAAGGGTTAACTAGGGGGCAATCAAGGGGTTAAAACATTTATTAGATAGTATATGGGGGTCTCTGTCGCTATAAAACGCTGACGGCGAACCTAAATATTTACGTCCCTAACTAGCGGAACCAGTGACACTAATACAGCGATCAGGGGGGTGATCAAGGGGTTAAAACTTTATTAGGGGGGGTTAGGGGGGTACCCTAGACCTACAGGGGGCTAACACTAACTGCCCTAAAACTGTAACTGTCACAAACTGACACCAATGCAGTAATCAGAAAAAAAACAAAAAAAAACAAAAAAAAAACTACTGGTGTCAGTTTGTGACAGGGGGGGAGGGGTGATTGGGGGGCGATCGGGGGGGGGGGGGGTTCGGGGTGTTTTGTGTGCCTGGCATGTTCTACTGTATGTGTAGTGTGTTTTCACTCACATTACAGTCTTCTCTCCTCGGCGCCGGAACAGAAAATACCGAGCCGAGGAGAGATGACATCATTTCCTTTGCTGCTGTTTAGCATACTGCAGCAAAGGAAATGATCTGATTGGCCGGCGGCGATCTCGAGGGGGGGGCCTCTCCCTCACCTCCGATTGCCGGGGGACAAAAGAGGACTGCCTCGGGCACCGGGGGGGTCCGATCGGACCCCACACCTGCGGGAGGCAAATCATGTGTATGTACGTGATTTTGCCTGCCCGTGCCGCCTTGCCGACGTACATCGGCGTGAGGCGGTCCTTAAGTGGTTAACGTCTATGGGACTCGAACGTTCGAAATCAAAAGTGCTCATTTTAAAGGCTAATTTGCATGGTATTGTCCTAAAAGGGGTTTGGGGACCCAGGTCCTGCCCCAGGGGACATGTACCAATGCAAAAAAAACTTTTAAAAACGGCCGTTTTTTCGGGAGCAGTGATGCTTAAAGTAAAAAAAGAAAAGTGAAATATTCCTTTAAATATCAGTAAAGCGTTTTGCTGAGGCATTCGGTCCGGAGTCCTCTGGGTCACTAAGGATGACATGGTCCGCAGCCACCTCCTCACAGCCACGTACAAGTCCATGTATTTCTTGGGACTGATCCCTTAAAGACTGCTGCTGATGCTAAGTGCCAGGCTCCACCTCCATACTGACACAATGCTCCTCCTCCTCCTCCTCGTCCTCTTCCTGTGTGATCAGCGGGCACGCAGGAACACTGTCTGGATAAAGGGGGCCTTGAGAGCTAAGGAAGTCCTCCTCTTCCTGCCTCTGTTCTGCCTCAAGTGCCCTGTCCATTATTCCATGCAGCGTGTACTCCAACAGGTGAACAAGGGGGACAGTGTCACTGATGCATGCTCTGCCACTGCTCACCATCCTCATGGCCTCCTCAAATGGTTACAGGACAGTGCATGCATCCCTGATCATGGCCCACTGGCATGGGGAAAAAAAACAAGCTCCCCTGACCCTGTCCTGGTGCCATAGTCGCACAGGTACTCATTGATGGCCCTCTGCTGCATGTGCAGCCGCTGCAGCATGGCCAACGTTGAGTTCTACCTGGTGGGCATGTCACAGATTAGGCGGTTCTTGGGCAGGTTAAACTCCTTTTGGAGGTCTGCCAGCCGAGCACTGGCATTATATGACCGGCGAAAATGCACACAGACTTTCCTGGCCTGCCTCAGGACATCCTGTAAGCCCGGGTACCTGCCCAAGAACCGCTGCACCATCAAGTTAAGGATGTGAGCCAAACAGGGCACATGGGTCATTTGTCCCTGTCGGAGGGCCGAGAGGAGGTTGGTGCCATTGTCGCAGACCACCATTCCTGCCTTAAGTTGGCGTGGCGTCAACCACCTCTGAATCTGCCCCTGCAGAGCTGACAGAACCTCTGCCCCAGTGTGGCTCCTGTCCCCCAAGCACACCAATTCAAGCACCGCATGGCATCTTTTGGCCTGCATACTTGCGTAGCCCCTTGAATGGCTGGTTCCGAGGTAGCCCCTTGAATGGCTGGAAGCACCGCTGGTTCCGAGGACAAAGCACAGGGAGAGGCCATAGAGGAAGAGGAAGAGGAAGGGGTGGAGGAGAGAGGTGTGTCACAATCATTAGTAGTGGCATTTTGGAGGTGTGGTGGCGGAACAACCTCCAACACTACTGCACCCTGTCCTGCATCGTTCCCAGCTGCCAGCAGAGTCACCCAATGCAAGGTGAAACTTAGGTAACGTCCCAATGCCTGATGGACCATGAGTCAGCGGTAATATGCACCTTACCGCTGACTGCCCTGTCCAGCGAGGCCAAGACATTGCCCTCCACATGCCGGTAGAGAGTCGGAATCGCCTTCCGTGAGAAAAAGTGGCGTTTGGGTACCTGCCACTGAGGAACCGCACATTCCACAAACTCACGGAAGGGGGCAGACTCTACCAACTGAAAAGGCAGCAGTTGAAGTACTAACAATTTTGCCAAGCTAGCATTCAACCGCTGGGCATGTGGATGGCTGGGAGCGAACTTCTTTCGGCGGTGCAGCAGCTGGGGCAGGGAAATTTGCCTGGTACAATCTGACGTTGGTGTACCGAAAGCAGATTGCCCACAAGTACTTGGCTGTGACACACCTAATTCTACACCTTCATTCCTCTCAGTGCAGGTCTCAGAGAGGACTGAAGGTATAGTGGGGTTGGAGATCTCAGCTAATGAGGAGCAAGGAGAGGTCCTCTTTGTTCTTTGGTGTGGGTCTTTTACATACGCTTGCCAACAAACTGCATGGCAGGTCAACATATGTCTGGGCAAGCATGTGGTGCCCAAGCGGCTGCTGTTTTGGCCACGCTTGATACGCTTCAGAAATATGTTGCAAACAAGCAATGGTGCGATCTGCTGCACACATCTCAAAAAAGGCCCACACCAAAAAACTTTTGGAATAATGCACAGAGAAAGAAGAGCCCTGCACATGCGGAGCTCTGCGGTGTGATGCAGTCAGTTGGCTGTCCTTAAGCTGGCCCCTGGAAGGCATCTTGCCTCGTTGGAGATGTGCCTCCTCCTCTCTTCTATCAGGCACCCACGTAGAGTCAGTGACCTCATCATCCCCTCCCTCCTCGCCACTTGAGCAAACCTGGCAGTATGCTGCAGCAGGGGGAGCATGACTGCCAGATTGCTGTCCTTCTTGGGCACCCCCTCTGTCCGTGCACACGTTACTGCCTTCATCTAGCTCAGTATCATCATCAGAGCCTTCTAAACGCTGGGCATCCTCCTGGAGCATGTACCAAACACTGTGGTCAAACAGTTCGAGGGACTCCTCAGGAGGACATGGTGGGGCTAGGGAAGGAGTCACTGATGCCATTCAGCCAAGGGAAGAGGCCGTGTTGGCAGCTGGCTTGCCAGACAAAGTACCCTGAGCATGGGTGAGAGAGGATAAGGAGGATGAGGACGGCTTGGTTATCCACTCGACCAAGTCTTCCACATGTTGTGGCTCAACACGGCCAGCTGCCAAAAAAAAGGCCAAGCATGTCCCGCGGCCACGTGCTGATGAGGATGCACCGTCTCCACGACCAGCACTGTTGCCTCTAGACACAGAGCCTGCTTGCCCTCTTTTATTGGCTTGTGACTGTCTGCGTCTCCTTGTTGGCCTTCCAGACATACTAATGGCCTATATATACTGATACTGCAGCTAGCAAAATCAACTGCCTGCCTGTAGTATGAGACCACCACCAACCTTCTACAGGAAGCTTTAGCTGAACACTGTGCAGAGCTCACAAAAAACTAACTTTACTTTACTAACTTGTAGCTTTAGCTGAACACTGAGGAGGACACACTACACTAACTTGTAGCTTTAGCTGAACACTGTGCAGAGGTCGCATTACACTAACTTGTAGCTTTAGCTGAACACTGTGCAGAGCTCGCAAAAAACTAACTTGTAGCTTATTTAGCTGTCTGTGGTAGTGATAGGATCAGGAAAACACCACCAACCTTCTACGGGTAACTTTAGCTGAACACTGTGCAGAGCTCACAAAAAAACTTGTAGTTTTAACTGAACACTGTGAGGAGGACACACTACACTAACCTGTAGCTTTAGCTGAACACTGTGCAGAGGTCACACTACACTAAACTACACTAATTTGTAGTTTTAGCTGAACACTGTGAGGAGGACGCACTACACTAACTTATAGCTTTAGCTGAACACTGTGCAGAGGTCACACTAAACTAACTTGTAGCTTTAGCTGAACACTGTGAGGAGGATGCACTACCCTAACTTGTAGCTTTAGCTGAACACTGTGCAGAGGTCACACTAAACTAACTTGTAGCTTTACAAGACAAGCCTGCCAGTAGGAAGATAGCAGAAACAGATCTAGCTAAACTGAATACAATGTATGTATATATATATGTATATATATATATATATATATATATATATATATATATATATATATATATATATATATATATACATATACACACACACACACACACACAACACCTGGGATGCATATATATACACACAATACACTGTAAGTGCAGCTAACTCACTGACTGTCCTGCCTAATCTATCTAACTCAAATGAAATGACACTGTCTCTCTCTCTCTAAGCACGCCGGAACACACTACACAGGGCCGCCGTGTAGGCGGCCTTATATAGTGTGGGGCGTGTTCTAAACCCCGAGCCATAATTGGCCAAAGCCACCGTGGCTTTGGCCAATTACAGCTCTCTCTACTGACGGCGTTCTGATTGGCCAAGCATGTGGGTGATAGTGCATGCTTGGCCAATCATCAGCCAGCAATGCACTGCGATGCCGCAGTGAATTATGGGCCGTGACGCGCCACACAAATTTGGCGCGAACACCCCATATTGTCGTAATTCAGACGATGTTCGATTTGAACATGGGTTCGACTCGAACGCAAAGCTCATCCCTATCCACTGCATTCTAGTCTAGCCAAGCCTATATCTGACTGCAGGTAGTTCCTGGTGTACGTTTTCAAATACACTTTCAGGCAGGCAGGCAAGTGATTCAGTGATCTGTAGTGCATAAAATATATATATACAGTCTCCTACATATATATATCCATGCATTCCAGTCTAGCCAAGCCTATATCTTACTGCAGGCTATTCCTGGTGTACGTTTTCAATGACACTTTCAGGCAGGCAGGTGATTCAGTGATCTGCAGTGCATAAAGATATATATACACATTCTTCTACATATATATCCACTGCATTCTAGTCTAGCCAAGCCTATAACTGACTGCAGGCCATTCCTGGTGTAATTTTTCTAGTAAACTTCAGGCTGTGTTTTGTTAATCCAATTTTACAGCATGTCTGGAAGGCCACCAAGGAAAGGCAGATGCTCACAGACCACTAAAATAGGCTCTGTGTCTACATCCAACTGTGCTGGTCGTGGACACGGTGCATCCTCAGCACATCGCCGTGGTGCATGCTTGTCCTTTTTTTCGACAACTGGCCGTGTTGAGCCACAACATGCAGAAAAGTTTGGTAGAGTGGATCACAAAGCCGCCCTCATCCTCCTCATCCTCTGTTACCCAGGCTAAGACAAGTTTGGCTGCCAATGCAGCTGCCAAAGTGGCCTATTCCATTGGCTCAATGGTATCAGTCATTCCTTCCCTAGCCCCACCATCATGTCCTGAGGAGTCCCCCAAACTGTTCAACCGAAGTGTCGGGTACATGCTGCAGGAGGATGCTCAGCATTTTGAAGGCTCTGATGATGGTACCCAGGTTGAGGATGAAGGCAGTAACGTGAGCCCAGAGAGAGGGGTTCCCAAGAAGGACAAGAAACTGGCAGCCATGTTCCCCCAGCTGCAGCATACTGCCAGGTTTGCTCCAGTGGCGAGGAGGGAGGGGATGATGAGGTCACTGACTCTACGTGGGTGCCTGATAGAAGAGAGGAGGAGGCACATCTCCAATGAGGCAGGATGCCCTCCAGGGGCCAGCTTAAGGACAGCCAACTGACTGCATCACACTGCAAAGCTCCGCATGTGTAGGGCTCTGCTGTCTGTGCATTATTCCAAAAGTTCTTTGGTGTGGGCCTTTTTTGAGATGTGTGCAGCAGATCGTACCATTGCTTGTTTGCAACATATGTCTGAATCGTATCAAGCGTGGCCAAAACAGCAGCCGCTTGGGCACCACATGCTTGACCAGACATATGTCAAGCTCCCATGCAGTCCGTTGGCAACAGTACTTAAAAGACCCACACTAAAAAACAAGGCAGACCTCTCCTTGCTCCTCATCAGCTGGGATCTCTAACCCCACTATACCTTCAGTCCTCTCCGAAACCTGTACTGAGAGGAATGAAGGTGTAGAATTAGATGTCCCAAGAACTTGCGGGCAATCTGCTAGCAGTACACCTAAATCCGATTGTAGCAGGCAAATTTCCCTACCCCAGTTGCTAAACCGTCAAAAGAAATTCAGTTCTAGCCATCCACATGCTCAGCAGCTGAATGCTAGTTTGGCTAAATTGCTAGCACTCCAACTGCTGCCTTTTCAGCTGGTAGACTCTGCCCCCTTTTGAGAATTTGTAGAATGTGCAGTACCTCAGTGGCAGGTTCCCAAACGTCATTTTTTTCTTGGTAGGCCATTCCGGCTCTCTACCGGCATGTGGAATGCAATGTCTTGACCTCGTTGGACAGGGCGGTCAGTGGTAAGGTGCATATTACCGCTGACTCATGGTCCAGCAGGCATGGACAGGGACGTTACCTTTTTTCACAGCACACTGGGTAACCCTGCTGCCAGTTGGGAAGGATGCAGGACAGGGTGCAGTAATATAGGAGATTGTTCCACCACCACCCCCTCCTCTTCTTCTTCCTCTATGGCCTCTTCCTGTGCAGATTTGTCCTCGGAACCAGCAGTGCTCCGTAGGAGTTCTAGGGGCTACGCAAGCACTCAAGTAAAAAGACGCCATGCGGTGCTTGAGTTGGTCTGCTTAGGGGACAGGAGCCACACTGGGGCAGAGATTCTGGCAGCTCTGCAGGGGCAGGTTCAGAGGTGGTTGACGCCATTGCCAGCTTCAGCAGGAAGGGTGGTTTGCGACAATGGCACCAACCTCCTCTCCGCCCTCTGACAGGGACACTTGACCCATGTTCCCTGTTTGGCTCACATCCTTAATTTGGTGGTGCAGCGGTTCTTGTGCAGGTACCCAGGCTTACAGGATCTCCTGAGGCAGGCCAGGAAAGTCTGTGGGCATTTCAGCCAGTCATATAATGCCAGTGCTCGGCTGGCTGACCTTCAAAGGAATGAAACCTGCCCAAGAACCACCTCATCTGTGACATGCCCACCAGGTGAAACTCACTGTTGACAATGCTGCAGCAGCTGCACACGCAGCCATTGATGAGTACCTGTGTGAGTATGGCACCAGGACAGGGTCAGGGGAGTATGACTTTTTTTGCCACACCAGTGCATGCATCAGTGATACTGTCCCTCTTGTCTTCCTGTTGGAGCATACGCTGCGTGGAATAATGGACAGGGCACTTGAGGCAGAACAGAGGGAGGAAGAGGAGGACTTCCTTACCTCTTCCTTACCTCTCAAGGCCCCCTTTATCCAGACAGTATTCCTGCAGGCCCGCCTATTACATAGGAAGAGGAGGAGGAGGAGGAGGATTGTGTCAGCATGGAGGTGGAGCCTGGCACTCAGCATCAGCAGCCGTCTTCAAGGGATCGTTTTCAGTCCCCAGAAACCCATGGACTTGTACGTGGCTGGGGGGAGGTGGCTGCAGATCATGTCGTCCTTAGTGGCCAAGAGGACTCTGGACCGAAAGCAAACCTACACTGCATGGCCTCCCTGATCCTGCAAAGCCTGCAAAAGGATCCTCAGATTCGTGGTATCAAGGAGAGAGATCAGTGCTGGCTGGAAACCGTTCTTGATCCACGTTACAAGGGTAAGGTTGCGGAACTTATCCAGCCTTTGCAGAGGGAGCAGAGGATGAAACATCTTCGGGAGGCCTTGCAGAAAGGTTTGTGCAATGCGTTTCCACAGCCTGGGAGGTTGCAATTTTCTGTTCCTCCTGGACAACGTGTTGCTGAGGCTTCAGTCAGTCACAGAAGGAGCAGTGGAGAAGGTGGCCATCTAACCGATGCGTTTGGACAATTTTTTAGTCCGCAGCCCCAAGGTCTGATCGGTTCCAGCAACCATCGCCAGCGTCTGAGTTACATGGTGCAGGAATACCTAGGGGCAAGATCAGACTTTGAGACCTTTCCAACCGAAAATCCACTGGGTTACTGGGTCTTGAGGATGGATCACTGGCCAGAGCTTGCACAGTATGCAATTGAGCTACTGGCCTGTCCTACATCCAGCATTCTATCTGAACGCATATTCAGTGCTGCTGGAGGCTTTGTAACCGATCACAGAGTGCGCCTGTCCACAGACTCGGTTGATCGGTTCACTTTCATAAAAATGAATCAGTCTTGGATTACCAGCTACCAAGCACCTGATGCTGATTAACTGATTAATATTTTAATGAATGTGAGATCCCTTGAAACTGCCTATGCTGATGCTGAGTGACTATCCTATTCCTCCTCAATGTTCATGTTGATAGCTTCTAAGAACATTTTTGGTTCTGGGCACCACCACCAGTGCCTAAAGCCCAATTTTTCTGCCCCTGTTTAACAGGGGCGTGTAATTAAAATTTTTGCTGTAATATTTTGCAGCAGGGCTCGTTCCTGCACTCAACTAGAGTATCTGTGAGGGGTTGTAGTGTTGTGGCACCAGCACCAGTGCCTAATAGGGCGTACACACGGTCGGACTTTGTTCGGACATTCCGACAACAAAATCCTAGGATTTTTTCCGACGGATGTTGGCTCAAACTTGTCTTGCATACACACGGTCACACAAAGTTGTCGGAAAATCCGATCGTTCTGAAAGCGGTGACGTAAAACACGTACGTCAGGACTATAAATGGGGCAGTGGCCAATAGCTTTCATCTCTTTATTTATTCTGAGCATGCGTGGCACTTTGTCCGTCGGATTTGTGTACACACGATCAGAATTTCCGACAACGGATTTTGTTGTCGGAAAATTTTATATCCTGCTCTCAAACTTTGTGTGTCGAAAAATCCGATGGAAAATGTGTGATGGTGCCTACACATGGTCGGAATTTCCGACAACAAGGTCCTATCACACATTTTCCGTCGAAAAATCCAACCATGTGTACGGGCCATAAGGCCCAATTTTTCTCCCCCTGTTTAACAGGGGCGTGTAATTACAATTTTTGATCTAATATTTCACAGCAGGGAACGTTCCTGCACCCACCAAGAGTAACTATGAGGGCTTACAGTGTTGTGGCAACACCAACACACCACCAAAGGCCCTATTATTTTTCTGACCCTGTTCAACAGGGACATGTAATTACAATTCTTGATATAATATTTTGAAGCAGAGCCTGTTCCAGCGCCCACCAAGAGTAACTGTGAGGGCTTACAGTGTTCTGGTACCACCAACACCTAAGGCCCAAATTTCTGCAGAGTATATAGGGCAGGCCGTATAGTATACACAGGTGGTCCCCTACTTTCAAATATCCTACTCCAACTTACAAATAGAGGGAGACAACAGGAAGTGAGAGGAAATCGACCCCTAGGAAGGGAAATTTTCTCCTGTAATAGTTAATATGGTAAAAATGTGTCTCCACTGATGCTTTATTATCAACAATCCTTGTTTCCCTAAAAACCCAAAATTTTCAAAATCCAATTGTCATTGGGACAGAAAGTGAGGTGAAATCTTCTGAACAGGGGCACAGACAGCAAAACAAATATGTTACAGGGGTGATGATAACCCTTCCCTATGTTATCCAAAAAGCTTAAAAATAGATTTTTTTGGCTGGAGCTACACTTAAAATTTACCTGTTCCAAATTACAAACAGATTCAACTTAAGAACAAACCTACAGTCCCTGTCTTGTTTGGACTGCCTGTATACTGCTGTTCAGAGTATATAGGGCCTGGGGGCCCCACGCCTTTTCTTTTTTTAATTTGGTTGTGGGGTTCCCCTTAATATCCATACAAGACCCAAAAGGCCTGGTAATGGGCTGGGGGGTTACCCATGCCGTTTTTTCTCAATAATTTTCATCCATATTGCCAGGACCCGACATTACATTACAGCCGCAAGCAGTTTTAAATGGATTTTATTCCTTTAGAAATGACATTTTGTGCAGGGACTGTTCTAAACATGGGAAACATGCGCCACTTTACAGGCATACCATAGACACCCCCCAGATACGATATTTAAGGAATATTTCCCTTTTATTTTTTCACTTTAAGCATCATAAAAATCACTGCTCCCGAAAAAATGGCCGCTGTTAAAACTTTCTTTTGCATTGATACATGTCCCCTGGGGCAGGACCCGGGTTCCCATACCCTTTTTAGGACAATAACTTGTAGATTAGCCTTTAAAATTCGCACTTATGATTGCTCACGTTTGCGTCCCGTAGACTTTAACGGTGTTCGCATGTTCTAGATGCAAACCGAACTGGGGGGTGTTCGGCTCATCCCTAGTGTCTATAATGCATATAAGAAAGAGATATTCACCAATAAATATCCTCAGAAGAAAACAGACAACCAGATGCACTGAACAGAAACTCCAATTGAAGAGAAGCAATTAATCCCTAAGTCACTGGAAACAATCTCTGGTAGTGCCGATGTTGTTGAAATCACAAGCAAGTTTATTAAAACAATGGTGTGGATTGATAAGAACCAACACGCAACGCTCTCCTCACAAAAATGGAATGCTAACCAGCATATATGACACTGTGACAGTAACAAGTAAAAAGGATTGAGCCTGCAACTCTGTAGTCCAACAATTTTAATGGTTGGTTACATGAAGTGACAAGCAAAACCGCTGACGCATTTCCGCAACAGCCTTAGTCGTAGCATGTTAAACGTAAAAATGGCAATACATTTATACTCATATAAGCTCCATCCCAAAATCTATTTGCATGGTAAAATCTGTTTGCATTTCTGAAAAGCATATATCACACATGCGAATCTTACTGGCTGTCTATAGGGCCACTCTGTTTACTAAAGTTTCACAGGTTGAAGTCTGTGTGTGCATTACTGCTAAATGCTTGGACTGATAACAGGTGATGCTGAGCCCTTTTCTATTAACACAGGGCCTGGCCGACTGGGTTCACTGTGTATTGATGTTTGGTTGTGGTATGATCCTTGGCGGCACATGTGATAAGGTAGGTTAACCTACTAGTGCTAATTGTCAGATGACTATTAACTTGCGCTGCTTACCTGTGATTACATTAACTCTACAGTTAATGACTGTTATGTGTTTATTTCTATGCATTAACATGCTGACCTTGGTGCTAAAATAAAAGTCAGGATCTGTTTAGTCACATTCCTTAGTACTTACCTGTTATCAATGTGTAATTGGTTGTGCTATGTGGGGTATCCCCACAGAGAGATATGTGGTTTGTTGTGGTTACTGCTTATGGCAAATACTCCCACTCATGACTCCAGGCTTTCAGCTCATCTGTAAACCAGCAGCAATCAGCCTTCCTAGAGACCAGCAACTTTAACTAAAAGGTGAGGGCAGGTAGGTATATGCTATATTCTAAAAGAGTGCACATTATGGGCATAATGAGTGTAATCTCTCCAGCCCTCAACACCAGTCAAACTGCTTCTGCCACAAGGGACAGGCCCTTTGCAGCCCTGAAGGAACCACTATGTATTTAACTGCCAGAGGCAGATCAAGTAATCATAGTGGTCTGGTGGTAAATGGTGTGTTGGCCAAAATGCAAAACAAAGGCCAGAAGCAGTGACAAATGGGCAGAGACTGAGAAAGCCTACAGTCACTAATGGTTCCATACCAAGCCTAATCAAACAGCTGTGTTTATTTAAAGGCAACCTCTACCTCAGAGGCACTTCCCCAGGAAGTCTTTATCAGACTGGCCAGAGGGGTCAGCCTTAGCTTGCTTCTGGGAAATTGCTATGGAAAGTTGGCATATCAGAAGCAAAGGCGGATACTTTAACCCCGTTCAAACTGACTGTGTGGAGCTCAGGTACTAAGCTATTCAAACAGTCATCTAAAAGGTACCTCTGCCTCAAAAGCAGCCGGCCAAACAGGCTTCATCAGATTAACCAAAGGTGCCATTCTTCCAACAGAAGAAATAATATCCTTTGCAGAGTCCCTGGGACAGAAAATAGAGCCAGAGATGAAGAAGGTTCATACCACTGTTAAGTAGTGTTTTGTGGCCTGCGACTGAGCTCACTTCAGTAGCCAGACTGTCAGGACCCCAGACAGGATGAAAGCAGAGCTCTGGTCAGTGATAAACTCTCTATGATGGCGGATCCTAGATTGAAAATGGAGTAGCCAATGATGCAGTTCAGCCACTGTGGATACAAGACTGTATGCTGTTTCTCCACTAATCATTGTGGTCAGTGAACCTTTATGGCTCATCCCACAAACACATGCCGCTTTAAGTCAGAGTGGTGACTGTTCAAGTCGGATCTGGTGATATCTAGGAGGATGATTAATCCCTTATGTTAATCGCCAATGACCAGAGGATAGCCAAAAAGGCAAAGTAACGAAGAGTGAATGACAGGCTATACCTAGGAGAACTATAGCAGAAAATAAAGAATCAATTATCATCTTTATTTGCCTAAACACAAGCCGCCCAGTAGGGCAGCTGACAGTTCTATGTAAATTTGAGCTTAGGATCCATGGGTCCTGTGCATTAAGGAAACCAATGGAATTTTCATTCCTCTCTGCCAATTCATTGCATCCCCTCAAAGACGCATTAGAAGCAGGCAGGGTTATGACTACATGGTCGTTAGTCAAAAGTAAGATTTGAATAACAAGCAGAAGGATGAGGATCCAAAATTGCATAGGCCATCGTTGCAATTAATCTCTCAAGCCGTCAGTAAGGCTTGGCCTCCATAAATCATACCCCATGATTTTCAAGAAGTATAATTTATAGCGGTGCATCTCCAAGTCGCAGCAACTTTAAAGTAGTCCCTACACTACTTTTGATCCCACTGTGATGTACTTGGGACCATGGACATCAAGAATACACAGGCATTGATTCAAGTCGCATAGAAATCGCAGTAAAATTGCATGATTTTTAGGTCGTAATAGTGGAAACCTAGGATAAGACTGTAGATGGTCTTTAGACCTAGCAAGTTGCATAATCACATGGTTGCAAAGTGGGTGAGGTTGAGGATAAACAGAAGGTGATCAAGTCCAAACTATGTGTGTGATTATATGTCGGTATTACCTTGCATATCCTCTATGTTATTGTCATTCACAAGTGTTTGTTTGAGTGTATGTGTGTATACTGTATACACACTTCGAGATGCCCATGTTTCGGCAAGTACCTTTGTTTGGCCGTTTGAGTTCACTATGAGTTCATCGGGCAGACTGTGACCTTTTCACCAACTCCGGGCATTTCCCGGGATATTGGGTCCAGTAGGGGCGGACTTGCGGGAGCAAGGACTTCTAGTGAGCCTTGTTTGAGACTGGCGCAAAGACTTCCAGGTTCTGGGAAAAGAGTCCTAGTACAGACTATGATCGAGTCAGAAGGAGTCCTCATCTAGAGACCAACTAGTCTCATTACAACAATGACCTATCAGGAAGCAGTTCTGAATCTCTGGAAAAATACAATAAAATTACCCTCAGAGAGGGAAACAGTATACGTATCTCACTTGAACAAATAGCTTTTTTCCATTGGTTGCATCCCACGGTCGCAAGAGGGATAAAGTAACCTGTAGTAACCCAGGTGGTCCAAAGGGCCAAAGGGAAGGTTGACAACTGTATTAACTGGTTTTTCGTAGTAAGGAAAGAATTACTTCCTGCACCAGGAACAGTGAATCCACAGAGGAAACAAGTCCCCTTTTGAGGAGGTAACTAAGCTAACTAATCTGTCAGCGTATCAGCTATTAGGTATATCGATCATCACAAGTTTTTACTCGTTGGGTATTCATACCAATGAAGGACAAGGTGTCCAAAAGTCAGAGTTTCAGTGGTCGCAGACTGAAGTCTTTCCGAAACGCAACAAAAAGGGCCTCAACTATGCTGCAAAGACTCAGCAAAATGGGAAAGGCCTAACCTCGCTGTCAAGAATAAATGCAGTACTAGTCAACTTCTGTCAGAGGTATCTCCCAGTCAGGTCTACCAGCCCGTTAGGTAGGGTTTCTAGAACTTACTGCCAGATGGCGTAAGGAACAAAGGCCGTTGGAAGACAAATGGATAGTCTCCAAACCAACAAGCCAATCAAGGGATCGGCAACAAGTAAAGGCTATCAATATATTGGTCTGACAATAACCTGGGTGGCTTCCCAGAGGTGGAAGCAGAGAAACTAATCACAGCCAGCTGGGCATGCAAACTGGCCAATCTGTATATTGAACAAACCTAACAGTCTCCAGGATCCTTACCCGGATTTGTAGCCGTTCAGTGGTGATAACAATAGTGGCCCTGTGGCTTGCAGGCCATGATATACTAGGGTACAATATCATCCTATTCTCCTTCCAGAGGTCCAACACCTCATACAGCGTGGCCAACGGTATCTTCCAAATCCATACAAGTTATATCAAGATGCTGGGACCAAGAAGTAGAGGTCTCACCTTTAGTGTTTGAAATCCTATGGAGGTCAGAACGCCTACTCCCAGACTTCAAGTACATTAGATATGAAAAAACCTACAGAATTTAAAGGATGGAATTCTGTTTCTTGCTATAAGGATTCAATTGTATACAAGTAAGCCTAGAGACGGCATTAGAGGATACACGAAACTCAGTCGTGTCCTCACCCTCTGGGATCCAGTAACAGTTGCATATCGTGGCAACCAATTCCAAAAGAACTGGGCAGATTATTATTTCCCCCATGGGGTCTTCCAAATAGTGTGAGACACTACATGGTCTCACTCTTCATCCAGACTGATAAAACATCCCCAACATGGCCAGTAACACGGAATAAGTATTCTGTATGGCAAATAGGTCTAGAAGGATCTGACATCCAAGTGTCAAGCCATAAACTACCTTGTTGCTGAAATTATCAGGCAAAATGTCTCTAGTTTCTTCCAACACTATACAAAGGTTAATGTCTTTGCAACCTGGGTTAGAACATCATCCTTCTGGCATATCCAAACTAAAGTGTTTGAAGTACCACAAACATTGAAAATAGATGCAAAGTTGAAGGTGATCGACATAGAATTGGCCCTTCTTCAAGAAGCAAAACGATAGGCTCGTCAGGCCTAATGACATCAGAAGATAAGCACTGTCCAATAAAGACAATCGCAGGAGTGCAGATCAAGTCAGTCAAAGGGCTTAGATGGCTAGGACAAATCTATCACATAAGGGCAGAGACCGCTCTTCCAAACTGATTGCGCATCCATAGGCGGAACTCCAAAGGAGTCCCTCCAGAATTAATATGTAAACTAAGACCTGGTCTACATTCAATACGCTGGAGGTCCATTCTTATGGACCAGCAGCCTTAACTATAATACATCTCAGTCGTTAGTGGGGCTAGATCTAATCCTTAAACACTCCAACAGTACCCACCCTTATCTTCTGGTGATTTGCTACATCCCACACGTATATGCTGTCATGCTGTGTCAGGAATGAGGAAAATGTTATACTTCCCTGACGGAAATTTTCCTTTCCTGATGCAAGCATGACAGCATATAGGGGTCCCTCCTGTAAAAAAAAAAAAAAATAATATATATGTAAATAAATAAAATGAAAAAACGAAAGGCTTCGCAGTGATACTAAATTACGAGAATACTGAAAGTAGGGAGGAGACCTAATCTTATAGTATAACCGGTCCTGTGATAGGGCAGGAGGGCAGAGCCTACCCACACGTATATGCTGTCATGCTTGCATCAGGAAAGGAAAATACCATCAGGCAAGTATAAAACTAACAAATTTTCCAACTGGGATTGAGCAAATAGTGTGGGAGAGGTGACAGCTGTCAGCGAGGAGCAGGGCATTTCCTGCACTTGGTTTGCGGAAAGTTCTGGTATCAATACTCCCTGTTTCCCATCTGCCTATAAGTGTGATGTCTAAAAAGTTTATGGTATCCTTACTATGCTCATATGTGAATTCAAGATTGAGAGTGTTGTTGTTTAAATATGTCACAAATTAACAGAGCAGTATCTGTATGGTTCCAGATCATGATCAGGTCATCTATATAACTCCCATACCACAAGATATGGGAGGCATATAGATTGCAACAAGAAAAAAGAAAGCACGGGCGACAGGCATGTTCAGCTGAAGGTCCACATCTCTTGGGACTCTTCGGCTGATAAAGAAACCGCACGGCATGATAAACTGAAAATAATCTTACCATAAGCCTCCTCAGTGACCCTGGGATAAATAAAATGGTCTTTGGTGCTGCATGAGGTAAAAATAAACTAAAGAGTGCCAAGGATACACAGTCCAGAGGCTCCTGTAAAATGGCACAGCCTCCTTCCTCACACACAGGTGCATCTCATGCTGCTAAGCAGCTGCAGTTACCTCAGGATGCCTATAATGACTCTGACTGTGAATACAGCGCCACCTCACAAGAAAAACAAACAGATTACCTACATCCAAATATTTTAAAATTGAAAAGATTTTACAGAAAGCCTTGAGGCAGATCTCAAACTATATAACTGAAAGTCTCACAAAAGAAATCTGTGAGTTAGTTAGGCACACTTCTGACCTAGAAATTAGAGTGGATGACATGGAAACGAATACTGCCCCATAATAATGAATTAGAGAGACTCGTAAGGAAGAAAACCTTATTCTGCAAAAATAAACTTGAAAATAGAGCACGTCGATCAAATCCTCATATATGAGGAATACTTGAGGCTATTGTTGATCTTCATTCTACTATGGCCGCACTTCTCCAAGAACTTTTACCGTCAATCCCGGTCGAACATTTGGAGATGGATAGGATTCACAGAGCTTTAACATCACGCAAACCAGAAGGTCACCCCGGTGATATTATTGTGAAATTCCACTTCTATCACACCAAAGAACAACTCATGGATGCAGCTAGAGGAAAAGATTCCCTCATATTTCAAGATAATCCTTATCAGTAACGCCAGATCCCTTATCAATGGGGATTTCCGTTTAATATCCTATCCTATCTATTCTTTGTCTATGAAGGTAAACCTCCATTCTGACCTATTATTATTGGAGGACCTCCTCGGATAGATACTAGGCCTCTGAGTTAGCGTTTTTTTTACGCACTTAGTACGCCGCCTTTTTACTTTTCTTAGTCGCACAATTTACTTACTATTATTTGACTATACTCTCACTTTATTCCTCTGTATTCTGTCTCTACTCCCCTCTGGGTTTTTGCCCTTACAATCTATGAATTCAGTATACTACAATATTTCTTTATTGAAAGACACATCTTTTCTGCGCCTGCGGATCAGTTTGAAAGCAGCCCAGTAACCACTGCAGAGCAGTGCACTTGTGGGTTACCTGCACTGAGCCATGGAGGTTATTTACGCAAAGTGCACTTAAAATTGCACTGAAAGTACACTTGGAAGTGCAGTCGCTGTAAATCTGAGGGGTAGATCTGAAATGATGGGGAAGCTCTGCTGATTTTATCATCCAATTATGTGCAAGCTAAAATGCTGTTTTTTATTTTCTTTGCATGTCCCCCTTGGATCTACAGTGACTGCACTTCTAAGTGCACTTTCAGTGCAATTTCAAGTGTACTTTGCACTTGTAGTTTGCACCTGTAGTGCAAAATGGATTTCCCTTTCGTAAATAACCCCCATAGACTTCTGTTATTACCTGCAGGTTTGGTGTGCACCACACCTGCAGGATCTAACAGAAATCTTTGGCAAAGTGCAGCTAACAAGCAGGAAAGCCACAAGTGTACACAGTGCATCAGTGTGAAAGCAGCCTTAGGCCCTTTTCACATGATTAGACTGATCCAATCGAACCCTCCATTCACCTCTATGTCCATTTACCCCCTCTTACCTCCTATCCGATATGCTAAAAAAAAAAAAAAAAAAAAAAAAAACACAGAAGGAGATCCGGCCCCTTCCTTCTGGGCAGATTGAATTGGAGGGCCCATAGTGTAGAGTGGGCTGTGACACAGACCTGTTACCCACTTGTTCCACTCATTATGGCCCGCGACCGGTTACCAAATCGCTTCAGTGGCCCTCGCTATTCAAAAGGTTGAGCACCCCTGTCGTATGATCTTATTCCTCTGACTGTAAAAAACTCAAAAATCCTATAATTAAACATACACTAGCCATTTGGGATAAATGTAAATTAGTAAATGGTCTACAATCTCCCCATATACCTCTTTTATCATTCCTTAAAAATACGCTTTTCTATCCTGCATGGTTTCCCCCTAAATCTTTTAAAGCATGGACCTCCACTAATCTAACTCAACTCCGTGCTAGCATCCTCTACTGGATTCAAAACTTTCCCTGACTTATGTGAAAGTCACAAACTTCCTAATTCAGAGCTCTTTCGATATCTTCAGATTAAAGTGGACTTAGCAATAATATATTGAAAGATAAATGTATCAAAAGAGTCCATGTTGCCTTGTTCCACACGGGGGGGGGGGGGGGGGCATATCTGCACTAATGAGTGCAGATGTTTTTTCAGAAAGATGTTGCAGACAAATTTGTTTACATCTAAAAGTGTAGAAAGAACATCAAAATGTGATGTTGGAGCAAAAGACCGACCTTTGTACAAAAGAGACATTTCAGAAGGTGTAAGATGGACATCAGACAGATTAACAACATTCATAGAGTTCATATTGACATTTATCATCTTTGTCTATCTGTCTGTGCTCTATTTGTTCCGGGCTTTCACGTAAAGTTTGTGCGACCTGTCCTTGATTCCGCCTGTCACCCTCCTTGTTTTTCTTTTGTGTTTCTGGGGTTTTTGAGTCCCAAATAGGTTTTTTGACAAAGTATTGCTGGTGTCTTCTTTTGAAAACACAGATGTGACAGAGCCACATGAAGAGAGACTGGGGAGTCGACTCTTTCACCATCTGAAGGTTCTGCCTGCGAGTCCAGTTGCTCCGGAGAGCTGAAACTCACATTTTAGTTTGTGTTGTGTCTGACTCTTATTTCCCAAAATAGAGTGTGGTCTTCTAGATATTTTATGAACATATACCAGACCCTGGTCATAGTCCTGCACATCACAAGAATATTTGTGCCTCTTTATGTCCATCACTTCTCGCTCTAGTTTTTCGGTATATGATGTTAAATCATCCTGTAAAGTTGAGAAAACAGCCAGAGATTGATAGGGGCCAAGAGAATCCTTCAAAAGTTCCATCTAAGTAGTGATAGATAGTAACAACAAAGCCTGGGAAAAGCCCAGGAAAAAACCCAAGCCTACTTACCAACCAGCTTGCAGACAACCGAATTAACCTGTCTAACAGTATGTGTTAAAAACAGGGGTTTAGTCAGCATGCATTTGCAAACGCATGCATAAGCCACAGAGCCTCGTCACGGCACCCTGGTATCTGTGGTCCTAACACTAAAATATGAGTGTCCCCACAGTGGAGGCACATGCATTCTGCTGGATAAATAGATTGTAGTAGCATCTCCTCTTATGATCAGGCTAATTAGTTCTAATGAGCATCTGGAAAGTGCTGAATTCCAATCAATGGGGAAAGAGTCAGAGTACACAGTGGAAGGGATTTTTTTGATCCTTAGACCTCGTGGGATCATAGATTATTCAACAGATTGTTGGAGGCCCGTAAGGTCCCATTATAGCCTGGTTTCTTTGCATGATAGAGTTTTGAATTTTTCAAAGATGTTGCATACATACATGGAATATCCATTGGTGGGACTGCTGGGTCCTTTGTATAGACTTTCAATGATCCCTCTGGTCTTGCATTCATGTCAGGTTTTTTTGTCAAACAGTCCATCCCTGCAGATGCAGATGCAGATGTCATTCCAGTAGCATATTATAAAAGTGTTGAAGGAAAAAAAGGATCTCTGTACCTTGTACCTTGGTGGTTACAGTGTATCAGGGGGTCCTTGGGGCAGCTGTAACAGGAAAGTCCACCAGGTAAATTTGAAGAGAGACAGTGCACACAACAGGGAACTCCCAGTTCAATTTGCAAGATCCTCGGTCAGGTGCTCAGGCTAAGTGTGTACTTACACACTACAACGCAAACAAGTAAAAGGATTGAGCCAGCAACTCTGTAGTTCATATAGCGATTTTAATGGTTGGTTACATGAAGTGACAAGCAAAACAGCTGATACGTTTTGGCAACAGCCTTAGTCGTAGCATGTTAAACATAACAATGGCAATACATTTATAAGATAAATATCACCCTGTTTTAAATGGAGATGGTGATCTGGCAAAGGTTTTGACCAATGGCTGCAGTTTTTCTTGCCGCCGGGGATGCACCCTGTGCAATTTACTGTCCCCCAGTTTATACAGGTCAGCCTTACCTCCCAAAACCTGGAACAGTACCACAGGCTCACACAAATGTGACCTAAACAGCTGTAGATACTGCAGTGAACATAATAATAATAATAATAATAATCATAAGTCCATTACTTCATATCACAACGGCAAAACATTTCTTAATAAGTATTTTATTATCGTGTATACTCGAGTATAAGTCAGATTTTTCAGCACCTTTTTTTGTGCGACTTATACTCGAGTCAAGCACTTTTCTGCAGCAAAAAATTTAATTTTCCGAACCGAATTTGGGGCCCCATATCTCAGGGCCACTTGGTGCTAGAAACCCCACATTTGGTGTGCAAACCCAGCGGATCTGGTTCCACAACATATCCAAAGCTGGAGTTCCTAGCACTAAGTGGCCCTGAGATACGGGGCCCCAAATTCGGTTCAGAAAATGTCATTTTCTGCTGCAGAAAAGTACTTGACATTTTCTGAACTGACTTTGGAGCCCTGTATCTCAGGGTCACTTAGAGCTAGGAACCCCAAATTTGGTGTACAAACCCAGTGGACCTGGTACCATAACATATCCAAAGCTGGAGTTCCTAGCACCAAGTGGCCCTGAGAAGCGGGGCCCCAAATTCGGTTCGGAAAATGTCATTCTCTACTGCAGAAAAGTGCTTGACATTTTCTGAACTGATTTTTGGGGTCCTGTATCTCGGGGCCACTTGGTTCTAGAAACCCCAGCTTTTGATATTTTATTGTGCTAGATCCACTGGGTTTGCACACCAAATTTGGGGTTCCTAGTACTAAGTGACCCCGAGATACGGGGCCCCAAAGTCGGTCAACTGTGTCCATCTGTAGCAATGTCATTTCGGGACACTTTGGGTTCAGAGACCCCAAATTTTGGCTGCAGCTAGGGGGCATCTAGGAACCCTTAACTACCGAGTTTGAAGTTCAGGGGACCTATGGCTGCAAATGGGCGCAGTGAGGCATGCAAATGGGCACAGTGAGGCTGCAAATGGGCATTGTTGACCCTCTTTTCCACTTACAGTAGCTGTGCATTTCTCACCCTCATCTTATACTAGGGTCAATAAGTTTTTCCCATTTTTTTGTGGTAAATTAGGGCCTCGACTTATACTCGGAACGACTTATACTCGAGTATATACGGTAATTGCAGTTCATAATATGTGAAGTATGTAATTGATTGCAGTCTCTGCAGGTTTCAGTATGTAGGATGTACTACAAGGTCTCTGCGCACTAGGATAAGTGAGCATTATAATGGTACTGTCTCAAGCAATATAAAAAAGATGTCTAACATTTTAAAACAATGCATGATGGCATAATGACCTAATTTTTTCTTCTGTGCAGTGCAGAAAATTAAACAACAAGAGGCATGTGGAGGGGTTACACATAGAGGACTTCTAGAACAATAAGTGAGATGGATCCTTTCCCTGGGGACACGAATCCCCACTGGAATTAATTACAGATGGGATGTGGATTTATTCCCTAAATAATACAATCCAATTCCCTCATTTCTTTTAGACATTATGCCTCTCTGTCTCAGTTCCCACATTTCTAGTCTTCACTAACTACCTATTACTTTTGATAAACCATGTTGTATGAGGTCTTTTGTTTTCCCTGTCTTATACACAGTGATTTACCATGATGCCAAATGGGTCCTTACACATGGGCTACATGCACAAGCATAGTGAAAAATATTTAACATTATAATTTAATTGTATTTAATTATTTGCACCAGCATACTGTAAAGTCCTTTTTTATATTTTTGCCCTTGTGTGTAGGTGTAAGGGGTTACCTAGGTTGGAGTCCATGGCGCTGAGATGTACGTTCACCCTTGCAAATACACACAGCCCACGGTAACAAATATATAAGCTACCTGGGCTGTGAATCTGTGCATGGGGGCTTGACAGGGATAGGTGAGGTAAAGCTGCAGTCAGGGATTCCAGAAGTCAGGATAACAATAAACAAAGCCAGGGTCTGAAACCGGGGTCAGTCTTGGAAGACAGGAACACTTGGCAAACATGAGAAAGACAATGAACTGACAAAGCCCTCAGAGTGAGGCAGTGTTTTATACCCAGCTGATTAGGTGACCTGCCTCAGCTGATCCAGGAATGGCAGGTACTGATTGCAAGGTAAGATCCAGAGAAAAGTCCTTAGTACTTCCTACATAACTAGGCTTGGCTGTAAAGCAGGCAGAATTAAGAACTAAGGAGTGGCTCAGAGGCAAAGCAACAGGAGCACTAAACAGGTAGTCATGAGTTCAATACCTCCTTGAGCCACTTGGGGCGTGACCACGCCTGGCCGTCTGCAGGGCACGGTAGGGACCATGACAGTAGGATGATCATGTATAGTATTCCACTGTGCTTTTATATCTTTTGAAACATGTCAGGTGATGTATATCTTTTGTCTCAGTCCTTTTCCTGCAATTTGGCTTCTTGAAATTAACCTCTTAATTGCTCAGTTAATTTCTTCAATTTACCATGCAAATAGATTTTGGGGTGGAGCTTATATGAGTATAAATGTATTGCCATTTTTATGTTTAGCATGCTACGACCCAGGCTGTTGCCGAAACGCGTCAGCTGTTTTGCGTGTCATATCATGTAACCAACCATTAAAATCTCTATATGAACTACAGAGTTGCTGGCTCAATCCTTTTACTTGTTTGCATTGTAGTGTGTAAGGACACACTGAGCCTGAGCACCTGACAGAGGATCTTGCAAATTGAACTGGGAGTTCCCCATTGGGTGTGCTATCTCTCTTCAAACTACACTGTGACAGTACCTTGGCAAGTGCTGAGATATGAACCAGCTGTATAAAGCGGTGCTGCGGTGGTCAGCTAAGCTACTAATGTGTAGAGCAAACTCCACTGTGAAGGGGGAGAAGGTGAATGCAGAGCCGGGTGGATGGAGCAGACTGTCGGGCTATGAGCAATGGTGGTGGGTGGTGGGACAGCCACTGGGGGGAGAAGAACTGTCCGGTAGCTGTGTGCACCGCAGGTAGAAGCTCCTGAGCATGACATCATCCGCTCGGGGAAACACAGATCCAAAACCAGGCTTGGTGCACAGGAGTGTAGATGAAGCGCAAGCCAATAGAGAGGAGACAGAGGTGGTGGCCGTTGTCCTGACAATGTGTTTTGGGGCGTGGCCCTTCCTCAGGTCATCCAAGCTGCTTTTTGGTCTCCCATGGGGCACCATACATCAATCCCAAGGGAACTTGTGTCCTAGCCCCCTAGCGCCAGACTTTTTGTTGTTTTATTACTAAGAGATATCCAACTGGCCTCTGCACCTCTGTGAACTGGCCCTTTTGGTCATTCTCTACTTTAAGGAACTTCAAACAGTATTTCAGTTTACAAAATGACTGGTTTGGGGATGGTGCAGTTGTTTTTAGGAGTAGGGGCTGGAATTGCCTATTCTTTAAACAGGCAAGAACCACTTTTTGTTGTAGGCTTAGTGGCATGCAAATGATGGTTGAAGTTAAAGATTCCATGGCTGCTCACAGTTTAGAATATATGTAGAAACCAAGACTAAAAAATTCAAAAGGAAAAAAAGTAAGGATCTCCAAATTAGTGTTCAGAATTAAGCCACAAAAGGAGCTCCCCATTTCCCAGTCAGGACCCTATCTGCATGTTTGCATGTTCTCCCTGTGTTTGCATAGGTTTCCTCCAGGTACTCTGGTTCCTTGCCACACTCCAAGGACATTTTGGTAGCATAATTGGTTACTGTCTAAATAGTTCCTAGTATTTGTATATATGAATATGAGATAAGGACCTCAGATTGTAAGCTCCATGAGGGAAGGGACTGATATCAATGTACAATATGTAGAGCATTGAATATATTGTTGGTGCTATATGCATACCTGAAATAAGTAAATAAATAATAATTCAGGAAAACAATAATTAAATGGAGTGAAGTTTTTGAGGACAATGGGGGATATGTAATTGCAAGTAAAATATTTGGATTAAGGGGGTTTTTATAAATATTGGTCATACTCCATCTTGCACTGATCACCCCTTTTGATGGAAAGATATATTTTAAAAGTCATAACAACTGTTTTACATGATCTATAATATACAATCTGAGAGACATTCTGTATAATATAGTGTACTTTTTATTTAATATCATAGGCATCATATAACCACAGTATACACTGTCCTTACTTCCATTACTAATCCTTATTTTCAAACTTTATTAGTACAGCCAAAAAAGGTAAAAGCCTGTGATTTATATTGTCCCAGCATAACAAACAACATGTTTTAGATTAAGTCTCCTCAATTTACTGTCCTCCAAAATACGCTAGCTGAAAATTTGCTGTAGCTTACGTTGTCAAAGACATAAGCTGACATTTAGAATTATGTCACCCAAAAAGTTATTAAAGTTTGCAGTGTAAACAAGAATAAAGTAATAAAATGCAAATAACCTGCTGGGATTGAAAATGCATAATCATATAAAATGAATGTAAAGGCCTACTTCCTTCCACAAATGTATATTCATTATTTTTTTTAATTTGTATTTGCAAAGATCTTTTAAGGTTTCAGCAGCAACAACTGTTTTACCAAGAACACTCCCCAACAGAGAGGAGTGTATTTGTGTGAAGGAAAAATACATATACAAAAATTAAATCCATGTTTGTGTAGAATCATAAGGGTCCATTTAAAAAAAATGGTATGCAGAGAGAACCCTGTAGGACACCAGAGGCTCCAAACTGTAGCCTGCATTTTATGAATGGGCTGTAAAATAAAGGTCACGATTTGAAAAAATTCTGCAGAGTATAGAAGAGAGTTGGTAGCAATATCAGCTCTCCAATAAAAATGTTCCTCTTGACTTCTGGTAAATTAGAAAGAGTATATTGTTGTTTCTATTTATTTGTTAAAAAAAATCAAATAAAAAAAGAGAAAGCCTGCATAGAGTTGGAACCTTCAACTTAGAACAAAAGACTCCTCAGCTAATCATTGTATGACAAGCAAAACCTCAAGCATTGCGGGCAGGTAAACCTTTTCTTGACAATCACAAACTGTAGATTTTCACTGATTATTAGAAACCTAGTGAAAATCCTTTCAACAAGTCTGTAATGCCATTTTCAAAAAGAAGATACAGTTTACTAACTCAACATTGAAGAACTTCAACTATCAAGTTGTTTTTCAACACTTCTTCCAAAATGGCAGTTAAGTATTCCTACACAATTCTAAAAACTTTCCCCTATACAGGAAACACTAGCAATATTTACTTAGGTCACAATAGACATAATTCATTCAAATGGACAGTTTTTCACGAACCCAAAGCTCCCATACAGCACTATAAACTGAACTGCTACAAAGATACTACCATGTTCACATATTGTGCTGTTTCTCTTACCCAATGATGAAAAAATAAATGGTAATACCAAGTATTACCAGGAGGGCGGACTTTAAAGGCTAAGAAACAATGGAGTGGAGACCGTATAAAATGTTCTAATTTATTAAGGTTTACCAATTACATAGAAAAAATCATAAATAAAATGTGTAGCATTTATGCATCCATGTATAATGTGCAGTGAGCCCTTGTATGTCTACACGTTTCGCCGCTAGGCTTCCTCAGGACACAGCCAAGGTTCACAAGCGCAACAGATAAGAGAATATGTTTCTCTAACTAAAATGAGATAAAAATGCCATTAGAAACACATAAACAAACTGTTCAAGATAAAAAACATGCGCTGGGAACATATGAATATAGGAGCGAAAACTCAGATCGGTACCTTAGTTTTGAAGTTCAATGTCACATATAGTCATGATAAGGTAAATGATGCATTTTAGAATCATTTACCTTATCATGACTATATGTGACATTGAACTTCAAAACTAAAGTACCAATTTGAGTTTTCGCTTCTATATTCATATGTGCCAAGCACATGATTTTGTATCTTGAACAGTTTGTTTATGTGTTTGCTTAATTATGTGTTTCTAATGGCATTTGTATCTCATTTTAGATAGAGAAACATATTCTCTTATCTGTTGTGAACCTTGGCTGTGTCCTGAGGAAGCCTAGCGGCAAAACGCGTAGACATACAAGGGCTCACTGCACATTATACATGGATGCATTAATGCTACACATTTTATTTATGTTTTTTTTCTATGTAATTGGTAAATCTTAACCACTTGCCGACCGCCTAACGCAGATATACTGCAGCAGAATGGCACGGGCAGGCAAAATCACGTACCTGGTACGTGATTGCCTTCCCGCGGGCGGGGGGTCTGGTCGGACCCCCCCCGGTGCCAGCGGCAGTTGGCTTTGGTCTGGGAGCGTTTAGAGATGAGGGGGAGGCCATCCATTCGTGGCCCCCCCTCGCGATCGCTCCCAGCCAATGAGAATCCTCCCCTGCCTGTGTGTAGTACACACAGGCAGAGGATGTGATGTCATCTCTCCTCGGCTCGGCAGTTTCCGTTCTGGCGCCGAGGAGATGAGACATATGAGTGAGTGCACAAACACACACACACAGTAGAACATGCCAGGCACACTTTACACCCCCGATCCCCCCCCGATCACCCCCCAATCACCCCTCCCCCCGTCACACTGACACCAAGCAGTTTTTTTCTTCTGATTACTGCATGGTGTCAGTTTGTGACAGTTAGAAGTGGTAGGGCAGTTAGTATTAGCCCCCTTTAGGTCTAGGGTACCCCCCAACCCCCCCTAATAAAGTTTTAACCCCTTGATCACCCCCGTCACCAGTGTCGCTAAGCGATCATTTTTCTGATCTCTGTATTAGTGTCGCTGGTGAGGCTAGTTAGGGACGTAAATATTTAGGTTTGCCGTCAGCATTTTATAGTGACAGGGACCCCCATATACTATCCAATAAAAGGTTTTAACCCCTTGATTGCCCCCTAGTTAACCCTTTCACCACTGATCACCGTATAACCGTTACGGTTGACGCTGGTTAGTTCGTTTATTTTTTTATAGTGTCAGGGCACCCGCCGTTTATTACCGAATAAAGGTTTAGCCCCCTGATCGCCCGGCGGTGATATGCGTCGCCCCAGGCAGCGTCAGGTTAACGCCAGTGCCGCTAACACCCACGCATGCAGCATATGCCTCCCTTAGTTTAGGGTTCCCAAAAACGCAGTGTTAGCGGGATCAGCCCAGATACCTGCTAGCACCTGCGTTTTTCCCGTTTTTTTTGCCCAGCCCACCCAAGTGCAGTATCGATCGATAACTGTCACTTACAAAACACTAAACGCATAACTGCAGCGTTCACAGAGTCAGGCCTGATCCCTGCGATCACTAACAGTTTTTTTGGTAGCGTTTTGGTGAACTGGCAAGCATCAGCGGCCTAGTACACCCCGGTTGTAGTCAAACTAGCACTGCAGTAACACTTAGTGAAGTGGCGAGTCCCATAAGTGCAGTTCAAGCTGGTGAGGTGGCAAGCACAAGTATAAAATAAAAAAAAATAGTTGTCGTTTTATTGTTCTCTCTCTCTCTCTATTCTCTCTCTATTGTTCTGCTCTTTTTTACTGTATTCTATTCTGCAATGTTTTATTGTTATTATGTTTTATCATGTTTGCTTTTCAGGTATGCAATTTTTTATACTTTACCGTTTACTGTGCTTTATTGTTAACCATTTTTTTGTCTTTAGGTACGCCATTCACGACTTTGAGTGGTATACCAGAATGATGCCTGCAGGTTTAGGTATCATCTTGGTATCATTCATTCTGGGAAATAGGGGAAGCATTTTATCACACCGATCTTGGTGTTGTCAGATGCTTTGAGGGCAGAGGAGAAATCTAGGGTCTAATAGACCCCAATTTTTTCAAAAAAGAGTACCTGTCACTACCTATTGCTATCATAGGGGATATTTACATTCGCTGAGATAACAATAAAAATTATTTTTAAAAAAAAATGAAACAAACAGTTTAAAAATAAGATAAAAAAGCAAAAAAAAAAAAAAAAAAAAAAAAAAAGCACCCCTGTCCCCCCTGCTCTCGCACTAAGGCGAACGCAAGCGTTGGTCTGGCGTCAAATGTAAACACCAATTGCACCATGCATGTGAGGTATCCCTGCAAAGGTCAGATTGAGGGCAGTAATTTTAGCAGTAGACCTCCTCTGTAAATCTAAAGTGGTAACCTGTAAAGGCTTTTAAAAATGTACTAATTTTGTTGCCACTGCACGTTTGTGCGCAATTTTAAAGCATGTCATGTTTGGTATCCATGTACTCGGCCTAAGATCATCTTTTTTATTTCATCAAACATTTGGGCAATATAGTGTGTTTTAGTGCATTAAAATTTAAAAAAGTGTGTTTTTTCCCCAAAAAATGCGTTTGAAAAATCGCTGCGCAAATACTGTGTGAAAAAAAAAAAAAAACACCCACCATTTTAATCTGTAGGGCATTTGCTTTAAAAAATATATAATGTTTGGGGGTTTAAAGTAAATTTCTTGCAAAAAAAAATAATTTTTTAATGTAATCAAAAAGTGTCAGAATGGGCTTTGTCTTCAAGTGGTTAGAGGAGTGGGTGATGTGTGACATAAGCTTCTAAATGTTGTGCATAAAATGCCAGGACAGTTCAAACCCCCCCCAAATGACCCTATTTTGGAAAGTAGACACCCCAAGCTATTTGCTGAGAGGCATGTCGAGTCCATGGAATTTTTTTATATTGTGACACAAGTTGCGGGAAAGAGACACATTTTTTTTTTGCACAAAGTTGTCACTAAATGATATATTGCTCAAACATGCCATGGGAATATGTGAAATTACACCCCAAAATACATTCTGTTGCTTCTCCTGAGTATGGGGATACCACATGTGTGGGACTTTTTGGGAGCCTAGCTGCGCACGGGACCCCGAAAACCAAGCACCGCCTTCAGGCTTTCTAAGGACGTACATTTTTGATTTCACTCTTCACTGCCTATCACAGTTTCGGAGGCCATGGAATGCCCAAGTGGCAAACCCCCCCCCCCCCCCAAATGACCCCATTTTGGAAAGTAGACACCCCAAGCTATTTGCTGAGAGGTATAGTGAGTATTTTACAGACCTCACTTTTTGTCACAAAGTTTTGAAATTTGAAAAAAGAAAAAAAAAATTTTTTTTTGTCTTTCTTCATTTTCAAAAATAAACGAGAGCTGCAAAATACTCACCATGCCTCTCAGCAAATAACTTGGGGTGTCTACTTTCCAAAATGGGGCCATTGGGGGGGGGGATTGTGCCACCTGGGCATTCCATGGCCTCCGAAACTGTGATAGGCAGTGAAGAGTGAAATAAAAAATTTACACCCTTAGAAATACTGAAGGCGGTGATTGGTTTTCGAGGCCCCGTACGCGGCTAGGCTCCTAAAAAGTCCCACACATGTAAAAGTCCCACACATGTGGTATCCCCATACTCAGCAGAAGCAGTTAAATGTATTTTGGGGTGCAATTTCACATATGCCCATGGCCTGTGTGAGCAATATATCATTTATTGACAACTTTGTTCAAAAAAAAAAAAAAAAATTGTCACTTTCCCGCAACTTGTGTCAAAATATAAAATATTCCATGGACTCAACATGCCTCAAAGCAAATAGCTTGGGGTGTCTACTTTCCAAAATGGGGCCATTTGGGGGGGTTTATGCCATCTGGGCATTTTATGGCCTTCAAAACTGTGATAGGTAGTGAGGAGTAAAATCAAAAATTTACACCCTTAGAAATCCTGAAGGCAGTGATTGGTTTTCGGGGCCCCGTACGCGGCTAGGCTCCCAAAAAGTCCCACACATGTGGTATCCCCATACTCAGGAGAAGCAGAAAAATGTATTTTGGGGTGCAATTCCACATATGCCCATGGCCTGTGTGAGCAATATATCATTTAGTGACAACTTTTTGCAATTTTTTTTTTTTTGTCATTATTCAATCACTTGGGACAAAAAAAATGAATATTCAATGGGCTCAACATGCCTCTCAGCAATTTCCTTGGGGTGTCTACTTTCCAAAATGGGGTTATTTGTGGGGGTTTTGTACTGCCCTGCCATTTTAGCACCTCAAGAAACGACATAGGCAGTCATAAATTAAAGGCTGTGTAAATTCCAGAAAATGTACCCTAGTTTGTAGGCGCTATAACATTTGCGCAAACCAATAAATATACACTTATTGACATTTTTTTTACCAAAGACATGTGGCCGAATACATTTTGGCCTAAATGTATGACTAAAATTGAGTTTATTGGATTTTTTTTAGAACAAAAAGTAGAAAATATTTTTTTCCAAAATGTTCGGTCTTTTTCCGTGTATAGCGCAAAAAATAAAAATGGCAGAGGTGATCAAATACCATCAAAAGAAAGCTCTATTTGTGGGAAGAAAAGGACGCAAATTTCGTTTGGGTACAGCATTGCATGACCGCGCAATTAGCAGTTAAAGCAACGCAGTGCCAAATTGTAAAAAGTGCTCTGGTCAGGAAGGGGGTAAATCCTTCCGGGGCTGAAGTGGTTAATAAATTTGAAAATTTTATACTGTCTCCACTCCATTGTTTCTTAGCCTTTAAAGTCCGCCCTCCTGGTAATACTTGGTATTACCTTTTTTATTTTTTCCTCAATTATTTACGGATGTGGCTATTTTTGATGCACTTTCCTTTTTTGTCTTACCCAATGACATCAAACATGTTACTATCTAATTTACCAGGTAGTCCAATCTCTATATCAGGAAAATTGCTATCCACATTATAGGAAAAAAGTGCATGTTTACACTACACCACTGTTTTGTGTTGTTTTAAATCTTTATTTGAACATTGCTATATACAGTAACTGATAGTGTGTCACCCAGCTATAGAGACAAACCATTTGATTTGAGACACACATTCATTTTAGTTTTTTTTTTGTAAGCTTAGCCTTTATCATTGGGGGGAAACCTATGCCACTTTTATTTGATTAACCTATATCTAGCTCTACAGTTTCATAGCAAAAACATTACTATGTGCATACAGATACTAAAACTTATTGTTTATTGTACACATGAACTTGGTCTCCTGAAATGATAATGGGCTGAGACCAGAGTGTACCAGAGGCGTGAAGACATCCGTTAGGAAGAAACATGTCAGGCAGGTTGACACCAGCACGCTGAATGCTGCAGCCGATTGTCCTTTTTTCTGATGCATGCAAATTTGAACTTCTAACTGTAAGTTACTACAATAAAGTTGTTTTATTATCATTATGGGCTTCACTATGGGTCCTTAATTTCTCTTCCCGGGTATTTGATGACCACATATTGGAAAGTCCCATCTTTGATGCGATTACTGGGAGTTGTAGATTTGTGAAGGAAGTTACACGGAGGTGGCTGTCTGTGATGACGAGGGGTTCCAGGGAGCTGGATTTGCTGGATGCTATTGAGGAATATCCATACATGCTTAATCCGTATAGCCTTCTGGTAAGCAGACTACATTATCACATGGAGACGAGTGCCCTTTCACATCTGCACTGTATCTGGTGATTGGACTTCTCCCATCCTTCAGACCTTTTTGGACTGTTTTTAGCGCCGCAATATTTTTTATGTGATTTTTTTGTTTGATATCAACGAACTTTGTTAGCTGCTCGCTTATACATTTAGATCAGCGTGAATTTTTTTCTTTTATGATTCTAACTTTTCAATTCACCAAAGTACATGTCACATACTGAATAATAATAATAATAATAATAATGATAATAGGTAAAACCCCTACCTCTATACACTAAATCATGCCCCAATTATATACATAATTTGCAAAAAAGCTGTCTGGGTAGGCCTCCTTGCCAGTTTCTCTTTTTGGACGCATAAATCTGGTCAAGATGGTAAGCTTTGCCAGATTACTATACCCATCAAAAATGCTCTCTCCCTGAAACATTACAGTGTCAAAAAATTGAACAAAGCCTATATTTTACTGGGCAAAAAAGGAGACCTTGCAATGTGAAGAAAAAGCTATATTTACTAGTGATGAGTGAAACTGCCCTGGATTTGGCTCAGCAGGTGCTCTGTGAACTTCAAATAAGATTGGATGCAAAACCTGAAACCCATTGAAATCAATAGGAGCTAAATCTGTCAAATAAAAAAATGCCCATTTTATGGGTTAGTAGGCAAGGGGGGTGTCAAAAATAGTATGGAGGTGGCTACTTTCCTGGGGAACATGTACCATTGCAAATAATATTTTTAAACAAAATCCATTCCGCCAGGAGCAGTGATTTTTTTTAATGTTTAAAATGACATTAAATTAAACATTAAAAATATCCAATTTCTTCCCATGGCATGCTGGGGGGTGGGAGGGGAAGTCCTATTCCTGCTTGTGAAGGAGTGCATCTCTGTCAAAGCACGTCAGTATACTGTACTGGAATTTTATCTGTGATTGTGATATGTTGTATCATGGATCTAAAAGCTGCATCAATTTGTGAATAATATATATTTCTTTTACTTGTTAAAGACTTATATTGAGGAAAATGTACTAGGCCGGTGCACCCTCTGTTTTGTTTTGTGATTGCAGTGCTGCAACAGCACTGACACTTACAAAAGGTAAAAAAAACAAAAAGTGTTTAAAATTGCCAGCAAATTAATTTGACAGCTGTCATTTCCAGTCTTCTATGCATTTAGCGGGACCTTTTGGGGGGGGGGGGGGGTCTATGTGCTGTTTTTGCTGATAATTTAAACTGTAGCCTTTTTTTTCTTTGTAAATGATATTTTTGCTGTAGTTAATCATACAGCAAAAATGAAAGAACAATGCATAGAGTTCCCCAAAATGCATACCAGACTCTGAGTCTGGTATAGATTTTTAAGGGGTACTTCACGTAAAAAAAAAAACCCTAAAAAGTGTGTGAAATCCACATCAGATCCATTGGGACTGGGTATGGATTTTAAAGGGGGCTCCATTAAAAAATTGTGTGAGATCCCCCTAAAAATACATTCTAGACCCTTAACCCTCCTTAAAAAAAAAGACTCCCAGATTCCCCCTGCACCACCCATGTTGTTTTGGGTAAATATACCTTTAATAATTCACAAAAGAAGAAATAAAGACAACCAAAAATGTGAAAAGTCCTTTAAATGTCCCTTATTGTAAAATTTATCGCCAATCATGATGCCTGTCACCCACTGACTAGCCGGAAAAAAAAAACTGATGCTCCGGTGCACGCACCCAGTCTTGACGGTGACACTAGCTGAAGGACATCCCCCCAAGCTGTCAACAGCTATGCAGGTTAAGGACCAGTGATAGTGGTGACTTCCCAAATATGGCCTGAGGCCCTAGGAACCACTGATGTCACAGGGAATACCTGAACCTTGTAAGTAAAGGGTCATAAAAAGCAGTGATATCACCAGTGGCCATATTTGAGCATTGATGTCATCACTATCCCCCCTCTTTGTTTAACCACTTCAGCCCGGGAAGATTTTACCCCCTTCCTGACCAGAGCACTTTTTGCGATTCAGCATGCGTTTTAACTGACAATTGCGCAGCCGTACGGCGTTATACCAAAACAAAATTGACGTCCTTTTTTTCCAACAAATAGAGCTTTCTTTTGGTGGTATTTTATCACCTCTGCGGTTTTTATTTTTTGCGCTATAAACAAAAAAAGAGCGACAATTTTGAAAAAAGCAATATTTTCTACTTTTTGCTATAATAAATATCCCCAAAAATATATAAAAAAACAAAATTTTTCCTTGGTTTAGGCCGATATGTATTCTTCTACACATTTTTGTTAAAAAAAATCTCAATAAGCGTATATTGATTGGTTTGCGCAAAAGTTATTGCGTCTACAAAATAGGGGATAGATTTATGGCATTTTTATTATTAATTTTTTTTTATTAGTAATGGCGGCGAGCTGTGATTTTTATCATGGCTATGACATTATGGCAGACACATCAGACATTTGACACTGTTTTGGGGACCATTGTCATTTATACAGCGATCAGTGCTATAAAAATGCACTGATTACTGTGTAAATGACACTGGCAGAGAAGGGGTTAAACTCTAGGGGGCGATCAAGGGATTAAGTGTATCCTAGGGAGTGATTCTAACTGTGAGGGGGATGGGCTACCACTGACATGACAGCGATCACTGCTTAGCACAGCAGTAGATCCCTGTCATGTCACTAGGCAGAACGGGGAAATGCCTTGTTTACATATGCATATCCCCATTCTGCGGTTCTGTGACACGATCGTGGGACACTGGCGGACATCAAGTCCACGGGACCCACAGGCACGGTCACGCTGTATGCTGTGGGTGCGCGTGCACCCACTAGCCCCGCCAATTAAAGGGGACATACAGGCACCCCTATTTGCTCACCGCTGCCATTGTGCCGACGTATATCAGCGTGCCGCGGTCGGCAAGTGGTTAAAAGGGGTGGGGATTCCCCATAACCTCAGTGGTTCCTAGGAAAGCTGTATGTGCAAGCATCTGTGACTTTGTTGGGAACTAGTGATAGAAGTTGTCGTATACAGAAGTGGTTGAAATACCGCTTGTATATATAATTCCCCACTCCTGCTAAACCCGGGCGCCAGATAGGTTAAAGTTTGGACTGAGCTTCTGGTTCAACCTTAATAGGGATGGGACGATCACCCCCTGGTTCGGTTCGCACCAGAACACACAGCACAGGCAAAAAATTTGGCAGAACACACGAACAGCATTAAAGTCTATGGGAAACGAACATGAATAATCAAAAGTGCTCATTTTAAAGGCAAGTTATTGTCATAAAAAAGTGTTTGGGGACCTGGGTCCTGCCCCAGGGGACATGTATCAATGCAAATGTTTTTAAAAAAAATGTCATGTTTATGTAAACAGGTGACCCCCCCGCCTTTGACGCCACAGGAAAGCCATAGGGAAGTCCCAGTGGCGTCAGAGGTCAGGGGTCACCGGGTGGCCCCGCCCTCAGTCATATAAGAACTGTCACAAGCACAGAAGCGTCACACTGTGGGAGCCTCCCTTTGAGGTGGATCGTCCGGCGGAAGAAGAAGCCGGAGGAAGATGGAGGAAGAAGCGGGGGAAAAAGAAGAAGATGGAGGTAGAAGGAGAAAACCAAAGGAAGACCTGAAGAAGATGGAGGAAGAAGCAGGGGAAAGAAGAAGACATTATTATTATTAAAGGAATTGTCAAAAACCGGCCATTGTCTTTTTTTACCATTTTGACACTTTTTTTGTGAAATGGTAGGGGTACATCGTACCCTATTACCAATTCACACAGGGGGGAGGCCGGAATCTGGGGGTCCCCTTGTTAAAGAGGGTTTCCAGATTCTGATAAGCCCCCCGCCCACATACCCCCACAACCACTGGGCAAGGGTTGTGGGGATGAGGCCCTTGTCCCCATCCCTATGTTGAGGGCATGTGGCCTGGTACAGTTCAGGAGGGGGGGCACTCTCTCGTCCCCCCTCTTTTCCTGTGGCCTGCCAGGTTGTGTGCTCAGATAAGGGACTGGTATGGATTTTGAGTGGGACCCCACGCCATTTTTTTAAAATTTGGTGCAGGGTTCCCCTTCCTTTCCATATCAGACCCGAAGGGCCTGGTATGGATTTTAGGGGGAACCCCACATTTTTAAAAAAATTTGGTTCACTTTAAGCATTAAAAAAAATCACTGCTCCCAAAAAACGGCCGTTTTTAAAAAAACTTTTTTTCATTGATACATGTCTCCTGGGGCAGGACCCGAGTCCCCAAACACTTTTTATGACAACAACTTGCATTTAAGCCTTTAAAATGAACACTTTTGATCTTTCATGTTAATGTCCCATAGATTTTACCAGTGTTCCTGCGGCTTTGGAATTTGCCCCGAACACCGCATATTGTTTGGTGTTCTCAGAACAAACACACAACCAAAGTTCGGCCCGCACTAATGCTCGGGCCGAACCGTTCGCCCATCCCTAATCCTTAATACTTACCAAAACAAGACTCTCTTGGGGAGGCAGCCATGAGAGGCCGCCGTGCCTAACATGACTATGTCTCTATAACCTGTCATGTTTACTGAGACATGCCATGATTGGGTGGGAGGCTTTTCCAACAATGATTTGGAATCAGAGCTAAAAAAACCATGGCATCTTACTGCACTCCTACATTGCCCACTCACCAAGCTCCCCCCACCCATTCGCCACAACACCTTAATAAGAGATCCAGTAATATCCTAGAGGGAACTGAGAAAATATCTGAATAAATATCATCATATTTCCAGAATTGATTTCCTATAAAACAGGCTTGAGGTGATTGTAGCCATATTAGTGCACTTGTAATAGAAACAATTAAGTACCACATCTGTGATACTTTTTTTATTTGCACTAACAATTTTTCAGGACAAGCTTTTGGGGTATGTCCCCTTCTTCAAGGTCCCAGCAGTATTGATTCACAAAAGTTTTAGCAGAATGTTAAAAAAACACACAATCTCTAAAGAAAAGGAAAGGACAGATGTTGTAAACAAGAATGAATTTACACAGACATACCATCAAGTAGGGATGAGCTTCGAGTTCGAGTCGAACTCATGTTCGACTCGAACACTGGCTGTTCGCAAGTTCGCCGGACAGCGAACAATTTGGGCTGTTCGCGGCAAATTTGAATGCCGCGGAACACCCTTTAAAAGTCTATGGGAGAAATCAAAAGTGCAAAGTGTTTGGGGACCTGGGTCCTGCCCCAGGGGACATGGATCAATGCAAAAAAAAGTTTTAAAAACGTCCGTTTTTTCAGGAGCAGTGATTTTAATAATGCTTAAAGTCAAACAATAAAAGTGTAATATTCCTTTAAATTTCATAGCTGGGGGGTGTCTATAGTATCTAGAAACTGCAGAAATCTGCAAAAAAGACCATGTTCTTGTTCACTTTTTGTTGTTTATTTAAATAAAATAAAATAAACTAAGAGGTTTGCTCTCTACCACTCCTGCAAATTGGGGGTTCTGGCCATAGCCTATAGCATATATGGAAAAAAGAATCTATCCCTTGGGAGGTCCATAGATTTGGGCATCCCTAGGATAGGAAAAGACAGCTACTTTTGGTCAGAAAGGGTATTAAACGAGATCAATATAGAAAAATAATAATAAAGTATCAAAATTTTATTGTGGTTTAAATACCAGAAACATCAATAAAGGTTGTGAGTTACTTTCCATGTCTGTTAGCAACTACAAATTTTTAAATGACACTTCATTAAAAGAAGAAAGATACATCAAATGTGTATTACATACGATGTATCAAAATCACAGATGACAGGTGTCTATAGTATGCCTGTAAAGGGGCGCCTGTTTCCTGTGTTTAGAACAGTCTGACAGCAAAATGACATTTCGAAGGAAAAAACCCATTTAAAACTACTCGCGGCTATTGCATTGCCGACAATGCACATAGAAGTTCATTGATAAAAACGGCATGGGAATTCCCCACAGGGGAACCCCGAACCAAAATTAAAAAAAAAAAATGACGTGGGAGTCCCCCTAAATTCCATACCAGGCCCTTCAGGTCTGGTATGGATATTAAGGGGAACCCCGGCCAAAATTTTAAAAAAAATGACGTGGGGTTCCCCCTAAATTCCATACCAGACCCTTCAGGACTGGTATGGATTTTAAGGGGAACCCCGCGCCAAAAAAAAAATATGGCGTAGGGTCCCCCCAAAAATCCATACCAGACCCTTATCCGAGCACGCAACCTGGCAGGCCGCAGGAAAAGAGGGGGGGATGAGAGTGCGCCCCCCCTCCTGAACCGTACCAGGCCACATGCCCTCATCATTGGGAGGGTGCTTTGGGGTAGCCCCCCAAAACACCTTGTCCCCATGTTGATGAGGACAAGGGCCTCATCCCCACAACCCTGGCCGGTGGTTGTGGGGGTCTGCGGGCGGGGGGATTATCGGAATCTGGAAGCCCACTTTAACAAGGGGACCCCCAGATCCCGGGTCCCCCCCCTGTGTGAAATGGTAAGGGGGTACTTACCCCTACCATTTCACTAAAAACTGTTAAAAATGTTAACAATGACAAGAGACAGTTTTTGACAATTCCTTTATTTAAATACTTCTTCTTTCTTCTATCTTACTTCATCTTCTTCTTCTAGCTCTTCTGGGTCTTCTGGTTCTTCCTCCGGCGTTCTCATCCAGCATCTTCTCCACGGCGTCTCCTATCTTCTTCTCCTCGGGCCGCTCCGCACCCATGGTATGGTAGGAGGCTCCCGCTCTTCTCTTCATCTTCTTCATCTTCTCTTCTTCTTTTCTTCTCTTCTCTTCTTCATTTTCTTCTCTGGGCTGCTCCGCACCCATGCTGGCATGGAGGGAAGCTCCCGCTGTGTGACGGCGTCTTTCCATCTGACGGTTCTTAAATAACGGGGGGCGGGGCCACCCGGTGACCCCCGCCCCCCTCTGACGCACGGTGACTTGACGGGACTTCCCTGTGACGTCACGGGAAATGCCACAGGGAAGTCTCGTCATGTCCCGTGCGTCAGAGGGGGGCGGGGTCACCGGGTGGCCCCGCCCCCCGTTATTTAAGAACCGTCAGACGAGGAGATGCCATCACACAGCGGGAGCCTCCCTCCATGCCAGCATGGGTGCGGAGCGGCCCGGAGAAGAAAATGAAGAAGAGAAGAAGATGAAGAGAAGAGCGGGAGCCTCCCCCCATGCCACGGGTTCGGAGCGGCCCGAGGAGAAGAAGATAGAAGACGCCGCGGGGGAGATGCTGGATGAGAACGCCGGAGGAAGAACCAGAAGAACCAGAAGATGAAGGAAGATAGAAGAAAGAAGAAACATTTAAATAAAGGAATTGTCAAAAACTGCCTCTTGTCATTTTTAACATTTTTGACAGTTTTTTAGTGAAATGGTAGGGGTAAGTACCCCCTTACCATTTCACTCTGGGGGTCCCCTTGTTAAAGGGGGCTTCCAGATTCCGATAAGCCCCCCGCCCGCAGACCCCCACAACCACCGGCCAGGGTTGTGGGGATGAGGCCCTTGTCCTCATCAACATGGGGACAAGGTGTTTTGGGGGGCTACCCCAAAGCACCCTCTCAATGTTGAGGGCATGTGGCCTGGTACGGTTCAGGAGGGGAGGCGCACTCTCATCTCTCCCTCTTTTCCTGCGGCCTGCCAGGTTGCGTGCTCGGATAAGGGTCTGGTATGGATCTTTGGGGGACCCCACGCCACTTTTTTTTTTGGCGCGGGGTTCCCCTTAAAATCCATACCATTTTGGCGCGGGGTTCCCCTGTGGGGAATTCCCATGCCGTTTTTATCAATGAACTTCTATGTGTATTGTCGGCAATGCAATAGCCGCGAGTAGTTTTAAATGGGTTTTTTCCTTTGAAATGTCATTTTGCTGTCAGACTGTTCTAAACACGGGAAACATGCGCCCCTTTACAGGCATACTATAGACACCCCCCAGCTATGAAATTTAAAGGGATATTACATTTTTATTGTTTGACATTAAGCATTATTAAAATCACTGCTCCTGAAAAAATGGCCGTTTTTAAAACTTTTTTTTGCATTGATCCATGTCCCCTGGGGCAGGACCCAGGTCCCCAAACACTTTTTATGACAATAACTTGCATATAAGCCTTTAAAATTAGCACTTTTGATTATTCATGTTCGTGTCCTATAGACTTTAATGGTGTTCGTGTGTTTGAACAAACTTTTTTCCTGTTCACATGTTCTGGTGCGAACCGAACAGGGGGGTGTTCGGCTCATCCCTACCAACAAGTAACATAAAGAAGTAGAGTCTTTATGTTCTAAGAAGAAGAAGAAGAGTTTCTGTACACCTGTGGGACATCATTTCTCACAACTGGATCACACTATAGAAGACCTCAATGTTTTAGTTCTTAAAGGGAATTTCAGAACTATCCAGGAAAGGAAAACTTTTGAATTAAGAATGATACTTTTATTTGATACAACAGATAATGGAATAAATTTAGATATGGGTTTTCTTATTAATTACCCAACAGTTTTACGACCCCCTCTGTGACTGTCATCCCCACCCCAGTCTCTAGTTCTCCCTGTGTCTTATCTCACTAACAATGCCAGTTTTTATGCCATTGCCATCTACGTTTGTGTGTGTTTATTTTTCCTTTTTATTTTCCTTTCCCTCAGAGATTGTGTGTTTTTTTTTAACATTCTGCTACTTTTGTGAATCAGTACTGCTGGGATGCCATTGGGGGAAAAGATGGAGCCGGGATGGGATTGGGGTGGTGGATAGAGCTGGAATTGGATCAGGGGAATGGTTAGAGCCAGGAATGGATTGGGGTGGTAGATGGGACGGGGATGGGATCAGGGGGATAGATGGGGCTGAGATCAGGGGGATAGATGGAGCTGGGATGGGATTGGGGGATGGATGAAGCTGGGATGGGTTTGGGGGATGGATGGAGCTGGGATGGGATCAGCAGATGATGGAGCTGGGATGGGATCAGGGGATGGATGGAGCCAGGAAGGGATCGGGTGAGTGGATTGAGCCGGGATAGGATCGGGTGAGTGGATGGTGCCGGGATGGGATTGGGAGGATGGATGGAGCTGGGATGGGATCAGGGGCATAGATGGAGCCGGGATTGGATCGGGGGATAGATGGAGCTGGGATGGGATCGGGGGATATATGGAGCTGGGATGGGATTGGGTGGAATGGATGGAGCTAGGGTGGGATCAGGGGCATGAATGAAGCCGGGATGGAGCCAGGATGGGGTGGGGGGGTGTTAAGAGCTGCAATTGGATCAGGGGTGGATGGAGCAGGATGGGATCAGGGGGAGGGGGGTTGTTGGAGCCAGTATTGGATTGGTAGGATGGATGGAGATGGGATGGGATCAGGAGGATAATGGAGCCAGGATGGGATCGGGGGTGGATGGAGCCAGCATGGGATGGGGGATGGATAAAGCTGGGATGGGATTGGGGGATGGATGGAGCTGGGATGGGATTGGGAGGTGGATGGAGCCGGGGTGGGATTGGGAGAATGGAGCTGGGATGGGATCAGATGGATAGAAAGATGGATGGAGCTGGGATCGGGAGGAAGGATGGAGCCGGGATAGGATTAGGAAAATGGATGGAGCCAGGATGGAATCAGGAGGATGGATGGAGCTGGGATCGGGAGGATGGATGGAGCTGGGATGGGATCGGGATAATGGATGGAGCCAGGATGGGATCAGGGGGCGGATTGAGCTGGGATGGGATCTTTGATCTGGAGGGGGATTACAGGATATGTGCTAGGGGGTGGTTTGGGAGGGAAGAGCAATTTTCTTGGGGGAGGGGTCAAACTTCAAATCTGCCCCCTTTTACTTCTAGTACAAGTCATTTCTAACCCAAAACAAAGCACCCACTAGCACTTATCCTCTACCCCGCCTAAAATCACCCCTGGCAGCATAATTGTTACCTGCCAATACCTCCCCACACATCGCACATGGAGCAGAGGAGATCCCGGAAGGGAAGGAGGGAGCCGCAGCACCCCTCTCAATGCGACGCCGGTGCCAGTCTGAACCTGGTGTCAACCTCTGGAGGGTGTCACCCGGGTGTGGGCTGCACCCCTGCATCCCCATCGCAACACCACTGATGAGGGACATGTACTAATGCAAAAAAATAAATAAATAGGGTTTAAAGGGCAACAATAAAATACACAATTCCTTTAAATAACATGCTTGGGGGATGCGTTAAACCTGCTTGTGGTGCACCTTTAGAATGTACTGCAGGAGAAGTGAGATTTAGAAAGAATTGCAGCGAAATTAGATTTTCTTCCCTACTGGCTTCTGTTTGCACACAAAGTGGCTGGGGATCACAGGTGATGCCATATGTGGTCAATGGCATCATCCAGCATGGTTGGTTTACTGACGTTCAGCTATCAACCAAGGAACTGTCATTTTTGGCGAGAGAAGATCGTTCACACAGGTGGTTGCGTTTGTGGGCTGTTGGGGCATCATTCATCAAGATTTATTATGGATCACTTGACAATGTTGGATTTACATCCTGGGCCTTTTTCTGTTTTTTTTTTTTAAATTAAATACTTGTTCTATGGTGTGTGTTTCATTACTTTGTAATTTTTTTAACAAATGGAACAATACACTCTTTCCGTTGGGATGGGTGGATATCTGGGGGCTGATTTATCTTGAAGGGAACTGCCAGATTCTGATAAGTTCCCCCCACACACTCCCACATCCACCAGGCCAGGAATGTGAGGATGTACCCTTGTTGTCCCCATCAACATGGGTATGGATTTTAGGTAAGGAAATATGTATGTATGCATGTATGTATGTATTTATTTATCTTGCATGGGGTTTTGGAAACCATCTGGTTTGGATTTTGGTGGGACCCCACTCAGGTGTCCCTGTATGTCTCAGGTGGAAGGGAGTGCGCACTCGCTGCTTCCTTCTTTTGTGGGAAGCAAGACAGAATTGCCAGGATAAGAGTCTAGAGGAAATTTTGAGGAGGATCCCCATTTTTAGATTTTTTTGCATAGGGTCCCCATTGAACATCCATACCAGACCCATATAAAGGATAAGGGTCTAGTATGGGTTTTGACTGGAGGTGACCCCATGCCATTTTTTTGTGGATCCCCCTTACAGATCCATACCAAGTCCATATCTAGGATAAGGGTCTGGTATGGATTTTGGGAGGATCTCATGCTATTTATTATTTATTTTTTTTTAGCTTGGCTGAACTTATGGTCATTTCAAAGATCATCCCTACCATCAGAATGCTGATAACATAACATACTAGCTGGCTGCTAGTATGCAGCTGATATTCTTTGCTAACACTGATTTCAGCACTAGGCATGACTGGAAAGTTGGGTAGTTGGAAGAAGGTGGTCTTTGAATTACTGGAGCTCCAGTGCAAAAGTGATCCACAAATACTTAAAAAGTATTTAAAAATATCTAAGTATCTAAAAGTACTAAAATAAGCCAATGCCTCTGACCTCACTTTTTTTTTTAGAAAGAAGCTATCAATGACATGTTGCTTGCTTGCAATTTTAAAAACTTTTTCCTTTTAAAATATCAGTGCTGTTGCAGAACATTCTGGAAATTACAGAGATACACCCCTTTGTGGTAAAATATGGGCCACCCCCAGGCATGTTATTTAAAGAGATTGGGAATGTGCAACCTCTTTGCACCTAATGCCGCGTACACACGAGTGGACTTTACGGCAGACTTTGCTCGGCGGACTTTTCGACAGACTTTACGACGGACTTTCTGAATGAACGGACTTGCCTACACACAATCCACCAAAGTTCGTCGAATTCGTACGTGGTGACGTACGACCAGACTAAAACAAGGAAGTTCATAGCCAGTAGCCAATAGCTGCCCTAGCGTGGCTTTTTGTCCGTCGAACTAGCATACAGACGGCGGACTTTTCGACCGGACTCGATTTCGACGGATTAATTAAAACATGTTTCAAATCTAATGCCGCGTACACGCGGTCGGACTTTTCGTCTACAAAAGTCCAACGGACGCTGACGGACTAAAGCTGGCTGGTAATCCGATCATGTGTGGGCTTCTCCGGACTTTCAACGGACTTTTTTAGCCTCAAATCCGACGGACTTTAGATTTGAAACATGCTTCAAATCTTTACGTCGTAACTACGACGGACCCCGAAGTCCGCTCGTCTGTATGCTAGTCCGACGGACAAAAAAACGACGCATGCTCATAAGCAAAAACTAAACGGAAGCACTCGGTCTAGTAAAACTAGTGTTCGTATTGTAGGTAGCACATTCCTCACGCTGCAAAATCTGTGATCGTTGAATGCAGCGCATTTAATGTCTTCTTTACGAATGCTATAAAGAACGAAGATGTTTTGCTGTTCATATTCAAACAGAGTTCTCCCAAACAGATTTCTGGATTCTTTTTCTCTTTGATCTCATGAATGACATGGTATGCTTTTTTAAAACAATGTTTCCATACTAATAATACTTTTTAAACTTTTTTTTTTGGTGGAGTCATCTTTTCTTGTAATTTTTATCCAGATATTTATTTTATGATTGTTGTGGAACTTTTTTTCTGTTTATCTATAAATTTTTTTGTAAAGTTACCACAGGGAACCCATTTTTATATATATTTTTTACATTTTTTTTAATGTTTGTAAAGTTACCACAAAGAACCCTTTATAATTTTTGTTTTTATAGTGATTTGTTATTTTTTTTATATAAAGTTAACCCAAAGAACCGTTTTTGGTTATGTATCTTTTTTTTTTTAAATACTTACCACTCGAACATTATTAACATTATTTTAATCTATTTTTGTTGTGTTTTTGCAAAATCAATGAGATTGTTGTCCCTTGTTAATTTAAAACATTGTGTCTAAAATCTATGATTTAAAATAAAAAACCTAAACTCAAAAAAGATCCATTTATTTATGGTCTAAATAAAATAAAGAGGAAGTCAACGCTGGGAAAAGTATGTGTACAAGAAAATGGGGATCTTGAGGAGGCCATATAAGAGGGAGCACAATCTGGTCCAAGAATCCCAGAGATCAACAGCACCAGCAGATGATATAGATGTCCCCAGACTGTGGTACTACAACAGCCTGCGTCTTCTGTCAGACCAGACTGAACCCAAGTCATCTCTTTCTTCTCTTCCCTGCAGCCTTTCCTCCACGCTGCCCTGCAGCCTTCCCTGCAGCCTTCCCTGTAGCCTTCTTTCGAGGCTGTGGCTCTGGTGTTTCATTTGTGGCAGGAGGAGGAGGAGGAGGGGGGGCTGCCTCATGTAGTTGGGTGTTTCGTGTTAGCGTGCCCTGCAGCCCCTTCTGGATTGTTTCCCCAAATAGTCGCTCACAAATGAGGCGCTGCTCCCAATCCATTTGAAGAAGCCTGCTGGCTAAGTAGCAGCCATAGGACTCTTCCGCTTCGGGGGGGCTCTTTAAAAAACGGGTGGCCTCTTGCATGAGGATGCCTCCTGTGTGACCGTCCCCTTCCTGGCCCTTTTTTTGGGAAGGTGGAGGGGAGGCACTTGGGATTCGGTCAGGCTCCTACTGGGCCCAGCCACCTCACTTGGCCCAGCCACCTCACTTGGCCCAGCCACCTCACTGGGAGCAGCCACCTCACTGGGAGCAGCCACCTCCTGCCTGACACTGGGCCCAGCCTTCTCCAGGATGATGGTGAATCCGGCCTCCTCCAGGCTGTCCATGGGCCCGGTCTCCTCCTGCCTGCCACTTTCCCCACATTCCTCCTGGATGGACTCATCCTGTGTATAAAAAAATATATAGTTTTAGTATAGTTTTAGTATATGTTTTTGGGTTCATCAATGACACACAGTTTGCTTCTCATGACTAGCAAATTCAATGTGAATACATCTCTTTAATAAAAGAGTCTAATCAGACACCCTAATTATTTCAAGCAGGTGCCAAACATATTTAGCCACTACTGTCAATTTATATGTATACACAATTTTGAGGGCAAAATTATTTTAGACAATTATAACATCCAGTTAACATCATTAATATTAGTCCAGTAAATATTTGTTAAAATAATTTACCTGACTCCAGATGGTCATATCCGGTTCATCCAGGATGGAAGATCCAGCTTGCTCCTCATCAGCCTCTGCTGGGGTGGAGGGAAGGGTGGAGGGAAGGGTGGAGGGAAGGGTTGAAAGTGATGCCCTGGCTTCAGTCTGGTCATCAAGAAAACGGAGTTGATTGTAGTACCACAGCCTGGGTACATAAACATGATCTGCTGATGCTCCTGATCTCATTGATTCCTGGATCTTCTTATGTTCCCTCTTATACATGTTCCTCGAGACCCCAATTTTCTTGAGCAATGTCTCCATTGTTGCTTCCGGGATGGTCGCCTGGACAAAGGACAGAAGTCTCTCCAGCGTTGACTTCCTCACATGCTTTGCATAATACTGTGGGTGTTTCACCTCCCACAAATTCCTCATCTCTCTATATTTAGAAATAAAAGCAGTAAGGAACTCTGGATCCTTAAATAGGGGATTCATAATGTCTGTATAAAAGATAAAGTCACAAGACAAAAAACACTTATTAGGTTTCTGCTAAACCCTCATCATCTTATCCCTATGTAGGCCTCATCAATCTGTCAAGCCATATAGGCCGCTTGCTGCAAAGTCTTGACCAAAAGTATAAATTTTAAATTACCTTCGTTTAGTAGCGTCCCGGTCCACTATCACCTACGCACAGAACGTACGTACGACACAATACGTAACAGCGCTTTATACACTGCACATGCGTAATACTACGCCTATTTGGCCCGCCCCTGACGTTCTTTTTGTTTACGCATATAACCCGCCCTTGACTCTACGCACAGAACGTACGTACGACACGTGCACAAGGCCCCTCTTTATACACTACGCATGTGTGAAACTCCGCCTGCGTCGCCCGTCCCTGACGTTCAATTTTAACTCATGTTCTCCGCCCCTTAATTCTACGCACAGAACGTACGTACGACACGTGCGCAAGGCCCCTCTTTATACACTACGCATGTGTGAAACTCCGCCTGCGTCGCCCGCCCCTGATGTTCAATTTTAACTCATGTTCTCCGCCCCTTAATTCTATGCACAGAACGTACGTACGACACGTGCGCAAGGCCCCTCTTTATACACTACGCATGTGTGAAACTCCGCCTGCGTCGCCCGCCCATGACGTTTGATTTTAACTCATGTTCTCCGCCCATTTTTAGTTACGGCGCGTAGTGGGGTGAATAATGGCGGAGACACATGACATGTTTACTACCTCAGGTAGCGAAAAAAGCCCGGAGGCCGGAACGTCAAGATCTGTGAGGCCTAGATTTAAGGCCTCCAATATGTCCTTTGAAGAGATGGTGGAGATGGTGGCCATTCTTCAAAAAAAGGACTATGATGGGAAGTATGGGCCGTACGCCCGGCCAAATTTGCGCAAGGCCAAAATAATGGCGAAGGTGGTGGACACTTTACAGGCTTATTTTGGGGTACAGCGCTCCAAGGATCAAATTAGAAAAAGATGGTCTGACCTGAAACTCAGGGAGCCGGATCAGTTCAGACGGATCCGTAAAGTGCTGCAAAAAAGTAAGTACCTGTGTTTTCATCTTGTGTTGATTACCTCGTATACCGCTCCATGTGCTTTTCATTCCTTTTCATTCCTATACGATTGTTTGCATCGTTTGAAACGATCTTTTAGATCTTTTAATAAACATCGTTACATATCTATATATAATATATACATATATATCTCTCTCTATATATATACACATAGACATATATATATATATATATATATATATATATATATATATATATATATATATATATATATATATATATATATATATACATTTACATATACATATACATATATATATATATATATATATATATATATATATATATATATACACACATATACATATATATATATATATATATATATATATATATATATACATATACGTGTATATATATATATATATATATATATATATGTATGTATGTATGTATATATGTATGTATATAGATATATAGGTAGATATATAGATATATAGGTAGATATATAGATAGATATAGAATTTTTTTCTTTTTTTTTAATTAAATTTAATATCTATTTTTAGATTTAGATTTTGTTTGAGATTGAAGATTTATATTTAGTTATAGATATATAGAGAGAGAGAGATCCAAAGATTTTTTGATATATTTTGATATTGATATCTAGATATCGAGATATCTATCCATCTTGATATGTCTTTAGAAATTAAAATCTTGAAGTCTACTAGGAACTCTACACAAACAGACAATTTGTACACCACTTCACTACAAATGTTTGAAGATTAGTATGTACTAAAATATCTGTGTGCTAAGTATATTAATTTTTTGCTTCACATAGGGGAAAAATCACTCAGCCAACAAGAGGAACCCAGTCCCCCCCAGCAAAAGAACATACTTGGGAAATCAGCCCAAGCCCCACTGAGGATGTGGAGGAAGGAGAGGTGGGCGACATGGGCACCCCACCAGGTGAGTGTCTGACACACCAGCTTACGGTAATCTATGCATGGCTGCCTTTTCTTTTATGTAATTTTTCTACTCTATTTTAGGTGATCTGGTTGTGCTTGAGTCAAGCAACAGCGCCACCCCCGAGGATGTTCAGGAATTATGCGACATGGGCACCCCACCGGGTCAGTGTCTGAGACACCAGCTTTATGGTAAGGTAAACTATGTATGTGTGCATATTTCTAAACACATTTTTTGTTTCATTCCACTTTAGGTACAAGAAGTGACTATTTCACCTCAGACAGTGCCCAACGGCTAATTGGTCAAATAATGGCCTGGAATGGGGAGATTGATGAAATGCGTAATCGGCTGGATCGTATGCAGCAGGAAATGAAGGACATGATTGATGTTTTGGGTCGAATTTAAATGCCCTTTTTGAAACCCCAAAACATCGATCATGTCCTTCATTTCCTGGTTTGCTGACCCCATTCTGGGCCTTCTCTTTATTATTTTTGGTCAAATTATATGGCTGTTTAACAGCATTTAAAAAAGGAGGGCTGTTTAGAGAAAATACCTTAAAAATCCAAAAAAAAAAAAAAAAAAGGGATTTTAAAAAAAACAAAAAAAAAAATGGATTTTAAAAAACCAAAAAAAAAAAAATGGATTTTAAAAAACCAAAAAAATAAAATAAATGGATTTTAAAAAACCAAAAAAAAAAAAAAAAAAGCATGTTTGCTAAAATCAAAATGCCCAAAAAAATGTATTTTTGATTATGTAAAAATATTTAACTATAATTATATTTTTCTAAATTATTAAGATATCATTATATTTTTGGCTAGGAACATTTTATACTAAATGCATAACTGAATGCATAACAACGATTAATAAAAACATCTGCTTAGGAATTAAATAAATGTGTGGTTTGTTATTTCAATGCTCAGTATCAGCTTGGTTATAATTTTCTAAAAAGTTGTTTACAGTGGCAATGGAGCTTATTTAGACATTTAAAAGGAAAATACAGTTGGCACTACAACTGCTCGACCATAACTTAGGAGAAAGCCCAAAAGAAAGGCAAGCAATAAATATAATTCACGATTTCATCAAGATTTATTTATTTAAAATATTTAGATATCCTGGCCCATTGCAATGGCCCCCCTACCCATAAAATAATTAACATATTGCTGTCTAACTTGACGGGCACTTTGGGGGGCCAAGCCAGTACGGACAGTATCCAGGCCCGTAAGGTTGTCATCGATAAGTCCGGCCTCAGGCCCAACTGTTACCATATAATTTGGAGAATGTTGGTGTAAAAAGTTGTGCAGGATGCAGCACGATAAAATGATAAAATTAAGTTTGTATTCCGCCAAATTAATGGAGGTTTGAAACAGGCGGAACCGGCTGGCCAGAATCCCAAACGCATTCTCAACCACTCTTCTAGCTCTGGCCAGCCGGAAATTAAAAACCCTCCTCTCCGGGGTGAGGGTTCTTTGGGGGAATGGCCTCATGAGGTGCTTGCTCAGAGCGAAGGCTTCATCGGCAATGAAGACAAAGGGGAGTCCTTCCACGTTATCCGCATCAGGTGGCAATCCCAGGCCACCACTCTAGAGACGCTGGCAGAAGTCTGTCTGGGCAAATACTCCTCCATCCGACATCCGGCCATTCTTCCCCACGTCCACATATAAAAATTCATAGTGTGCCGACACCACCGCCATTAAAACAATACTGTGGAACCCCTTATAATTAAAATAGTATGACCCCGAATGGGGTGGTGGCACGATGTGGACATGTTTCCCATCTATAGCCCCTCCACAATTGGGAAAGTCCCAACGGGTGGCAAAATGGGATGCCACAGTCTGCCATTCTTGTGGCGTTGAAGGAAACTGGGGAATCAAACAAGAAAACCAAAATCATTAATTTTGAAGATAACATTGCAAGAAAATTATACAATTAAAAACATTATTCCCCAGCATCAGTATAACATTAAATAATTTAAATCTTCAGGAAGAACTAATATGGAAAGGCACACTTATCAGATTGCTCACCCCCTCTGATGGAACATTGATTACATTTTAGGGGGTTGTGAAATCCCTAAAAAAGATTACTTTTAGGACACGCAGGGATTTAGGGACTAAAAAGGCTACAAGACTGCAGTTGTCGCACTCTGCAAGTGCAGTTGCTACCCAGCTTACAGTAAATGAGGTAAGGTAAAAAGGCAGTCATGTTGCAAGGAGTACACAATCTCATGCAAGGGCAATTAATGAAAACACTTTGTGGCTTGCATATGATTTGATGATGGAAATCAGCAGAGCTTCTGCTCATTTACTAAAGCACTGGAACAAATGCACTTGGAGAGTGCACATGCATTTTGCAAAGTGCAACATATATTTGCTTTATACAAATCAACACCACAGAACATTCTAGCAAATTTTTACGAGGGTGGGGGAGGGGGTTGGGAAATCAAGCTAATTGCTAATTATAAGCACACTATTTGGATTGAGTTTAGGTGGGGGGGAGGGGGTTGGGAAATCAAGCTAATTGCTAATTATAAGCACACTAAATACACTCAAACAAAATACATTCAAAATGAGTAGACTAGGTGGATATGTGCCCATCATTGCATGCTGGGGAGGTTATTGAAGGAAAATATACATGCATGACAAAAAAGAACAGGAAAAAAATCCTGCATGTGTGAGGATAAAAAGGGGACATTCACACTATATTGCAATGATGGTAAGTAGTGTTTGAGGAAAGAAATACATTACATTATCAAAGATTACATAAAAGAACATGTGATGCTAATAAAAAAAAATATCTTACCTTAATATAGTCCTTCTGCAGGACCTGGATGATAGCAGAACAGGTCTCTGGGATAATGATTTGATGATGGAAATCAGCAGAGCTTCTGCTTATTTACTAAAGCACTGGAACAAATGCACTTGGAGAGTGCACATGCATTTTGCAAAGTGCAACATATATTTGCTTTATACAAATCAACACCACAGAACATTCTAGCAAATTTTAACGGGGGTGGGGGGGGGGGGGGGTTGGGAAATCAAGCTAATTGCTAATTATAAGCACACTATTTGGATTGAGTTTAGGTGGGGGGGAGGGGGTTGGGAAATCAAGCTAATTGCTAATTATAAGCACACTATTTGGATTGAGTTTAGGTGGGGGGAGGGGGTTGGGAAATCAAGCTAATTGCTAATTATAAGCACACTATTTGGATTGAGTTTAGGTGGGGGGGAGGGGGTTGGGAAATCAAGCTAATTGCTAATTATAAGCACACTATTTGGATTGAGTTTAGGTGGGGGAAGGGGGTTGGGAAATCAAGCTAATTGCTAATTATAAGCACACTATTTGGATTGAGTTTAGGTGGGGGGGAGGGGGTTGGGAAATCAAGCTAATTGCTAATTATAAGCACACTATTTGGATTGAGTTTAGGTGGGGGGGATGGGGTTGGGAAATCAAGCTAATTGCTAATTATAAGCACACTATTTGGATTGAGTTTAGGTGGGGGGGAGGGGGTTGGGAAATCAAGCTAATTGCTAATTATAAGCACACTAAATACACTCAAACAAAATACATTCAAAATGAGTAGACTAGGTGGATATGTGCCCATCATTGCATGCTGGGGAGGTTATTGAAGGAAAATATACATGCATGACAAAAAAGAACAGGAAAAAAACCCTGCATGTGTGAAGATAAAAAGGGGACATTCACACTATATTGCAATGATGGTAAGTAGTGTTTGAGGCAAGAAATACATTACATTATCAAAGATTACATAAAAGAACATGTGATGCTAATAAAAGAAAAATATCTCACCTTAATATACCGTATATACTCGAGTATAAGTCGTTCCGAGTATAAGTCGAGGCCCTAATTTACTACAAAAAAAATGGGAAAAACGTATTGACCCGAGTATAAGACGAGGGTGAGAAATGCACAGCTACTGTAAGTGGAAAAGAGGGTCAACAATGCCCATTTGCAGCATCACTGTGCCCATTTGCATGCCTCACTGTGCCCATTTGCAGCCATAGGTCCCCTGAACTTCAAACTTGGTAGTTAAGGGTTGCTAGATGCCCCCTAGCTGCAGCCAAAATTTGGGGTCTCTGAACCCAAAGGGTCCTGAAATGACATTGCTGCAGATGGACACAGTTGACCGAATTTGGGGCCCCGTATCTCGGGGCCACCTAGTGCTAGGAACCCCAAATTTGGTGTGCAAACCCAATGGAACTAGCACCATAAAATTTCCAAAGCTGGGGTTTTTAGCACCAAGAGGCCCCGAGATACAGGGCCCCAAAAATCAGTTCAGAAAATGTCAAGCACTTTTCTGCAGCAGAGAATGACATTTTCCGCACCGGATTTGGGGCCCCGTATCACAGGGCCACTTAGTGCTAGGAATCCCAGCTTTGGGTATGTTATGGTACCAGTTCCACTGGGTTTGCACACCAAATTTGGGGTTCCTAGCACCAAGTGGCCCTGAGATATGGGGCCACAAATCGGTTCGGAAAATGAAATTGTTTGCTGCAGAAAAGTGCTTGACTCGAGTATAAGTCGAGGGGAGTACTTTCAGCACAAAAAAATGTGCTGAAAAGTTCAACTTATACTCGAGTATATACGGTAGTCCTTCTGCAGGACCTGGATGATGGCAGAACAGGTCTCTGGGATAATGATCCCCAGAGCCTGGGGGGAGATGCCTGTCGAGAACTTGAGGTCCTGCAGGCTTCTCCCTGTGGCCAAGTACCGCAACGTGGCAACTAGCCTCTGCTCCGGAGTGATGGCTTGCCTCATGCAGGTATCCTGCCTGCTGATATAGGGGGTCAGCAAAGCCAACAAACGGTGAAAAACGGGGTCCATCATCCGGAGAAAGTTCCTGAAATCCTCAGGATTATTCTCACGGATCTCACGGAGCAATGGCATGTGACAGAACTGGTCACACTGGAGCAACCAATTCTTGGTCCATGAACTCCTCCTCGCCCTGTTCATGGACTGGTCTTGGTCTGAAGAATAAACTACAGCACCAAACACATACAATGCACAAGCTCGACGACGAGTACGTACAGGTAACATGGTTTCAAAACGGTCGGCTGGTCAGAACGCACTAAACAGAACGCACTGAAGAACAGCAAGGCCTGTGAAGAGCGACCTGAAAATCAGGAACGAGCGGACAATAAAACAAAGATTTCTCAATGCCAACTGACCAAACGCACTGAAAAGCAGATACAAACCTCACAAGCACAGACTGAACAACAGTTAAAGCGAACTGAAAAATACGAGTCTCACAAGCGCGAATCGTCTCTCACCAAACTTCTACTAACACGAGATAAACAAGAGATTAGCAGAAGGAGCCCAAAGGGTGTCGTACGGGCTATTGAACTTCCGTTTTATAGTCTCGCCGGACTTGGTGTATGTCACCGCGTACAGTAGGTGACCGCGATATTGTGTCAATCTCGCCGCACTTCTCGGCGAGATTTGACACCTACGAGCCCCGTCGCAGGAGCCAGCGCCGAGATGGCTTCCGCGATGAGTGACAGGCAGCGCTGACAGCTGTCTAGTATGAATCCTGAGGCGGGAACACTGCGCCAAATTTTAAATGAAAAAAACGGCGTGGGTTCCCCCCTCGGGGGCATACCAGGCCCTTAGGTCTGGCATGGATTGTAAGGGGAACCCCCTATGCCGAAAAATCGGCGTGGGGGTCCCCCCCAAATCCATACCAGACCCTTATCCGAGCACGCAGCCCGGCCGGCCAGGAAAGGGGGTGGGGACGAGCGAGCGCCCCCCCTCCTGAGCCGTACCAGGCCGCATGCCCTCAACATGGGGGGTTGGTGCCTTAGGGGAGGGGGGCCCCCTGCGGCCCCCCCACCCCAAAGCACCTTGTCCCCATGTTGATGAGGACAAGGACCTCTTCCCGACAACCCTGGCCGTTGGTTGTTGGGGTCTGCGGGCGGGCGGGGGGCTTATCGGAATATGGGAGCCCCCCTTAATAAGGGGGCCCCCAGATCCCGGCCCCCCACCCTGTGTGAATGAGTTTGGGGTACATGGTATCCCTACCCATTCACCTAGGGAAAAGTGTCAATATAAAAAAAACACACTACACAGGTTTTAAGAGTAATTTATTAGTCAGCTCCGGGGTCTTCTTCCGACTTCGGGGGGTCTCCTTCCGACTTCTCCCGGTGTTCGGCCTCTTCTCCCGGTGTTCGGCCTCTTCTCCCGGTGTTCGGCCTCCTCTCCCGGGCCCCGCCGCAATCTTCTTCCAGCTTCCAGTCTGCTGCCGCTGTCTCGTCGCCGCTGTCTCGCCGCCGCTGTCTTGTCGCCGATGTCTTGTCGCCGCTGTCTCTCCGCTTCTTCTCTTCTATTCTTCTTCCCCGATGTTGACACGACGCTCTCTCAGGCTCGAATGCTGTGTGCGAGCTGCGGAGCCATTTATATAGGCGGTAACCCCGCCCCCTTACGACGTCATGGTCCCAGCATGCGCAGGGACTCTGGGGCCACGCCCCCTTATGACGCCGGAGTCCCTGCGCATGCTGGGACCATGACGTCGTAAGGGGGTGGGGTTACCGCCTATATAAATGGCTCCGCAGCTCGCACACAGCATTCGAGCTGGAGAGAGCGTCGTGTCAACATCGGGGAAGAAGAATAGAAGAGAAGAAGCGGAGAGACAGCGGAGACAAGACAGCGGCGACAAGACAGCGGCGACAAGACAGTGGCGGCGAGACAGCAGGGACGAGACAGCGGCAGCAGACCGTGCCCCTCGCTGGCAATAGAGCTGGAAGAAGATAGCGGCGGGGCCCGAGAGAAGAGGCCGAACACCGGGAGAAGAGGCCGAACACCGGGATTAGTCGGAAGGAGACCCCCCAAAGTCGGAAGAAGACCCCGGAGCTGACTAATAAATTACTCTTAAAACCTGTGTAGTGTGTTTTTTTTATATTGACACTTTTCCCTAGGTGAATGGGTAGGGGTACCATGTACCCCAAACTCATTCACACAGGGTGGGGGGCCGGGATCTGGGGGCCCCCTTATTAAGGGGGGCTCCCGGATTCCGATAAGCCCCCCGCCCGCAGACCCCGACAACCAACGGCCAGGGTTGTTGGGAAGAGGCCCTTGTCCTCATCAACATGGGGACAAGGTGCTTTGGGGTGGGGGGGCCGCAGGGCGCCCCCCTCCCCCCAAGGCACCAACCCCCCCATGTTGAGGGCATGCGGCCTGGTACGGCTCAGGAGGGGGGGCGCTCGCTCGTCCCCACCCCCTTTCCTGGCCGGCCGGGCTGCGTGCTCGGATAAGGGTCTGGTATGGAATTGGGGGGGACCCCCACCCCGATTTTTTGGCATAGGGCGTTCCCCTTACAATCCATGCCAGACCTAAGGGCCTGGTATGCCTCCGAGGGGGGAACCCACGCCGGTTTTTTCATTTAAAATTTGGCGCAGTGTTCCCGCCTCAGGATTCATACTAGACAGCTGTCAGCGCTGCCTGTCACTCATCGCGGAAGGAAAACAAAGTTTTCCTTTCCCGATGAGCGAGCCAGCGCGACATTCACAGTACCCTGTCGCCGAGAACCAGCGCGATGGTATCGCGCTGGAAACACAATCTCGCGCTCAGGTACTGTACTAGGCTGTCGAACTTTTGTGTGGTCGTGTGTAGGCAAGTCCGTTCGTTAGAAAGTCTGCCGCAAGTCCGCCGAAAGTCCGCTGGAAGTCTGTCGGACAGGCTGTCGGACTTTTGTAGCTGAAAAGTCCGACCGTGTGTACGCCCCATAAGTCCATCCAACTTTTGAGCAAACAAAGTCCGCTGGAGCCCACACACGATCGAATTGTCCGACGAAATCCAGTCCGCCTGGCAAAGTCTGCCGTAAAGTCTGCTCGTGTGTACGTGGCATAAGGGTAAAACAAAACTGAATGCCTAAACACACTTTTGCAACTTAGACATGTCACAACTACTTTGTGCATCCAGGTGATTTATACTTTGTTTTTTTTTCAGGACAAATTGGCTTTCTTTTAGTGGTAAATGGTAATGGTTTATTATAAAAAGGAAAGCTGGCCCAAAATAGTAAATAGAAGTAATTTTTTTTAATTTTAGCTGTATATTTCTTGCTACTATCATAACCTTCCACCAAAGAACAACCCAAAATAAATTCTCCTGCTCCTGACTATCGCAGAGATACCACATGTGTATGTTAATTGTTGTTTGTACCCGTAGCACAGCCCAAAAACAATAGTGCCCATTTTTTATTTTTGTATCCTACCTAAAACACACTGATTCTAAAAAAAAAATATGCTGTCAAAAAAAAAAAAATACTGACCTTGATAATTGACCCTGACCTTGACCCAAATACTAATGCCCTGTACACACGATCGCACATTCTGACAACAAAATCCATCAGATTTTTTCAGACGGATGTTGGCTCAAACTTGTCTTGCATACACAGGGTCACACAAAGTTGGTCGGAAATTCCAAACGTCAAGAACTCTGTGACATACAACAAGTATGACAAGCTGAGAAAAATGAAGTTCAATAGCCAGTGCTGCTCTTCTGCTTGATTCTGAGCATGCGTGGCACTTTGTGCATCGGAATTGTCTACACACGATCGGAATTTACGCGAACGGATTTTGTTGTTGGAAAATTTTAGATCCAGCTCTCAAACTTTGTGTGTCGGAAATTCCGATGGAAAAGTTCGATGGAGCCCACACATGGTTGGGATTTCTGACAACAAGCTCTGATCGCACATTTTCAGTCGGAAAGTCCGATTGTGTGTACAGGGCATAACCCTGGCACTTTCCTAGATGAAACATTGATCTAGGTATTTTATTATTATTATTAATTTTTTTACACACACTTTTTTTCTCTGCAAGGAGAAAGAGTGAGATACTTAGTATCTCTCTCCTCCATTCACAGAAAAAGAAAGCATCGGGACAGGGTCGGATTTCCCACAAGGCCACCGAGGCCAGGCCTCAGGGTGGCAGTGGTGCAGGGGCGGCGCTGCTCCCGTGGCGACTTCTCGGCCGCCCCCCCCGCACTAACATAGCCCCTGGCAGAAGGGGCGGAGGCAACGGGGCAATTGCTCCCCCTGAGAAAATAATAAGCGGGTGAGCGAGCACATGGGCAGGCCGGTGAGTGAGTAATCATGCCGGCGGGAGGGCGGTCGGCTGGTATGTGACTGAGGCTGAGTAAGCAGGCAGGTGTTGTCAGAAAGCTGCTCCCCTTCTAAACATGTGACTGAAGGGACGTTGCATCGCGCCCATCTTGGTACTCCCGCACTCGTCCACAGTAAGCCTAGTGTTATAAGTCGACAAGTGGACATCTTTATACACCCACCTGAGTCTTGCTTTTCACAGTTATTTTTAACAGTAAACTTAACTTATATTTCACTTAATAAGCTGAGTTTACTGTTAAAAATAACTGTGAAAAGCAAGACTCCGGTGGGTGTATAAAGATGTCTGCTTGCCGACTTCTAACTCTAGTCTTACTGCTGATAAGTGGGGGTGTACCAAGATGGCCGCAATGCAACATCACTTTGGTTGCATATTCAGATGAGTAGCGGCTTTCTCACATCATCTCTCACCCTGCATCACCACAGCTCAGCTTCTGACATCACTGTGCAGGCGTGGGCAGCAGAGAGATTACATTTTCTCTCACTGCCCGCCCTCACTCTGGCAAGTGACACAGCCACTAGCAAGTGACAATCCGCATCTTGTGGCAGGCGACATTGGCAAGTGACAATCTGCATCTTGTGGCAGGCGACATTGGCAAGTGACAATCCGCAACTTGTGGCAGGCGACATTGGCAAGTGAAAATCCGCAAGTTGTGGCAGGCCACATTGGCAAGTGACAATCCGCATCTTGTGGCAGGCGACATTGGCAAGTGACAATCCGCATCTTGTGGCAGGTGACATTGGCAAGTGACAATCCACATCTGGTGGCAGAGGATGTGGAAAGTGACAATCCGCATTTGGTGGCAGCCAACAGTGGCATGTGACTAGCTGCATCTGGTGGCAGGCGATGGTAGCAAGTGACACGCTCAGGGCTCCCACTGATTCTGCATTATGGTGAGTTGAACTATCTAGTTTTATATTACAATGTAATAATAGAAATAATGTGCTTCAATCATCCTGACACCATATCAACTATAGCGCTGTGATGATTGAAGCGCCAACACCAGCCATTGCCCCGACAAATTCAAATTTTCTGTCAGTGGCCCTCCCGAGACTAGGCTCCCGATCCACCCCTGCCCGGCGGTAGGGTGCCCACGTGTCCTGGATTGCCCAGGATTGTCCCTTAATTATGATCTTTGTCCCGTGTCCCGGGCACCTTCATTCCGGGGCAATACAATTTCTTTTGGTGGCATTTGATCACCTCTGCGGTTTTATTTTTTGCGCTATAAACAAAAAAAGGAGCGACAATTTAGAAAAAAAAAGCAATATTTTTTACTTTTTGCTATAATAAATATACCCAAAAAATATATTAAAAAAAAACAACTTTTTTCTTCAGTTTAGGCCGATACATATTTTTCTACATATTTTTGGTAAAAAAAAAAAAAAATCACAATAAGCGTTTATTGATTGGTTTGCGCAAAAGTTATAGCGTCTTCAAAATACTAGATAGTTTTATGGCTTTTTTATTATTAATTTTTTTTTTAGTAGTAATGGCGTAATGTGTGTGTGTGGGGGAGGGGAGGCGGTATTGAAGGACCCGGCCTTGGGGCGGCAAAGGGAGTAAATCCGGGCCTGCATGGGGACAGGCTTCACAGTGACTGATCACTGTGATAGCCAATCAGAGGTTGTCACAGTGTTCAGGTCACCCGGAATCAAGAGTTCCAAGTCCCGATCATTAGTACGTCACCTAGGGCTTTCCGTGAGACCCCAGGTCTCTGTGCTGGGAGCACAAAGGGAGATATGCAAATATGCGACCTCGCTGAAAGAAGCCCAGTCCAGTGGGGCCGCATATTTGGTTGGCTTGAAGGGGTTAATGTTTCACTTGAAGCATTTTAAAAATATCTGCTCTCGGCCAAATGAAAATGTTTAATTTATTTTGCATTTGTACATGTTGCCCAGTGCAGTACTCACCCTCATCCTTTTTTTTTTTTTACACCCCTTGCCTATTAGCCCAGAAAATGGACATTTGTAAATTGACAGATTTGACTCCTATTGAGTTCAGTCATCAGTGCAGCTTCTGTATTCTTTTTCCACAGTTTCCCTTTAAAATGTATCTAAAATGCCGCGTACACACGGTCGGACTTTGCAGCTACAAAAGTCGGACAGCCTGTCCGACATACTTCCGGCGTACCTTCGGCGGACTTGGGGCAGACTTTCTTACGAACGGACTTGCACACACACGACCACACAAAAGTACGCCAGCTTAGTACGCTGTGACGTACACCAAGTCCGACGAGACTATAAAACGGAAGTTCAATAGCCCGTACGACACCCTTTGGGCTCCTTCTGCTAATCTCGTGTTTATCTCGTGTTAGTAGAAGTTTGGTGAGAGACGATTCGCGCTTGTGAGACTCGTATTTTTCAGTTCGTTTTAACTGTTGTTCAGTCTGTGCTTGTGAGGTTTGTATCTGCTTTTCAGTGCGTTTGGTCAGTTGGCATTGAGAAATCTTTGTTTTATTGGCCGCTCGTTCCTGATTTTCAGGTCGTTCTTCACAGGCCTTGCTGTTCTTCAGTGCGTTCTGTTTAGTGCGTTCTGACCAGCCGACCGTTTTGAAGCCATGTTACCTGTACGTACTCGTCGTAGAGCTCGTGCATTGTATGTGCTTGGTGCTGTAGTTTATTCTTCAGCCCAAGACCAGTCCATGAACAGGGCGAGGAGGAGTTCATGGACCAAGAATTGGTTGCTTCAGCGTGACCAGTTCTGTCACATGCCTTTGCTCCGTGAGATCCGTGAGAATAATCCTGAGGATTTCAGGAACTTTCTCCGGATGACGGACCCCGTTTTTGATCGTTTGGTGGCTTTGCTGACCCCCTATATCAGCAGGCAGGATACCTGCATGAGGCAAGCCATCACTCCGGAGCAGAGGCTGGTCGCTACCTTGCGGTATTTGGCCACAGGGAGAAGCCTGCAGGACCTTAAGTTCTCGACAGGCATCTCCCCCCAGGCTCTGGGGATCATTATCCCAGAGACCTGTTCTGCCATCATACAGGTCCTGCAGAAGGACTATATTAAGGTAAGCTATTTTTATTTTATTAGCATCACATGTTCTTTTATGTAATCTTTGATAATGTAATGTATTTCTTGCTTCAAACACTACTTCCCATCATTGCAATATAGTGTGAATGTCCCCTTTTTATCCTCACACATGCTGGGATTTTTTCCTGTTATTTTTTGTCATGCATGTATAGTTTCCTTCAATAACCTTCCCAGCATGAAGTGATGGGAACATATCCACCTAGTCTACTCATTTTGAATGTATTTTGTTGGAGTGTATTTAGTGTGCTGCTAATTAGCAATTAGCTAGATTTCACAACCCCCCCCCCCCACCTGAACTCACTCCAAATAGTGTGCTGCTAATTAGCAATTAGCTAGATTTCACAACCCCCCCCCCCCCACCTGAACTCACTCCAAATAGTGTGCTGCTAATTAGCAATTAGCTAGATTTCACAACCCCCCCCCCCACCTGAACTCACTCCAAATAGTGTGCTGCTAATTAGCAATTAGCTAGATTTCACAACCCCCCCCCCACCTGAACTCACTCCAAATAGTGTGCTGCTAATTAGCAATTAGCTAGATTTCACAACCCCCCCCCCACCTGAACTCACTCCAAATAGTGTGCTGCTAATTAGCAATTAGCTAGATTTCACAACCCCCCCACCCCCACCTGAACTCACTCCAAATAGTGTGCTGCTAATTAGCAATTAGCTAGATTTCACAACCCCCCCCCCACCTGAACTCACTCCAAATAGTGTGCTGCTAATTAGCAATTAGCTAGATTTCACAACCCCCCCCCCACCTGAACTCACTCCAAATAGTGTGCTGCTAATTAGCAATTAGCTAGATTTCACAACCCCCCCACCCCCACCTGAACTCACTCCAAATAGTGTGCTGCTAATTAGCAATTAGCTAGATTTCACAACCCCCCCCCCCCCCACCTGAACTCACTCCAAATAGTGTGCTGCTAATTAGCAATTAGCTAGATTTCACAACCCCCCCCCCCACCTGAACTCACTCCAAATAGTGTGCTGCTAATTAGCAATTAGCTAGATTTCACAACCCCCCCACCCCCACCCTCGTTAAAATTTGCTTGAATGTTCTGTGGTGTTGATTTGTATAAAGCAAATCTATGTTGCACTTTGCAAAATGCATGTGCACTCTACAAGTGCATTTGTTCCAGTGCTTTAGTAAATGAGCAGAAGCTCTGCTGATTTCCATCATCAAATCATATGCAAGCCTCAAAGTGTTTTCATTAATTGCCCTTGCATGTGATTGTGTACTCTTTGCAACATGAATGCCTTTTGACATTACCTCATTTACTGTAAGCTGGTTAGCAACTGCACCTGCAGAGTGCGACAACTGCAGTCTTGTAGCCTTTGTTATCCCTAAATTCCTGCGTGTTGTTAAAGTAATTTTTTTTTGGGATTTCACAACCCCCTAAAATGTAATCAATGTTCTATCAGAGGGGGTGAGCAATCTGATAAGTGTGCCTTTTTCCATATTAGTTATTCCAGAAGAATTAAATTATTGAATGTTAGACAGATGATGGGCAATAATGTTTTTAATTGTCTAATTTTCTTGCAATGTTAGCTTCCAAATTAATTGATTTTGGTTTTCTTGTTTGATTCCCCAGTTTCCTTCAACGCCACAGGAATGGCAGACTGTGGCATCCCATTTTGCCAGCCGTTGGGACTTTCCCAATTGTGGAGGGGCTATAGATGGGAAACATGTCCACATTGTGCCACCACCCCATTCGGGGTCATATTATTTTAATTATAAGGGGTTCCACAGTATTGTTTTAATGGCGGTGGTGTCGGCACACTATGATTTTTTATATGTGGACGTGGGGAAGAATGGCCGGATGTCGGATGGAGGAGTATTTGCCCAGACGGAGTTCTGCCAGCGTCTCCAGAGTGGTGGCCTGGGATTGCCACCTGATGAGGATAACGTGGAAGGACTCCCCTTTGTCTTCATTGCCGATGAAGCCTTCGCTCTGAGCAAGCACCTCATGAGGCCATTCCCCCAAAGAACCCTCACCCCGGAGAGGAGGGTTTTTAATTACCGGCTGGCCAGAGCTAGAAGAGTGGTTGAGAATGCGTTTGGAATTCTGGCCAGCCGGTTCCGCCTGTTTCAAACAGCCATTAATTTGGCGGAATACAAACTTAATTTTATAATTTTATCATGCTGCATTCTGCACAACTTTTTAAATAAGCATTCTGCCAATTATATAGGCACAGTTGGGCCTGAGGCCGGACAAATAGAAGCCAACCTTACAGGCCTGGATACTGTCCGTACTGGCTTGGCCCCCCAAAGTTCCCGTCAGGTTAGACAGCAATATGTTGATTATTTTATGGGTAGGGGGGCCATTGCAATGGGCCAGGATATATAATTTTTTGACAATAAAAAAAATATTGCTGAAATCTGGCATTATATTTATTGCTTGCCTTTCTTTTGGGCTGTCTCCTAGGTTATGGTCGAGCAGTTGTAGTGCCAACTGTATTAGAATTTTAAAAATGTCTAAATAAGCTCCATTGCCACTGTAAACAACTTTTTTACAATTATAACCAAACTGATACTGAGCCTTGAAATAACAAACCACACATTTGTTAAAATCCTATAAAAGGAGATGTTTTTATTAATGGTTGTTATGCATTCAGTTCTGCATTTAGTATAAAATGTTCATAGACAAAAATATAATGGTATCTTAATGATGTAGCAAAATATAATTATATTTTAATATTTCTACCTAATCCACAAAAAAATATTTTGGGCTTTAGGATTTTCGAAAACAGGCTTTTTTTTTTGAAAATCAAGTTTTTTTTTTTTTTAAAAAGCAAGTTTTTTTATTTTTTTTTGTTTATTAAAATCAATTTTTTAAATTTTTTGGGTTTTTTAACATTAATTATTTTTTATTTTTTTGGTGTTTTAAAATCAATTTTTTTTTTTTTTGGTGTTTTTTAAAATCAATTTTTTTTTTTTTGGTGTTTTTTAAAATCAATTTTTTTTTTTTGTGTTTTTTTAAATCAATTTTTTTTTTTTTTTGGTGTTTTTTAAAATCAAATTTTTTTTTTTTTGGTGTTTTTTTAAATCAATTTTTTTTTTTTTTTGGTGTTTTTTAAAATCAATTTTTTTTTTTTTGGTGTTTTTTTAAATCAATTTTTTTTTTTTTTTTTTTTTTAAAATCAATTTTTTTTTTTTTGGTGTTTTTTAAAATCAATTTTTTTTTTTTTTTTGGTGTTTTTTAAAATCAATTTTTTTTTTTTTGGTGTTTTTTAAAATCAATTTTTTTTTTTTTTTGGTGTTTTTTAAAATCAATTTTTTTTTTTTTGGTGTTTTTTTAAATCAATTTTTTTTTTTTTTTTTTTTTTAAAATCAATTTTTTTTTTTTTGGTGTTTTTTATATATATATAGATATTTATATTTATATATATATATATATATATATATATATATATATATATATATATATATATATATATATATATATATATAAATATATATATATATAGATATGGATATGTAACGAGGTTTCTTCAAAGATCGTTTAAAACGATGAACAAAAATCGTATAGGAAGGAAAAGCACATGGAGCAGTATACAAGGTAATAAACACAAGAGAAAAACACGACAAGTACTTACTTTTTTTAATAACTTTCCGGATACGTCGGTATTGATCCGGCTCCCTGAGTTTCAGGTCAGACCATCTTTTGCGCAATTGATCTTTGGAGCGCTGGACCCCAAATGATGCCTGCAAAGTCTCCACGACCTTCGCCATTATTTTGGCCTTGCGCAAATTTGGCCGTGCGTACGGCCCATAATTGCCATCATAGTCGTCTTTGCGAAGAATGGCCACCATCTCCACCATCTCTTTGAAACTCATATTAGAGGCCTTAAATCTAGGCCTCATAGATTTGGTTGACGTTCCAGACGTTCCAGCCTGCGGGCTGTCTCCACTACCTGAGGTCGTCAACATTTCAGGTGTCTCCGCCATTCTTTAACTCCACTACGCGCCGTAACAAAAAAGGGGCGGAGAACATGAGTTCATTTCGAACGTCAGGGGCGGGCGACGCAGGCGGAGTTTCACACATGCGTAGTGTATAAAGGAGGGCCTTTCGCGCGTGTCGTACGTACGTTCTGTGCGTCAAATTAGGGGGCGGAGAACATGAGTTCATTTCGAACGTCAGGGGCGGGCGACGCAGGCGGAGTTTCACACATGCGTAGTGTATAAAGGAGGGCCTTTCGCGCGTGTCGTACGTACGTTCTGTGCGTCAAATTAGGGGGCGGAGAACATGAGTTCATTTCGAACGTCAGGGGCGGGCGACGCAGGCGGAGTTTCACACATGCGTAGTGTATAAAGGAGGGCCTTTCGCGCGTGTCGTACGTACGTTCTGTGCGTAGGTGATAGTGGACCAGGACGTTCCAAAACGAAGGTAATTTGAGATATATATATTTTTTTGGGGGGGGTTTATGGTCATGACTTTGTAGCAAGCGGCCTATATGGCTTGATAGATTGATGAGGCCTACATAGGGAGAAGATGATGAGGGGTTAGCAGAAACATATAATAAGTTTTTTTGGTCTTGTGACTTTCTCTTTTCCAGATATAATGAATCCCCTATTGAAGGATCCAGAGTTCCTTACTTCTTTTATTTCAAAGTATCGAGAGATGAGGAATTTGTGGGAGGTGAAACACCCTCAGTATTATGCCAAGCATGTGAGGAAGTCAACGCTGGAGAGACTTCTGTCCTTTGTCCAGGAGACCATCCCGGGAGCAACAATGGAGACAGTGCTCAAGAAAATTGGGGTCTTGAGGAACATGTATAAAAGGGAGCATAGGAAGATCCAGGAATCAAGGAGATCAGGAGCATCAGCAGATGATGTTTATGTACCCAGGCTGTGGTACTACAATCAACTCCGTTTTCTTGATGACCAGAATGAAGCCAGGGCATCACTTTCAACCCTTCCCTCCACCCTTCCCTCCACCCTTCCCTCCACCCTTCCCTCCACCCCAGCAGAGGCTGATGAGGAGCAAGCTGGGTCTTCCATCCTGGATGAACCGGATATGACCATCTGGAGTCAGGTAAATTATTTTAACAAATATTTACTGTACTAATATTAATGATGTTAACTGGATGTTATAATTGTCTCAAATAATTTAGCACTCCAAATTGTGTATACATATCAAATGATAGTAGTGACTAAATATGTTTGGCACCTGCTTGAAATAATTAGGGTGTCTGATTAGACTCTTTTATTAAAGAGATGTATTCACATTGAATTTGCTAGTCATGAGAAGCAAACTGTGTGTCATTGATGAACCCAAAAAAAGAAACTAAAACTATTGTCCTTTTTTTATACACAGGATGAGTCCATCCAGGAGGAATGTGGGGAAAGTGGCAGGCAGGAGGAGACCGGGCCCATGGACAGCCTGGAGGAGGCCGGATTCACCATCATCCTGGAGGAGGCTGGGCCCAGTGTCAGGCAGGAGGTGGCTGCTCCCAGTGAGGTGGCTGGGCCAAGTGAGGTGGCTGGGCCAAGTGAGGTGGCTGGGCCAAGTGAGGTGGCTGGGCCCAGTAGGAGCCTCACCCAATCCCAAGTGCCTCCCCTCCACCTTCCCAAAAAAAGGGCCAAGAAGGGGATGGTCACACAGGACGCGTCCCTGCGCCTCATGCAACAGGCCACCCGTTTTTTAACAAGCCCCCCCGAAGCGGAAGAAGCCTATGGCTGCTACTTAGCCAGCAGGCTTCTTCAGATGGATTGGGAGCAGCGCCTCATTTGTGAGCGCCTATTTGGGGAAACAATCCATAAGGGGCTGCAGGGCACGCTAACCAAAAACACCCAACTACATGAGGCAGCCCCCCCCCTCCTCCTCCTCCTCCTCCTCCTCCTGCCACAACTGAAACACCAGAGCCACAGCCTCAAAAGAAGGCTACAGGGAAGGCTACAGGGAAGGCTGCAGGGAAGGCTGCAGGGAAGGCTGCAGGGCAGCGTGGAGGAAAGGCTGCAGGGAAGAGAAGAAAGTGATGACCTGGGTTCAGTCTGGTCTGACAGAAGACGCAGGCTGTTGTAGGACCACAGTCTGGGGACATCTAGATCATCTGCTGGTGCTGTTGATCTCTGGGATTCTTGGACCAGATTGTGCTCCCTCTTATATGGACTCCTCAAGATCCCAATTTTCTTGTACACCGACTTTTTCCAGCGTTGACTTCCTCTTTATTTTATTTTGACCATGAATAAATGGATCTTTTTTGAGTTTAGCAAAAGACTTTTATGTGTTTTCTTTTAAATCATTGATTTTACACACAATGTTAAATTAACAAGGGACAACAATCTCATTGAGTTTTAAAAAAACACAACAAAAATACATTACTAATGTTAAGAATGTTCAAGTGGTAAGTCTTGAAAAAAAAAAATATACATAAACAAAAACGGTGCTTTGGGTTAACTTTATCTAAAAATTAAAAAATAATCACTAGAAAAAAAATAAAAAAGAATAATGGGTTCTTTGTGGTAACTTTACAAACCTAAAAAAAAAAAAAAAAAAAAAGGGAAAAAGTATTATTAGTATGGAAACATTGTTTATAAAAAGCATACTATATCATTCATGAGATCAAAGAGAAAAAGAATTCAGAAATCAGTTTGGGAGAACTCTGATTATGAACAGCAAAACACCTTCGTTCTTTAGAGCATTCGTAAAGAAGAAATAAAATGCGCTGCATTCAACGATCACAGATTTTGCAGCGTGATGAATGTGCTACCTACAATACGAACACTAGTTTTACTAGACCGAGTGCTTCCGTTTAGTTTTTGCTGATGAGCATGCGTCGTTTTTTTGTCCGTAGGACTAGCATACAGACGAGCGGACTTCGGGGTCCGTCGTAGTTACGACGTAAAGATTTGAAGCATGTTTCAAATCTAAAGTACGTCGGATTTGAGGCTAAAAAAGTACGTTGAAAGTCCGAAGCAGCCCACACACGATCGGATTACCAGCCAGCTTTAGTCCGTCAGCGTCCGTTGGACTTTTGTAGACGAAAAGTCCGACCGTGTGTACGCGGCAAAAGAAATACTTTTTTTAGTTTAGAGTTAAGATGGTTCTATTTGTGCCTCTGCTAGGGGGAATCACTCTTTTTTGTCCTGGTGACCACTGCCATTAAGAAAGTGAGAGAAAATCATTTTTTTAAGTTCTTAAGTTCTATAAGAATAGAATGAGAAATGGCAACATTTGGTTCTGGTGATTTCCTCACTATCTTGTGTTTACAGACAGTGCCAGGACAAGGACAAACAGAGCCCAGGGCGAACATGCCGAGCTGCGCCCCCTGCCCCCCCCATGACCAATTATCTTAGACATACCTGATCATTACTGCATGTACAGAATGCATATAGAGTGCAGAGGTCAGGATTGGATAAATTGCAAAGTACAAGGATCAGGAGCAAAGATAATGTACAGTGTGCAGGAGTCAGGAGAGGAAAACATACAGAGTGCAGAGGTAAGGTGTATGTACAGTAATATACAATGTGCAGGAGTCAAGAGCGGTAGAGTGCAGAGACCAGGAGTATATACACCCTAGTACATAGCAATACCCCTATAAATTATATCAAATTTAGTGTATGTGTCATTATCAATATGACCAAGTGAATTATATATATCACATGAATATAGAGCCAAAATACCAGTGCTGCCAACAAAATTGTGAGGGGGTGAATCCCAGACTCCCGGTGCTGTAAGTAGAATACCAAAACATATATAACAACTCAATATTCAATTACATGTATGTAGGACCAAAATCCCTGTGCTGCAAAAACATTTTGTGACGGAGTTAAGACCACACTCCTGGTGCTGTAAATAAAAAAATGAATGTAATGTGAATAACTCCCAAATAATATTCAAATAACTCTAGTCAAATTCTTATGGTTCATTTGCACACAATTTGGTGTTGGAGTTACTACCAAAATTAGAGAGAAACCCTGCGAGCCACAAGGATCTAATGCCTAGAGAATAAAACCACCTAGCTGCCTACGTAGTCCACGTCTCATATACTGTGCACCAATGTGGAAAAAGAAAATACGCTGCCCTAAGGTGTAAATGATAACCAAATGTATAAAATATAATACATGTATTATTAAACCATAAAATATAGTGAGCTAAAAAACCACAAAAAATAGTGCTAATGTACCAGTGCAATATAGAAAATATGTAAATCTATATCAAATATAAGTATACATAAAAAATACATAATAAAGTGCAATGTGCATATATAACACAGTATATATATCTTTAGCGTAATATGCAATAAGTGCCCAGTGCCACACAGTATATGTGATATACAATCAAAAAACAATATTGAAAGTGATCCGTGAATCCAGTATTAAATCACATAGGTGTATTAAATAATTGTCCATAAATGAAAATCCAGCATGCTCCAAATGATCTCAGTGCTATAAAACCATGCTCCAGTGTCATCCAGTGACCCCCCAGGAATACCGCTCACCTCAGAGCGTGTGACTCAGCTGTGAAACGAATGCCCCGTACACATGGTCGGACATTGATCGGACATTCCGACAACAAAATCCTAGGATTTTTTCCGACGGATGTTGGCTCAAACTTGTTTTGCGTACACACGGTCGCACAAAGTTGTCGGAATTTCCGATCGCCAAGAATGCGGTGACGTCAACCACGTACGACAAGACTAGAAAAGGCCAGTTCAGAACCAAGCGCGACACCCTTTGGGCTCCTTTTGCTAATCTCGTGTTAGTAAAAGTTTGGTGAGAGACGATTCGCGCTTTTTCAGACTCGTGGCGTTCAGATCGTTTTCTGTGGTTCAGTTTGTGCTTGTGGGTTTGTATCTGCTCTTCAGTGCGTGCAAGCAAGTTGCGTGTGACTTTCATTAGTCATTGTGTTCTTGTTCGTTCGTTGCTGTTTTCAGGTCACTCTTCACAGGCCTTGCTGTTCTTCAGTGCGTTCTGTTACTTCATTCTGAGCAGCCGACTGTTTTCTAGCCATGTTGCGTATACATACTCTCTGTCGAGTTTGTGGTGTGCGGGGGCTTGTTGTTGGGGTCTTGACCTTGACACAAGTCCAGTCCATGAACAGGGTGGGGAGGAGTTCATGGACCAAGAATTGGTTGCTTCAGCGTGACCAGTTCTGTCATATGCCTTTGCTCCGTGAGATCCGTGAGAATAATCCTGATGATTTCAGGAACTTTCTCCGGAAGACGGACCCTGTTTTTCACCGTTTGTTGGCTTTGCTGACCCCCTATATTAGCAGGCAGGATACCTGCATGAGGCAAGCCATCACTGCGGAGCAGAGGTTAGTCGCCACCCTGCGGTACTTGGAGACGGGGAGAAGCCTGCAGGACCTCAAGTTCTCGACAGGCATCTCCCCCCCCAGGCTCTGGGTATCATTATCCTAGAGACCTGTTCTGCCATCATCCAGGTCCTGCAGAAGGAGTATATGAAGGTAAGATGTATCCTTGAATATAACATTTTATTGTATTTAATGTTTGACAATTGTATTTCTTTCCTTATTCCCTAATTACCATGATTGTAATATGCTGTGAATATCCCCTTTGTCCTCATTCATGCTGGATTTTTATGTAATTATTTTTGTTGTCCTTCATACATATTTGCCTTCACTTACCTCCCCAGCATGCTCTCCTGGCCCTATATTCACCTCATGTAGTCACTTAACAATGTATTTTATAAGCTCCATAGTAGTTCTTTAACCCAAACACCCCCTAAAATGTTATTAAAATTGATTTGTGCTTTAAATTCAGGCAGAGTGCCAGAGGCTTTTTCTTGGGGTGTCCCCAAATCATTTTTAACCCTCCCTCCCCCCAACTGCTAAGTCAGCTGATAACAATTCTCTATCTATCCTCAATCATCTATCTGCTGACTTTGCCAAACCCATACACACTATACCCATCTCTTTTGTGGTCAGATTTATGGATGAATTCCCCAAAGCATGTAGTGCAAGGGCCTGCCTGTATAATTTCAAATGGTACTGTTTAAAGTTTTTGTATTCTAGTATTATTTTGATAGGTAATAGCAGAATGTCCAAATGTGCTCAAATGTGTACAATGTGTATTTATATCTTTGTATTATGACACTTCTTACCTGTCCAGTGGGCAGCCAATAGTGTAACTAAGGAGGGGCTGTTCAAAGTAATACACATTATTTAGGCATTCATCTCTCAATGAAGTTGAGAGGGTTACCTATCCAAGAGTCCCCCCCTATAATGTTAGAAATGGCCCAGGAGTAGGGATGAGCTTCGTGTTCAAGTCGAACCCATGTTCGACTCGAACATCGCCTGTTCGGTCGTTCGCCGAATTGCGAACGATATGGGTCGCTCGCGCCAAATTCGTGTGGCGCGTCACGGCCCATAATTCACTGCGGCATCGCAGTGCATTGCTTGCTGATGATTGGCCAAGCATGCACTATGACCCGCATGCTTGGCCAATCACAGCACGCCTTAACAGAGAGCCGTAATTGGCCAAAGCCAAGGAGGCTTTGGCCAATTATGGCTCAGGGGATTTAGTACACGCCCCACACTATATAAGGCCGCCTGCACGGCGGCCCTGTGCAGTGTGTTCCGGTGTGCTGAGAAATAGAGAGAGAGAGAGACAGTGTCATTTCATTTGAGTTAGCTAGATTAGGCAGGACAGTCAGTCAGTTAGCTGCACTTAAAGTGTATTGTGTATATATATGCATCCCAGGTGTTGCATATATATATATATATATATATATATATATATATATATATATATATATATACTGTATTCAGTTTAGCTAGATCCGTTCCTGTTATCTTCTAGACTATTTACATTTAGTGTAGTGCGTCCTGCTCACAGTGTTCAGCTAGATCCGTTCCTGTTATCTTCCTACTGACAGGCAGGCTTGTCTTGTTACAGTATTTTGAAGAAAATTACTGGTGTTCGTTTGATCCTATTAGTACCACAGTCAGGCAGCTAGACTATTTACATTTAGTGCAGTGCATCCTGCTCACAGTGTTCAGCTAGATCCGTTCCTGTTATCTTCCTACTGACAGGCAGGCTTGTCTTGTTACAGTATATAAAGCTACCTGAAGAAAATTACTGGTGTTCTTTTGATACTATTAGTACCACAGTCAGGCAGCTAGACTATTTACATTTAGTGCAGTGCGTCCTGCTCACAGTGTTCTGCAAAACCTACAAGTTAGTGGGGTGCGTCCTGCTCACAGTGTTCAGCTAAACCTACAAGTTAGTGGGGTGCGTCCACCTCACAGTGTTCAGCTAAACCTACAAGCTAGTGGGGTGTGTCCTGCTCACAGTGTTCAGCTAGATCCGTTTCTGTTATCTTCTTACTGATAGGCAGGCTTGTCTTGTTACAGTAAATACAGCTACCTGAAGAAAATTGCTGGTGTTCTTTTGATCCTATAAGTACCACAGTCAGGCAGCTAGACTATTTACAGTTAGTGCAGTGCGTCCTGCTCACAGTGTTCAGCTAAAGCTACCTGTAGAAGGTTGGTGGTGTTCTCATACTACAGGCAGGCAGTTGATTTTGCTAGCTGCAGTATCAGTACATATATATATATATATATATATATATATATATATATATATATATATATATATATCCCAGCTTAGTGCAGCTACAGGCCATTAGTATGTCTGGAAGGCCAAGAAGGAGAGGCAGACAGTCACAAGCCACTAAGAGAGGGCAAGCAGGCTCTGTGTCTAGTGCTGGTCGTGGAGACGGTGCATCCTCATCAGCACGTGGCCATGGGACATGCTTGGCCTTTTTTTCGGCAGCTGGCCATGTTGAGCCGCAACATGCGGTAGACTTGGTCGAGTGGATGACCAAGCCGTCCTCATCCTCCTCATCCTCTCTCACCCATGCCCAGGGTACTTTGTCTGGCAAAGCAGCGGCCTCTTCCCTTGGCTCAATGTCATCAGTGACTCCTTCCCTAGCCCCACCATGTCCTCCTGAGGAGTCCCTCGAACTGTTTGACCACAGTGTTGGGTACATGCTCAAGGAGGATGCCCAGCGTTTGGAAGGCTCTGATAATGATACTGAGCTTGATGAAGGCAGTAACATGAGCTCGGACAGAGGGGGTGCCCAAGACGGACAGCAATCTGGCAGTCATGCTCCCCCTGCTGCAGCATACTGCCAGGTTTGCTCCAGTGATGAGGAGGGAGGGGATGATGAGGTCACTGACTCAACATGGGTGCCTGATAGGAGAGGGAAGGAGGAGGAGGAGGCACATCACCAACAAGGTAGGATGCCCTCCAGGGGCCAGCCTAAGGGCAGCACATTGACTGCATCACACCCCAAAGCTCCACATGTGCAGGGCGCTGCAGTCTCTGTGCGTTATTCAAAAAGTTCTTTGGTGTGGGCCTTTTTTGAGATGAGTGCATCAGATCGCACCGCTGCTATTTGCAACATATGTCTCAAGCGTATCTCACGTGGCCAAAACATCTCCCGCTTGGGTACCACATGCTTGACCAGACATATGTTGACCTGCCATGCAGTTCGTTGGCAAGCGTATCTAAAAGACCCACACCAAAGAACAAAAAGAACCTCTCCTTGCTCCTCATCAGCTGAGATTTCCAACCCCACTAGACCTTCAGTCCTCTCTGAGACCTGCACTGAGAGGAATGAAGGTGTAGAATTAGGTGTGTCACAGCCAAGTACTTGTGGGCAATCTGCTTTTGGTACACCGACGTCAGATTGTACCAGGCAAATTTCCCTGCCCCAGCTGCTGCACCGCCGAAAGAAGTTTGCTCCCAGCCATCCACATGCCCAGCGGTTGAATGCTAGCTTGGCAAAATTGCTGGCACTTCAACTGCTGCCTTTTCAGTTGGTAGACTCTGCCCCCTTCCGTGAGTTTGTGGAATGTGCGGTTCCTCAGTGGCAGGTACCCAAACGCCACTTTTTCTCACGGAAGGTGATTCCGGCTCTCTACCAGCATGTGGAAGGCAATGTCCATACCTCGCTGGACAGGGCGGTCAGCAGTAAGGTACATATTACCGCCGACTCATGGTCCAGCAGGCATGGACAGGGACGTTACCTAAGTTTCACGGCGCATTGGGTGACTCTGCTGGCAGCTGGGAAGGATGCAGGACAAGGTGCAGTAGTGTTGGAGGTTGTTCCGCCACCACGCCTCCAAAATGCTAATGATTGTGACACACCTCTCTCCTCCACCCCCTCCTCTTCTTCTTCCTCCATGGCCTCTTCCTTGGAACCAGCGGTGCTCCGTAGTCGTTCAAGGGGCTACGCAAGTACGCAGGCCAAAAGATGCCATGCGGTGCTTGAGCTGGTGTGCTTGGGGGACAGGAGCCACACTGGGGCAGAGGTTCTGTCAGCTCTGCAGGGGCAGGTTCAGAGGTGGTTGACGCCACGCCAACTTAAGGCAGTGGTTTGCGACAATGGCACCAACCTCCTCTCTGCCCTCCGACAGGGACAAATGACCCATGTGCCCTGTTTGGCTCATGTCCTTAACTTGGTGCAGCGGGCAGGTACCCGGGCTTACAGGATGTCCTGATGCAGGCCAGGAAAGTCTGTGTGCATTTCCGCCGGTCATATAATGCCAGTGCTCGGCTGACGGACCTCCAAAAGGAGTTTAACCTGCCCAAGAACCGCCTAATCTGTGACATGCCCACCAGGTGGAACTCAACGTTGGCCATGCTGCAGCGGCTGCACACGCAGCAGAGGGCCATCAATGAGTACCTGTGCGACTATGGCACCAGGGCAGGGTCAGGGGAGCTTGGTTTTTTTTCCCCACGCCAGTGGGCCATGATCAGGGATGCATGCACTGTCCTGTCACCATTTGAGGAGGCCACGAGGATGGTGAGCAGTGACAGTGCATGCATCAGTGACACTGTCCCCCTTGTCCACCTGTTGGAGCACACGCTGCGTGGAATAATGGACAGGGCACTTGAGGCAAAACAGAGGCAGAAAGAGGAGGACTTCCTTAGCTCTCAAAGCCCCCTTTATCCAGACAGTGTTCCTGTGTGCCCGCCGATCACACAGGAAGAGGACGAGGAGGAGGAGGAGAAGGAGGAAGATTGTGTCAGTATGGAGGTGGAGCCTGGCACTCAGCATCAGCAACAGTCTTTAAGGGATCAGTCCCAAGAAACACATGGACTTTTACGTGGCTGGGAGGAGGTGGCTGCGGACCATGTCATCCTTAGTGACCCAGAGGACTCCGGACCAAATGCCTCAGCAAACCTACGCTGCATGGCCTCCCTGATCCTGCAAAGCCTGCGTAAGGATCCTCGTATTCGTGGTATCAAGGAGAAGGACCAATACTGGCTGGCAACCCTCCTTGATCCACGTTACAAGGGTAAGGTTGCGGACCTTATCTTGCCATCGCAGAGGGAGCAGAGGATGGTGTGGTGGCCCCACACCTTTCCTTATTTTAATTTGGGTGCGGGGTTCCCCTTAATATCCATACAAGACCCAAAGGGCCTGGTAATGGACTGGGGGGTACCCATGCCGTTTGTCTCACTGATTTTCATCCATATTGCCAGGACCCGACATTACATTAAACCCGCAAGCAGTTTTAAATTAGATTTTTCCTTTAAAAATGACATTTGCTGCAGGGACTGTTCTAAACACGGGAAACACGCGTCACTTTACAGGCATACTATAGACACCCCTCAGGTACGATATTTAAAGGAATATTTCACTTTTTTTTTTCACTTAAAGCATTATTAAAATCACTGCTCCCGAAAAAACGGCCGTTTTTAAAAGTTTTTTTTGCATTGATACATGTCCCCTGGGGTAGGACCCGGGTCCCCAAACCCTTTTTAGGACAATACCATGCAAACTAGCCTTTAAAATGAGCACTTTTGATTTCAAACGTTCGAGTCCCATAGACGTCAATGGGGTTCTAACTTTCGTGCGAACTTTCGGTCCGTTCGCAGGTTCTGGTGCGAACCGAACCGGGGGGTGTTCGGCTCATCCCTACCCACCACCACCAAAGGCCCAATTTTTCTGCCCTTGTTCAACAGGGGCATGTAATTACAATTCTTGATCTAATATTTCACAGCAGGGCCCATTTCTGCACCCACCAAGAGCGAGTGAGGACTTAGTGTTGTGGCACCAGCACCACCACCACCACCACCAAAGGCCCAATTTTTCTGCCCTTGTTCAAAAGGGGCATGTAATTACAATTCTTGATCTAATATTTCACAGCAGGGCTCTGTGAGGGCTTACAGTGTTGTGGCCACAGCAACACCTAAGGCCCAAATTTCTGCTGAGTATATAGGGCAGGCCCCTACTTTCAAACATCTAACTTACAAACGACTCCTACTTGCAAATGAAAGGAGACAACAGGAAGTGAGATGAAATCTACCCCTAGGAAGGGAAATTCTCTCCTGTAAGAGTTAATATGGGAAAAACATTTCTCCTTTCCACTGATGCTTTCCAATCCTTGTTCCACAAAAAAACCCAAATTTTCAAAAAACATTTTTCATTGGGACAAAAAGTGAGGTGAAATCTTCTGAAGAGGAGGAAAGACAGCAAAACAAATGTCACAGGGGTGATAACCCTTCCCTATGTTTTCCAAAAAGCTTAAAAAAGATTTTTTGGCTGGAGCTAAACACGTTAAAAATGTACCCGTTAAAAATTACAAACAGATTCTACTTAACAACAAACCTACAGTCCCTGTCTTGTTTGCACCGCCTGTATACTGCTGTTCAGAGTATATAGGGCCTGGTGGCCCCACACCTTTCCTTATTTTAATTTGGGTGCGGGGTTCCCCTTAATATCCATACAAGACCCAAAGGGCCTGGTAATGGACTGGGGGGTACCCATGCCGTTTGTCTCACTGATTTTCATCCATATTGCCAGGACCCGACATTACATTAAACCCGCAAGCAGTTTTAAATGAGATTTTTTCCTTTAAAAATGACATTTTGTGCAGGGACTGTTCTAAACACGGAAAACATGCGCCACTTTACAGGCATACTATAGACACACCCCAGTTATGATATTTAAAGGAATATTTCACTTTTTTTTACTTTAAGCATCATTAAAATCACTGCTCCCGAAAAAACAGCCTTTTTTTAAAAGTTTTTTTTGCATTGATACATGTCCCCTGGGGTAGGACCCAGGTCCCCAAACCCTTTTTAGACAATACCATGCAAATTAGCCTTTAAAATGAGCACTTTTGATTTTGAACATTCAAGTCCCATAGACGTCAATGGGGTTCTAAAGTTCGTGCGAATTTTCGGTCCGTTCGCAGGTTCTGGTGCGAACCGAACCGGGGGTGTTCAGCTCATCCCTACTCCTGACCCCTGCTTTCTGTGCATTACCTACTCATATTCCCTGCATTCTGTACATGGCATACTCATGTCCCCTGCATTCTATTACACACTCCTGTCCCCTGCATCCTGTGCATTTATACTCCTGTCTCCGGCATTCTGTACATTACATACTCCTGTCCCCTGCATTCTGTACATTACATACTCCTGACCCCTGCATTCTGTACATTACATACTCCTGTCCCCTGCATTCTGTGCTATATGTACTCCTGGACCATTCTCTCTGTGTAGGTCATGTACTCCTAAATTCAGCACTGACTACAGCCCTCACAGTGCATTACATTCCCCTGATTCTTGAACACATTGAATTACACACCCTGGACCCCTGCAGTCAACATTTTGTATCCTAAACCCAACACTGACTGCACACTCCACAACCCCTGTGCTCTACTTTACACACTCCTGCACTAGATACACAATACTGTACATTATATACTGCTCACCAAAGTCTTCATTGTCTCAACAGTTGCTGGTTGCTATGCAGTCCCTGACTACTTTAATGAAGTTCTTCTTTAACCACTTTCCAATCTGCTCACGCAGATATACTGCGGCAGGTAGGCTCTCCTGCGCAAACTGACGTACCTGTATGTCAGTCCGTAAAAGCAGGATAGCGGGCATGCGTGCTGCTGCGGGAGAGTGCCAGGGGGTCTTGCGGACTTAATGTCCGCTGGCAGCCCGCGATCTCTGCGAGGAGAGGCAGAACAGGGAACTGCCAATGTAAACACGGAATTTCACCTTTCTGCCTAGTAACACGACAGGGATCTACTCTTCCCAGTGATCAGGAACAGTGATCTCTGTCATGTTTCAGTAAGCCAATTTCCCCAAGAGTTAGAATATGCTGAGGAAACACACTTAACCTCTTGATAGCCTCCTATTGTTAATCCCTTCCCTGCCAGTGTAATTTTTACATTCATCAGTACATTTTTATAACACTGATCAATGTAATAATGTCACTGGTCCCCCAAAAGTGTCATTTGGGGTCAGATTTGTCTGCCACAATGTCGCAGTCCCACTAAAAATCACAGATTGTCGCCATTACCAGTAAAAAAAAAAAAGTCCCTAAATCTATCCCACAGTTTGCAGACACGATAACTTTGCACAAATCAATCAATAGATGACGATTGCATTTTTTTTTTTACCAAAAATATGTAGAAGAATATATATATCGACCTAAACTGATGACAAAATTAGTTTTTTTATATTTTTTTTGGATATGTATTATAGCAGAAAGTTAAAAAAAAATACATTTTTTCAAAATTGATGGGCTTTTTGTGTTTATAGCGCAAAAAATTAAAAACCGCAGAGGTGATCAAATACCACCAAAAGAAAGCTCTATTTGTGGGAGAAAAAGGACATCCATTTTGTTTGGGTACAGCGTTGCACGACCGCGCAATTGCCAGTTAAAGTGATGCAGTGCCGTATCGCAAAAAATGCTCTGGTCATTAAGTGGGAAAATCCTTCCGGGGATGAAGTGGTTAAGGTAGGCTGGGAAAGAGCAATCAAAGCATATTTTAAAAGGTACAAGGAAACCTGAGTTTTGTTTAACCACACCCTTAAGCCCCTCCCATTGCTAAGTGCTTGGCCATGCCAACATTGTACTGCAGCACGTGGTTGGCTGCACGCGCAGGAGAACTTTTCCTTCTTCCAATGTCCCTCATTCTGAAGTTCAAATGTTGGAAGGTATGGAAAAACCCCTGTGTTGCTTTCCAACTCAGTTGGTGACTTGATAGCTCTATATTGGAGATAACTGCAACTGCCTCCTTTAGGTTCATAAGTAGCACTCCATGGCAGCCAGTGCCTTCTCATAAGTAAAAGAGAAACCCTGGAGGATAGAGCATGTGCCAGGAAGTGCCTCATATATTTAATACCCCTCCCAGCATGCTGATTGTCCAGGTATTGAACATACTTAGCACAAAATGTTACCTCAAGCACTCTCTGTTGGAGCAAGCTCAACACGGCATGTGACTGAGATAATACACGTCATGCTTATTATAGAACACTAGCCGGCACACAGCTAAACAGACTAAAAAATGTAATGTAAAGCAACCAATTTTGTAAATGTACTGAGAATATCAGTTGTTGAACATAAATAGGAGCAAGTAGCCCAGTTGTTTTTTAGTTTGCAAAAACCTCATGAATAAAATGTGATTTTTAAGCTTATATGTATTTGGCTTTACATTTTTGAACTTAGGGTGTTTTTCAATTTAAAATGTTAGTCACATATTGCTTTTTGTTTAGGAACTTTATTTCCAATTTATTTTAAGCACTTATTCCTTACACAAAACATTTAGTGGTGTACAGAATAGTATTTGATTTAAGACACCTAATTGCCTAGCCTGTAATCATCAGCTTCTTAGCAGGTATTCTAATCAGAGTTGGTTTATATGCAATTTTATTTTACAAGTCTTTCTATGGTCAGAAAGTAACAAGAACGTGACATGGCATTAAAATGTGGGGTTATTTAGAACTATGAAACACAAATTAACCTTTCATGTATTGTTATACAATTAATTTTGCAATGTATTAACTTCTTTGAAAATGAAGAACACATTGCTAAGGTTAATGTTTTCCAACTTGAATACTGAATGTTAAAGAGCAATGCTTGTTGGAATGCATATAAGAATAACCAATGTTATTGTGCCCCAAAAATAAAATAAAAAGTAATACACAAAAAAAGTCAAACAAAGCATGACTAGAGTCCATTGGACAATCCGACCGTGTGTAAGCTCCGGAGGACTTTTCCGGCAGACTTTTTCCCAAAAGTCTGCCGGACCTAGATTTGAAACATGTTTTAAATCTTTCCGTCGGACTCAGTTTCTGACAGAAAGTCCGCTCGTCTGTGTGCTGGTCCGACGGAAAGCCCGCTCGTCTGCATGCTGGTCCAACGAACCAGATATGACGCAAGGGCAGGGTATTGCATTTCGCGCTCGCTGCAATAGGAAAAACAATTTTTCCTATTGCGGCGAGCGCGGGGCATACCAGGCCCGTAGGTCTGGTATGGATTTTAAAGGAAACCCCCTACGCCGAAAAAACTGCGTGGGGTCCCCCCTAGAATCCATACCAGACCCCGATTCGAGCACGCAGCCCGGTCGGTCAGGAAAGGGGTGGGGACGAGCGAGCCCCCCCTCCTGAACCATACCAGGCCGCATGCCCTCAACATGGGGGGTGGGTGCTTTGGGGAAGGGGGCGCCCTGCGGGGCCCCCCCACCCCAAAGCACCTTGTCCCCATGTTGATGAGGACAAGGGCCTCTTCCTGACAACCCTTGCCGTTGTTTGCCGGGGTCTGCGGGTGGGGGGCTTATCGGAATCTGGGAGCCCCCTATAATAAGAGGGCCCCCAGATCCCGGCCCCCCCACCCTATGTGAATGAGTATGGGGTACATGGTACCCCTACCCATTCACCTATGGAAAAAGTGTCAATAATAAAACACACTACACAGGTTTTTAAAATAATTTGTTAAACAGCTCCGGGGGGTCTTCCTCCGGCTTCGGGGGTCTTCCTCCGGCTTCGGGGATCTTCTTCCGGCTTCGAGGGTCCCTCCGGTTCCTCTTCTCCCGGCGTCCGGTTGGTTCTTCTCCGCTCTCGCTTGCCTCTTCTCCCGGTGTTCCAGTTCTTCTGCCGGCTCCTCCGCTGTCTTCATGCCGCTCTTTTGCCAGCGGAGGTCCCGACTTCTGGGCTTCTTGTCTTCTTCCCTCTTCTCTTCTCCAGATGTTGACACGACGGTCTCTCCGGCTGGACTGCTCTCTGAGCACTCCGTTGTGACTTATATAGGCGGAGACCCCGCCCCCTTATGCCGTCACAGTCCCTGGGCATGCTGGGACTGTGAAGTTTTAGGGAGCATGGTCACCGGGTGATGTTAACCACGCCCCCTAAAACGTCACAGTCCCACCATGCCCAGGGACTGTGACGGCATAAGGGGGCGGGGTCTCCACATATATAAGTCACAACGGAACGCTCAGAGAGCAGTCCAGCTGGAGAGACCGTCGTGTCAACATCTGGAGAAGAGAAGAGGGAAGAAGACAAGAAGACAAGAAGCCAGAAGTCTGGACCTCCGCTGGCAAGAGAGCGGCATGAAGACAGCGGAGGAGCCGGCAGAAGAACTGGAACACCGGGAGAAGAGGCCAGAGAGAGCGGAGAAGAACCAACCAGACCCCGGGAGAAGAGGAACCAGAGGGACCCCCGAAGCCGGAAGAAGACCCCAGAAGCCGGAGGAAGACCCCCCGGGCTGTTTAATAAATTATTTTAAAAACCTGTGTAGTGTGTTTTATTATTGACACTTTTTCCCTAGGTGAATGGGTAGGGGTACCATGTACCCCATACTCATTCACATAGAGTGGGGGACCGGGATCTGGGGGCCCTCTTATAGGGGGCTCCTGGATTCCGATAAGCCCCCCCGCCCGCAGACCCCGACAACCAACGGCCAGGGTTGTCAGGAAGAGGCCCTTGTCCTCATCAACATGGGGACAAGGTGCTTTGGGGTGGGGGGGCCCTGTTGAGGGCATGCGGCCTGGTACAGTTCAGGAGGGGGGGCGCTCGCTCGTCCCCACCCCCTTTAATGACCGGCCGGGCTGTGTGCTCGGATCAGGGTATGGTATGGATATTGGGGGGGACCCCACGCCATTTTTTCAGCGTGGGGGCTTCCCTTTATAATCCATACCAGACCTAAGGGCCTGGTATGACCCGCGACAGGGCTCGCAAGGTGTCAATCTTGGCGATAAAAGCAGCAAGATTGACTTCCTGTTCTAGTCCCGTCGTACCAGAGTCACGTTCAAAATGAACGGACTTGTCCGTGTGTGGGCAAGTCTGTTCATTCTGAAAGTCCGCTGTAACTCCAGCGAAAGTCAGTCGGAAAGACGGGCGGACCTGGCCCGCCGGAAAGTCCGGTCATGTGTGTGGGCAAGTCAGTTCGTTTTTAAGTTCGGTGCACCTAGCGGACAAAGTCCGTCGGAAAGTCTGCCGGACCAAGTATGCCAGAAAGTCTGCTCGTGTGTACGCGGCATTAAACTTCTTATTTCAAGGCAACCCATGTGCAATGCTGAGTAGGAATGAGCTTCTAGTTCACCGCTTTCTGAATTTCAGGAAATTACCAGGATTCACAAGTTGTGGCCAAACTTTGCAGATTCACTTGCAAAAAGGAATGCCCTGTACACATGTCCGGTTTTGCCATCGGAATAAACTCCGAAGGTTTCTCTGACGGAATTCTGCTCAAGCGGTCTTGCCTACACATGGTATAAAGTAAATAATGATCAGCGCAGCTTGATGCTATATATGAAATATTAACAATAAGTGATAAATGTTGTGCAAAATCGCTAATTGTGATTATGCAAATTGCTAATGACGCTGTGCAAAATAACTGAAGCAACAGTAGCCCTATGTTCAGTGTAGATGAATACTAAAGTGCCTATGTTGTAACTGTGCAAAACCGCATAATGATGCTGTGTAGAAATCTCTAAAAAACAACAATAAACAGTGCTGAACAAACCAAGCTGAGTATGTGTACGTAGTGTTGTGAAAATGCAATAGTGATTCTGGGTATTAATATACTAATGTAAATGCATAGTATAAATTAACCACTTCAGCCCCGGAAGGTTTTACCCCCTTCCTGACCAGAGCACTTTTTACAATTTGGCACTGCGTCGCTTTAACTGCTAATTGCGCGGTCATGCAATGCTGTACCCAAACGAAATTTGCGTCCTTTTCTTCCCACAAATAGAGCTTTCTTTTGATGGTATTTGATCACCTCTGCCATTTTTATTTTTTGCGCTATACACGGAAAAAGACAGAAAATTTTGAAAAAAAATGATATTTTCTACTTTTTGTTCTGAAAAAAACCCAATAAACTCAATTTTAGTCAAACATTTAGGCCAAAATGTATTCGGCCACATGTCTTTGGTAAAAAAAATGTCAATAAGTGTATATTTATTGGTTTGCGCGAAAGCTATAGCGCCTACAAACTAGGGTACATTTTCTGGAATTTACACAGACTTTAATTTATGACTGCCTATGTCGTTTCTTGAGGTGCTAAAATGGCAGGGCAGTACAAAACCCCCACAAATGACCCCATTTTGGAAAGTAGACACCCCAAGGAAATTGCAGAGAGGCATGTTGAGCCCATTGAATATTAATTTTTTTTGTCCCAAGTGATTGAATAATGACAAAAAAAAAAAATTACAAAAAGTTGTCACTAAATGATATATTGCTCACACAGGCCATGGGCATATGTGGAATTGCACCCCAAAATACATTTAGCTGCTTCTCCTGAGTATGGAGATACCACATGTGTGGGACTTTTTGGGAGCCTAGCCGCGTACGGAGCCCCGAAAACCAATCACTGCCTTCGGGATTTCTAATGCCGCGTACACACGGTCGGACTTTTCATCTACAAAAGTCCAACGGACGCTGACGGACTAAAGCTGGCTGGTAATCCGATCGTGTGTGGGCTTCTCCGGACTTTCAACGTACTTTTTTAGACTCAAATCCGACGTACTTTAGATTTGAAACATGCTTCAAATCTTTACGTCGTAACTACGACGGACCCCGAAGTCCGCTCGTCTGTATGCTAGTCCTACGGACAAAAACCCACGCTAGGGCAGCTATTGGCTACTGGCTATCAACTTCCTTATTTTAGTCCGGTGTACGTCATCACGTACGAATCCGTCGGACTTTTGTGTGGTCGTGTGTAGGCAAGTCTGTTCGTTAGAAAGTCTGCCGTAAGTCCGCCGCAAGTCCGCCGAAAGTCCGCCGAAAGTCTGTCGGACAGGCTGTCGGACTTTTGTAGATGAAAAGTCCGACCGTGTGTACGCGGCATAAGGGAGTACATTTTTGATTTTACTCCTCACTACCTATCACAGTTTTGAAGGCCATAAAATGCCCAGATGGCATAAAACCCCCCCAAATGACCCCATTTTGGAAAGTAGACACCCCAAGCTATTTGCTGAGAGGCATGGTGAGTATTTTGCAGCTCTCATTTGTTTTTGAAAATAAAGAAAGACGAGAAATTTTTTTTTTTTTCTTTTTTCAAATTTCAAAACTTTGTGACAAAAAGTGAGGTCTGCAAAATACTCACTATACCTCTCAGCAAATAGCTTGGGGTGTCTACTTTCCAAAATGGGGTCATTTGGGGGGGGGGGGGTTTGCCACCTGGGCATTCCATGGCCTCCGAAACTGTGATAGACAGTGAAGAGTGAAATCAAAAATTTACGGCCTTAGAAAGCCTGAAGGCGGTGCTTGGTTTTCGGGGTCCCGTACGCGGCTAGGCTCCCAAAAAGTCTTACACATGTGGTATCCCCATACTCAGGAGAAGCAACAGAATGTATTTTGGGGTGTAATTTCACATATTCCCATGGCATTTTTTTTTTCACACAGTATTTGCGCAGCGATTTTTCAAACGCATTTTTTGGGGAAAAAACACACTTTTTTACATTTTAATGCACTAAAACACACTATATTGCCCAAATGTTTGATGAAATAAAAAAGATGATCTTAGGCCGAGTACATGGATACCAAACATGACATGCTTTAAAATTGCGCACAAACGTGCAGTGGCGACAAACTGAATACATTTTTAAAAGCCTTTAAAAGCCTTTACAGGTTATTACTTTAGATTTACAGAGGAGGTCTACTGCTAAAATTACTGCCCTCGATCTGACGTTCGCGGTGATACCTCACATGCATGGTGCAATTGCTGTTTACATTTGACGCCAGACCGACGCTTGCGTTCGCCTTAGCGCGAGAGTGGGGGGACAGGGGTGCTTTCTTTTTTTTTTTTTTTCTTTATTATTATTATTTTTTTTTATCTTATTTTTAAACTGTTCCTTTCATTTTTTTTAAAAAATCATTTTTATTGTTATCTCAGGGAATGTAAATATCCCCTATGATAGCAATAGGTAGTGACGGGTACTCTTTTTTGAAAAAATTGGGGTCTATTAGACCCTAGATTTCTCCTCTGCCCTCAAAGCATCTGACCACACCAAGATCGGTGTGATAAAATGCTTTCCCAATTTCCCAATGGCGCTGTTTACATTCGGCGAAATCTAAGTCATAAAATGCTCGTAGCTTCCGGTTTCTTAGGCCATAGAGATGTTTGGAGCCACTGTGGTCTCTGATCAGCTCTATGGTCAGCTGGCTGAATCACCGGCTGCATTTTCAGGTTCCCTGTTGAGACAGGAGAGCCAGAGAAAAAACACGGAAGACGTTGGGGGGGGGCATTCCCTCCCACTGCTTGTAAAAGCAGTCTAGAGGCTAATTAGCCACTAGGATTGCTTTTACATGAAAGCCTACCGCTGGCTGAAAAGAATGATACCAAGATGATACCTAAACCTGCAGGCATCATTCTGGTATAACCACTCAAAGTCGTGAATGGCGTACCTGAAGACAAAAAAATGGTTAACAATAAAGCACAGTAAACGGTAAAGTATAAAAAATTGCATACCTGAAAAGCAAACATGATAAAACATAATAACAATAAAACATTGCAGAATAGAATACAGTAAAAAAGAGCAGAACAATAGAGAGAATAGAGAGAGAGAGAGAACAATAAAACGACAACTATTTTTTTTTATTTTATATTTTTGTATGTGTTTTTTTTTTTACACTTTTTTTTGTAACTGTAACTTTTATAACTATAACCGGTTCCAGGTTCGGGTCCCTCAAAATGCGATGGCATCTTGGGAGACCCTGTGAAAGTGTGTCTAGTCTGTGCAATGCTGTACCCTACGCTAATACTCAACTAGTGAATGGTAGCGTTCAAAACATTCACCAATGCAAAGACCAGGATTGTCAGGACAGGAGGGACAATAATAGCGGGCGTCACGCCTATATCCGCGCTTGCTGCAGACACAACATCTTTTTTGGGGGGGTTCGTTGGGTAGGGGTACTCGGGAGGACATAAAGAAAATGCCTCTCATGCAGCTGACTGCATTTGGTTGGGGATGTGAATGGGGGAAGTACGGGCACTGCAGAAGCGGTGGGTTCCCAATTAGGATTGGCGAATGCAGCAGGAAGGGCATTATGGGCACGACGGGCCTGTGTTTGTCTTTTTGGTGGCAGCGGGACACTATTTGTGCTTGCCACCTCACCAGCTTGAACTGCACTTATGGGACTCGCCACGTCACCAAGTGTTACTGCAGTGCTGGTTTGACTTCGACCGGGGTGTACTAGGCCACTGGTGCTTGCCAGTTCACCAAAACGCTCCAAAAAAAACTGTTAGCGATCGCAGGGATCAGGCCTGACTCTGCGAAAGCTGCAGTTATGTGTTTAGTGTTTTGTAAGTGACAGTGATCGATCGATACTGCACTTGGGTGGGCTGGGCTGGGCCGGGCAGAGAGGCAAAACGCAGGTGCTAGCAGGTATCTGGGCTGATCCCGCTAACACTGCGTGTTTGGGAACCCTAAACTGCTGGGGACGCCAGTATAGATCTGATCGGATCAGATATTGATCCGTTCAGGTACTATACCACTAAGGGAGGTGTACGGTGTGTGCGTGGGTGTTAGCGGTACTGGCGCTAACTTGACGCTGCCTGGGGCTGGTGCTTGCCAGTTCACCAAAACGCTACCAAGAAAACTGTTAGCGATCGCAGGGATCAAGTCTGACTCTGAACGCTGCAGTTATGCGTTTAGTGTTTTGTAAGTGACAGTGATCGATCGATACTGCACTTGGGTGGGCTGGACTGGGCCGGGCGGAGGGGAAAAACGCAGGTGCTAGCAGGTATTTGGGCTGATCCCGCTAACACTGCGTTTTTGGGAACCCTAAACTGCTGGGGACGCTAGTATAGATCTGATCGGATCAGATATTGATCCGTACAGATACTATACCACTAAGGGAGGCGTATGCTGCGTGCGTGGGTGTTAGCGGTATACTGGCGCTAATCTGACGCTGCCTGGGGCGACGCATATCACCGCCGGGCGATAAGGGGGCTAAACCTTTATTCGGTAATAAACAGCGGGTGCCCTGACACTATAAAAAATAAACGAACTAACCAGCGTCACCCGTAACAGTTATACAGTGATCAATGGTGAAAGGGTTAACTAGGGGGCAATCAAGAGGTTAAAACATTTATTAGGTAGTATATGGGGGTCCCTGTTGCTATAAAACGCTGACGGCGAACCTAAATATTTACCTCACTAACTAGCGTCACCAGCGACACTAATACAGCGATCAGAAAAATGATCGCTTAGCAACACTGGTGACAGGGGGTGATCAAGGGGTTAAAACTTTATTAGGGGGGTTAGGGGGGTACCCTAGACCTACAGGGGGCTACCACTCACTGCCCTACCACTTCTAACTGTCACCTAGCAGTAATCAGAAAAAAAAAAAAAAATACTGCTTGGTGTCAGTTTGTGACAGGGGGGGTGATTGGGGGGGATCGGGGGGCGATCGGGGGGGGGTTTGGGGGTGTTTTGTGTGCCTGGCATGTTCTACTGTGTTTGTGTGTGTGTTTTGTGCACTTACATGTCTTCTCCCCTCGGCGCTGGAACGGAAACTGCCGAGCCGAGGAGAGATGACATCACATCCTCTGCCTGTGTGTACTATACACAGGCAGGGGATGTCTCTCATTGGCTGGGAGTGATCGCGAGGGGGGGGCCACGATCGGATGGCCTCCCCCTCATCACGGAACGCTCCCAGTCAAATGCCGACTGCCGCTGGCACCGGGGGGGGTCCGATCGGACCCCCCGCCCGCGGGAGGCAGATCACGTATGGGTACGTGATTCTGCCTGCCCGTGCCATTCTGCCGCAGTATATCTGCGTTAGGTGGTCGGCAAGTGGTTAAAGTGCCAATAGCCCTATGTTCAGTGTACATAAACATAGAATGACTATGTTGCAACTGTGCAAAACCGCATGATGCTGCTATGATAAATCGCTGAGTATATGCTAATCGGATAAGTTGCAGCTAGATCCAAAGTGTATAAATGAACTTAAATGGTATAAAGTAAATGATAATCAGCACAGTTTGATGATATATATGGAATATTTAACAATACGCGATAAATGGTGTACAAAATCGCTAATTGCGATTAGGTAAATTAATAATGATGCTGTGCAAAATAACTGAAGCAACAGTTGCCCTATGTTCAATGTAGATGAATACTAAAGTGCTTTTGTTGTAACTGTGCACGTACACAGTTAAAAAAAATAAAAAAATCGCTGAAACCAACAAAACAGTGCTGAACAAACCAATAGCCCTATGTTTAGTGTACATAGAAATTGAATGACTATGTTGCAACTGATGCATGATGCTGCTGATGTAAAAATCGCTGAAAGCAACAAAATGCAGTGCTAAATAAAACAGAGTGCGTGCGCTAAGCGCTGTGCAAATGCAAGGATGATCCTAGATATAAATGCCTTAATTCCAGTGTAACCACAAAATATGTAAATAAATAATGATGTATAATACCAATAAAATTCCCAATATCACACAGTTACCGCAATACAGATGCAAAAGTTCACTTAATGAAAATGATAATGAATAATCAGGAATCAGTCTGTCACATGCCTGTGATTTTAGGTAAAAAAAAAATGGGTTTAATTTAAAAAAAAATAGTTTCATTTAAAAAAAAATATATAAAATATATAAAGTATCAAGTAGTTAGAAAAGGGTTGGGTATATAGGGTAGTAAAGGAGTGGTTAACTTGAAGATAATCTCTAAGAAAATCATGTAATGTTGTACAAGCAAAAAAGTATTTTTCTATGCCCTTTTTCTGTTATCCCACTGCCTTTTGCTCTTTACAAAGGTCAGCAATTACCCACTCTGCTGGAGCTGAAAAAAATATGTATTCCCTTCCCTTTTATAAAGTTATAATAACTGTAACTCACATGAGTACATCATCATTTGGTGTATGCCATCACCGTCTGCTTTCAGTACATGTATGTTGAATGTACTGTATATAAACAAAAAGAGAAGAAAAGAAAGGGAGGAGAAGAGGGGTTGGGAAAAAGTAAATAAAACAAACATATTTTGATTAAGTGACTAATTTGTATAGCTGCCTGCAGGGCTGGTACAAGGGGGGCAGAAGGGGAAGAAGCCCTGGGAAGCACAATTTAGTGGAGGAAAGGGGGTACAGATGTGCCAGCAGTGTGTTTCTAAACCCTTGCTGCACAACAAGTACACTGTGACTGATTACCGCCCACCGGGATACAATACTACAATACTGAGTCAGAGCTGTCTGCTCCTGCACCCTGCACCCGGCACAAGCATAGGACCGGTCCTTCACTACCCTGTCAGACAGAGCCATGGAGTAATCTCCGTCCGTCAGGCATTTCCTAGTCCCAGTGAGGCATGACATCACTGAGAGGCTGGTTGGGAGGCGGGATGGGAGAGGACCATTGAGTGCTGCCGGGAGGAGCAGTGAGTGCGAACTAGAGGAGGAACCAATCAGGCAGCATATCAAACAAGTAAGCAGATGGGCATCTGCAGATGAACGCTGAGGGAGGGGGGTAGGGGCTAAGGTGAGGTTACTTAATTACCAATGGTATTTATGTAATATGCAGCATGAATGGGGTTAATGTACTGCCACTGGTCACTGATGCAATACTGACCAGTGTCAGTTAATAAACCCCTTTGTGCTGCATTAGTGGCACCAGTATCAGTGTTAATTAACCCCTTTATGATGCAGCATGAAGGGTTTTATAAACACTGATACTGGTGCTACTAATGCAGCACAAAAGGGTTAATTAACTGCCACTTGTCACTAATGCATTAGCATCAGCTGTGCCCAATCACAGGTCAGAGTCCTCTGTTGGTAATCAACACAGAGCTCAGTACAGAGGGAATGATTGCATTGTTTCTTTTCCCTGTAAGGCAGAGAAAATAAACAAGTCAATCTGTGTTAAGAATCAGCACACAGAACACACATTGCACATTGCTTGCCATCTTCGCCTGGGCACCGGATGACCTTGTCCAGGCACTGGCTGCCTGTGAACATGCTCTTCTTGACTGTTTAGAAAATCATCAGCTCCTTTATGTTTAACCACGTCAGTCCTGGAAGGTTTCACCCACTCCCTGACCAGGCCATTTTTTGCAATACAGCACTGCATTGTTTAACTGAAAATTGCACAGTCATGCAATGCTGTACCCAAATAAAATTGATGTCCTTATTTTTCCACAAATAGAGCTTTCTTTTGGTGGTAATTGATCACCTCTGTGGTTTTTATTTTTTGTGCTATAAACAAAAAATGCAGCAATTTTGAATAAAAAAACAATATTCCTTTCTTTCAGCTATAAAACATTCCCAATAAAAAAAAAAAATTAAACAATCAATGGCCAATATGTATTCTGCTACATATTTTTGGTAAAAAAAAAATCACAATAAGCATTTATTGATTTGTTTGCACAAAAGTTATCGCATCTACAAACTATGGGTTAAATTTATGGCATTTTTTTTATTTTTATTTTTTTTACTTGTAATAGCGGCGATCAGTGATTTTTAGCAGGATTGCAACATTGTGGCGGACAAATCTGACCCCAAGTGACACACTTTCTGGGGACCAGTGACACCATTACAGTGATCAGTGCTAAAAAAAATGCACTGATGCCTGTATAAATGACACTGGCAGGGAAGGTGTCAACACTAGGGGGTGATCAAGGGGTTAAGTGTGTCCTAGGGAGGTGCTTTCTAACTGGGGGGGAGTGTTACACTAGAGGAAAACCGAGATCGTGTTTCAGCTTAGCTGAAATAGATCTCTCTTTTCCTCACTGACAGATCACAGATCAGTGGTTTGCCTTGTTTACACCACTGCTCCATGTCTCCTGTGAACTATCGGCGATCGGTGGATTGCGGCGGCCATCGCGACCACCGGACCTGATGATTGTCCAATCACAGTGGAAGTGGCACTCCGGCGACTGCACTGCAGCAGCTACACTGTGTGCACAAAATCACGTACAGGTAAGCCGGGCCACCCTGCCGCAGTATATGTATGGTTAGCAGTCCGGAGGTGGATAACACATTGAAATGATATACATGTACAGTATATCTATAAAAGTTTGCAATGACCCCTTGCTTAGTCATAAAATAAGGTAAATGTTTATACTGACTGGAACTTATACTTTTTATATGTACACTGAAATATGCTTATTAAAAAAAATAGCTAAGTAATACAGCATTGTAAAGCCATAGGATAGCAATAATCTCTTCAAAAAAAACAGGGGCCTAAAAGAGGGGTTTGGGTTTAAAAAATACTTTCAATGCATATTTATAAAGTGAAACCAAACCAAAAAATCTGCACAGTTTCTAAATCAAACCTAAAGCGCCATTAGAAGCAATAACCGTTTCCCTGATTTAATTTCCAATTCAGAGAATATCCTTTGTTAACACATATACTGTATATTGATAAACACCTTAAAAGGGCAGAATTTTTATGAATGAAATGCAACAAAATAGTTCAAGGAGTAACGATGATGAGAAAAGTAGACCAGCTCATTACCATCATTTAGGTTTAATTGTTCTGTAGTCATATCAGTATAGGATGATTTATGGTTTTGGACAATTATGCTTTATACATTATTGAATATGCTTTATTGTTCCTAAGCACTGGTATGTTAAATAGTCGATGCAAATAGAGAGCCTTTGACCAAATGGTTGTGCAAAATATTTTATTGTCTGATGACAAGGAGTATCCCTGAGCATTGCACAGAAGATAATAGAATATAATACTGATCATCCATCATAGAATTAAAAAAAAAAACCTTTGTGTCTGCTTGTGAATTTTCATTAAGCATAAAAACAAATTAACAATGTTTCGATATACAGGGTCAGCAGTTAGATTAACAAGTTTCTGTTAGTGCCAGCTGTGTATGCTGTTAAAGTACATGTGAATAACAAGATTTTTAAATCTGCATAAACCTTTGAATCCATATTCATCCAAATAAATTCCTTCACTTCTAAATTACAAAATATATTGCAAGAGCATGTAAGCCGTGGAAGCAGTTGGTAAATAAGATCCACAAGATACTTGTTATAGGCAGCTTACAGCTTACAAACAAAAGCAAAATACAATTTACTTTGACACAGAAAAACAGTTCAAACAGAAAGGGCATATGTAAACGTTACCCACTGAGATGTATTTTAATTAACTACTGAATTCAAATTTCAACAAATTTGAATTTCAAATACAAATTTCAATTTGAACAAATTGATATAGATACCTATCCTTTTGTTCCTGTCAATATCCCTGTGCCTCCATCCCTGCCTCAGTACCATACAATATGTGGAAAAGGTATTATCTTCTATCTCTAAATAAACAATATAATAATCCTGTAAATATTCGTCCTCCTATTGTGGCTAATATCTTCTGGAGCTGCGCTGTCTTCCCAATTTTATGTTCTTCCAGTAACTCATAGTATTCAGCTAATATGACTGGCAAACTGAGATGAAGTATGGGCTAGCCCTCTCTTTCTCTGTTGCTCTTTGCATTGTTTACTTGGACACCTCCCTCTTGAGAACTCAAATTTTGAATCTCCACCAGAGGGGAGACACAAGCAAGGACAGGTATAGGACTATGGAACTACTCTAATTCCCTTGGGTATAGGATGTAAGACTCTAGCGGTCCCCTAAAGTTATGGACTTCTCATCTCGACTTTCATTTATCTCCTTAACTATCAAATGCTAGAACCAGGATGACTGTAACTATGCATATACTGTGTGGATTCAACTGATTGATCAGTAAAGCATTGAAAAAGTCCTTCCAATTTTGCAGTCTTCCTTCTTCTAACCTTTAATGGGAATGTATCCTGGTAAAAGGCTTTTATGGGTGTAAGCTGCTGTAAGACCTGTAGCAGGTATATGGAAGCGCAGCTGGAAAATTACTGGTTAGGGCCAGGCTGGATGTCTAAAGTGGTGAGCTTACACAAAGGGGTGTATCACAGCAAAGGCCAAAGTCTATGGATACCCCAAAGAACCCAGCCCCAAAGAATCTAAGTGTGCTTAGGGGAACCACTCCTATGTCTGGCATGAGTGAAAGTACACATGGAAACCATGCAGCTCAACTCTCGGCAACCCACCGTTACACAACACAGTTAACAGTGTTGTATACAGTAGGTAATGAAACATATTTGAAGAACAAAAGATTACTTGTATGGTTGTAAAGTTACTAAAATGCAATTTGTCCTGAAACGGAGGAGGAAGAAGGAGGCAAAATAATTGAACTTGAGCATTTTGTGCTCTTGCTACTGGAGTCATTAGGGTCAGTCAACTCAAACTGAAGTTCTAACTAGCTTCTAGCACAAAATGTCCAGAGAAAGAATTTTAAGATTTATTAAAAATATTTAAAATTCCAAAAGTCAATCAATAATACTGTCTTTATCTGGAAGAAACCCGTTGAAAATGATTTGGTAAAATGCAAATGTACTTTTTGTTTAACTTTCAGAAGTGATAAGGTTTATTACAATATACAAAATATCCCATGGTACTCCTAATTCACTAATCAATATAAGCTACTGCACTCTGTCACTCATATTTAATTAATGACTGTTGGTAAACCATACTAGTAGCTTCTGCTTTAAAAGCTGAAATACTTTAAAATTAAAAGTGCTTTAACCTAAAGAGGAAAAAAGAGTCCTAGTACCTAAAGCTTAATTATTTGCCCTTCAATTTAAAAACGCATTCCATGTTCACCAAAAAAAAAGTTGGGCAAAGTTATATTGCGTGTTTTCTTTAAGAATTAGCAACAGCCTCAGTGGCAAAGCCAGAGGCAGAACTGTCCAATCATCAGGGAGCATGAACTTTGCTGATTGTAGAGCTATAGGCCTGAGTCTACAGGGGGCATATTGGATTCCCTCAATGAGAACATTGCCTCCACACAGAAAGCAAGGGTTCCACTGTGCATTTGCTTGCGAGGGACATGCCATTCTACACTTTTGGTTGCTTTAGAAGAAAAATGAACTGTAAGACTGTGAACACCTTTTGTTTTTATGCATCTGAAATGTATATAGCTGATTTAAACAGATACCTTAATTGTATTTTATTGGTTCAAAATGTTGATCTTTCTGCATTTGTCACTTGGAGTCTGTCTACATATGTTGCACAATATCACATACATAAAGTAATAGAATGATTCAACTATAATTGGTAAGATCAGGTGATTCTCTGGTGACTATCATCAGACTAAGTAAAATTATTTATAAAATGTAGAAACATTTGATTCTCTATCTTGATGCAAATGTAAATGACTATGGACTTTCCAAGGGAAAATTGTTTCATTACGAAGATTTCCTGCTTGGCTTGACGTGTAGACAAATTTTCTAAAATAGAAGTAGGCTCCTTTCCCAGTGCTTGGTAAAGCAGTTTGCACATTGTCAAGGTACCCATACACCAGTGGAAATAAAAACAAACAATCAGTTCCAACATAGCAATAGGACAATATCACTTTGCATTGACAAACAGATTTTAACTATTGAGAGCTGCATAGCAAAGAATAATAAATGTATTTGTAAACTGTAAAATAAGCTTGTCTGATCTTGCCATAGGTTATTAAATTTAGGGGTCTTTATACATTTGCCTTACAATGAGAGGGTTTTTATAGGCAAACAAAAAGAACTGGAGTATATCTTTGGCATTATAATTCAGAATCTTTACACCAGACTGAACTCAAAGTCAAATAGGCTGCTCACTTTGTAAGGGAAGTTGCATGTTGCAAGGGAATGTTCCCCAAAGCTTAGCAAATGTGTTAAAATTTTAATTTGCACAAAATACTCAATCATATGCAAGGAAAATAATTTTTTTTTTTCATGCACATGGTTGTATGATGGTCAGCAGAGCTTCACCTTGTTCACTAAGCATTATGAAAAATTCCATTGCAAAGTGCAACTTCATTTGCAAAGCAAACAGCCTATTTGCCTTTAGAAAATATACCACAAACTGTCTATCTGCGTTGGTTAATTGGCTGTGTCTTTTTGTTTTAGAATGTTTAAATAAAGATTTCAAAGCAATTTCCAAGTAGGATGAAACCCATTCAAGAAGACCGTGTGTTCCCTATCCACATAGAAGGTTCCTTAAAGAACAAAAAAACAAAAACATAAGAACACTAGGTATAGTAAATCTGTTTGTCCATTGGGGCCCCATTAAAATACATTCTGAGATGCATTCTAGAGTTAAGATATTCAGCCATCTACACATCAAATGAAATATCACTCAAGGTTCAGAGACCAATTCACTCCAACAGCTCAGTAGGTGCAGACACAAGCCCATTTCCAGCTCAGCACCGTCCAATGAATATACAATGCTGCACGCCAAGCTGCTGCTCTTAAGACTTTTATTACTGAAGTAGATGCATACAGAGATCACAAGATCTTGTGATCTCTGTATGAACCTACTTCAGTAATAAAATCTGAAGAGCAGCAGATTAAAGCAGGGCATTCCATATTCATACTTAGCAATCTAGTTTAATTCAACAAAAGGGTCAAGATCCATTTAAACAATAGGGTTGTGGGTGACTATAGCAGTTAGCTTCTCTTTTTTCACTGCATGCGAGGGATAAGTGTCCAGACTGTTATTCACAAGGAATATCTAATACCACTTACAATTTAAACTCCTCTAGCATCTGCTATTTGCATTTAGCTTGACATAAATAATGATATATTTGATTTTTCACGTAAAGCAAATGGAAAAAATACCACATCTTGTTAAAGTAACATTTTGAGATGTAACAGGGTACTTCAGCACAACAATTCATGAAACAAGTCACAAGGCATGACAGAAAATCAGCTACAAATTGTGTTGAAAAACACCAAAAAGAGTGCAAGTGGTTCTTATTTTTCTATCCAGCTTTTTCAGCTCTTTCATTTTCGTCTGATTTTTGAATGTTTTCAACTGGTAACACGTGCTCTCTACCACTACTAACAATTGTGCCCTCTATCCTTAAAATCCTCCTTAATTTATATACCGTATTTTTCAAACCATAAGACGCATTTTTCCCCCAAAAAAATGGGGGGTAATGCCTGTGCGTCTTATGGAAGGAATATAGACTGGCCCCTCTCCCCCCCGCCACTGCTGCTGCTGAATACCGGGCTGGCCGTTCGGCTTCTCAGCTGTGGGTTGTCTGCTTCTCCCTATCAGGACCGGAGCATCTGTGAGTCTGTGACAGGGAGTAAGGCAGAGCGGGCTCTCTGTGTTACCCCCCTTTCTCTGGGCAGAGCAGGCTATCTGTGCCCCCCCTTCTCCGGGCAGAGTGGGCTCTGTGTCCCCCCATTCTCTGGGCAGATCCAGCTCTCTGTGTTCAAAGACACACAGAGCGGGCTGTGTGTGCATTCTATTTCCTCACCCTTCTTCTGTCAGCAGCAGGGGTGGGGATTAATAAAGCAGCGGCAGGACTGAGCAGCTGGCAGAGGAGGACACTGAGTTGCAGGCAATTAGTGTGCAGTAACCTCTAGCAACTAAATGGTGAGTGGCAATGTGTAGTAACCTCTAGCAACCAATCAGCGAGCAGTAATGTGTAGTAATCTCTAGCAACTGAATGGGGATTGGTAATGTGTAGTAACTTCCTCAGAATATTTTTTTTTCTTGTTTTATTCCTCTAAAACCTAGGTGCGTCTTATGGTCAGGTGTGTCTTATGGAAAAAATACGGTACTTAAAGTTATACAAAGATTATATATAATCACCCTCTCTCTATATTACTGCCCTTGTCACCGCATTCTAATTCTGAACCCACATGCTGAAAAAAAAATACAGGGCACTAGGACATGTACCTTCATATAACATATACCTTCATATTACCTCCCTCACCCTTCTGCTTCTCCTAACTGCTAGGGATATATCCCCTAATGTTAGCCCTCCACCATCTAATTTCCACCCCACACCAAGCTTCCTCTTCCTCTGACAGCAACCCCAACCCAGACACTCTGATTTCTACTCTCCTTCTCCTTTGTCTCAGAACCAGTATCCCCTGTTTTGTGACCTTTTGGAAAGCATGCTCAGTCTGTAATAAACTCATGCCTGTCTACAATTTTTTATTTTCTAACTACTCTTTCTACACACAGAATTAGGCCCTGATTGGTACAACCTTGGGAAATGGAAACACCAGAAGTGTCTAAAGACTGTTGAGTTAGTGTCAAAAATCAAAACCCAATAAAACTCCATATAACTATCAACCCACTGATAACAAACTTCTTTACCCTTTTCAGTCTGGATTGCATCTGAAACACTCCACAGAATATGCTCTACTGAAACACACTAATGACTTACTAGCTGCTAAAACCAATGGCGTTACTCCTTACTTTTACTCTTATGCCCTGTACACACAGTCGGATTTGCCGACGGGAAATGCGCGATCAGAGCTTGTTGTCGGAAATTTCTAACCGTGTGTGGGCTCCATCTGACTGTTTCCATTGGATTTTCCTACACACAAAGTTTGAGAGCAGGCTATAACATTTTCCGACAACAAAATCCTATCGTGTCAATTCCGACCGTGTGTGGACAATTCCGACGCACAAAGTGCCACGCATGCTCAGAATAAATTCACGGAACTGCTCGGTCTGGTAAAATTAGCGTTCGGAATGGATATAGCACTTTCCTTAGGCTGCAATGTTTTAAATTGTTTAATGCAGCGCATTCTCTTCTTCTTTATAATGCTAGAAGAATGAAGTAGTTTTGCTGCTAATATTCACACAGACTTCTTACAAACTTTTTTCTTAATTATTTCTCGTGATTTCATCAATATAATATTTTTATTTGTTACATCTCCCAAAAAAATAATATTTTTGAGATGTTTTTAGATTAAATATTTCTTTTTTGGATTTTTTAAAATCTTGATCTTGGGTTTTATTCTTATTTTTTTTTTGCTCCTGAATAGTTTGGTGTGTGTTTTGTGTGTCAAGTTACCACAACACCATTATTATTATCTTGCATTATTTAATCTCAAGGAGATTGCTTGGTGTTGGTGTCTCTTGTTAATTTCACATTGTATTTTTGAAATGTACCTGCCTCCTCACAAACAAAGTGTCCTTTTTGAAGGAAAACACAGATAGGCGAGTAAAATAAATCAAACCAAAAATGTATTAAGGGCTCATAACCAAAGAAAGAGGGAGGCAAAGCTGGAGAAACAGCAGAAGTTGGCGAAGCCTCTGGCCCCCAGGGCACACATCAGTTATTTCCAGGCAAAATCGGTGGCCTGAGGAGTCCATATCTAAGGGAGTTCAATCTGGTCCAGAAGTCCAAGAGAATCATGAACAGCAGCAGATGACATGTATGTTCCCAGGCTGGTGTCATACAAGAGCCTGCATCTTTTGTCAGACCAGACTGAACCCAGGCCATCACTCTCTGGTCTTCCTTCCATGCTTCCTTCCACGCTGTGTCTGTGGTGGTGGAGTTGTGGCAGGAGGAGGAGAACGAGGAGGAGATTGATGCAACTCACTCAGGTGGGTATTGGGTGTGATTTCGCCCCCCAACCCCTTATTTAATGTTTGATAAGTTTGTTCCTCACACATGAGGCGTTGGCCCTCTTGCATGTCCTGCAGTTTTGTGGCAGCCATGGAGGCAAAGGGCTCTTCAGGAGTGGGGGTGGCTCTGAGGGACGCAGAAGCCTCCTGAATCAGCCTGAGTGCTGAATCCTGCACGTTACTCCCCTTCCTGGGTCTTTTGTTTGTAAGGCGGAGGGGAGGGACCTGCGATTCTGTTAGGCTTCTACTGGGCACGGCCTTCTCCTGGCTGCCACTAACCCCCGCCTCCTCCTGTGTGCCACATTCCACAGCCTCCTCCTGTGTGCCACATTCCACAGCCTCCTCCTGGCTGAGGTCTTCCTGTGTATGAAAAAGGGACATAATTTTGTTTTTTTCTTCATCAATCACACACAATTTACATCTCATGACTGTTGCAAATTGAATGTTAACAAATATAACAGACTATCATTCTCACCCCAGCATTTTTCATTCTTGTCCCAATTATTTTTGCCCACTACTGTCTATTGATATGTAAAACACTTTATTAAATCAGCAATTAGTGATCAATAATAACATCTATTAAACATCATTTATTTATAGACCAGAAATCTGTAGAAGAATGCTATACCTGGCTCCAGCTGGGCTCCTCCACTTCTTCCTGGCTGGAAGTCCCAGGTTGGACATCGGAAGCCTCAGCTGGGGTGGAAGATAGGGTGGAAGGAAGAGTGGAAGGAAGGGTTGAGAGGGATTCCCTGACTTCAGTCTGGTGTGACAGAAATCGCAGTCTCTCATAGTACCAGAGCCTGGGGACATAAATGTCATCTGCTGCAGCTCCGGATCTCTGGGAATCCTGGACCTTCTTGTGCTCCCTAAGATAAGTGCTCCTCAGGCCAGGCTTTTAAATAGGGGATGGTTGCTGTGGGGACCACCGGCTTCACCAACTCCAGCAATTTCTCCAGCGCTGCCTGCCTCTTTTATTTTTATGATTATAATGCGGATGTTTGACCTGCCACAGACAGGGCAGCTCCCTGTATTTGTCTATGAACAAGGGGAGGAAGTTTTGATCATTGAAGCCATCCATTTTATCTGCAATACACAAGACAAACTCTAATGTCAGGCTAAAGTTTCCAAATCTTGTCCCAATATAGGACTCAATCTATAAGCAGTATAGGCCCAAGTTTAAATGTTACCTTCGTTATCACGATCGGCGCTTCTGATACTCCTTCCTCCGCTCACAGATCATACGTACTATGCACGTGTGTTACGCTTTATATACACTGCACATGCATGAAACTCCGCCCGCCCCTGACGTTCTTTCTAGTCTATTCCCCACCCCTTCTCGTTCGGCGCAGTGGGGAAGAGCACATGGTGGAGACACAACAGGTGCTTGTTAATTACAGCAATGAGGAGGGGGAGGAGGAAAGCCCAGAGCCACAAACGTCGCGATCCCGGAGGAGACGATTTAAGGCATCAAATATGGCCTTTGTGGAGATGGTGGAGATGGTGGACATACTGAAGAGGGCCGACTATGACGGGAAGTATGGACCTTACCCAACCCCAATGTCAGAAAGGCCAAGATCATGGCGAAAGTTGTGAAGAGTCTGCACAGGAATTTTGGGGTACGGCGATCCAAGGATCAACTGAGGAAATGGTAGTCGGACCTCAAATTAAGGGAGCACGATCAGTATAGAAGGATCAGGAGAGTGCTGCAAAAAAGTAAGTAGTTGTCCTGTGTTCCAATTCCTTATTTTTATTACATTCGTGCTGCTCCATGTGCTTTTCTTTATACTGTTGTACAGTTTAAAATGGCAACCTTCATGTTCATGGACACATTATTCGTTCGTAGGAAACATTGTTTGTTCGGCCTATAAAACACCATGTTTTGTCCAGATGCAGTTCAATACATTTTTTTCTGGCCTACTTCTCTTAAAATAATGTTGGTGTCTAGATGGGTTTGTAACTAGAATGAAATGCAAACTAGATTCTGTGTAAGGAGAGGACACTCAGCAGCTGTTTACACATCTGGATGCTTTAGAACTAGTGTGGGACACAAGAACACCCTTTTTATTAGGGGGTCCCACACAGGTGCTCCAGTGTATACCATAGGGGTTACTCCATCTGTGAAGCTTGTACAAAACCGGTAAGTATTCAAGCTTGACAAAGGAAAACAATATTTCTTCATCTTGGAACTTTGCCAAAACAGACAATTGTACCCCACTTCCAAGCAATGTTTCATATTCCTATTTCTGCCATCAAATATCTGAGTGCTAAGTATGGCTATTTTTTTTTACATAGGGGAGAAAAGACTCAGAGGACACCACTCATCAGAGGAGACCACATACCCCCCACCTCAGAAAAAAGGGGAAATCCCACAAAACCAAGCAGAGGAAGAGGAAGGAGACGTGGTGGAAATAGTCACCACAACAGGTGAGTGTCTGTGACCACAGACTCAGGTAAGAGATAGATGACGGCATATTTATAATACATGGTGTGTTTTTGTTTCTATATTTTTAGGTGATCGTGATGTTGTGGAAGAAGGTAATTTCACCAGTGAAAGTGCCCAGATCCTGATCGGGGAGATCATGGGGTGTAATAGGGACTTGGTGGTAAAGCAAAACATCTATGATGTTCAAAACAAAATGAAGAACATCATTGATGTTTTAGGGAGAATTTAAAACCCCTCGAAATCCCAAAAGGATTTTATGAACTTTTTTTGACATATTCTCAAAAAGCCAAATTTTGAAGATGCACACAGTGTGTCAATATGTGCTATCTGCCATCACGGGAGATCAATGTATGCGTTTTGGGGGTGAAACCCCATCCTCAATAATAAAGTAGCTGAGAGGAAGGGGTTGCACCCACAAAACATGTCCCTTAATCCCCCATGATGGCAGCTAGCACATGTTGACCTTCGGCAATTTGTGTGCATCTTCAAAATTTGGCTTTTCCAGGGGTGACATCACCCCATCTGAACGCAATATCATACACAGTTTGTAAATACTCTGATATTGCCTTCAAATTCTATAAAAGTTGAACTTTGTAAGTTCCAGAGTTGTGTATTTCTTGTTGATTTTAAACATGCCTGTTTTACCTTAAAAGGACATTTCTACTTTTAGTAATGTGACCTAAAAATTTGTTATACAACAAACATGTTGGTTTGTTTTAAAAACCTTTTACAAATGCACATGTGATTGTGCTTGTATTAAAAAGATTGATAATCAACAATGTGTAGCTTCTTCTTTCAATGCTCATAAACATTTTTTGTGGAAAAATTGGTGTTTTCAGTGACAATGGGGGTTATTTCCTAAGGACAAATCCACTTTGCACTACAAGTGCAGTTTCAGTGCAGTCTCAAGTGCACTTGTAGTGCAAAGTGTCTTTGCCTTTAGTAAATAACAACCAACAGTGCTTTATAATTTTACAGAATCACGCAATTTTCACGACTCCCCAAATTTCAGTCATGGTCAGCTAAAAGAAAGACAAGCAGTAAATGTAAGCAAATATTTGTTCAGTTTAAAAATGTTTTTTATTTAAAAAATGTCTCAGACATTGTCTGGCATATTGATGGCCCCCCTACCCGCAAAGTATTCCATGTATCTTATACGGACCTCGTGGGCACTCAGGGGGGGCAAGCCAGGACGGCCAGCTTCAAGCGCCGTCAGGGTTGGTTCATTGAGATTAATTCTGGCTTCAGGCCCAACTGAGCCAGCATAGTTCACAGAATTTCTCCTTAAAAAGTTGTGGAGAACACAGCAAGCCAGGATGATGTAATTGAGTTTATACTCCGCCATGTGTAAGAAATAGGCTGAACCGGCTGGCCATTATTCCAAACGTGTTCTCCATCACTCTTCTGGCTCTGGCCAGCCGGTAATTAAAAAACCTCTGGTCCAGGGTGAGGGTCCTCATAAGGAATGGCCACATAAGATGGTCCCCCAGCGCAAACGCTTCATCCGCAATGAAGACGAATGGGAGTCCTTCCGCATTGTCTTCTGGAGGTGGCAAGTCTGAGCTGCCATTCTGGAGATGCTTGTAGAACCCCGTGTGGGCAATGACTCCACCATCTGACATCCGGCCATTCTTCCCCACGTCCACATACAGGAACTCGTAAGTAGCCGAAACCACCGCCAACATCACAATACTATTGAACCCCTTGTAGTTGTAATAGTATGACCCCGAGCTGGGTGGTGGGATGATGTGGATGTGTTTCCTATCAATTGCCCCTCCGCAGTTAGGAAAGTCCCACCGCTGGGCAAAGTGGGAGGCTACAGTCTGCCATTCCTGTGGGTTGGAAGGAAACTGTGGAGTCAAACAAGAAAAAAAAAATTATCATTTTGCACATAAACATGGAAAGCAGATTAGACACAAACATTCTTGGCCAACATCAGTATTACATATTTTTAGGGAGTATTTAAAGACAAAGGTATAAGGTCCACCTATCAGATTCCCCCCCCCCCCATGGGCCATTTAAATACATTTATGGGGGGAGATGTTTTGGACAGGTAACCCTCTCCACTTCATTGAGAGATGAATGGCTAAATAATGTGTATTACTTTGGCCAGCCCCTCCTTACACTATTGGCAGCCCAATGGACAGGTAAGAAGTGTCATAATACAAAGAGATAAATACACACTGTACACATTTTAGCACATTTTTACATTCTGCTATTACCTATCAAGATAATAATAGGATACAAAAACTTTGAAAATTACCGTTTGAAAGTATTCAGGCAGGCCCTTGCACTACATGCTTTGGGGAAGTCATCCATAAATCTGACCACAAAAGAGGTGGGTATAGTGTGTATGGGTTGGACAAAGTCAGCAGATAGAGGATTGGTATCAGCTGAGTTAGCAGTTGGGGGGAGGGAGGGTTCCAACTGATTTTGGGACCCCCAAAAAAAGCCTCTGGCACTCTGCATGAATTTCAAGCACACATCACAATTTTCAACATTTTAGGGGGTATTTAGGGTAAAACACTACTATGGAGCTGACAAAATACATTTTTAAATGACTACACGAGGTGAATATAGGCCCAGGAGAGCATGCTGGGGAGGTTAGTGAAGGCAATACAAAAAAAGTACATAAAAATCCAGCATGCATGAGGACAAAGGGGACATTCACAGCATATTACAATCATGGTAATTAGGGAATGAGGAAAGAAATACAATATATTGTTAAACATTCTATACAATAAAATGTGATGTTAAAGGATAAAAATCTTACCTAAATATACTCCTCCTGCAAGACCTGGATGATGGTAGAACAGGTCTCTGAGATAATGATCCCCAGAGCCTGGGGGGAGATGCCTGTCGAGAACTTGAGGTCCTGCAGGCTTCTCCCTGTCGCCAAGTACCGCAGGGTGGTGACTAGCCTCTGCTCCGGAGTGAAGGCTTGCCTCATGCAGGTATCCTGCCTGCTGATATAGGGGGTCAGCAAAGCCAACAAACGGTGAAATACAGGGTCCGTCATCCGGAGAAAGTTCCTGAAATCGTCAGGATTATTCTCACGGAGCAAAGGCATGTGACAGAACTGGTCATGCTGGAGCTACCAATTCTTGGTCCATGAACTCCTCCCCACCCTGTTCATGGACTGGGCTTGTGTCAAAGTAAGGACCCCAACACCAAGCCCCCACACAGCTTGAACTCTACGATGAGTACGTATACGCAACATGGCTAGAAAACGGTCGGCTGGTCAGAACGAAGTAACAGAATGCACTGAAGAACAGTAAGGCCTGTGAAGAGCGACCTGAAAATCAGTAACAAACGAACAAGAACACAATGAAAAATCAATGGTAACTCGCTGCACGCACTGAAGACCAGATACAAACCCACAAGCACAAACTGAACAGCAGAAATACGATCTGAAAACCAGAAGTCTGAAAAAGCGCGAATCGTCTCTCACCAAACTTTTACTAACACGAGATTAGCAAAAGGAGCCCAAAGGGTGCCGCGCTTAGTACTGAAATGCCCTTTTATAGTCTCCTCATACGTGGTGTACGTGACCACGTTCTTGGCGTTCAGAAATTCCAACAACTTTGTGCGACCGTGTGTATGCAAAACAAGTTTGAGCCAACATCCATCGGAAAAAATCCATGGATTTTGTTGTCGGAATGTCCGATCAATGTCCGACCGTGTGTACAAGGCATTAGACCTTTCTTCTGCCTTTGATACAGTTAACCTCCCAAAATTTCTAAATGTTGAAAAATTCCACTTTCTTGGCCTCAGTGACTTTTCTTTCTGCTGGCTCTCTTTTTATCACACACCTTTATTGTCACTTACAACTCCACCTCTCACTTCCCTCTTCCTGTTTCCACAGGGATCCCCTGTGATTCTGTCCTATGAACTCTTTCATATATCTTTTATCTACACCTCTTCCCTGAATGGGCTGAAAAATTTCATTAGCTTCCAATACAACTTTTATGCTGATGACACCCAAATAAATCTCTCGACACCTCTGCTCTTGCCGTTAGCCTTCTCCCACACTACTAATTTATTAACTGACATATCAGTTTGCTGATGTTATAGAGTTTTCATAGTATTACCTCCCCATGTCTCTTCCCTTGACTTCTCCATCAAGATCAATGGCACAACTATCAATACCTCCCATCATGCCACAGTGCTAGGTGTAATCCTGGACTTTGACCTCTCCTTTCGGCCCCATATGCTAATGCTGTCCAAATCTTACCACCTTAACCTCCATAACACCTCCAAAATACATACATTCTTCTTAACCAATGACACCACAAGCTTCTAATGCACTCACTTGTTATCTCTCACCTTGACAATTTAAATTCCCCCATCCCTGACTTACCTTTATCTATTATATCCACCCTTCAGTCCATAATGAATGCTGCTGCCAGGCCACCTTACCAACCCCTTTAGTATTTTGCACCTCTGTCTGCCAATCCCTCTACTGGCTTCTACTTGCCCAACAACCAAAACTCAAAATACTAACAATAATATACAAAGCCAACCACAACTCTGTCTCAAGCTATATCATCAACATTGCCAAAAAATTTCACCCAAACCATCCTCCTAGCTCCTTCCAAGATCTCCTGATCCTTTAGTTCCCTCATCATCTCCTCCCATGCTCATCTTAAGGAAATCTCCAGAGTCTCTCCCATCCTCTGGAACTCCTTACCCCAATCTGTCTCCTACTCTGTCCACCTTTATGTGATCCCTGGAAACTCATCTCTCCAGGGAGGCCTATCCTGCCTCTACTCCAACAATTGTACTTTACTTTCTCCATCAGCTCACCCCTCATTACTATTACCTTTTGAATCACTTGACCCTCTCTTTCAGATTTTAAGCTCTCAAGAGCTGGGCATTCTGATCCCTCTTGTATTGAATTGTATTGTAACTGTACTGTCTACTTTATTTTGTAAAAGTAATGGCTGTGCACTCTTACAACATGGTAAGACGAGGAATTATAGTAAGGTTCTGTCCTTGCACTCCTCCTATTCTCTTTCTACACCTATTCCCTGGGCCAGTTGATAGCCTCCCACGGCATTCAATACCACCTCTACGCCAATGACACCTAGCTCTATCTCTCTAGTCTCCTGCTCACCCCCTCAATCTCTTAATTCATCACAAAATTACTGAGTGACATATGCATATGAATGTCACACCATTTCCTCAAAATCAATCTATCTAAAACTGTGCTGTCAATATTTCATCCTTCCCAAACCTCCCCCTCATGATTTTACCATTGCGGTCAACAGGAACTATCTTTCTTCAGTGTGTCCTCTCTAAAGCAATGTGATTTTATGACTGGTTGCCATGGGCTACTACTCACCATTGCCCTTTGCAAAAAGTTAAACATATTGGCAATGGCATAGGTTGTTCACTGTATTCAAACATACAGTATGTGATTAATGCTTACAGATATAATATATTTTTCTCTCGCAAAATTGAAATTGTGATGTGCTTTTAAAACTTTGGATGTTTTTTTTTTCAATGACTTAACACTGATCATTTCCATAACCAAATTAATAAGGGAAATATTGATTTTTTTTTTTCAATTTCATACGGGTATTAAATGTTCAAGAAGCGATGATATAAAATCATAATTGTTTGCAATTATCTTAACACACAATTTCACATGTCCTCCATGCATGTGACTATAGATATTTATCACCATTATAAAAAGCACTCAGTATTTTACAGAAACTATTGTAATATTGCATTATATGCTTTGATATTCATCATTTTTCAATTTCCAACTAAATTGTCCTTGACAACAGAAATGAGAATCAATGTTAAACAATGAAGAGAATTCTTTTGGCTGAAAAAGTCAATGACTGTCAATGTTTTCTGGGTTAATAAACATGATGAATGATTGTGAGAAGAAAAAAAGTTGGTTTTAACTCTTAAGGATGTTAAGAATTTCTTATAATTTTTCTTTATCTAAACTATAATAGTAAAAACTAAAATATAATTAATTATGTTCTTTATTAATAACTGCTGGAAAAAAACAACGAAAATCTCAAAACCATATATAACATAAAAAATAAATGCAGCTAGTATAAAGTCTGTTTCTTAGCCATTGCATGCACTGTAATATTATTGTAAATCCAAAGAGTCATAAAGGTTATTTCCAATGCAGGTTTACACACATTTTTATGGATGAGCTAATATATCTGTGTTTGATTTGTGGGGCATGTGTTGAACTCATTGCATAGCCTGAAAACTGCAAGCTTAAATCAAAACCCCATTGAGCTCTATAGGGGCTGAATCTTGAAACTCATATCTGGCCATTCTCAAGCTGTGCACTGGCATAGGGACATGAACCAACATAAAAAAAATAAAAATATCATTCATCGGGGAAAACAAAAATAAAATTTGAGAAAAATGTAACAAAATTTTACAGTATTATACAGTGGTTACCCTTTTAAAATGGCTGCTGGCTTACAATAACCATAATATCCTAGAATGGCGTGTTTTGGTGTCTCTGAGGTGTCAGATGATGAGGCGTGATGATGTGTGTCTCTCTGGATGGATACCTGTCTAGATGGAGGAATTGTGATCGGATTGGTGTGGGTGATCTCGAATGGCTTCCTACACTTGTTCTATATTCAGTTCTGAACAATAAGCTCATAAAAAGTTTAATAAGCCTAGTCCAGAAGGTGGAACTTGTTGTTTGTTTAAACATTGCCTCTCTGAGACACCAGGTGTCATTCTAAGACAAGGAATGTCTGTTCAAAGTTAATGTTATAAATAATCTGTTATAAGAATGTTCACTTTTTCATGATAAAAATCGTGGCCATGTGATATTTCTATTTTCATTTACAGTTTACTATGTCTTACAGCAATACCGCAATTACCTTCTTGGATGTAAAGATTCAAAAGAATGCAGATGGTCGTCTCTCCAGTGGGTTCTATCGTAAGCCCACTGTGGGGAACACCATCTTGCATGCATCCAGTGCTCATCCCCAACCCCAAGGAACTGCTCCACGGATGAATGCTTCCATTTTGAGGGCAATCTCCTTACGCAGAGCCTATTAAGTCGGGGATACTCTCATTCTTTCCTTAAAAGGGCTTTTAAGAGAGCCTGTAACAAGTCGAGATATGAATTACTTTTCCCGATTGACACTGACACATCTGCTAAAAATCAACATATCAGACTAATCACCAAGTTTAATAATCAACATAAAAATATTCATAGGATTTTAGAAAAACATTGGCGGATTTTGGAAATTGGTCCTCACATATCTGCACATCCTGCTATTACTTTTCGGAAGGCTATATCCATAAAAGACAAATTAGTCCAGAGCAAATCTATAGCACTCTATAGAAAAGATCCTTGTAAACGTTTAAGTACTTTCACATGCAGTGGTTGGACCATCTGTCAATACATGAACACCAAATCAAACGTCACATTGTAAATTGGAAATTTTTTTAAGCCTCATTGCTTTGCAAATTGTAAGACTGCAGGTGTGGTATATATGCTAATGTGTCAATGTCAGAGTTTTTATGTTGGAAAAACTAAGCTAGAATTCCAGAAAATAGCAGGAAGGCATATTAAAAGTATGCTAACAGCAAATCCGGAGCTCCTGTGTCATGAACAGGTTTGACCAGACTGTGTGGACTGCAAAGAGGAAACCAAAACAAATGTAAGGTGAATAATATCAAGTTTATTAAAGATAAGTAGTAAACAAGTAAACACCCCAAATACAAATAGTGCTCAACTAACCAACAGAAACCCACAGACAACAGATAATATATACAGCCAAAGGGAAGTACCAAAATCAAACACGTTAGCAAGGCCAGGGTCATACACAGAAGATCAGCAGATAACAAAGGGCAGATCCGGAATCACAAACGTTAGCCAGGCCAAGGTTATACACAACAGATCAGCAGATGAACAAGGCCAGCACAGGAGAGGGAGATGATGGATGGGATCAGGCTACAAAGGAACAGGAACACAGGAGGGACAGGTTAAGTATGGGATTGGGTACAGGCTCAGGTACAGGTTCAGGTTACAGGTTGCAGGCTAACAGGTCAGGGCGCAAGGACAATACCAGGGCAAGCATGTGAATGCTTGCCGGGTATTTATATGGACACCTGCAGTTAGCCTCAGGTAACACCTGATTGCAGGAGGTGCTGTCTGCTCCACACTGCCAGGATCCATCTGCTGGTGGACGCCAGTACTGCGGCCAAAAGATGACATAATACCATCAGGGGAAAGCTCTCCTGACAGTTCCAAATTGCCAGGAGACACCTGCTGATGGACCTCAGTGCTGCACACCAAATGATAGATATTACCAGCGGATGGAACATTTCCAGACAGTACCCCCCCAATGGAGTGACCTCGGGGTGCTCAAACTAGATGTAACAGCGAATAGTCCATGGCATCAAGCTGAGCAGCGGGCAAAGGCAAATCAAGCTGGGCGTGTAATAAGTCCATGGAATCAAGCCGGACAATGGACGGAGGTGCATCAAGCTGGACAGTGGGCACATCAGGGAAGACAGCGGGCACATCAGGGCAGACAGCAGGCACATCAGGGAAGATAGTGGACACATCAGGGCAGACTGTGGGCTCTGGGTCATCAAGCTGGGCGGCAGGCTCTGGGTCATTGAGCTGGGCGGCAGGCTCTGGGCCATCAAGCTGGGCGGCAGGCTCTGGGTCATCTGGTTGGGCAGCAGGCTCTGGGTCAGCAGGCTGGGCAGCAGGCTCTGGGTCTTCGAGCTGGGCGGCAAACACTGGGACATCAGGCCAAGCAGCGAGCACTGTAACGGCAGGCTGGGTAACAGGCACCGGCTCAGCAAGCTGAGTAAGGGGCCCCGGCCCAGTGGACTGGGTAATGGGCCCTGGATCAGCAAGCCGGATGCCATACACTGGCCCAGAAAGCTGAATGATGGGCACTGGCATGACAGGCTGAGATATGGGCACCGAAACTTCAGGCTGAGGCTGGGACACCGGATCTTCAGGCTGGAACACCGGGACTTCAGACTAGGACACCGGGACTTCAGACTGGGACACCAGGGGCTTCTGACTGGGACACCGGGAATTCTGACTGGGACACCGAGACTTCTGACTGGGACACCGGGACTTCTGACTGGGACACTGGGACTTCAGACTGGGACACCGAGACTCCAAGCGGGGACACAGGCACCGGAATATCAAGCGGGGACACAGACATGGAACTTCAAGTGGGAACACAGGCACCGGAACTTCAGGCAGGAACGTGGACATGGAAACCTCAGACTGGAAGGCAGGCACCAAGACATCAGACTGGAAATCTGGCACTGGGACATCAGACTGGAAGGCAGGCACCGGGACATTAGACTGGAAGGCAGGCACCGACACATCAGACTGGAAAGCGGGCACGTGTCATCAGACTGGAGGGCAGGCACCGGGACATCAGATTGGAAGGCAGGCACTGAGACATCAGACTGGAAAGAGGGCACCGGGACATCAGACTGGAAGGCAGGCACCGGGACATCAGACTGGAAAGCGGGTGCTGGGACATCAGGCTGGAAGGTAGGCACCGGACATCAGAATAAAAGGTAGGCATCGGGACATCAGACTAAAAGGCAGGCACAGAGACACCAGACTGGAGGGCGGGCACCGGGACATCAGACTGGAAGGCAGGCACTGAGACATCAGACTGGAAAGAGGGCACCGGGACATCAGACTGGAAGGCAGGCACCGGGACATCAGACTGGAAAGCGGGTGCTGGGACATCAGGCTGGAAGGTAGGCACCGGACATCAGAATAAAAGGAAGGCATTGGGACATCAGACTAAAAGGCAGGCACAGAGACACCAGACTGGAGGGCGGGCACCGGGACATCAGACTGGAAGGCAGGCACTGAGACGTCAGACTGGACAACAGGCAGAGACACTGGTACAACAGTTTAAACAGCAGGCATCGGAACATCAGGCTGGAGTGGATTAGCTGGTGTGGAGACAGATTGGGTGATGGCAGGATGGTATGGGTTGGGAAAAACTTCTGCTTCTCTTTGGTTTTAGCCACTGAAGATTTGTATGTGGGTACAGGGCTGTAGGTAGTGGATGCAGCTGATAGAAGCGAAGAGCGGAAGGATGATAAAACAGAGGGAGCAGATTTTGAAGGGAGATTTAGTGGAACAGATGGAGCCAGCCAAGAAGAAGCAGAGGGGTAAAAGGATGGGTAGGTGCAGCAGGAGGAAACAGGGTACTGGTACTTCATTGGTAGCAGGGTGTATTGGTCGGTAACAGAGAGGAAGACATCCCAGCAGGTTGGTATCTAGACACAGAAATGGGTGTTTGGGAACTGACAGAGGCTGAGTACAACAAGCTTGACCAGGCCTGCAACACAGGTTGAACAAAAGTTGGTTTACAAACAGCCTGCCTAACCAGGGATTGCACTGAACAAATGCAATCAGACAACACCTGCTGGGAACAAGAGGAATAATGTTCAGTGAAAAAAGCCGGATCATCCTCCAACAGCCATACTAGAGACTCTACACTACTGAAGGGGGGAGAAAAATCAGCAATCTACCCTGATCAACCAGAGAATAGGCCAGACGGACACATTCCAGGAGCTGATCCCTGGCACACTCTTTCAATACCAGATGACAATAATTGTTATCCTCCAATACCAGTGAGGCAAGGATAATAACTGTTTCTGATTGCATCTTAGTAGCAGTAACAACACTACAATGGTTCCTCTGCGCAGTCACTTCTGGTCAGAGATGGCCCTGGTATACTGTCATGAACAGGTGTGGCCAGACTGTGTGGACTGCAAAGAGGAAACCAAAATGCATGTAAGGTGAAAAATATAAAGTTTGTTAAAGATAAGTAGTAAACAAGTAAACACCCCAAATACAAATAGTGCTCAACTAACCAACAGAAACCCACAGACAACAGATAATATATACAGCCAAAGGGAAGTACCAAAATCAAACACGTTAGCCAGGCCAGGGTCATACACAGAAAATCAGCAGATAACAAAGGGCAGTTCCGGAATCACAAATGTTAGCCAGGCCAAGGTCATACACAGAAGATCAGCAGATGAACAAGGGCAGGACAGGAGAGGGAGATGATGGATGGGATCAGGCTACAAGGGAACAGGAACACAGCAGGGACAGGATCAGGATGGGATTGGGTACAGGCTCAGGTACAGGTTCAGGTTACAGGTTACAGGTTACAAGTTGCAGGCTAACAGGTCAGGGCGCAAGGATGATACCAGGGCAAGCATGTAAATGCTTGCCAGGTATTTAAATGCACACCTGCAATTAGCCTCAGGTGACACCTGATCGCAGGAGGTGCTGTCTGCTCCACACTGCCAGTACTGAGGTCCAAAGATGACATAACACCAGCAGGGGAAAGCTCTCCTGACAGTTCCAAACTGCCAGGAGACACCTGCTGGTGGACCTCAGTACTGCACACCAAATGATAGATATTGCCAGTGGATGGAACCTTTCCTGACATCCTGTTTGGAAGACATGTTAGCGATTACCACAAAGCAAAAAACCCTGGAATCTGCTTTCTAATTCTGGATCGTATCCATCCAAGCACAAAAGGTGGAGATTGGAGCAAATTCCTTCTCCAGAGAGAAACTTGCTGGATTATGGAATTAGGGGATACCAATACACCAGGTTTAAATAGCCAACTTAGCTATAGACCATTTTTGGAGGGTTTTGCTTCAGGTGTTTGTGAAAAAGATTTATAAATATAAGAATGCCATCATGACTTTTGAAACGGATATATCTTAATCACATATGTTGTTTATAGGTGATTTATAAATTGTATACACTCTGTAACATATACCATCTTACTTACTGTGTTATGGTGCCCATTATACTTACTGTATAATCCCTTGGGGATGGAACTAGGAAATGCTTGTGGATCTGCAAGTCAGACTGCACAAACATAAACAATTTGTTTATTATGCACTGCCATAGTATTTTATTACATCCCTATGTGACACATATCTGATGTGCCCGAAATATACATACACTTATGTGTTGTGTTGGTGCAGTATTTATGTGTCCCTTTTATGATTTTATTAATCACACAATGCTATACATATATGTGTACAGACATACGCATCTTTGGCCCACTCTGAGACCCCATTCTTAGGACACATTGCATGTATGTGTATGTGGGTGTGTATATGCTCTCTTTTTTCCTTTTCCCAACCATTGACAAGATTTTATGCGATGGCGACGAGGCTATATGTCAATATCCCCTACTGTCCTATATGGATGGATTGTGGCGTTTGACATTGTTATGCCTCTAATCTATGTCCCTATGTACTTATTTTGATGTCCGACATCAGCACTATTCCTAATGTACAGGTGTCGTCGCCCCATAGTAACGTTGCATCTACCACGCCAACATTCTGTGTGTCTGACGTCGGCATCATCCTTACCGCGCAGGCGCTGCCGCCCCGTATTGTCATCAGTTCTAACACATAGCTGTCATTCCGTTTTACATCTGACGGTGGTGCCATTTCCAATGCGCAGGCACCGGCGTGTTATGCTATAAAAAACGAGTCATTTGTACAGTCACGTTGCCACTGCCAGCGGAGACCCTCTGATATGGACCGGATCCTAACAACAGGTACACATAAATCTAATACATATAATTGATTTGGGCGACTGATATTGTTATTAACTTTGGGACATATCTGCAATAGCACTCAGCCGCCTGTTAATACACAACAAGTGTGCATTATTAACTTTGTCTGTCACTAACCAGATTAATCCAATGTTTTGGGTATACTACAATGATCTCATTTTATTATTATTATTATTATTATTATTATTATAATTATGATATATAACTACATTAGACATCTAATAGTTTATTTAATATCTCAAGATATTTATATAGAAAATCAAAATCTGAGCATTACTCTTAAATACACTTTTTTGAAATGATAACAATAAGTAAGTATAAAAACTTCCCTCCTTTCAAAGGTGCTTTCTTTTATATATAAATATATATATAAAGAATATATGGCTATTTCTGCACAGATTTTTAGATCTGATATGGAGGCATTCTTTGTATATGTGTATGTATACACATGTGTTCATGTGCTGACATAGCACACATATAAATAGTACAAATAATTGCCCTTAATGTTAGGTACTTAACTAAACAATTCCTCCTAACATAATTTTTTTCTTTTTTTTATTCTTTATTTTATCAAAATTTATTATACACAAAAAAGTAAAACATCTTCCTTAATAGGGATATACATTAACAATTTTTGTTTCCAAACCTTTATCTACCCTTACCCTCCCCACCCCCTTCCATCCCATTCTCAGACCTTTCTTTCTCCTCTTCTCTAGGTAATCTTAATCTCACTGTATTTCTTTGTTAATTTAAACTTTTTCCACTTTTCCCATCTCTTAACCACCTTAATACAGGGCATTTTAACCCCCTTCCTGCCCAAGCCATTTTTCAGCTTTCAGCGCTGTCACACTTTGAATGACAATTGCACGGTCATACCACACTGTACCCAAATTAGATTTTTATTATTTTTTCCCCACAAATAGAGCATTATTTTGGTAGTATTTGATCACATCTGTGGTTTTTATTTTTTGCGCTATAAACAAAAGCAGAGGGACAAGTTTGAAAAAAACACAATATTTTTTACTTTTTGTTATAATAAATATCCATTTTTTTTTAAACATATTTTTTCCTCAGCTTAGGTCGATACGTATTCTTCTACATATTTATGGTAAAAAAATCACAATAAGCGTATATTGATTGGTTTGCTCAAAAGTTATAGCGTCTACAAAATAGGGGATAGATTTATAGCATTTTTATTTATTTATTTATTTTTTACTAGTAATGGCGGCGATCTGCGATTTTTATTGTGACTGCGATATTGTGGCAGACACATCGGACACTTTTGACACATTTTTGGGACCATTCACATTTATACAGCGATCCGTGCTATAAAAATGCACGGATTACTGTATAAATGTGACTGGCAGGGAAGGGGTTAACACTAGGGGGTGATCGAGGGGTTAACTGTGTTCCTAGGGAATGTTTCTAACTGAAGGTGGAGGGGACTCACAAGGGGAGGAGACCGATCTGTGTTGCTCTGTACTGAGAACACAGATCGGTCTCCTCTCCTCTTTGACAGGACGTGGATCTGTGTGTTTACACACACAGATCCACATCCTGACCTGTTACCGGGCAATCGCGTGTGCCCAGCGGACATCGCGGTCGCCAGGCACACGCATCGGGTGCCGAGTGACACGGCGCGCGCGATTGCCGTCGGCGGCGCTCGCGCCCCCTGGTGGGTAGGGAAGGCGAGGGCGTCATATGACGCCCTCCCAGAACGAGAGCCACGCCACCTCGCCGTCATATGACAGCGGTTAATGAATCCCTCTCTAGTATCCTTGTGGCTCTGTCTTAGAAATTCCATGTTATATATCTCTTCTATTTTCTCAAACCACTCTCTGATTTTTGGACTCTACTTCCTTCCATTTCCTCGGTATCAAGCTTTTTGCATTGTTCATCATATGTACAATCATTGAGTTTCTATATTCTTTTGTCGGGATTAAGGATGAGCTTCGAATTCGAGTCGAACCCAGGCCAGGAAAGTCTGTGGGCATTTCCGCAGGTCATATAATGCCAGTGCTCGGCTGGCTGACCTCCAAAAGGAATTTAACCTTCTCAAGAACTGCCTAATCTGTGACATGCCCACCAGGTGGAACTCAACGTTGGCCATGCTGCAGCAGCTGCACACGCAGCAGAGGGCCATCAATGAGTACCTATGCGACTTTGGCACCAGGACAGGGTCAGGGGACCTTGTTTTTTTTCCCCACCCCAGTGGGAAATAATCAGGGCTGCATGCACTGTCCTGTCACCATTTGAGGAGGCCACGAGGATGGTGAGCGGTGACAGTACATGCATCATTGGCACTGTACCTCTTGTCCACCTGTTGGAGCACACACTGCATGGAATAATGGACAGGGCACTTGAGGCAGAACAGAGGGAGGAAGAAGAGGACTTCTTTACCTCTTAAAACCCCCTTTTTCCAGGAAGTGTTCCTGTGTGCCCGCTGATCAAACAGGAAGAGGAGGAGGATTGTGTCAGCATGGAGGTGGAGCCTGGCACTCAGCATCAGCAGCAGTCTTTAACCCCTTCCCGACGAGCGTACGCAGATGTGCGTACTCGGCTTTCCGCAGCTGCAGGCATCATCCCAGTACCATTTTGTAGAGCCGGCGATCGGATATCCATGTATAACAACCAATGCGGCTAAAAGCTGCTCGGCTGTTATAATGGCCTCCCGCCGTTTCTACCGGGCCTCCCGGTTGATGATCCGCCGCCTCCGGTGGCTGCTGACAGTCTAATAAGAAGCCGTGGGTGGCTTCGTTCCAGCCTTGTAATTGTAAACATGGAAGCGACGTCATGACGTCACTTCCCGTTTACTCGGCTGTCAATGGCGCCGGTTTAAAAAAAATCATTTTCGGCGATCTGAATACTGTGAAGTGTAAAGGAGGGACCGGGGGTCTTTTAGACCCCCGATCCCTCCATAAAGAGTACCTGTCACCACCTATTACTGTCACAAGGGATGTTTACATTCCTTGGGACAGCAATAAAAGTGATCAAAAATGTATTTTTTTTAAACACAATTTCTAAATTTAAAAATAAATAAAATAAATAAGAAAAAAAAAATGTTAAAGTGCCCCCGTCCCCGCGAGCTCGCACAGCAAAGAAAACGCATATGGAAGTCGCGCCTGCATATGTAAACGGTGTTCAAATCACACATGTGAGGTATTGCCATGATCATCAGAGTGAGTAATAATTCTAGCACTAGACCTCCTCTGTAACTCTAACCTGGTAACCGTAAAAAAAATTTTTAAAGCGTCGCCTATGAAGATTTTTAGGTACCGTAGTTTGTTGCCATTCCACGAGTGTGTGCAATTATAAAGCGTGACATGTTTGGTATCTATTTACTCGGTGTAACATCATCTTTCACATTATGCAAAAAAATTTGGCTAACTTTACTGTTTGATTTTTTCAAAATTCATGAAAATGGCCCTTTTCCCAAAAAGTTGCGTTTAAAACACCAATGCACAAATACCGTGTGATAAAAAATATTGCAACAATCACCATTTTATTCTCTAGATTCTCTGCTAAAAAAATATATATAATGTTTGGGGGTTCTAAGTATTTTTCTAGCAAAAAATACAGATTTTATCTTGTAAACACCAAATGTCAAAAAATAGGCTTAGTCATGATTAAGGGATCATTTACAGTCTGAAGAAACCCATGGAATTGTACATGGCTGGGAGGAGGTGGCTGCGGATTATGTCGTCCTTAGTGACCCAGAAGACTCTGGACCGAATGCCTCAGAAAACCTATGCTGCATGGTCTCCCTGATCCTGCAAAGCCTGCAGAAGGATCCTCGTATTCATGGTATCAAGGAGAGAGATCAATACTGGCTGGCAACCCTCCTTGATCCACGTTACAAGGGTAAGGTTGCGGACCTTATCTTGCAGAGGGAGCAGAGGATGAAACATCTTCGGGAGGCCTTGCAGAAAGGCCTGTGCAATGCGTTCCCAGAGACTGGGAGGTTACAAACTCCTGTTTCTGGACAACGTGTTGCTGAGGCTTCGGTCAGTCAAAGAAAGAGCGGTGGAGAAGGTGGCCATTTGACCGATGCGTTCAGACAATTTTTTAGTCCACAGCCCCAAGGTATTATCAGTTCCAGCAACCATCGCCAGCGTCTGTTTTACATGGTGCAGGAATACCTAGGGGCAAGATCTGACTTGGACACCTTTCCCACCGAAAATCCTCTGGGTTACTGGGTCTTGAGGATGGATCACTGGCCAGAGCTTGCACAGTATGCAATTGAGCTAATGGCCTGTCCTGCATCCAGCGTTCTTTCAGAAGGCACATTCAGTGCTGCTGAAAGCTTTGTAACCGATCACAGGGTGTGCCTGTCCACCGACTCAGTCGATCGACTGACCTTCATAAAAATGAATCAATCTTGGATCACCAGCAGCTACCAGGCACCTGATGCTGATGTAACCGAATCATTTTTTTTGAAATGTCAGATCCCTTCAAGACTGCCTATGCTGATGCTGAGTGACTATCCCGTTATGCTGAGTGATTATCCTCTTACTCCTCAATGATCATGCTGATAGCTTATAAGAGCATTTTTGGTTCTGGGCGCCGCCACCAGTGGCTAAGGACCAATTTTTCAGCCCCTGTTTAACAGGGGCGTGTAATTACAATTTTTGATGCAATATTTTGCAGGAGGGTTCGTTGCTGCGCTCAACTAGAGTATCTGTGAGGGGTTGCAGTGTTGGGGCACCAGCACCAGTGCCTAAGGCCCAATTTTTCAGCCCCTGTGTAACAGGGGCATGTAATTACAATTTTTGATGCAATACTTTGCAGCAGGGCTTGTTCCTGCACTCAACAAGAGAATCTGTGAGGGGTTGCAGTGTTGTGGCACCAGCACCAGTACCCAAGGCTCAATTTTTCTGCCCCTGTTCAACAGGGACATGTAATTACAATTCTTGACCTAATATTTCACAGCAGGGCCCATTCCTGCGCCCACCAAGAGTAACTGTGAGGGCTTACAGTGTTGTGGCAACACCCCCACCACCACCAAAGGCCCAGTTTTTCTGCCCCTGTTCAACAGGTACATGTAATTACAATTATTGATATAATATTTCACAGCAGGGCCCGTTCCAGCGCCCACCAAGAGTAACTGTGAGGACTTACAGTGTTGTGGCACCAGCACCACCACCACCAAAGGCCCAATTTTTCTGCCCCTGTTCAACAATGGCATGTAATTACAATTCTTGGAAAAAGAAAAATCAAACTGCGCTAGGTAGGGAAAAATAAAACATAAACCCATTCAAAATTGACAAATGAATAAGCAAGTGAAAACAGCAGCAATTCTCCTGCATAACATATATACAGTGCACAAAAATTGGTAACCCTAAAAAAAATGTGTTCTCCTGTACCGACCAATTAGGTGATATCCCTGGTATATACCTGGTAAATAAAACCATATAAATGTAAAGCAAGATAAAATACAGGATATAAATAATCAAAAAATGGACAACCCCAACCTAATATGTGGGAAATGTCAAACCAATAATCTTGTGACAGTGTCATAAACAAAATATAACCACAAATAGTGTCCAAATGAGCCTAAACGGCAATATCACCCATGATTAAAAAGTCCAACCATACATGGTGCCACTTTTCAAATAGTAGAGGGAACTAGTGAAGAAATCCACCACCAGTAAGTAAAGGGTTACTGCTTACCAAAAGTTCACGATCCCCCACTACAGAGGATCACGGGGAGCCTGTATATAGAAAAACCTCACAGGATGCATCAGGTGGGTCAGCTGGTCTTAGTAGAGTGGGGATGATACTGCAATCTCCAAGACACCCCAGTAAGGCTCCTGACATTCAAGGCTCTCCTCATGCCATTTAGGAATCATGGATGGATATACATAGCAGGGAAAGAAATGAACGCTCCATAGTGTAAAATCTTCTTATTTATTAAATAGTAAAATGTATTGCACTTACATAGGAAGCAGAAAAACAAGTCTTAGTGTCTGGTGCGCCGGCCGGTAGCACACAGACCAACCTGTCCTGCTGGAACGATCGATAGGAACACATGCTGACATCAGCGCGTGTTGCTATCGATCATTTCAGGAGTTGCCTATCATCAAATTGTCCAACTCAGGTGGCAAGCTTTGCCTAGGAGGGGCTTTTCAGGTGACCCTGAGAATCCGAAACAAGGAGCTTGAGATGAGCCAGGAATTTCTGATAATCAGCCGGCTGAGGTAAGCCTTTTGCTTATTTGAGTTATCAGACTTCCTTGATCGGTAAGGCATTTTTGGGACAAAGGGTACCTATTTTACTCCCCTTAATCAAACTGTATTGATTGGTGGTTATGGGTTGTGTTGTCACTGTCTACTGTCCATCGGAGTGTTATAGATAAGAAAGGGAAGAATAGTGCTGTTCACAGGTATATGTAGTGCACATCTGCTAGATAAAGTAGTTTAGAGGCAAGAGGGTATAGGCACACGTAGAGAAGACTGGCCAGTCATTATGGGCATTAAATTAAGTAAGGGAATGAAGGATAAGAGACCCTCAAAAATGCCCAGCGCAAGAGCAGCGATATATATAAACTGAAGGTGCGGTTCTGCCTATACTGAGCCCCTAGAATAATGGTTAAAGTGTACAGGGATCCACATTGGGTAACTGGGTTACCAAAGTCCACAGGGACTAAGAATCATGCAGAGTAAACAGCTAGAGAAACAGCTATCTATGTGAGCAGGATGGATCAAGGGTGACAAATAACACTAGACAGAAAGGGACATTTTGATGTTAAGTTGTCGGATAAATTTGGGGTCAGGCACTACAACTAGTAAAGTCATAATAGAGAACTGGAGAGTTAAAACAGAATACTTTATATGTCAGAGAGGGAAGATGGGATGAGCACTATTGCTGCCCGTCTGATCGTAGAAGGTACAGTATGTGAAGTATGGTATTACAATACATTGGATGCAGCGGATATCAGAACAAAATAAGGAAAGTAGAAGTTAAGCAAGGAAATACTAAAAGAGTTAAAAGTAAGTGAGAGAATGATATGCATGTGTTGTGTACAAATGGGAGAAGTGTAAGCAATTTTAGAGAGATATTTGTGTGTATGTGAATGCTGGAGCCTTTACTTCTATCTCGTGTGTGTGTCATGCATGCAGATGTGACCCCCTTCTTTGAACTCTCCTGAAAGAATGTAGCTGGGATGAGAGGTCAGTGATAAGCTGCAAGGACACCATGCCAATTTCTATTTTTTAGACAAAACATTTATAACAAAATGTGCCGGGTTAACTAATCTAATGATAAACAGTGTGATCACAATTATTTTTGAATCTGTTTTTTAAACATGGTAAAATAAGGGTTACGTTTAACCGTGTATTACACAAATTGAATATCCTTTGATAGTGGAAACAGTGCATTTAAAAAAGGGAAATTAAGTAAAATTAAGTAATAATCAGTATTAATTTCTAATATGAGTTTAACAATTTTGTAATTCAACATTTTTACAATAAGCCCTTATTGAGAGAAAAAAAAGATTAAGATGAGGTTGTTAATTGAAATACAGCTGCCCTAATATTTAACAAAGCCAAGATGGATGGGATACATACAGTAAGAAGTTTTTCTACAAAAATGAAACCTTAAGGTCTAATAATAACTTGATGTGCAGTCCATGATGTGAGAGTAATAATACATAAAATTTAAATATAACAGACCCATCACATAAAGTCCACACACCCTGTTAGGATAGATGCCACCTGCAGTCAGTTGTTTTATAGTTTTTGATATGACTGAGAGCTTTCTAGTCCATCATGTTGGTCATTTTGTTTTTTATTTTTATTTTTGAAATGCAAAGCAGAATGTGTGGATTGTGAAATGATGTGCCCCTTTTCCTTGTAAGTGCCGTGGTATAAGCAGAAGAGTATTTTGGATTTATGGACATCTCTGCATGACTGCAGGGTATTGATATCATTTATTATAATATTGCCAGGAAAAAGTTGTCTTTTTGAAACATGAAACTGGAGTTCTTATACAAACACTATATGCAAAAAAATAGCTGCACTGCCACTTAAAGTGAATACAAAAAAAGATCACCTTGATATCTACAGGTTGTGCACCCATATACCATAAATAAACAGTGAAATAAAAATAAAAATAAAAATTAAATGATCATCATGAGTCAAATAAAATGAAAATAAAACACTGAACATGAGCAGTCCAATTCAAAAATTAATGGAGCAAGAGAAGTTTATAGAATAAAAAGTTCACTAGTGGAAAAGTCTTTCAGAGGAGGAATATAACAGTCATCCAGACAATGTGAGACATGCGATTTTTTCACCCTGAGGAGCGAGATGACAGGAAAGTTCCTCCACCTTTAGACAAACTGCCCCTTACCAGATCAAGTGATCTCTTGTTAGGGAGATCGTATAAGCGTGTGGCTGTCTCCCCCAGCCTGGGGTCTCTGCTGGGAGCGGATCCCAAAAGTATCACCTCCCAAGGGGTCCTCTAGATGATGGAAAAACGCTCGTTCCCCATGGAAAAATATATGAGAAGCCTCCATAGCCTAACACAATTTTACAGTTTTATTAAAAGATAAAGAAATACACTTACAGAGTAGTAGTGTCAAATTTACTTTAAAACCAAAAGCCGGCCAGCTCCAGACTGCTGCCCGCTGCTTTCGGGATCAGCGAGGATGGTGGTGACATCAGCACGCCGCTCCTCCCTACGCCGTTTCGACAAACCTGCCCCTGGAAGACGGCAGGTTTGTCGAAACGGCGTAGGGAGGAGTGGCGTGCTGAGGTTACCACCATCCTCGCTGATGCTGGAGGCAACGGGCAGCAGTATGGAACTTCTCTTGCTCCATTAATTTTTGAATTGGACTGCTCATGTTCAGTGTTTTATTTTCATTTTATTTGACTCATGATGATCATTTAATTTTAATTTTTCTTTTTCTTTCACTGTTTATTTATGGTATATGGGTGCACAACCTGTAGATATCAAGGTGATCTTTTTTTTTTTTTGCATTCACTTTTAAGTGGCAGCGCAGCTATTTTTTTGTATATAGTGTTTAGTAAGTGGATGTGTCTCACATTTATGGTTGCAGCTACACAAACAACACTTTTTTTTCACAATATATGTCACATATCTTCATAGATTGGATTTTGGGATAGTGCAGTCATTTTTACTGTTTGAAGTTCTTATACAAACAGCATGATAGAAAACAAGCCATTGTAATATATTTATGCAAGCTGGACCCAGGAATAAAGGGTTCGCCCCAATATATCAGAGCTGTAGCTTTATGCAAAGGTGCTATTAGACAAAGTTACAGGCATTATTTTGGTCAAATATTTAATTTTTAATGGTCAAACATTCTGCGCAGCAAATATACAGCTAACTAAATGTTTGTCTAATGAAAGGTTCAAAATATGAATTTATTTTGTTTATGTACATATCTAACAATGAAAAATGTGTACATTTGTTTGAATCCAGCCACCTTATTGCTTCTATTGGAGGAGGCTGGAGACAAAGGAAAAGCACATGTGTTAAATTGATGGTGTAGGAATCAGCTGCTGTCAGCCCAGTGCAGGACACACTCCCTGAAGACCCAGATATTTCATTATTTATAGAGTTGATTCCGGTTTTACACTGAGGATTAGGGATGAGCTTCGAGTTCGAGTCAAACAAGCAAGTTCGCCGAACAGCGAACAATTTGGGGTGTTCGCGGCAAATTCGAATGACGGGACTTCCCTGTGGCATTCCCCGTGACATCACAGGGAAGTCCCGTCAAGTCACCGTGCGTCAGAGGGGGGCGGGGTCACCGGGTGGCCCCACCCCCGTTATTTAAGAACCTTCTGACGAGGAGACACCGTCACACAGCGGGAGACTCCCTCCATGCCAGCATGGGTACGGAGCGGCCCGGAGAAGAAAATGAAGAAGAGAAGAAGAGAAGAAAAGAAGAAGAGAAGAAGATGAAGAAGAAGATGAAGAAGATGAAGAGAAGAGCGGGAGCCTCCCCCCATGCCATGGGTGCGGAGCTGCCCAAGGAGAAGAAGATAGAAGACGCTGCGGAGGAGATGCTGGACGAGAACGCCGGAGAAAGAACCAGAAGAGCCAGAAGAACCAGAAGAAGAAGATGAAGGAAGATAGAAGAAAGAAGAAGCATTTAAATAAAGGAATTGTCAAAAACTGTCTCTTGTCATTTTTAACATTTTTGACAGTTTTTTAGTGAAATGGTAGGGGTAAGTACCCCCTTACTATTTCACACGGGGGCGGGATCTGGGGGTCCCCTTGTTAAAGGGGGCTTCCAGATTCTGATAAGCCCCCCACCCGCAGACCCCCACAACCACCGGCCAGAGTTGTGGGGATGAGGCCCTTGTCCTCATCAACATGGGGACAAGGTGTTTTGGGGGCTACCCCAAAGCACCCTCCCAATGTTGAGGGCATGTGGCCTGGTACGGTTCAGGAGGGGGGCCGCACTCTCGTCCCCCCTCTTTTCCTGCAGCCTGCCAGGTTGCGTGCTTGGATAAGGGTCTGGTATGGATCTTTGGGGGGACCCCACGCCGTTTTTTTTTTTTGGCACGGGGTTCCCCTTAAAATCCATACCAGACCTGAAGGGTCTGGTATGAAATTTAGGGGGAACCCCACGTCATTTTTTTTTAAAATTTTGGCCGGGGTTCCCCTTAATATCCATACCAGACCTGAAGGGCCTGGTATGGAATTTAGGGGGACTCCCACGTCATTTTTTTTTTTTTAATTTTGGTTCAGGGTTCCCCTGTGGGGAATTCCCATGCCGTTTTTATCAATGAACTTCTATGTGTATTGTCAGCAATGCAATAGCCGCGAGTAGTTTTAAATGGGTTTTTTCTTTCGAAATGTAATTTTGCTGTCAGACTGTTCTAAACACGGGAAACATGCGCCCCTTTACAGGCATACTATAGACACCCCCCAGCTACGAAATTTAAAGGGATATTACACTTTTATTGTTTGACTTTAAGCATTATTAAAATCACTGCTCCTGAAAAAACGGACATTTTTAAAACTTTTTTTTGCATTGATCCATGTCCCCTGGGGCAGGACCCAGGTCCCCAAACACTTTTTATGACAATAACTTGCATATAAGCCTTTAAAATGAGCACTTTTTATTATTCATGTTCGTGTCCCATAGACTTTAACGGTGTTCGCGTGTTCAAACAAACTTTTTTCCTGTTAGCATGTTCTGGTGCGAACCGAACAGGGGGGTGTTCGGCTCATCCCTACTGAGGATGGCAATACCCATACTGAGGATGCAGTTTATCACCAAGAAGGATACTCTGTATTCAGAGTCATTGGATCCTTTCTCCCGAGCTCAAGAAGCAGAGCTCCATGATTTAGCAAAGCCTGTGAGCTATAAAAAGAGTGTATATTTACATAGATAGTCGAGATATAGAGAGCTTTTGGTTCCATTTGAAGGGCCAGAAGTTTGTTTTTACTTCGGCTGTTAAACCAATCAAGCATGCCAAGTTAATTTGATTGGCTGTTTTCAGCCTTCCAGGTTCTTGCTGAGGTAACTAACTTTAAAACTCACACATGGAAGCAGACCAGGCGACTAAGGATGCTGCATTTACAGCCCCGGACACTTGGTGGGTCTGTGCAACTCGCAGATTCCACCTTAGTCCTGGCCTAGTATAGCTGGGATTAAAAATTCAACTTTAAGGACCACAGAATGAGAAGAACAAGTGGTCCACAGGGGGCAACTTCTTATGAAACAGAACTTTCGAAAAGGTGATCATTTATGTTTGCCAGTCACTCTTTTCTCTCAAGCTTGACACATGGACTGTGTCATCAGTCACAAGCAGTTATGGCTGCCTTAGTAAATGAGCATGGGATAGAGCCAGGGTTCACCACATTTGTTTTTATAAAATACCACTTCTTGTTTTACCTGTTACCAAAAGCTGAACATCCCTTCCAGAGATTAGAAAAAGATATATCCAGATGTCAGGATCATACAAGTATCCATTTTGTTTGTATGGACATGCTTTCTGGATGTCCAGTGGCAAATGCTACTGCAAAGGCCACAGTAAAAAGTGTTATCAGAAGTAGTTTGTAAGTACAGAGTGTAGAATCTACAGAGAGTAACAGCGGAAATCATTTTTATAGGAGAGTCCTTACTAGAAGTTTTGAGGTTTTATTTTTACACTCCCTACTGTCTACAATGTAGCCGACAAAGTAGAGTAAGAAACTAGAAAACTTTTGCCTGAATGTTTTCTTATATTTTATCAAACCCCTAAGGGGATGTTGGACTCTCTCCCTATGGGATTTGGTTTGGGAGTGTGTTACTCACTTGCTTATATTTTGTCTCAGCAGCTGAAGTCCTCCATTCGGATCTCACAGAGAATGTTGCTGATCTTTTAAGGTTTTTGACAAACTCATTTATGTGTTTTCTCCCCAATTCCAGATCCTAAAAGTTTGGAAGGATCTAAATATATATATAAGGAAATGTTGGGAGACTCAATACAGCATCTATTTTATGTACAGTTTTGTAACACTTGAAAGAAAAGTCACCTGGATCCACACCAGACACTGCAAAAATGACTAAATTAAAGAAATCTCTGTGTTTGATTTGTTTCCCTCTTGCGATCACAGTCTAGGGTAGTTTTTGATTCAATTACTTTACATATATATATATATATATATATATATATATATATATTGTATATATAAAATGTGATTTGAAAAGTAGTTCAGCCGTGTTGAAGTCATATTTGTCTTTTGTACATCTTCCATTTTATGTAGAATTATCTGTGTTTACATGTGCTGATAAATCAGCATGCCAACAATTCAGCTAGAAGGCCATTCTGGCCACAGGAGTGTACAGCCAGTACTCTGTAAATATGTCTTATCAATCATTTGTTTTTCACAATGAAAAGTCATTTTGTAATGAAAAAGCTGCTCAGCTATTATTTTCTCTACAATGGAGTTTTTGCCACTTTGGCCAGGAATACCTCCACCTAAGCGTGTGGAGGTTCCAGGTTAAAGGTGATAGCAGGTATGATTAGTGATCAAAATATTGATCAAAAGAGAGGAGACTGTAATGGAAATTTGTAAGTTCTGTATATAATTGTATTCTATTTTGTATGTATTGCACACTGCCCTCACTGTGCACATGGCACTAATAATGTTTTCAGTACATGTTTACATTCTTTCAAGTCCTGATTAGAATTAGCCTGCCTATGTAACGCCCCTTGTTACCATAAACGTACAATTGTAATATTAATATGATACCTACTTAATCATGTGTATAAAAGCCTTCAATTGCGTCATATTAAAGCAGAACAGTTATTTGGAAAGATGTTGAGCGTATCTTTTGTGTCTGTTCCCTACTGCAGTAGTTATTATTCATTTGGAACCACTAATCAGTAAGAGGATAGGAGTTGCCTATCATCAAAAAGTCCAACTCAACTTCAAGCAGACTCTCTCCCCTCGTCTCAGTCGGGATTCTACAAGTCGTTGGGGGAAGCCCCGGCGATTAGATCGCATGGTGCCACATGCGCCAATTCCACAATTAAAGGTGACTAAAAAGTGGCACGCTCATGTAAAAATTGTCCACGTACAACTGGTACCCCTTTCCAAATAAGGGTGACACCAAGTCCCACACTATCTTACCAGCGCTCCCTATGTAGTCTGCTCTACCTGACTATCTTTTCCCTTGTAAGCCATAAAACTACATGTATAGCCTGTGGCCCTGTCACAGAGCTTATACATCTTGACCCCGTATCTGGCACGCTTGCTGGGAAGATCCTGTTTGATAGACAAGCAGCCAGAAAACTTAATCAGGGACTCATCAAGGCTGACAACTTGATCGGGAGTAAACAAGACTGCAAAACATTGGTTAAAGTGGTTTATGAGGGGCCGAATTTTGTAGAGCTGATCAAATCCAGGGTCACCCGGAGGACAACAGAGTTCATTATCATTGAAATGCATGAACCGCAAGATCTGCTAGTATCGTGTCCTGGTCATGGAGGCAGAGAACACGGGCGTATGATGAATTGGGTCAGTGGACCAATATGACCGCAACTCACTCTTTTTAGTTATGCCCATAAGGAGGGGTAGGCCCAGGAAGGTCTTAAATTCGGAGACTGTAATTGGTCTCCAATCTCGGGCAAGGGTCAGCTGGGGATTAGCGGTGATGAATTGACCAGCATACAAATTGCTTTGGTCCACAATAGATCTATAGAGATCTTCGGTGGAAAATAGCAAATAAAAATCAAGTGACGTAAAATCAACTGTTTCCACCTGAATTCTGGGTTGGCCAGTGAATGGGGGAAGTACTGGTGCTGCAGAAGTGGTGGGTTCCCAATTAGGATTGGCGAATGCAGCATGAAGGGCACTATGGGCTTGATGGGCCTGTCTTTGTCTTCTTGGTGGCAGCGGGACACTACTCGTGCTTGCCACCTCACCAGCTTGAACTGCACTTATTGGACTCACCACATCACCAAGTGTTACTGCAGTGCTGGATGTATGACCAGGATATACTAGGCCACTGGTACTTGCCAGTTCACCAGAAGGAATAGCGGCACTAGTATTGGCTCTCTGCTCCATACGAGAGCTCTGCAGTTCTTGCACCTCAACGACAGCAGAAGAAGATCGGGGTCTGATATGCCTGACTTTGGCAGGGACCACAACTCCATTGTCAGAGCTATCTGTCAGGGTGCCACTGTTCTGAGCCTGAATCTGACAGATGAGGGACTTTCTCTTCACCATCTGTCATGCTCAGAAACGTGTAGGCCTCCTCACTACTGTACCTTCGATTTGATATTTTGGTCTCTAAATTTACTGGTACAGTAGTGAGACTCATAGGTAAAAAAAAGCTCCTGACTGTTAGCGACTGGTTCAAATGCTACCAAAAAAACTGTTACCATTCGCAGGGATCAGGCCTGACTCTGCGAACGCTGCAGTTATGTGTTTTGTGTTATGAAAGTGACAGTGATCAATTGATACTGGACTTGGGTGGGCTGGGCTGGGCAGAGGGGCTAAACGCAGGTGCTAGCAGGTATCTGGGCTAATCCCGGTAACACTGCATTTTTGGGAACCCTAACCTGCTGGGGACACTAGTATAGATCTGATCAGTTCAGATATCGATCCGTTCAGACACTTTACAACTAAGGGAGGTGCATGGTGCGTGCATGGGTGTTAGCAGTACTGGCACTAATCTGACGCTGTCTGGGGCAATGCAGACCCTATCTGATGATAAAAACCTAACTTTGATCACCCGCCGGGTGATCAGGGGGTTAAACCTTTATTGGGTAAAATACGGCGGGTGCTCCAACGCTATAAAAAAAATAGCTAAACTGCGTCACCCGTAACACTTATACTCTGATCACAGGTGACAGGGGGTAATCAAGGGGTTAAACCTTTATTGGGGGGGTTGGGGGGTCCCTAGACTTATTTGGGCCTAAGACTAATTACTCTAATTCCCTGTACACATGGTCGGACATTGATCGGATATTCCGACAACAAAATCCATGGATTTTTTCTGATGGATGTTGGCTCAAACTTGTCTTGTATACACACGGTCACACAAAGTTATCAGAAAATCCGATCGTTCTAAATGCGGTGACGTAAAACACGTACGTTGGGACTATAAATGGGGCAGTAGCCAATAGCTTTTGTCTCTTAATTTATTCTGAGCATGCGTGGCACTTTGTGCGTTGGATTTGTGTACACACGATCAGAATTTCCGACAACGGATTTTGTTGTCGGAAAATTTTATAGCAAGCTCTCAAACGTGTGTCGGAAATTCCAATGGAAAATGTGTGATGGAGAATTTCCGACAACAAGGTCCTATCACACATTTTTCGTCGGAAAATCCGACCATGTGTACAGGGTATAACACTGATTTTTGTCACTAATGACACTAGTACAGCGATCAAAAAAAAATCTGATTGCTGTACTGGGTGACACAGTGACAGGTGGTGGTGAAGGGGTTAACTGGGGGGGTGATCGGGGGTGAATTGTGTGCCTGCGTGACCTGGTGTCAGTGTAGTGTTGTGCAACTCACTTTTAGATGATCTGTCCTCTCGGTCTGGAACGGAAAAGACGGACACAAGGAGAGATGACATCACTTCCCCTGTCAGTGTTTACAGTTACACAGACAGGGGAAGGATATCATTCATCAGGAGCGATCACCAGGTCCAGTCCAGAAATAATTGGCCTGGGCGTGGGGATTGATTGGTTCATGATCTAATCCGATCGTTGCAGCCCCCGCCGGCCGCTCGCGGAACATACAGCTGCGTGATTTCGTGCAGCCGTGCCAACCTGACGCAGTATAACTGCGGAGGCTGGTCCGGAACTGGTTAAACACGCCCTGTCCTGCTGAGCTCGTGTGCAGAAGCGAATGCATACTTGAGTAGCGCCTGCATATGAAAACGGTGTTCAAACCACACATGTGAAGTATCGCCGCGATCGGCAGAGCGAGAGCAATAATTCTAGCTCTAGACCTCCTCTGTAACCGAAAATATGCAACCTGCAGAATTTTTTAAATGTCACCTATGGAGATTTTTAAGGGTAAAAGTTTATCGCCATTCCACGAGTGAACGCAATTTTGAAGCGTGACATGTTGGGTATCAATTTACTCGGCATAACATTATCTTTCACAATATAAAAAAAAATTGGGCTAACTTTACTGTTGTCTTATTTTTTTATTCAAAAATGTATTTTTTCAAAACAAAGTGTGCTTGTAAGACCAGTGCGCAAATACGGTGTGACAAAGTATTACAACGACCGCCATTTTATTCTCTAGGGTGTTAAAAAAAAATTTATAATGTTTGGGGGTTGTAAGTAATTTTCTAGCAAAAAAAATGTTTTTAATTTGTAAACAACACATCTAAAAAATAGGCCCGGTCCTTAAGTGGTTAAGGATTGCAAAACAAACATGTAAACAGAGCAATGAAAAACCTTATCCT